>JAYRBT010000178.1:19165624-19255301 GCA_036023395.1 Myiotriccus ornatus | reverse complement strand
CAAAAAAAAACCACCAAACAAAAAACCCGCAAAACAAAACAAAAAAAGACTAAAAAGGACACAAGGCAACATCAAAAAGGACTTATGGAGGACTCAGGACTCAAGCGTCTGACTCTTTTTGGTTGGTTGCCTCCTAGCACTGGAGAGAACTCAGTTTGACAGATGCCTACTTTTTCCACTCCCCAGTACCTAAGTGCCCTGAGCTGCACCACTTTATACATCCAGAACTGTCTCAGCTCAAGGAGAGCAGAGGAGCTCAGCACCCCGCTCTGCTTCAACCTGCTCTGTACCAGAACACAGCTTTAGCTCAGTCTGGCGGCAGGAAACACTCAGCCACGCCCAAGTCTCAGAGATGCACAGATTCCACGGTAATTCCTGTCTTCTTGTAGAACAGAGCATGAGGTGGGGTCTTCTCAATTAATTAATTTGATGCTTAGCTGCTTCTGCCTGTGGGCAAGAAAGCTGTGATTCTGAGGAGGATGCCTTTGTCACTAGGTGACAGCTTCATCTTCCTTGAGACAACACTCCCCACCCCACTAGCTGAAGCCATGGCACTGGTCAGGGAAGCACTCACCGTGCTCAGGGCACTCCAGTGCAAGCAGGGAGTTCTGGTTGTTCTTTCTGCTGCCAGAAATGCTTGCATACATTACTGCCTAAGTGCCAAACACAACTCATCTTGGGGGCAGGAACCATGGCCCACAATTCCCCTCTTTTTCATGAGTGCCCTAAGCAGTAGCCTACACTCCTGCAGCTTTTTTGTGTCTTTGAATTCATGCTTTCTCTCCTTTTAATTAATTTTGGTTTGGCAGAACACATTCAAAAGGAGAGAAGGGTGTTCTTCCAGGATAAGTGGTTGCCTTGGAAATAGGACACATGGATTTGAATTCTCTCAAGTTGAGAAGGGAACCAAATGTAAAGCCCCTGCTTTCTCTGGAAGTACAGTAATCACCCACTGCAACGGGAGAGGTGCGTATCTGAGACATACAGCAAGCCATACCCTGCTCCTTGAAGGAATGGGCCTTGGAAGTGTCCTCAGGATAGAGCCACGACCGGGCTCCTGCAGGAAGACTTTCCCCTGAAGCTTGAAACCTGCAGTAGGACATTTTACAGGCAACTTCCTGCTGAGCATACAGACTTTCCATGCCCCTTTCCTCAGGCTTTCTGAATGCTAATCTAAAACGTTGAGGAAAAAAAACCAAATTAGTGATTTTGTCTAAGAACTGGTACGGTAATAATGATGCTTTCCGTACTGAGCCAATAACGTACAAGCGCTACGCTGACCTTACAGTTCAGGTGAAACAGACCTTTTGGCTGAAAAGTGATTTTCCTCTACAGCTTCTTTTCAACCAAAGTTAGCATTAGATCTAGTCAAACTGCAAAAAGGTTGTCTCAGGACATGATCTTCCTGAAAAAATGCCAACAGATATTCATAAGCCGGACTTAGATCACTTGCTAAGTGCTTTAGACTACTGTGAAGGTGTCAAATGAAGACTACTTCAGGCATCCATAGCAAAGGTCCAGGGGCCAAAGAGACTGTGACCCTGCTCAACCTTTAAGCCCTACCATCTCATGTGGAAACATCAAAAGCAACCAAAATAACAGTTATCATGTTACACCATGCTGTTCCAATACACAAATACACATATTTTCACTTCAGCTTTTCCTGTGCTTTAAGAAAAGAGCAATTTTAAAAACAAACCCCAAAAACTCAATGAAATTAAACTGGATATGTCCAAAAGCCGAGCCTGTTATGTTTTGCTACTTTCAGTTAATTTATACTAAGAGGATTTTTAGGAGTTCAGCATACCACCACTGTCCTGTAATAATAGTTCACATGTAGTAAGAGATGGTGTCTTATTTTTCTTCTGGGACCAGAGTGAATAATTCAGCACTGCATGTTTCATAGTCTGAGTCATAAATGTAGAAATTGATTACACAGAGACATCAGAGCAGTCTCTCATTTTGCCTGCCTAAAGATCCTCTGAAATTCATTTACAATTCCCATGAAACTTGGGCTTCTAACCTGAAACTTTTTATTTCCCCCTGCCACTGTCAGGACAGCAACTTCAAGGACACAGTATATGTTCAGAAATTGCAAAAACAATTAAACCCCCAAATAGTCTGAGAAGGGAATATGAGAGGAGCATTGCTTAATCTGGCTTCCTTCTAGCAGTGAACAAGTATTACCAGTACAGAGGCATATGCTAATTCTCAGTGCTGTGTAACCTCAGTGGCAGTCCCTGTTCCTCTGCCTACAAAGAATTTTACTATTTAATGAAGTTTCTTCTTACTGAAATTACCTTTTAACTCTCAAAGAACCCTTTTGATGGCAGAAGAATGTAACTGGATCCTCTCAACCCTTTCTGCTCCAGGACAAACAAACTCACCCTCCTTTAGTTCTCTTCTCCTGTCATATGCTCGGCCTCCTCCTCAGCCCTCCATTTTAATGGTTCACCACTGAATATATTAATTTGTCAGTAACTGCATTTGATTAAGAAAAAATACATATTGCAGGTTTTCCTACTGTGAGTAAACCCAAATATACCAGTGCAGAATGAAAGACATTAAAGCCTTAAGGGTTTTTTTGCCTATGGAACAAGTTGAACTCTACAAGTAGTCATTTGTGCCCCTACCGAATTCCATACAGAGCTGTAGTAAATCTACTAGAAAAAATGCAGCAAATCCAGCGTTGTTTGATGTTCTTCGTACACTTACAATTGACTTGATCCTTTACACGACATCCAACCAAAGCAAACTAATGTTTGCTATTTTGGGACAGAGATCAGAACTTGTCTGAGTTTCGTAAGACACACCCAGTGGAGGAACTACCTAACACAGAGTCTAACAGAAAGGGTGCAGCTCAGGGTACTGTAGGTGGCATGAAAGGGCACTACCAACACTGCTTTGAATTCTGAATATGCTGCCTCTGGAAAAAAAGTCAGTGGAAGACTAGGAATTTATAAACACGTTGGCCATTTAAACAATTGAGTTCCATTACATTCAGTACTGCAGATCTTCATCCACCTGTAAGTACCGTGAAAACTCTTATTGCAATGCTTAATTATTTTCTCTTCTGCAAGCTGATGGAGGCTCTGGGGCAGATCAAAGGAGCTGATGGAATAACCTCAGCAGCCTGCTCATTAGACCTCCTATATGACCTAGACTGGGCAGGATTTTGTGCACAGAATGTTCCTCTTCCCCAGCCTCACAAGGCAAATTAAAGTACATCCAATTAAGACACAGGGAAAGCTTCAGTTAGAAGGAAATATCCTAATTCATATTTCTCTGGGACATGAAGGTGATATTTCCATCTTTATTAAAGCAAACAGAAAAAGGATAACAATGCTCTGCAGTCTAGGGCCAGAAAACAACCCTTTCTGTAAACAGCGGGTTTAAATATTATTCTTAGAAGGATCATCTTTTAAAGAGCTGCCAAAATGTTCACTGGCCAGAGCTAGTGTCCTCTGACTTGTAGGAAGTTGTGTTTTTTTAAAATGTTTTGTCTTCTTGATAACCCTATGAAAGGCCACCCCACACCCACCTCATTATGGTTTCACAGCTTGTTTTGTGCTTGTTTCACATCTTGCAATCTGCCCTTTGCTGGTCATATTTGCAGCACAATATTTCAGTACCACTCTGATCAACTGATTCCCTGTCATGACCTTTGGAATCATAGAATCATAGAACTGTTTAGGTTGGAAAAGACCTTTAAGATCAAGTCCAGCCATTATCCTAACACTGCCAAGTCCATGTCTCGAGTGCCATGTCTCGAGTGCCACATCTACACCTCTTTTAAATACCTCCAGGAACAGTGACTCAAACACTTCACTAGGCAGCCTGTTCCAATGCTTGACAATCCTTTCCATGGAGAAATGTTTCCTAATATCCAATCTAAACCTCCCCAGGAACCTCCCCCAGGAACAACTTGAGTCCTATTACTAATTTACTGGGAGAAGAGGCCGATCCCCACCTTGCCATAACCTCCTTTCAGAAAACTGCAGAGAGCAATAAGGTCTCCCCTGAGCTTCCATTTCTTCAGGCTAAACAATCCCAGCTCTCTCAGCTGCTCTTCGTAAGACTTGTGCTCGAGACCCTTCACCAGCTTTGCTGTCCATCTCTGGACACACTCCAGCACCTCAAAGGCTTTCTTGTAGTGAGGGGCCCAAAACTGAACAAAGCACCAGTGCTGGGTACAGGGACTTACATCTTCAAAAAATCATCATCATTTGCAGTATATGTTCTCTCTGGCATCACTAGGGAAAGAAAATAATGTTGGTATTGGGCAATGATAAATCAAAGTGTTTTTAAAAGTCTGTATTCCACTGTCTCCCAATTGTACAGCAGTTTCATGGAGAGGAGCGCAGGCATGAGGCGAAGAGGTGGCCATCAAGAGGGAAGTGGAGGGCATGTGCTGCCATCAGGGCACAGCCAGACCCCCTGGTCACTCGCAGTACTGTGCATCTGCTTTGCAAAGCCCCAGATACTCAGAGGGCTTGCTTTGCTTGTTGCATACTTTTTCAAAAGAGGAGTATCACCCATATTAGACACCATACAGCAAGGTGGGTAGGGATTTAGTGAAAACAAGTAACACTGGTGCACACCTTTTATACCTTCCAGGACAAGGCCTCGAAGCATTTCCCAGCTGCTAATACCCTCAGAGCTCCCCAGGATGAGGCAGTCCTGAGCACAGCACTCCCAGAGTAGCTCCTCTCCAGTGCTGAGCTGTTTTGGTTTTAGCTCTGGCAGGGAATGTTTCAGTTGCATCAGTGCAGAGCTATTCTGTTCCATGGGCAGCGTCCCAGGCTAATGCATGAGTTTTAAAAGCTTACTTAGGAAATATCAGATTTCATGTTGTTTCATCTACCACTGCCCACCCCAGGCTCAAGGCTAAGGACAAAAGCAATAATTTAACTTTGCATCAATTTGCTGCTGGTCTTTCCCCAAGTTTTCCAAATAACAAGACTACCCCTTCCTCAGTAGGCACTCCAAGCCCACATCGACATAAAGCCAAGTGAGGCCATGGCATTTCTTCAGGAGCACAAGAGAAAATGAGACCCAAGACACCCACGAAGGAACCGGTAGAAAGTAGAAACTACTTCAGTCTGCTCCTGGGTTTAAAGAGTCAGCTGGCAGGACAAAAGACTATGGAAAATGTCCTCTTTCAAAGACTCGCAGTAAAAGAGAAAGGTCAGCAGTGGCAAAGCTGCTAAACAGACAGTAACTGTAGCTAATTAGATGGGCTGCTGCCTGGCTGTCTGAAACCCAAGGATTTATCTGTGAGATATTTTAGCTTTTTGCAGCCTTGCCATGCTTGCATATTATGCGAAACTAGTTCATACAACACAAAGATGTTTCTTTTCCCTCTTTTATTATTTATACCTTAAATACACCACTGCATTCTCCTTTAGGTCCTTTTTTTTTTAGAAAAAGTAGGTGAAGTTAAGTATAGAGCTACAAAACCTTACATACCCAGCACTAATGGGCACCTGTGAACTTACACATATTTTGCAGGTGGCAATTATTTCTTTGCAAATATTTCTCATTAGGAAGAGGTTTTAGCATTTGAAATGGGCAGCTCCAACATTTTCCTAATGGATTTTTTTAGTTCAACATTAAAAAAAGTTCCTGTTAGGGTCATTTTAGCTTGTCATCTCTAAGTCAGCATCTTTATTCCTTTCTTAGCATGTCTCTGTTCTTTCCCTGTTGGAGATAAGCTGGGGGATTTTCATGCAATTTTCTCACTGACTCATTTTCCAAATATGGCCATTAAACAAATATTATTTCTGCAGGCAGCCATCCCCTTCAGATCCTTTATAAAGGAAATTACTCAATCAATAAAGTTAATTTTCTCTCCCTCCTGAAGCAGCCACCCACCTTAGCAGATGTTCAGAAACAGACCAAAACAAAGCCAGAAACCTATTTGGATTCAAACATCTCTTGCCAATGTCCTCTTGCAGCTAAGGTTGAAATTAATACTTTATCTATACGAGGAAGCAATGCAAAGAGCAAGACTGTGTTCTGATTTTTTAATTAGCTGACGGAAAGATTAACAAAGAGCAGTCATGAACTCTGATCCATTCTTGCTACATTTAGAGTCAACCCACTCCTACTATAAATACTGGTTTTGTGTTGAAATTCAAAGGTGACATTAACCCTAACTAGGTGTCCCCTGTGCACAGCACAAATTACCACTGTTCTAAAACTGGCCCAGTGGGACAGAGGAATTAGTCCCACTGCATTGTTTTGTCCCAGAAGGAGGTCTACACTGGAAAGAAAGAAGAGACTCACCTGGAGAGCATGAGGAAACCCTGCAGCTTGGTTTGGATGGATGCCAGCAGGGAGATCCTCAAAACTACTCTAGGGTCTGTTTTTGCCAACCTGAGGGAAATAAACATTAGCATTGATCACAGGAAGAAAATACACAGCAGCACTCCTGTTTAAATAAGAAAAATGAGGTTCAGTATTGCATATGCTTAAAAGGGGACCTTGGGACCTAATCTCTGCTTTGCATGAACCTGAGGTTCACCGAGGAAGTCCAGGCTTAAACTGAGAAAGCTCAGAACTAAGTTCTTCTCCAGAAGAGTCTTACCTTATCCTAATTCTTGCCACATGCAATCTCCCTGATCCTAACACGTTGGCAAAGGCAGTGCAGAAGTTGACCACAGTTTAAATTTCCAGGGGAGTCACACTTGGGTAGAAGGGCACAAGATTTAATGAGTGCATTAGCTGGTCTTAGATAAAGTTCGGAAGAAAATAGAAAAATGAAGGTTTAAATTTAATGTTTAAGAAAAAAGAAAAAAAAAACCAGGTGTTCTCAGGCATGATATCCTGACAGCTTGTTAACAGCTGAAGCAAGTGTCCACAGAGGCTGGAGGCTCAGCGGAAAAAAAAAAAAAAAGGAGCACTGTTATGAAGAAGAGGATTTCATGGGTGAAATATGCATTGTGAAATTACTCAGAGATGAAGTATTAATGTAGAGCGTTTCTCCTTGGAGTCTGTAGAGCATAATGTAAGAGAGATGTAAAGGAACTGGAACTTCCCATCGTAAGCCTATGGTATAAAACCAAAGCCAAGGGACAAACACTATAAATAATGATAAAAAGAGAATTAAAGGAGAAATTGATCTACCTACTACTTGGAAGGATATTAGATTAATATAATGCATTCTTAACTGAGTACAGCCAACTAAGGCACTTATAGATAGATATACTTACGTACCTAAACCAATCCTCCTGTCTCTACAGCATCAAGTCTCACTACCATGGGCATGGCAAGTTACAGGTGTCATCAGTTAAGGGACAAAATTAGCTTATCTCCCAGAGTTTATCTCCTGGGAGTCTTCTGAGCTGAAAGGTGCGTGGAGGGGTGTAAATCAACTTGCCCCCTGAGCCAGGGTAAGGCTGGGGATGCTGCAGATGCCGCAGGAACCTGCCTATGAGTTTGTACCATCTCATGCAGGCGAGAAGGGAGTCTTCCAGAGTAGGAGCTACCTGGGGAGGATGCCCCATGCTTTGATGTTGTGCTAATAAGGAAGGAGTCGTTGAGTACAGCTTTGCATTCAGATCTTAGCAACTGCACGTACCTGTGGCTGCTGTTTTAGCAGCAATTTCCATCCTGCTGACAAGACTGGCACTGGGAGAGCTGGTTGCAAAGAAATTACACACTCTAATTTCAAGCAGAGCTGTTGCTGTTAAAAGGACAAAGATGATGAATGAACAGAGGAAAGTCTTCCGTAAGAAGATCTGATTTGATAGGAGATCCAACCTGCAAGGATGGAGACTAGTTAACATAATACATCTTCTTAGATGGGACTTCTGGTGTGACGAGCAAGCAGAACAGTCACTGCTGCTGGCAAAATCAATGGCAAAAGCTTATGGCTTCACAAGCCCATTGGCTGCTTGAACTGACTTGATAGTAAAAGATGGTGGGAAAAATCCTTCTGTAATTTAAACGAATATCTGTGACATATATATGAGCTTACAACATCCAGCAAATTCCTACCAACAGCTCCTGAATATGAATAACTCTTTTTGTTTATTGCTGGGCAGCAGAGTACCAGGTCAATTTAACTTTGTTTTTCTACATAACTACCTAGTATAAATGCTATCAGAAGAGCCCAGCTGTGCCACCTGTGGAACAGATCCTGAATATTAAGGATTTTGCTAAAAATGTTTACCACACAAGAGAGTTACAGCTGCAGAGTGGAGTTCAGTGTGTCATCCTGCCTAGATTATGGAGTCACTCTGTTTTAACTAACACCCCAACCTTCTAAAGATCAGGGTTGATGACAGACTGCACACAGATGGAGCTTCCAGACCTTAAGATAACTCTCTACACCTCCTCCCCAGCTATCACATCTGATCTACAGCAGCTGTCTCCTGCATTTAAGCTCACTTCTTTGCCTAACCAGAGTAAAGGTATCATTTACAGTTCAAAATCCTGACTGGGACACATCTGGGCCCAGGGAAAGGTTGTTCTGGACTGATCATTAACAGCAGTAAATTCTATTCTAATAGCTTAGGGCTCAACTATTGTCTTTGTACAGGAAAAAGGTCAGATATTAATGAGCATGGATAACATCTATAAAACCATTAACAAGCCCCTTTTTTACCACCTTTTTTTTTAATTTCCTTGCCTTTTACTTTGATTTACATTTCAGTTATTTTTTAAACCTTCTGTAGTTTTTTTTCCATTTAACAAGACATTTTCCATTCACAGAATTTCACTTGCTGCTATTTGCAGTCACTCCATGCCGTTGAAGGTCTCTTAGTGCTAAGGGAGGAGCTTTGCCTTCTGACCTTTCATGATTGGATTTTACCATTAAATTCAGAAAAAGAAAAGCTGTCCGCTTTTGGAAAATTGATAAAAAGTAATTTTTCTTTGAATACAAAGCACAAACTCTCCATATGTATTACACCCTTAACAAAAGACCTGGATATGGGTGAAAGCTAAACAAGCCTCAATCCATCTGATTCCAGAGAACAATGGAGGAACTTTTCATCCCATTCCTTGGAATGGATGCCCACATTTGCTTTGTGTCCCACTGTGGAACCTGGGTCTTGCATACATCCACATTGCTCTGCTGATAGCAATCAGCTGTGTGCTGTGTTGCTGCTCCCCATTCTTACTCAAAATCACTTCAGCATCTGGGTGTTGCTGTCTTGCTCACTTATTTATGGAAGTCAAAGAAAATCTTGCCACCTCCCTCTGTGAATTTTGTAGAAGCACCACTGGAGCCTCTAAAGTGCTGCTTGGAAGGAGTCTGTGACACTTCAAGCATTCTTAATGCAGCATTCATGGATCATCACTCACCAAACATGGGGTTTTTTTCTCCTTTTCTAAATATTACTGATGCGTGAAGAGAAAGAAATTCAGTTCACCTTTGGTTCCTCAAATTAAAAATGTATATGTGCCTTGTGGTCTGTTGCATATGTAGTCTTTTAGAGATGATTACAGTTGATCCTGTACTGAAGTGGAAAAAATCACATTTGACTTACTGAGTCAACAGAAAAAACAATCAGCCTCCGTGAGGACTACATTTGGATAAGTTCTCTGAACAGCAGGCTACAACTCATGGTGCTTTTGGTCGTGGGACATGGTATCTTCCTTTGGAAGCTATTAATACTATGGATCACTGTCTAGTGCTTACTTTCTCAGAGAAATCTAATTTATAATCACAACTGTACACTCTTTACCACAGTATTTTTGACCAACTCTCAATGATTCTTATTCCTTGTGGAAAAATAAAGGCAGAGCAGATGATAGAGCTGCTGTAAAACAGCTGTTTTTCCTTCCCCATGACCTATGCTCCCAAGGAGTTTAGCAACAAGAAACTTTTGGATCCACAGGCTCAGTCTTGCACTGGGTTTCATAGCCAGTCTCCTGTCTTCTGCCAGAGCTTCTGCCTGCAATTCTGTAGTAAGGCTCTAGGATGCTCTTACACCATTTTCCAAGGTCAAGCTCTTTGGTAACTCTTAACATCAGACTGCATGCAGAAGCTGGAACTAAGTCTATGTTTCCCAGTAGTAAAATGTGAGGACATTTAGAAGATACAGTTTTATCTGCTGGCTACCTACTCTAAACTGACTCATGCTTGGCAGCAGTTAAGATGGGTGACACTAAAAATGCTTATCGGTGAAAGGTAACATACTTTGAAATCCAGTATTTTAATATAACCCATGGGCAAACATCTTGTCTACGATGAAGCGTGGTGCACATGTAGACGGTGACCTGAGCTTGCAAAGGGGTTCAAAACACCCAGCTGCTGTCTATCTGCTGCCAGTTTCCACACCATAGCACAGAGCTATGAATGGCTTGAGAAGTGCACCAGTGGAAACCTGTACTCAGCTGCTTGGTCGTTACTGCTCTTCTGGGGTGCCGCGCGGTAGTCCCTCGTGTTGGTGTGCTGAGCGATTTCCTCCACATGGTGCTGTGATGCTGCATCTCTGGAAATTCTTGTCCCCACCTGCTGTTGTGCAATTGAGACAGATGAGAACTACCAGAGGTGACAGTTGACTTTCTTATGGGCTACTCAGCTTTGGTTTTAGCCAGTCTCCTCCTGTGACTAGCAATAGATGACATCAGAATAGAGAAAATTAGTATACAGCCCTTTCCTTGGAAAGACAAGTAGGCTCTCCCAGCCAATCCACCTCCTTCTCAAAATCCAGAAGATATTAGAAGGGATTTAGAAGAATTTAGCTTCTCCTCAGCTTTTTTAAGCAGTGATTATTTTAGTCTCCCCATGTTGTGAAATAAGACTATATTAAGGCTCCTAGGGATAAAACATTTTACTCTGAATTTTTTTAACCCTATGAATTAGAATAGTCTTGGCCAGGAGCTGCAGGCAGAAATTGGTGTTTTGAGGCTGAATGCAGATGGTAGGCAGCTCACTGTGCAGTCACTTAAATGGTTTTACTGACACTTTTCTCCAAAATCAGGGGGCAGACTGAATAGATTCAGCTGTGAATTCTGATTTCACATTACCGTTACCTTGAAAACTTATCTTGCAGTTGAATTATTTTCTTGTGCTAAGTTGCTTTACTCTACTTTCAGCTATGGCCATGTTGCCATGGCAAAGTCACTCCTGCATGTATATGTTTTAAATTCATAACATACAAAGCACTTTGTATTCCTTTGACATGGTAGGCATCTATTTTCCAAGTGATCATCTTGTTTTAAATACAATCTGTGAAACAAATAGAGAGCATGATATCAGTAGGCCATTTCATATTTCCACAACAGGAGCACTAAAAGCCTATCTACACCTGTTGCATGTTACACATGGGAGTGGTATTTAAGCACATGCCTTTATCTGATCAGGCATCTACATAATGTGTTTGGTTTCATGCTGTTATGATGCTGTGACATAATACCTTGTGGTTTTTATAGCAAGTATAGAAAATTGAATTATAGCAGCCCTTGGTTGAAAACACAGATTTTATCTTTTATAATATCACTTATCTAAATAAGCTATAGCACAATTTACATATTTATTAATATATTAAAAAAAATCACTAGCAAACATTTTTCTGTGAATAAATTAAAAAAAAAAGTCAAATCACATGGACAATGCTCTGACCATGCACATTCATTCTCTCAAACTACTAGCCAGAGAGCTTTTCAACAGCAATTTTTCCAAAGATGAAAAAGAAGCTGTATATTGCTTACCTCAAGCAGAGCAGTAATGTTCTTTGCTTATTTATAAAGTACTATGGAAGCACATTTTCACTCTAAGAAAAAAGATTCTGCAACCAGCAGAACATGGAAAGAGGGGTAGGCTGACTGCTTCAAATTACAGTACCATTCAGCAGTATCCTGCCTTTTCTTCTTTTGTTCCAGGAATTTTCATTACCAGAGAATAACAATCTGAGTTGAAAACCTGGAGAAAAAGAAAGGGTCTAGAAGTCGGCAGTGGAATTGCTGTTTAACGTTACAATGCAACCAACACTGTAGAAAGCAGATAGAGGTACAGGTGCTATTCTGGATGCTGTTGGCTTCCAAGGGGATACCCATTTGGAGTACATCTCTTTCTCTTTCCTTGTTAATGGTTTCAAATTCACTCTATGAATTTGTCATTAGTAATAGGGCGCTTGACAAATTCAACCTTAATAAAAACTAGCAAAGCAAAGGAGCAGCAGCGAATTTCCTGAGCTCACTGTTTAAAATCTTCAGAACTCTGGATGTTGGGTGCGCCACACGGACATTGTGAGCACAGAGTGCTCTATGTCACCATCGCTTTTAGCAGGTTATAGGGAGGAGCATGGGAATAAAACACGTTTTAGACACTAGTCAAGATAAAATCCTACTACTTTGAGAAAGACATGGACAGAAAAATTAAAGGAGAAATACTGGCTAGTAACAAGTTCTTCCAGTTGCAGAGATGTATTAGGACATTAAAATCTGTAGAGGCTACTAGCAGCAGGACTGAAAGTCTGAAAGGCACTGACACATATATGTTGTGTATGTGTATTGTGGTATATCTATAAATGCACTTACTGTAGTTATTTGTGCACTGCAGGAAAGGACAGAACTTCACCTATAAATAGTCTAGAAAAGATAGACAGAGTGTTTTTGCATATAAGAATGTTTTCTTTTCCTGTGTGAGTTTAATAGGATAGATGCCAACGCTTTTATGAATTATGAATGCAGCAGTCTTCTTTCTAAATGAAGATGTTGGAAGTGTGCCACTGGAAAGAGGTGCTCCTATTACATACTGCCAGCAAATTTCTGTTTCTTTAATGAAACCTAAATTACAAAAGCACTTTTCTTTTGAAAAACATTATTCTTGCCTATAATGACATTGCATAGCATATTCTCCTCTAGAATAAAACAGGAAGAAATAATCAGGGTAGAAAGCAATCTGAATCACAGTTCTAACAGGGAAATTCATATGCTATGCCCTGATGTAAATAGCTGTTTGTACACCCCCTACCTTCCTCCTTCAATGAAACATAATCCAGGTTTATGACTGATCAGGCATTTGTTACTATTTTATGCATGTTTTTCCCCCCCCTCCTTTTAGCTACTTGAAACAAAGTAATTATTTAAAAATAATTTAATCACTAGCATTTTTAATGGAAACCTTGCTTGAGGAAACATTGCTCCCTACTTAGGAGCAGAATTTTGCACTTAGATATGATTCAATTTCTGTTTCATAAACTATGTAATAGTATTACATAGAAGCATTATGTAAAGTTTGAGGTTTTTTTCACTGAGTGACCTTAAGTACAAAGAACACTTTTAGATGGGAAAGTATTAGTCTACAACCTTTGACAAATCTGAGGTCAAATATCCCACGTGAAAAAGGTTCAAAGAAAGACAATGAGGCTGCACTGCTTCATCTGCACAGCTTACACAACAGCCAGTGGTGCCACAGCTGCTCTTTGCCTGTTAACGGATAATTGCGACTTAACAAACAATTGTTATTTAATCATCTGTACATAGTGACATATACTATATATACCTTCACATTTTATGCTCACAAGCAATTATCTTCTGCTAACATGTAGGATTTTACAAGAAGATGAAAAATGTTTTTTGTCTCAGATCATTTTAGTTTAATCAACAATCCTTTCTATTGTTTCTAAATCCGAACCACATCTCCAAACTCCTATGGTGGTACTGCAGGTTTCACAGTAACATCTCAGATAAAAGGTACAAGTTCCCTTGAAAAACAGCTCTCCCTCCATTGTTTTTCTTTGCAGTAACTCAGTATATAGTATGAAGAATGCTAGTGCACACCATGGGCTCTTTTGTAAGGATATCCTCTAGCTTCCAATTTGCATGCACATTCATTTTACACCACCTTAGAGTTAAAACAACCCAACAGGACAATAAAGGGTAATCAGAAGGCAAATGCACAGATCAATAAACACTACTGAAACTATATTAACCCTGAAAAACATCAAAAAGGAGAGAAAAAAAAGGAAAAAAAAAAAGGCAGTGAAATTAGGTTTAAAAAAAGTGGCAGAAGCTCTATGAAAATGTTTTTTTAAAACAGAGCCTCAAACACAGAGTCACACTCTGTAACCCACCTGGTTATATTTTACAAATGGGGTGCAAAATCCTGTCAGCTTTAGTGTGAGGCAGACTCTGCACCTGTGAAAATTAATGGTAAAACTCTATGACATTAACCAGAACAAAATGAGGTCATGTGAGTCCCCTCTGATTTTTCCATAATGCATAATACTACTGCATTCTGTTTTATACTGTGCATTTCTGAGTTGATAGTATGCTTCCATGATTAAGATACAAAGCGAATAAATGTTTTAATTCAAATATTATTACAAACTAGAGAGGAGTCAGATAAAACCAGAGATTTTTTTATTGCACAAAATAAATTATATAGAAACAATGCAACAAAACAACTTGTATTGTAGGCTGCACAACAGATGTTACAACATGAATATATTTATTGCTTTGAGAAAGGAGCAATTCAGTGCTAGTAAGCAGATTAGTTATACTTCTTGCTCATCTAGATTTTTCACAAAATTAATCCAACTGGGCTAGAGGCATCTTGCAGCATACGGGTCAGGCCAAATTGTCATTTGTTACCAGCCATTATAAAGGTGCTGTAAACCTCCTTGACATTAGCATGAAGCACTCAATGCAACATCACCAGTACTGAGCCATACAGGTAGTTCATTATTAGAAATATCATTAAATACCAGATAAATTTACACACAAAGTTGTAAAGGCCCATTTACAGGGTTTGCATGAGCTGTTTTTTGAAAATAAATCTTGCTTACAAATGTCGATGCAGCTTTGAACAGGCACGCTTTGCTCTACATCAAGAGGCACGAGCTCGGAGTTTTGCCAAAAAAACCCCAAGTACCAGCACTTCCCTTACCTAATTGTAAAATTGCTCACTAGTGCTGAGTTACAGGTGTCTCATCATTTTTTTCCAGGGCCACACTCAGCTTCTAAGACTAACCCTCCCCCTCCCATTCCTTTGGTAGAACTGGGTGAAATTTACAGTGCTTTTTAAAAATACTTCAAAACACAACATATTTGGTTCTTCAAAAGATACAAGCCTGCAATATTCGTATTGCACTCAGATCAAATGGATTTAAGTTTTTCAACTGCTACTTTGTGGACCCTGAGATGTCAACCCTAATGAATCATTACAGAAATTAGCTCTTAACAAAAATTATAAAAGTGGACAATGTTCATATAATGAAACAAACACATCAAATGCTGATCAACTGCAAACCTTCGTGAAGCATGCATCCAAATAAGGGAATGCCGTTCCAAATGTTCATACTCTGAGTCAATTTCTCCCCCAGTTTGAAAAGGACACAAGTATTTAGTCAGCTGAGTTCCTAACAATGAATTCTACTCCTAGTGTACACACTCAGTGTTGCAAAACTTTTTTACTTGTGTGGTTAATATAATAAGAATAAATTTAAACAATATTAGCCATCCATGAAAGAAAATTAAGTGAGGAATCGGGAAGTCTGGGTCATTTCAAGTCTTAGCTACAAGGACAGTCGCAGAAAGTCGCTCCACTGAGGTCAAGCTGAAGAACTTAACTGAGCAACACCTTAGCCCCCAGAGGATATCCCTGTAGAATCACACTGAAATAAGTAAACAGATTTTGGATTGTACACTAATAACTACAAACAAATATGGTTGCCACTCTTTACTGTATTTTAATAAAATTCTTTGCTTTACTGTTTTTTCCCCCTGAAGCTGTGTTAAAGCAACATGATGTATCAAAATATAGCTAAAAGTGAGTTTTCAAAGAGCTGCAAAATATTACAAGAAATTAGTAATTTTAAAAATGTTAAATTCTCAGAAACTTTAGTGATGCAATCATGTTTCATGTATGTACCCAGCAGTAGTTTCCTCTGTAGGAAAGTAAGTATTAAACTCGACTAATCTTGCACACTTTTTCATCCAGGGGACTGTTTTTTAAATGCTGAAAGTAAAATTCTGTCATCTTTTTACAAAAGTGTTCGTAACTACAGTAAGATTCAACTAAATAACCAAGTATACCCTGCAATGTCCATTAAAACACATATATCACAAAAAATGGGTAGCATTTTTTATACCTATTATGAAGTAGAAAAGTTATAAGGCAGGATGAAGCTAATATCGAAGATGAAAAACAGCACCACCAGCCTAAGTTTTGCAATTAGCTTTCTGCTCAGACACAAAATATGTTATCATAGTCAGATACAGTTGATTAAGGTGAGAAATGCATTTAGCCCAGCTGTACTAACTATACAGCTTCACACAGAATAAACAACATTCCATAAATCAACAGAAAATGCATTTGAGCACAAAAAATAAAAATATGTAAGTGATTCTCTAAGCAGCATTTTGTTTTCTTTTTTTTTTCCAAAACATTAACATAGATAGATATTGGACTGATTAAATATCTACAAGTGCTTTTCCTTTACAAAAATACATATATTCTTAATAGTAGGATAGACTGTCATTAACAATGACCTGTGTTTTTTTTCACTTCAATTTGAATGATTTATAAGCTAAATTTTACAACCACAAAAAGGTTTATTTGTAATATGATGTTATCACTTTTGACAAAAAGCTTAAAACATTTTATATTTTAAAACAAATTAGCAACATAAGATCACAATATGTTCTATCAACTCCTAAGTACTGTGAGGGCTGCTTTATTAAAAACTGGTAACTACTGATCAAATGCAAGGAAGCATTAGAACATTATTACTGCTCACCATAGGCTCCTTTCTTATCATAACTTGGATCACAGCTTATATAAGGACACTTAGGCCCCCACCCCCAAAAAATCCATTGAGAGTAACTCTATATCATCTATTCAGTAGCCTGGAACATCCAACAATTCAGGCTTTGCATTAATTTTAAAAAATGCAAAATATTTTTCTTTCAATAGTTAAGTCTGCAGTAAGGGAAAAAATGATGCATTGCTTCATGTTTATGCTAAGAAGCTTGTATTTGAGAAAAAAAATACTATCAGTAAGTATTTAGAATGATATCTTTCAGCCAGCTAAATAATTAAATTGACCTATTACTTTCCAGTTTAGCTAATCACTATCCTGGAAATCAAGATATTTGGATTTCTTTAGTCTCTCTGTTTTACACTGCACAAGTAAACTAATCACTTCTTGCTAATCAATGGTCTCACATCAAGGACAGCAATGCCATTTGCTAAAAAAATAGCTATAAAAAATCTGTAAAACATAATATCTTCTCGTTATCCTCCAAGTCTGTCCTTTTGACCCTCCAAAATATCACTGAACTACAAGTAGAAACCCTAAAAGTAGCTTGGTGACTATTTTGTGCTTTGGAAGGTTTACAGGATTGACAGCACACTGAAGTTTTTTGTTCACAGGCCAGGTATAGCAGACACATCAGTAATGCAAGCCTTTGTGCTTTTCTCTGGGAACATGAGCTAGGACTCAAAGAGCTAGTCTATGTCTGTTAACCTTTATGCTATTCCTGTTGTGTTTTGTTTTTTCTGTTTTGTTCTGGAAACTGCTAGGTGTACCTAACCCTTCAGCTTGGTGACACAGACAACGACCAATGGTTCAGTTCTGCTGATTATCCATAAAAATAGCTTATTTTTAAAAAACCCTTGTTTTTTCTGAACAAGCTAAATATCCGACAATGAAGACTGACTTTAAATTGATTAGTATGTAGTATTTTTCAGTAAAAAGGGAGCATGTTTCATTTTACTGCATCAAAACTCAAGAGACAACAGGAACAACACCTACCATACTCAATACAAAAATGAATTTTAGGAGTAGGATACCATCATAAAATATGTGCCTTGCACTTTGATAATATACATCTTCATTACAACTTCATTTGTAATAAAAACCTTAGTATGTTAACTAGCAGCAAATGTTATACTGTTGCAACGATTTTGTGTATTGTATAGCAACCTTCCCTCAACTCTTACTTTGCTTTCCACTCACTATCACAAGAAAAAAGGAAAATGCACAGTAGCTACTTCTGTTCACCTCATCCTGTCAACTGTTAACCATGTCAGAAGTATTTCCTAAAAATACACAAAGAAGTTCGAGTATGAACTTCAAAGAAAAGTATGCCTAATGGTTCAGAAAAACAAGCAAAGTCAAACGAATGCCTCTCTTTGGTTAAAATTAATGTAATGGCAAGAACTTTCAACTTGTAGACATATTTAATTCCAGAATTTTCCTCTATTCTGAGCTTACTGAACGTGGTCTCCTTCTGCAAGTGCAAAAGATAGCCAAGACATATCTACCCATCTACAGATCTCCTCCGTTTCACTGCCACACTCCAGAACCATACGGACCTAAACTGCCCACTAGAGAATGAAACCACGGCCTTACTCAACTGTAGTAGCAAGCTACCTGAATTCAAAAGATTTATGGCACATACCTTGGATGGAAGAATCTGTCAGGAATTCATTAATTAATCAAATTCCTATTCTGGAATCTAATGCTTTAATTTGCTCTACAAAGAGTGCAGACAGCAATTAGACAATCAACAGCTAAGTCTGCTTATGAAGAGAAATATATTAACATTACAAGATCATCTGTTGAAGGACATTTCTACAATGGATGTTTCAGCTGAGGTCTGAAGGTCAGACGATCCCTACGTCACAAAATTAGTGGTAAATGTGCAGTTGGAAGCTTTTCACATTTCCTTTGGAGTGAATCAATCCCCTCATGTCTTATTCATCCTGGAGCACACACTGGCTGACTGCAACCCTTACTCAAACAAGTGTCTTTAGCTCAACCCCTTGTGGAAGTATGACCTTGTTCAAAAGGGCTATAAAGGATTCAAAATGCACAACTGTGAAAACTCTGCTGAAATCCGTGGGAGTTGCCTGATGAATGAAACGTGTGAGCTGACACCTCATGGGCAATTTCGCCTTTATAATTCCTCAATGTTTTAACCTGTTGGGTATGAAATGCGGTGGGGTATGGGAAAGGGCAAAAGATGTGTAATGACCTGGAATTAATTAGAGAACAGAAAGTGCCTGCTTAAGACATTTTAACTGAGAAAATAATAAGACAACAAAGCACGAAGTAAAATGAGAGGGAAATATGATGCATGATATATGCATTTTCACAGGAAGCAAAGAGATGCCTTCAACCTGCCAGATTAAGTGAAGACACTGGACTAAGCTCTTAGATAGGCATGTAAGTCTTAATGCCTTTGCACTTTTCCAGGATAAAAATAAGTTCAATCAGTGCATGCAATTGACCAGTATTTTCTGTAGCCCCTCTATACACAAGGCTCTGTTTATTTTGAGATTTAGATAGCTTTTAACAGCTATCTTTTGTTGCAAGTCCTCTCAAGAATGTTTTTTCTGGGGTGTGGATGCCTCTTCTTGTTTTCAGTTACATGAAAACGTAAAAAAACCCCACAAATAATAAAGCTCAGTAATTGATTCAATTAAAGGACTAAACCCTGGCCTATTTTGTTATTTTAGAAAGCAGCAGAGAAGGAAAAATAGTTTATGTCTCTCCCAAGCTCATGTGTAACAGTTATATATGGGAGAGATGAGATGAAACTCAGACCATTACTTTGTTTGCATCAGAGAATAAGAGCCTAGCTTCTATCTAAATGGAATGGGATCAATCTCTTTTCTCCTGCAGATGCACTAGAACTGTTTTCAGTAACAGAAAAGTGAAGTCATATTGCTGGAACCTATAGAGAAAAACAGAGCAAGATCCAGAATTAAAGGGTCCCTTATGCAGAAAATGGAATATTTTCAATATAAAAGTATTTTTTTCATATAATTTCTACTGAGATAGGGTTTAAGTTATCTAAAAGGACATATTTCTTTTTATGCCTTTTTCCCCTGAAAGCTTCTCAATACAGCATGTTTATGAAATATGCTTGCTGAAAATATTAAGACCATAGATAAAATACAGAAGCAAATATTACCCTGTCAAATGCAAATAATGGGCTGAAAAGGTACTCTGTATTAATAATCAGGCACTTTGTTTTGTATAACATTTTCAATAAAGTCAAAATAATACTTTTATAATTTTTTTTGCACAGTAACTGCAAGCTAGCTGAGTATGCAAAATATACTTACAGCATTGCATACTCCTAGGACCCAAATCCCAGAAGCTTTCAAGTGAGCAGTACCTACTATAGTGGTGAGTCACTTAAGTTACTGTAGTAATCTTATTTGGTATTTAAAAGGAAAAAAAAAAGTTTACAGGACTAGGCCCTTAGCTACCAGCAGTGTGGTAATGCATGATGGAAGATACATTTCTTGGTTAATCATCTAATTCCATATTGTTTGAGATGTTATAAGATCTTGTCTGTAAATTCTAGCTTACAGCTTGCTACTAGATAAATGCAGCAATCAGCTATGCTGAACAAAAAGTTGCTTATGACTCTAATTAATGAGTTTTTCACTTTAAGGGAAAAACAAAGCAGCACCAACTGTGCTAAATAAGAGACAGCAAGGTTAGGTAGTAGTGCAGAATTTTTTAGGTCTTATCCCTCTGCAGCTAGATATTTCTGATACGGGAAAGCCATAGAAACAGAAACACAGTGGCAGCAACACTTATTTTATATTCCTATGCTTTACAAGCATGCAGTGGTGACACTTTGTCATGGAATGCTCAGAAAGTGTGACTCCATCCAGGCATCTGCTCTAGGATGGCATATGGTGCAGTCTGAAGGGAATGCTTAGGTACTCATTTCACTTCACCCCATCTTTGGCACACAGGAATCTGCACATGCATTCCCATATTCCTATGGTGCTCAGATACTCTTAATTGGCACAAACGAATTAAATATGCATATCTGTAGACACATGGCACATATGTAATACGTAGGAGAAAAATTTCCTGCAAGGAAGGCAATGCCTGTGCTGTATAAGCTGCCCAGTTAAGATACGTATTTCACTGGCACTTCACTGTTATAAAAACTATTAAACTGTAGCAGCACTCGGGCACTGTGCCATCAAATCAGAAATGCATGAAGTGTAGGTGGTTAGCTCATATGCATTTAATGCCACCATTCTTAGCTGGGAACGTCGATTCAGATCTGTCAGTATTTTCCATGCTTAAAATGAAGATTTGTCTTCCGTAACCTAGTTTTAACTTGCATCAAGAAAATACCATGAGTTAAACCAATGTCCAATTCTGATCAAGAGAATTCACGGTTCTCTGAATTATGAATACATAAAGCTATCAAACAGTCAAAGAAAGCTTCTATTACGAACCATTCTAAAGGCAACACGAAACAGTGCTATTACAGGGGTTCTGTTAGGTGGATGGATTAAAAATTATGTATTCCTGTCTTTTTAAAACAAGTCTCTTCAAATTTGTCAAAACAGCAAGCACAATTGCTGAGAAAAAAACTGTACCCTGAACCAAGCAGAAATTATGCTTAAGCATCCTACCATTACCTTTGTGATAAACTGAAATAGGTGTTTTATGTCAAGCGAATCTACAGTGAAAATTCTGGTATAAAAACACATGAAATATATAAAAACAGTAAGGTGTCATTTGTATGTGCACGTAAATATTTACAAATAATATCCTATTTCTACTGTACAAAACAACTATGTATACTAAAGAGAAAAAATGATTCGCAATCAGAATGCATGCTTTGCTCTTCCAAGCTGCTCCATGAGGAGAACCTCTATATACACAAAGAATCTGTTTTTTCCTAGAGGCTCTGCAGAGAAGGGCCCTCCCTACGTGGAAAATTTTCTTTCTGTCAAGTAGCACATCACAGACTGGGTGGGGAAAAAGGTGACTGCTCCCTGCAGCCAGTACATGCACCCCTTCCCATGAACACGTGCCTGTATCGGCAAGCACACTGTGCCTGCAGAAAGGGGCAGCAACTTCCTTACCTTCCTTCCCCAGTCCTACTAGCACCTGCACAATATGTGCAAACCTGACCTGCAATAGCAGGTTTCCTAAACAGACTGCTACCGACAGCATCTTTATTTCTGTGTGTCATATGGGCTTTGGTGTGCAATGGTAGAATTCAACCCGCCCTAGGCATGATGTTCCTCAAGTCATCAATGTTAGAACTCCTAACAACATTAAAGGGGCCAGATTTAATCCACAACATGCTTATTTCTCCTACAGAACATACTAATGTACATGGACATACACTTACAAAGGATTTACAGCATTGCATCCATCTTTTATACTTGATCCCAAGAAAGAATTTTCACTTTGTCTAAGACCAGTTCACTCTACAGTAGCTTCTGAAAAATTAATTTGGTTCCTTTTTGCTGTATGCAAAAGGCATAAAGAAAGTAAATAGCTATCTACAACACTAGCAGGCATCTATTAAGTAGAAATTACATAAAGTTACTGAACTATAAATATCTCCAGAGAACTTGAAGAGAAGAACTCAACTGACTATTAAGCAAAGACAATGGAAGACTACAGAAAACATACACATTGCTATACTCCCTGCAACATTACCCGAAACCCCAATAAAAATTCCATACTAGAACCATTACGCTTGCAATACCTAAGGCAACAATCGCTTTATCCAGCACTGCCAGGTCTTAGAAAAAAAGATGACCTGAACAATTATATTGGTCAGACTGCTTATCTTCAGTATTCCATTACCTCTAATTTTATGGAAATAGTTTTATGATGTGACTTTAACTAATGAAAATTTCTGTAATGAATTCTAAACTCCAGATAGTTGCAAGAGGTACAATATGTAATTAAAGCTATATATTATTTTTGTCTTCACATACTATAGACCTCCATCCAATCTTAAAAGGAAATGCTTATTATGAGAGGTAATAATTATGCAAAATTTTGCCTTGGTTGTAATTTTGTATTGAAATTTATTTTTTTCCATAGACATTTATATTATTTTAGCTTCATTTTTGTGGAAGCTTAATTAGAAGAAATGTAATCTGACCAGAAACCATTTTCCAAAAATAGGTAGTATCCCAAATTCCAATCTTCAGGGAAACCATAGAAAAGTGCAATCACAAAGGCTGCAATGCTTTTAAGCAATATTAGTAGAATCTATTTAGAAGATTTAAAATTACTATTTTGAATTATCATGTTCTACATCTTCTGTTAAGTGTAATTAATCTTCATTCACTGCAAAAGGACTGTTGCACACTCATGAGCGAGCTATACCTGGACCCATGAGAACCTTATCAAGAAAAAGGTAGTGGCCCAACCACCACTTTTCTAAATATATTTTCTATACAAAATATTGTCAAGGTATAATCCTTAGTTGTTTGTACAGTACTCTATGATTTAAACAACAATATTCAGTAAAATAGTAAGTGTGTGAAACTGCAACACCACATGGAATGAGCACTCTGTCATTTTGCTAATGTAATCAATATTAGGACCAGAAAAATTTTCTAACACGCAAGCAAAAATATTCCATAGGTTTTGAATCTTGACTGTACACTTCATGATTTTGGCTATGATTTGCAGCACACCCTTAAGATACACGAATATCTTATGCACATTTCAGTAGCAGAATGGCACTTGGCTTGCTCTAATAGAAACAACAGAGATGCAACTGACAATTTTAAGAAAGACAATGTCCTTATTTGCATGCTGAAAATCTGGCTGTGTCCCCCCAATCCAGGCACATCCATTCATTGTGCAATCTGTCGATGGGTAAACAAATAGTGCAGGATTCATCTCAGTGGGATCTGGCCCTTTGGTCTAACCGAAGTCAATTCTGGGTCGATACTGAAGTACCATAGGGTAAGACTGGAAACAAAAACAAGGGAAAAACAACAACAGAGAAAAAACAAAAACAGAGAAAGCATGAAGACATAATTCATAAACCATACAAAGAAAATGCAATTAAAAAACTGCCCTAAGAATAGCCAGAGCTTATCCCTAAGACACAAGTATATGACAGTTTTATTTATATGAAACAATTCCATACAACAGTTAAATCTACACACGTACCTCAAATCTGTTAGTTGTCATTGACACAAAATTTCTCTATCTGCTTTCATATATTTCAATATTTATGTTTTATTACATATATAGTTGGAGTACTTGAACAACTTTTATTTCTGTGTTGCTGGGCTTGATAAAAATCAATCTTGAAATTTTTTACTTTCTAAACCAAAGTAAATTTACAGGTCATGTACTTTGTTTGAATTTTATATATGCAGAGGCTCCATAGCTATACTACAGAAAAAAAAAAAAAAAGAGTTCAAATTGGTGTCAGCTGATTTTTTGAGAGATGAGGGGTTATTTTTCCCCCAAATCCAAATCCAAACTCCCTAAGCTCAGATTTAGTGATAACTTTTTATTAGTTTCTACTAGGAAAAAAAAAAAAAAAAAAAAGGCAAATCAACTACTTCTTGGATCCCAGAATTGGGCAAAGCTGTTGTGAATGAAAGGCAAGACTGGGTGGGTTTCCCAACAGGGCTGTAGAACACCTGGGCACTTGTTGCTCAAAATGTTGTTTTACTAAATGTCTTATTTTTATAGCTTGTCAGCATTTCATTTAAGTCTGAAGTTTTCCTCTTAACTTCATTAGGGTACTGGATGTTTTCTATAGCATAAAACCCTGGAAAATCTCCTTGGCTCAGCAGCCGTATGGGCTTAAATACCTCTATGCCACAGAACAGAAGAATAAAGCTCATTTAAGGTTTTTTTTAATTGCAAATTTGGAAATACAAAGAATTATTACAGAATCTATCAATAAAACCAGAAATATTTTGTTGCATCTTTCAAATGCAATGGAGATGAAGAAACAAAGATACAGCTGCAGAGACCTATATGGGTTAATAAACTTTCCATGCCATGAGAGTGAAATGATCACGAAAACTAAATATGATCACACTTGCAGGGAATTTACAAACTGGAGTGTAGAGAAACCACAACCTAAACCAAGAGGTATTAACAGTATCAGGAGTATTTAGGAGAGAAGACAGGGAGCACCATGTATAGTCTGCATGTGCAATTAACAAACTTTCATCTGTAGTACCATAAATTACTTGTCTTTGATTATTTTTTTATTTGCAAAGGATATGACTACCATATTATTTAAATGCTATTTCATGTGGTTTTCACTTTGATTATATAAATTGTCTCTAAAAGTACGCAAATCATATTGGAACTGCACACGGGGAGAGACAGAGCAGTCACTTCACTGAACTGCCAAGTAAACCAGTGAGGCTCAGTGTTTTTGCAAACAAAATTACAAAACTGTACAAATGAAATGCACTATGCTGGAACAACTCCAACTACCAAACTAAGCATGAGTGCAGTAGGTTGCTCCCCCATCAGTAGTGGGGAGTGACCCTCTATCACTTGCTTTAATTTTTGACTCATGCAAAAATATTATTTCAAACTTGCAAAGTAACTTTTAGAAAGAAGCTCAAATAAAAAATTTTCAGTGAGGAAACGGAAATATCATTTCAAATAGGTATGAACCAGATTGGTCATTAAATTTAGAAATCAGCTTCACTTGGCAGGTTCTGTAGGTTTTGCTTTGTTATATATATTCTAGAAATTAAGGCATTATTCCATTTCCGATTTTAAAATACATGAAAGAAATATAGTTTACAAAAATCTAACATTGCTTTACTCCGTTAAAAAGGACATAAGAATTCCCATAAAGAGATGAAACCAACGTTGTCTTCTTTGATACACGCTCTTCAGTTTTGATCCCTTGTCAGTGACTGCCCAATGCTGCTTAGTTAGAAGGATGCGATAGGAAGAGGCAGATAATCCTTTGAGACTGATATGGGTATCACCCTACAGAAGGGTATCTCTCCATTAAAAAAAACCCAAAACAGCCTAATGTAAAGTAAAAGAACCTCCTAAACCTTTTGAATGGACTGCGTTTATTCATTCAGTAAAGCTTGCACTGAGGGAATGAAAATGCTCAGGCCTCGCTCACAGAGTTTTAGCACTTTGTAGTGAGGAATTATAAAAACTCCAAAAGCTGAATTACAATTGAAGTGCTGACAGGACCTTAATGACTGTAATATGTACAGTCGTGAGTGCCTCTTACCTGATAAAAAGTGCCATCCTGTGAGCAGACTTGCGAAGATGAGCAGTTCTGACACCGAAACTGCGAAGGAGATGATTTTCTGATCAGATAAGAGGCATCCACAGCTGGACATACACATTTACCATTTAGAGAATTAATTTTTTTTTTTTAATTTTCAAATTTAAAGCTCACAGTTAACTTACTTATTTAAAAACAGGAAAGACTGCTCTAATGAATAAATGGACATTTTTCCTTTACTTGTCTACCTCATGTAAGGTCCACAGGTATGCCAGTAAAAGCTCATGGCCAATAGTACCAAAGATGTATACAATGGACTTAATTGATCTTCATTCAGAAGAAGAGGTTGTTAACTAATTACCATTGCAACTTCATTAAGGGAAAAAAATCATAAAAGCCTATATATTACTGGATTTATTAACAGCAGTTTAATTTTTATAGGTTTTAGTAATCTCTGACTTCAGGGGAGTGATTTAAAACTACATAAATGATGAACACATAACTGACTATACTGTGTGTATGTAAACACAACTTACAAACTTAATCAAGTTGTCAACTCTTGTATTCACTTAACATTAAAAGCTCTAGTTCTGAGATTTTTGAAAAAGTTTCACCAGTACAAATTTTTTTTTTGTCAAAATGATAGTTATTATCGCTTCCAATACAATGCATCTGCCAAAAGTCCATTTGTAGGCAGGTGCTGCAGGATGAAAAAATCCCATTAAAGGTTTTGCCTCAACACTTTCTAATAGTACAGCCAATGCTAACAAAAATACAAAATGGCAAGCCAAACACCCACCGGTTTCAAGAGAGTACTGGAAAAAACACTACTTTAAGCTTCCTTATTCGTGCAATATTGTGGTTTCAGCAATCATCAAATTTCAGTGCAATATTACTTTCAAATTTAATGAATACTTGCTCATATACACTAAATCCCCTAATTCCTATCAAAATCTATCCTCCCCCTGCTGCTTCAGATTAAGGTAAAACTTTGAGAAACTTGTGAATTGTTAACTCCACAGTGTATTTAATCCTCTGTCTTCCCTGTCCGTACCCCAGTGCTTTTTATTCTGAGCACTAGGGTGCTTAAACAAAAAATAAAGAATATAGAAAGTTTGGAATTTTCTACAGATCAGTATATTAAGGTACGTTAAATGCTTAACCTCAGCTGCATCTCCAGTTTAGCCTCCGCTAGTAATGACAGACAACAACCCTGCATATACTACAAAGCAATAAGGACTGAAGAACAATCCACAGCCACACACAAACAAATGTATAAAAGAAAGGGAAACAAAGGGGATATGACAAAAAAATTTAAATATACAAGGCAATATAAGGGCTACTAAATCAAACTGAGTATCAGACCTGAAAAAAATGTCAAAAAAGGTTAAATATTACTATTAAAAAATATACACACGCAGCAAGGAAAACCATTTGGTTGTTATCTGGATGTTAGTGTTAAACAGCACATCTAAAAAAATGTGTGTAGCATTAACAGAAACAGTAATGAAACAATTAGATCTCACCAATAATTTTCCAGTGTCACTTTCAGTTTACTGACTGAATAAAGCAGGTTCTTACTGAAGAACTGCTGGATGCAGATTTGCCAACTATTGTAACTCAAAAGGTCACCAAAAGCACATTTGCAGGAAGAGAACAAGCGCTTGGGTTTTCAGATACTTGACTTAAAACTCGGAGCAGAACTTGCACGTAAACGTTGTATATCTGCTATTTTGAAGTTTCAGAATCTATTCAATGTATGTGCTGCAGGGTTTCCCTCACAGGGTTTTACGTAAGAAGTCCAGAAAACATGCAAAAGGCATTTTTAAGTAAAGGTTTTTTGAAGGGTTGTAGACTATATTTTTGGACCAAGCCCTGAAAGCATGTATACTGTCTATAATAAATATACCAAAACATGATTTATTTATAATGTAACAGTATTTACGTTTTCGCCTCTTAGTCTCCATCTTGTCATATAGATGAATTCCATAGTATGATCCTTCCCCATAATTTCTCCGTTGCATAGTACATCCAGCTTAAAATATAACAGAATAAACAGTAAGACAAAGGGATGCAAAATTTTAGTATCTAAATGAACTCCTAAGTGCATCTCAGAGTTAATCCCTCAACATCTATCATTGTACAACAATTCCATCAGACGTGTATATCAAACCTGGATGAATACAACATGCTGACAATATGCTATTTTGTACACTACTATTCCACTTTATTTTTTTCACTTTCGTGTTTTCATTTGAAGTGTGAACAGAAGGAAGTCTGCCAGCAAGGTAGGAAATCACTAGTAGACAAACGTTCCCTGTATTTAGCAATAGTACACAGTATCTATTTGAAGAAAAAGACTTTTTCTGCATTTAGAAGACCACTTTACTATGCCAATACTCTTTCAAACCCAAAGATACAAACCAGAAGTACTGTAATTGTCATACAAAAAAATAAATTACAAAGTAATTTTTAAAAATTAGTTTAAAAATAACTATAAATTACCAACAAATTGCACTTCCAAGTATACTAACATTCATTAACTGAAAGCAAAAGACAGAGAAAAATAATCATTTGCTTATGAAAAATGACTAATTTAAACTGTATTATAGCATGTTACAGCTATGCGCCACTGAAAACGTTTGACAATATTTTGATTACTAGAGCTACAATGTTTTTCTGGTTTTTAGACAAAAAAAGCATTTTGAGGTTAACAGATTCTTTGTAACACAAGCCATTAAGGTGCCAGAGAGATAAAATAACAAAGCCAAATGACACCAAAAAGGCTGGTCAGCATGTCATGACACTGAGACAAACTCCTGGGCACAGCAACACACATGTGCACCTAAACTAACTCAGCCCTATCCCTGATGGAAGCTGGGAGGCTGCAGTTCATGGAGTCATTGGCTCCTGTAAGAGAACTGGTCGAAGAAATAGTCTGTCCTTCAGTCTAAATTCCTGTATCCTTGGAAAGAGGGAAAGCAGGTTCAAACACGATTAAATTTCACAGGAATGTATTATGTTGCAGGGAAATAAAAATAAAAGCGTTTTTCTTTC
Source organism: Myiotriccus ornatus (assembly GCA_036023395.1). Lineage (NCBI taxonomy): Eukaryota > Metazoa > Chordata > Aves > Passeriformes > Tyrannidae > Myiotriccus > Myiotriccus ornatus. The sequence goes on along the minus strand of JAYRBT010000178.1, from coordinate 19,226,300 downwards.
AAATGTACCTCGTAAGAACTTGGAAGTTTTAATTTTAAGCTGAGAAACTTTTTGATAGTTCCCACAGTCACTCGAGTAGAACAGCGGATAAATTTCTTCATTAAACCCTAAAGCAACAGCAACAAATCAGAAAAACTGTGTTAGAAATTCTGGTAAACTAAAGCAATCTTTAGTACAAGAGCAGCTTTAACTGATAATTTTTTCCAGCAGTAACCAATTTTAGTGCACTCTCTTCTAATCCGTAATGGCACCATAGGTTAATTTTTTTTGCAAAATTTAAAAGGTGACTAACAAGTTCATCTGACCAATCTCTGGTTCTAAAAAAATGTCTAAAAGATATCAAAGGGAGGAAAGGAAAAAAATCAAAGCCCAACTACCATAAAACCATGAAAAGCCCCAGAAGAACTTAAATAATCTACGTGTTTAGTGTTAGAAACACTCGGATTTAAACAAATGTTGCGTTTCTTTGAAGTTCTTCAGTCCTTGAGAAAAAAAAGGAAAAAAAGACATTCTGAAATAATCTAGGTAAAATACAGAGAAGCTATAAGTCTGAGACATGATCTATTATCACAGATTCTGTGATCAAGAACCTAATGGTTTTGATTCAACAGAAGACTGGAAACCTGAGACTCTCACATGGTGATGGAGACACAGATTTCTCACCATATAAAGCATAAGCAGAGTGATAACATAAGAGGTATGTTTTCCTGATGAATCAAAACTTTCTTACTGTGTTAAGAACTTCCAAAATTATACATGTAACATATCACACAGAAAATATAAGTAATTTTATTAGAAAAATCCTTTATAATTTTTTTTGATTCTTCTATTTGTATTTTAATAAAACATTATTAAAATCTAAAGAATTTCCTCTATACTCGATATCATTAGGTAATCCCCTTGAAGAATAGAAACTAAATATACCTAACTCTTAAAACAGCAGTTGGCAGGTATTACTCCACATAGTTTGCAGATGGAGATGACCTGCCCAAGGCCACAGACAACACATCTGTGTCAGAATCAGGTTTACAGCTCAGAAGATCTGGATCCCAGTCATTCAGTGTACAACATATCTCAAAAGCAGGTTCATGCTGGCATGTTAAGACAGTAATCCTGAAAGTATGAGGCAGCTCACCTACAGCTAGCTTTATAAATACCTCTGTGGTATGCTGTAATCTGTTGTGTAATGCAATGATATACCATCAAGGCTGTAGACTACAAAACTATAATCCATACACGAAAAAAACTCCACAGTCACAGATGAATTCCTGTATGGAACTGCATTTTTAAAAAATACCCCAAGATATACTGAAATGCCTCAAACAGAAGGACTAAATAAGTGTGGAAGTGGGAAGAGGTCACCACATTAAGGTTTATTGTTAATAGCTATAAAATTATTTGATTCCTCTAAGATGCTATTCTGCCATCAGTAACAACAGCACAGATTGTTTACTACTCACTTTGACTACATTATCTCCTGACTGCCCATTGTTGCGTAAACAGTCGAGGCAGATAGCAATCTGTGGGTCACTCCTGTGATAGTCTCTATCTTCTTCATTTTCATCACACTCCTCATCTACTTTGGGTCTGTCAGCTTTTGGACTTTCATCTGTAAAATATGAAGATCAAATTATTTAAGTGTAAAGTAAAGAAAAGTCACATATTTAAGGAAATACAACCTTTTCATGCGCATATTTTTTCTTCAAATTAACTTTAGACAATTTTAATTCAGCGCATTCCTTAATGACCAATTTAAAAATCTCTGAAAACAAATTTTTCCTATTGAAATTTTAATGCAATCTGAAAACAGTGGATTTCTATGGAACAGAAAATAATTAGTCTGATGAACTATAATGGTTATGGCTGTTACTTCTGACATGTCCGGTAATTAAAACCCTGCAACTGTGCACTTACTTATTCCACTTTAAAATAAAAAATATGAAGACAGGAAAGGTCCCAATATTTCTTAGCAGAGCACATATATCCTACAAAATCACATCTAATGTGTTATCTCTTTTCACTGATACTGTTAACATGGATTCCTGGTTTAAAATGTTCTAGGGACTCCTGGTTTAAAATTCTACTCCTCTGGAAAAGATTTTCAAAGGTTTAGCGAAGTTGAACACTTGAATGCTGAGACCAGCAAGTACATCTAGATAAGGGCACAATGTATGTAAATAATAATCGTAAAATGGGGTACATTTTACATATTTGGAATACAGTATACAATAATCTTACTGTATACATTTGTTTTTTTCCATATCCCAAACTTATTTATTTAGATTTCAAACAAAGACTATTCTCTGCTGCAATAACACTTTATCACAATTAATTTGAATAAGATGCCTTTGCATCTTTTAGAAAAATTTTTGTATCGAATTCTGCTGCTTCCCTACACTTACGACACTTCTGAAGTAGTTTTAGAAGAGTACAGGTGATAAAATAGAACATAAACTTTAATAAACACCAAGCCAGGACTAAGTTTCTTGACGCAGTAATTAGTTCTTTTTGTTCAGTTTAAATATTCAAGATGAGTTTTAAGCTACGTTCATTAGTTTTCTTTCTTACAACTTTTAAGTATTTTATATTTGTCCTTAAATCCCCTATTAGCTATTGACACATTCAGTTAATTGTGTATCATATACACATTTTTTTATTATCGTCTTCCTATGAACAGAATTTCAGTATCAAACTTCAGATTTCTTTCTCTTTGTTTGTGAAAGTCCAGGAAGCAAATTCTTAATCCAGCAGGTGCAGTCTACCCGTCACAATCATTTATCTGAGGGCCTGCCTATGATTCACAGATCCTTCTGCAAAAATATCCACAACTTTCAACAGTTACCAATGCTGAATAATGGAGGAAAGTTTAGTTACGAAGTTTGAAAAGCCCTGAAAAACAAACCAACTACAGAACTAGGGAAACTAGGAAATTTCCCATCATAAAATAACTCTAGAAACTGGTACACATGCAAAAAAGGTCACATCTTCCAAGGTATCCTGATAGAAATTCAAATGTTCCCCCCACATAAATGGCACCAGAATATTTTCTGAAAAATCCTTGTAGATACTAGAATTAATGATGTTTGTATAGGTAGCCTCCAGAAATCAATGTGATGGTCCTTTACAGGCATGCTATTAAAGTTCAATATGACAGAAGTTTAAAAAGAAATAAATTTAATCTCACCAGAATGGGCTCATTGTTCTCCAAGTCAAAAAACATCAAGCCAAGAACAGGAAAGGAAAACCAAATCAAGACCTCCACCCCTCTTTCCCCAGGGAGTAAACACTGGTGTCTCTTTTTTCTTCTCATCTTCCTTGCAAACCTTGAATATTGTCTACTTTCTGTGCTTTTCTCAGTTATTGACCATAAAACCAACCACCAGAGAGTGAGTTCCTGTAAAGCTGTTTGCCCTCTTCCTTCCCCAGTTCAGGTTGCAGAGGACCAATGAGTATTTTTTTCTCTGTACCACTGTGTGTTTCATCACCCATTAATCTTTTCTGATGACCACTCTCCTACTGAAACCACCAATGCCTGACATATGCTTTGTTGTTTGATTTTTTTCCCCCTTCTGATGTGTGAAAACTAAGTCCTGGGATTTTTTTACACATCTTAGATGCTAAGGTTGGGAACTGTGCTGTGACCTGTGGTACAGGACATAACTGACAGGCTCTTAAACTAGATTGACAATGTGATTGCAGGGCATGGTATTGACAACTGAAACAGTCTCTTCTTACTGAAATTATTCTCAGCAAATAATTCATTCTCGGGCAAGATTCTAAATGCTTGTTTATGGCAGAAAACAGCTTAAATGCTCATAATTTGTCTTAATGAGTTGTCATGACTTTTAAATGGTTTGTAGAGACAAATTTCCATAGCCCAAGAATACAGTCACTAATGGAGCTGGATACATATGTAGCTACTCAAAAGTATATTTTGAGAGGTAGAGCCTGCCTCTCCTTCACAAAACAATCCAAGCTCTCACTACACTGAGTAACTCATCTCCATTAGGTTTACCATTAAATTATGCGAGGAAGGTAGAAGAACCAGAAGAATAAGTTGGTTAAAAGTTACATTCCACAAATTTGTAAATGATGTGTTAATTCTTTCTATTTAGGTATATAGCAGAAAATAATTTTCTAAACAGTCAAGAAATGTCTATCCTTTATATAAATATTTTCTAAGTATTTTTAAAACTGAACAGGTATACACTACATAGTATGATGTAGTAAACTAACATAACTTCATCTAAACTGTTCTGCAGTTCTTCATTTAATCATATAACAGAGAAAATAACCTTGTCTCTTACAATGGATGCCGAATGCAAATCATCAAAACCAGTGAGAAAGAAAATGAAATGTTATGAAGTTGAAAGGAAGATATAAACAAGTGAGTGCAGAAGAGTATTACAAGATATTTACTTGAGAGTTATTCTTTACTGAAAAGAGCTATTTCTTTAACTTAGTAGAGTCTTTCAAAAGTTCTTCAAAATCAAATCAAATAGGCTGTGGTATCAAAAATTTGTCAAATTGAAGGGGCATTAAAACAATTAGATGTAGTCCTCATTTGGTACCTCAATACTGAGCTTTCAAACTTCATGGGTCACCTACAAAAAACCCCCACAACATTGTGGAATCTATATAAAACAATTGTTTAGCATGTGTGGAAAACTGTTTTACTACTTGTCGTAACTAATTCTTGACAACCTCCTACTTAACAGATGGTCACATTCAGTAACAGAAAGTAATCTGTAAAAACTCTGTAAAAAAAAAAAACTGTATCTTGCTGTATTAAGAAAATTAAGAATTTAAGTGGGAAATCATGAGAGTGTTGCAAGTGAGAGCATAGGGAAATGCAAATAAAAATAATGGTAAAAGAGTCAGTGTTTGTAAAACAACCGGTTAGTAGATAAGCAGCTGTACATGAAGGGCCACGCTACACTTACACAGATTTGCTACAAGGTTCTGTAGTACCATGAATTCAGTAAAAACAATGTACTTGTGTAAGTGAACAAACAGGTCTTAATGAACAATGTTACTTAACACACAGATGAGAGAGAAAAAAATCATCACCTTGTCCATTTTCTTGAGGTTTGTTTTTCTTCCAAAATTCGATCTCTCGCTGCAGTTCCTCTAGTTAATACCAAAGAACAGTAATGTGAATTTTTTAATCAACAATACAGATATATAATTAGAAATAGTCATATTCCCTCCATCAACCCAAGCAGGTACCCAAAACCAAGTGAGAAACTTACGTTCTCGAAGTCCAGGCACCAACTTAAATATAATTTCCTCTAAGGTGTTATCCAGCCTTTCAGAGGGAAAAAATACATTTCACATTAAATGGAAACTAGCATTTTAAGAATTTTTAATGTTTAAATAACAAAAACTTTTGAATAATAAAATGAGTTGTATTTTTCTGGTAAATAATAAATCCTGTCGAAGCCAACTGATTTTAGCTTGAGAGGCAACATGCATCAAAGCTTATCTCAACCACCTCTTAAATAAATTTATTTTTTAAATAACCAAGGAATTTATTTTTCAATTTATAAGAACAACAATGAAACAAAATTTTGAATTTGTATTACATGCAAACATTCATGTTACTAAAAGGAACAGACTGGAAAAGTAGTATCCAATTTTCAGGTCCAGCTCATAAGTAGTAAGCATGAAAATTATAAACTCCATTATCATATTAAGTGTTCAAGTGCTTTGGTAATAAGCCTATTATGAAAATCTGAACAAACTACTCCCTGCTCACTACACCACAGACAAACCACTCTTGGCAGGATAAAGAAGACCACAGAGCATCCATGCTGCTCTGACTTGACAGGTCACACTACACGTAATTATTTTGAACTATTTAAATCTGCCATGAGTTTGTATATCAGAAGACAGAACACAGCACAGGCATGTCCTCTCATACCCTGATATCAGTGCCAAAACTAGTTATTTCAGTCCCTTCCTCTGGACACAGTGCAGTTACCTTTGCTGCTGAAGCTAAAATACTTTTCTTTCCTTTTCTCTGAATTTAACCTACTCTCCTATCCATTTAATTTATCATCTGCTTTCTAGTTTCACTTCCTCTCCCTGTCTCTCTTATTCTTCAGTTTCCTCTGTATTTCACTGTGTTTTCTTTTCCTTTATCTTCTTTGCTCTCTATGTCATTTCTTGTGAACAGGAACTGCCACTGCCCACAGCCTAAACAAAAACCCAAGACAAAACAAAATACAAAGTAATACGACCAGAGAAAGTACCTTGAAATTTAGTAAGAAACTACAATACAATAATTGCCTTCGGTATATTTTTAACTGTCATAATTTTTCAACTCAGAATATATTTTTCTACATATATATTTGCAAATACACATGTGTACCTGTTATGTGCATATGTACATATTTAATGGATAACAATTATCTTATAATACATATATGAGTATTGAAGGTTCTCTTCTTCACAGAATTTGTACTTCAAAGTAATTTACAGAATTTGTAATTCAAATGTTACAATTAGGCCTATTACCCAAACATCTAGTTCTGAGACTAGTTTCCTGTTGTATCCATCAGTGGATACAATCATACCATAAGAATATTCATGTTTAAGCTACAACCATAATCCATTTTTCAATGGCTTCTTCTTACAGGGACAAAAAAAAGGGAAAAATCAGCTAGTGAAATGTACCTCTGCTAAAACAAAGTAGCACAGAGAACACTTTCTCACAGATAAGAAGGAAACAAAAATCGTGGGATGTCTTGAGTGCCTAACTTTTGACAGAGGACAATACAGATCTACCTTTCCAAATGATGTATTTTGTAGCCTCCTCTGCCAGTATCTAACGTAAGTAGATCCCACTGTTCCTCAGTATGATATAATACATGCTGGGTTTTCTACATTTATTTTTGAAAGATCCCACTTAGCACTTTCTAGTTTGTCTTCAACGGCCCAAAACAAAAATCACTGGTAACGCTAAAATAGCAAAAAAACTCCAGCATACTTTGCAAATTTACAATGCTAGCAGCAAGAACCAGCTTCCCACTTCAGTTAATGTCTTTGTTTCCAAAGATGAAACGAAAAACCTATTTTGTCCATACAGAGCATAAATACTAATCAGTACTTTTAAAAGAGTCAGAAAAAAATAAATCCTACCTGATCTTTAAGTGCATGAAAATTTACACTATAGGGAAAAAAATCAAACTATAAAAGATTCTCAATTTCAGATGCATCTTACAGCGTTGCTATTATCCAAGCCTACGAGCACTCTAACATAAAGATTTGTATTTCTGTGACTTGCATCAAACCCATTCCAAAACAAAACTATTTGACAAATTTGGTCTCAGTTATTTAATATACTCTCTGTTAATGCTGTAACAAGAACATTAGTATTTTAGACACAACTCTTTCCACCCCCACATCTTCCAACTTCCAAACAACAACGTACAGGCGGAAGAACCAAGCACTTGTGTCAGCTTTGTATAGTTTCCTTTTTTCACCTCTTCTACAATATTGAATGACTTATAAGATCAATACTCTCTTGATAATTATCAGCAAACATGAACCAAAATACTTCTAAGACTACCATTCAGGAAAACTTGCATGCACAGAAGAATGCTACCAAGAGAAACAGAAGCCTGTCTGCATAGTCAACATAGTCCTATTGAGTACTGATGATGCAGAATTCTGCTAAATCAGTAAAGGGAATTATAGTATTTAACACTTCCTACATTTTCATTTTAGAACTCTATGTTGAATTTCAGAGTTAGTCACAGTTTCAACAGACCCTAATTGCCGCCAGCTGAGATACATGTAAAAAACCTCATAGTTCTGAAGTTACTCAAAATTGAGTTTGTAAGTAGTTTATGAAGTTTATCTGAAAGATCTCAAGTTAAAACTACTATCTAGTGTTCAATGCCATTTCTCAGAAAATGACTGCATTCTTTAGCAATGATGGGGCTGGTCTCTATGGTCAGAGCATAAGACATGCATTAAGTTATGCAGGCAACTTCCAAGAAAAGATCATTCTATTACACTGCTCATGTGCTCTTCTGATTATTTGTTTAGCAAATGTTTAAAGCTGTTTCATAAAATATAACCAGGAAACTACTAACTATATGCAGTTTGTTGGCAAACAGAACAAATGACTCTAAAAGGAATTTCAGGAAATAATTGCACAGAAAATAGCTCTTCCCACATTTCTGGCTTGCACTCTAACTTTTCTCACCCATCTCTAATTTCCGGCTCAAAGGACAGTATTCCTTTACTAAAAATGTTTCAGAAAATGCATTTTTCATCTCCTATGAAATGGTCCCATCAGAATAAAAATATTTCTAAAATGCTTTTGTTTTCAGCTCATTAGTAGCCCATAGCATCTTCTATTACTGCTCAGCACCTCAAATACTCACAGGAGATCAGAGAAGTACTTTCTACTACATAAGCCCTCATAGCCCTACTCTTCCAAAAACATTCAGATGATAAAGACTAAGGCCAATAACACCCTTTAGAGTTGCTGAATTTAGTCTCAATCTCCTCTCCTCTTGGTATATAACTGAAGTATGGGAATGGTTGTGCACACACGAGTCAAAAATCAAAGCAATATACGACAAATTTGTAGCAACACAATGACATCAGGAAGTGATACCAACCCTAGTAAAATGCCAGATGTAAATGTATATTTTAACACTGAGGCAAGAATAGTTCTTCCTAAGTTCACACTGGTATTATAAGAATACCATGGGGTGCGGTTGGGGGATTGTTGGGAGAGAGGGCAGGGACTGCCTTCATCACTTGAAGTAAACATGAAGTTCTTCCACTTATGATGACATTTCTTGATTTCTCCATTTATACTTAAGGGATGTCTATCACCTTTGTTTCAACATAACATCACTAAAAGAGAATCCAAAATGCCAAGAAAAATAACTGTTTTTTAAAAAGGTGTGTTATGTGATCTAAAAATACAAACTCTCAGAAAAGGGTATTTTTAGTGTCAAAACTTTTTTTCATTAGGGTCTTTTCATTAATCTCACAGTAGATTTCAATTCAGATTGGCAGATCTATGTCCTGAAAAACGCCGTTATTTGCATGATTCATTTTTGACATAGCTGTAAGAAGAAAAAAATTTGCCATGCAGATTGGAATGCCCTAAATAATTCGAAAAAAGTAACTCTACAATTTAATTTCATAAGAATAAAAGGTATCTGGTTCATTTATTTGTTTAATAGAGGTACTAAAATGTTTATTTTAACTTGTAAAATATACCCAGTCTTTCAGTGTCTTTCCCTTACCTTTCCTCCTTTTATTATATCTGAAAAAAAATCAATTTACAATTTAGTGGAAGCTGAGAAAATGACAACCTATATGGCTCAGAACAGTTAATATATGCATTATACAAATAAGCAAAACAATGAATTCCCATTTAGGATAAAGATGCTAGGATTTTTTTTCAATTTTTTGTTTTTCCATTTTAGCAAATGTTGTGAAATAGCACCTTACCTTAACATTTCTAGTGGATTGGTCTCATGCACTTGGTTGCCACATCTGGGACAGTCATTGCTGTCTTCAAAGTGTTGAACGATACAAGTCTTACAAACTGAGGGACAGAGGGAAAAAAAAGGAAGAAAGAAAGAAAAAAAAAATCAACTTAGAAAAGATTTAAATAATATTGCTTAATACGACCTAGTGATACCTGCTAGCTACTACATGCATCAGAAGCAAAAGAGTATTATCTCAAAGTAAGTAATTACAATGTATTTTCTCCACTTCTTGTTCCTCAAAGTCACTGTTCTGCTCCACTGAGACATCAAGATCAGCAGCACAGGTTAGACAGGCACTGCTTTAAAGTATGTGATATTTCTACTACTTAGAATTCTCCCAACACCATAAAATGCAAAGTTCATACCATGTAGCCCCTAAAGAGCAGGTTCTGAGAAGGTACATGCTAGGGAGCTCGAGCACAGCAGAGCCAACCATCACTTCAGCTGATCTGAAAATTACTTATGCACATCATTTTTGTTCCAATGTTTTGCTTCTAACTGAAAATACTGGTTTAAATACTTCTTGTAAAAGAAAAGTTCACAGAAGTTGTACAAAGGTTCAAAGTGTTTCCCTTTTGACACAGCGCTTTCAAAAGCAATGACAGAATTTACAGTAAACATTTAATACTTGAATCTTACAATGAAAAATTAGGATCATGATCATGACAAGTATAAAAAAAACCCAAACCAAGAACAATGTGAATTTAAACCCCAATAAACTGAAATTAAACTAAGCAAGGTGCTACACTACTGTTGCTTCCAAATGATTAATTGCAAACTGTAGATTTTAATGCCATTAATAAGAAAATGGAAGCCAAACTGATGAGAACAAATATGCCTGCTACTATTACTGCATTACAACATTCTGGATGGAGATAAACTCTATCCTCTGTTTATTATTATTTCACCTACACTCAAATGACAACTGCAAAATCATCAGTAAATGGACTGAAAAAAATAAATGGACTGCTGTGATTGCAATATGCTTTCTGCTGAAACATGGTAATTTCTTTCAGCAATTACCCAAAGAAGCATAAGCATCTCTAAACAAGGTGGTAAATTTGAATTATAAGACAACTTTAAGGAATCTTGAAATTCCTTTAACAAGTGTCACCTAACAAGCAAAGCCTGCATTTGTCTTTGCCTTACTATGCTCAAAAGAATTGTGTTAAATCAGGTGATGCTCACAATGCATGCACATTAGACCTCTATGTAGGTGTTTTTTTCGACTGCTTTAGAACACTAACTTCGGGACATTAACTTCACAGCTCTGGTTGAAATTACAATCAACTTTCCACTTTAAATGGGACAACAGACTTCAGAGCTCTCTGGCTGGCTCTCAGCACTCTCCCTAAGCTAAATGGTTCTAGCAAGGCTGGATGCAGGGCAGATTTCTGGTGATCTGGTAAAACGAGCTCAGGAAGCCCAGGAGCCCTGCCCTTTAAGCTGGGCACAGCGCCATCCTCTGCACATGGTGTCTCCAAAAGAGCTGAGAACACCCATGCCATGAGAGCAGCGCTCAGAACTCAGGATATGAGTTAGTTGTTGCTTAGCCTGAAGTTGTGAGGTATTTAGCACTAGCATACAGATGCAAGAACCTGCAAACACAGAACTCTTCTTATATCACAGATCTTTTATAATTTGTTAAATTACTAGACTTAATTGATTTTTGCACGTTCATTCCCTAACACTTCCAGAGGGTAAGTCTGGTATAGAGCAGCAAATGTGATCATACCTACAACAACTTTTCTTCATTTTTCTACATATATTTTCTAACTAATACTCCTAAAAGTAAATATTTTGCTACTGCATTCAGATGATGGAGAGAATTTCATCACCCATATAGAAACCCCCATGTAAACCCAACAGAGCATTTAAAAACATGCTGAACTTAGAGCACAAGTCTTAACTTTTAAAATGAATGTAGCTCAGACTTCTATAACATCTCCTCATTAATATGACTGAGAATCTCCTCTAGGACTGAAAATAACAGAAATTATCCTTGAAGTTGAGAAGATACGAAGATTCTCAGCTAACTCCTATAATAAAGGAAGGAGTTAGTCTTTAATTTATTTTTATTTTTTGGTAAGCCTCCTGTCTGTATAAACAGCAGCACCTCTATGGATTCTTTCTAACCTGACAGCAGCTTTAAACAAAGTGGCAAAAATGGTACAAACGTAACTGGTATCGGTCAATATTCATTTTGGGACTGATAAGCTCAACTCCTAACCTTCTTCTACCTGGAAAATGGCCAGGCTGGATAAGGCTCTGAGCAACCTGAACTACTGGAGGGTGCCCCTGCCCATGGCAGGGGGCTTGTAACTAGCTAAGGGTCCCTTCCAACCCAAACCATTCTGTGATTGTATTAGATTTTTTTTTTTTTGCAACTAAGACTCTTAGAGAATTAGCACAAAAATTCTTCAAAAGAGTTACAAAGGGTTTTGTATCAACACCAGAATGATTTTTTTTTTCATAGGCAATCAGAATTAGCCTCCTTCAGAAAGCATTTCTCTGCATTTTAAGAAAGTATGTCTGAAATTCTTTTGAGAATTTTATTCTTTCACTTGTTCTTGGGATCTCTGTTCCATTCACATCAGAGAAGTTCTTGAATTCTGTGATGACACTGTCCTAACTGCTTTAAAAAGGACTAATTGATTTGTCTTGTAAAGATCTTTTAAATATCTTTATCTTGCTAGGTTTTTTTGTTTGTTTTCCAAACTAAAGATAAATAGGGCTTATCTGAGCTATGGCTTTCATTTACATCTAGAAGAAATCTGAAATTATTACTATTCACAACAATTTTATGCCATGGAATAGATAACTAACACACATTTAAAGTCAGATGATTGACTTCATAAAACCTCCCAACCACTAACCACTGCTATACACAGAGCATGCTAATATCCACAATAATGTAATTTGAAGAAATATTTATAATATAAACCAATCTATGGAAAGGAACTGAATTCCCCGGTCTGAATGTATTTATGTGCTCTCTTTATACCTTTTCTTGAGAGTAGATGACACCCTTGGAAGCCATGCACTGTCCAGAAATGGACCTAATGATTAATGAAGAGCTTAATCTCTAGTGTAAGAAAGAACTCTGAGTAAAATATGTACAGAAAAAAACATCATAAGGAACCAAGAATCTTATTCCAGTCCTATATGGATGTACTGCCTGTGCCGACAAACACGCAGATCTGGATCAAGTGTTTGCACAGCCAGCTCAATGCCATGAAAAAAGCCTTCAAATTGTAAATCAACACTGCAGTAATCTAAAACAACTTTCGGTTTTTCTCATGCAGACCTGTGAGGTGCTATGAGGACTTGCCCATCAAAACTAAATGTGATTCACCAATAGCAATGTAAAGGTAAAAAATACTTATAAATTCTAGCATGCAAGAATAATGAACTGATACATGATACTCCTATAGGGATCATGAACCAGTATTTTCAGATATGACAGGTATAAGCGTCCTCTGTTACTCTCGACATAAATCATTGAATGTTTTTCAAAGTCTATCACTTGGCAGTTTCAGAAAATGGGACGAAGCCTAAGTATTGGGTGAAAAGAATAGGGAAAAAGGGAATCTTTAACCACAAATAAATTACAAACATATTTAATTCACTTCCTCAGGAAAAAAACAAACACCGAACCAAAAACCTTTTACACTTCCAGTACAGATTAACAAAATGACACAGTATCATTTTGCTTTACTGTGGGTCACGGTACGGCAGCAAACAGGAGAAAGGAAACTGCTTAACCAAAATGTACACAGTTTGCAGAATGTTGAGGTATATGGTATGGATGCCAGAGAAAGGAGAACCTGAATTTCAAGATTGTACTATAACATTTCAGGTGAAACACAATAAAAATTAAACTCACATACGATGATTTTCTACAGCTGATAAAAGTACTTGTGTGACATATGCTAATTGGCTGGCAACCATAACAGACAATGCTACGCTTTCCAAAACAGAGGTATCTGGTTCACACATTCTTTCAGATCTTTGTAATTAGATGAAAAATGCAGATGCAAGTGTCAGGACTGTGCTGTATGCCATCTAAGGCAAACAAAAATGTATATATCTTATGCAAATCCACATACATATAGTTCAACGGGTAGACTCCTCCCAGGTTAGTGTTTAAATGTTGATTAATGAGGTACCTAAATAAAACTTCATATTGCATTTTTGAAATAAAGTATTCTACAAGAGAAAGTTTAATTAGTTAATTGTGGGACAAATTCTTTGTCAGAACCCATCCTTTGAATTCTTTCATGGATCTTCTCTCTCAAAGTTAATTACTCTCTGATCCAGTAAGCAAAGGAGGGGCACAGGATACACACAGCTAGTGGAACATCAAACCCATCTCAGTGTAGGCAGAGAAGTCATTTGGTATGTATAATGAAGTATTTAATTAGCTACCTTAAACCTTCTTTACAAGCACTTACGTTTAGAGAAAGTGTCTGCATAAAAACAGGACACAAACTTCAATACAATTAACCACCCTTTTCAGAAACTACACATGTGAGACTATTCCACTCTTAATTACAATTACCAGACACAGCCAAACTGGATTCCCTTCTGTTAAAAGGGAACATCATAATCTTAGTACACGATGACCAAGAAAGACTTTTTGTGTTGAAAACTTCTATTTTAAAATAACCTTTAAGCCCTGCTGCATGTCATTGACTAAAGCTTTTGCAGGAGGAGGAGTCTTGAAAGCAGCTCAGCTTGCCTGTCTGAGGGTGAGTTTTGCTGCAATAAGTTTTTTGTGATCTCCTGCTGGAAGCACAGGTTTCTAGCAAAATCTGAAAAACACTCCGGTTTCAGGAGTATTCGTTTGATACTGAAAATTACGTATCTGGTAATTTTGCTGCATGGAAGGTCATTTCTGAAAGTTCCTAGACTGCCTTGGTTGACAATTTCTTAAGACAAATACTAGAGAGACCAACTAGGATTAATGCACCACTTGATCTGCTGTTCATAAACAGGGAAAAACTGGTGAGGAACACAGACATAGACAGCTTGCCTTGAGGTGAGGCACATAGCTCAGGAGGACTGAGTTCAGGATCTTGAGGAAAGATACATAGTTAAACAGCAGAGTTAGGATTCTGAACTCCAGGAGACAGGGCCCTTCACCTTATTTAAGTAACTCCTTATCAGATTTCCCAAGAAATCTATCATGAGAAAGAAACTTAGGAGAGCTGGCTGGGGTTTTTTAAAGAAAATTTATATAGACCACAAGAGCTAACCAGTCTGTTGTACAGGGAATTTTGTCAGAAGAACTGCTTAGTGCACACAAAATGCTTGGTGCATAAAGTTCTTTAATATGCAAAAGTAGAGCATATTAGAAGTGGAGACAAGGATGGGAAACAGATATAAAATCACTACTCTCGCACTTATGGACAAAAGTAGGAAAGCCAAGGCTCAGCCATAGCTAAAACTAGCGAGAGACATAAGGGAATTGTGTAAGTATGCTAGTAGCTGAAGGAAGTTTAGACAAAATGTGTGCCTGTTAATGAATGAAGGAAACAACTTGGGAAGAGGTAATACGGAAAGGTTTGAAGTCCTCAGTACCTTTTTGCCTTGGTCTTCACAGACAGAGCCTGATCTCCATGCATGATTTGGGAAGGAGAGGGATGATCAACAGCCAAGGAGTAGCAGGTTTGGGCCTACTGAGAAAACCTGACATATTCAAATCTACTGGCCAGGTAGGATTCACTAAGATGAAAGCTTATCACCATAATCATGGTGTTTATGAAAGGTGCTCAGTGACTAGAAAAGGGTAGTGTGTTATACCCACCTTTAATAAAGAGGGGAAGGATGACCCTGGTAAGTACAGCTCAACAGTCTCCCCTAGCTCCCTGGAAAGATGGCAGATTACATCACGGCCCCTGGAATCAATTTCCAACAACGCGAGGGACAAAAACGTAATCAGGAATAGGTAATACAAATTTGCCAAAAGTGAATCATATTTTAGACTATCAGGTGATCTAATAACAGCCTGTACCATCTGAACAGCAGTTACAGGAGTGACGGAGCCCAGTCTTCTTGGGAGTGGCAAACGGTATCATAAGGAACAATGGTCCCACATTGACAATTGGTAGGACATTCAGCAAAACTAGGTAAAGACTGTAGCACTGGAAATGGATATTGAGAGAGGCTGCAGAGACACCATGCTTGAAAAGCCACATGTCAACATACAGAGCCATGGCTTGACTTGGTATAGTGCTGGCAACAAATCTGTCTCATGCATGTTGGCCTCGACAGCCTCCACATGTCCCCTTCAACCAGCATTTCTATGATTGTGTAAACAGTCTGATATTTTTTTAGGACACTAAAAAATGTTCCTGAGAAAAGTTTATTTTCCAAGTTTTGTAAGCGCACACTGTACTAAACAACAGATGATGGGACATGGCCTTTAGCTCACACCCAGCCTGCTTCAATCGGTAGTTCTTAAACACCCATGACAAATGTGTAACAGAATAGAAAAAAAGGTCTCAGCCCACAAGAGAAAACCATTCTGTTGGAAGTAGCAAAAACAAATGAAGTACTGAATCTGCAGAATAAGTAATTATTTTGCAGTAACATAACAATTTCCTTCACAGCAGAGATAGGAAAGTTTGTACTTCTGATGCCCAAGTTGCACTTATGTTTCCCAGTCAATGGTGGATTTATCTGTCCAACATTTCCAAAAACCCCATCAGAAACATCTCTTATTAAAAAGGCACTCATTTCTCAGAGCAGAACTCTACTACCTAATATTTTGCAACAAGACAGAATGTGCAAATGAACTGCTAACTGCTTTGGTTGCTACTGATCACAGCAGTTCCCTTATGATCACTGCAGAACACCTATGTCAATATATGCTTTTCATCTTATCCAGAGTAATACACTGTACTCCCAGTATCTAATGAATTTATGCCGCTTCTTCAACCATTAATATCTGCAGATTTTGATCATTTGTGCCACACTGTTTTGAATTACGGCAATTAATAGTACAAAACAAATATCAAAGGACAGTTAAAATCACTTGTATTTTGTGATCTCCTGAATTCTGCCACTCAGAGATCACCTTTTCCTCTGCAGACACAGGACTTCCATGTCACCACTTTTTTCATTTCTTTTTCCTTTCCATCACTGTAAGCTTGTATTTTGGCAACTAAACTTTGCTTTAAAGAAACACCACCTTCTTTCCTGCAGTTCTACTTAATGACCCAAACAGCTTTTTGGGGAGGAGACCTGTGCAACTCTATGGCAGCTCAGCGAAATTCATGTCCTCTAATGTGGGGACTAGGCAGTAACAGAGCTGTCGAAGTGAAGAGCTCTCAATCCACA
Organism: Myiotriccus ornatus; assembly: GCA_036023395.1. NCBI lineage: Eukaryota > Metazoa > Chordata > Aves > Passeriformes > Tyrannidae > Myiotriccus > Myiotriccus ornatus. The sequence continues at coordinate 19,209,432 of JAYRBT010000178.1, read as the reverse complement.
AGTGAACAAAAGAGATGCTACTGAGAAGAGAATACTCTTTCTGCCATTATTGTTTTGTAATAGGAGTGAAAAATAAATAAACAAATAAATCACCTAAACAAAAACATACAGAATAAAAACATTTTTCAAATCACGAACCTTTTAAAAGTTACTACTGCTCATTAAACTTCAACTATAAAAAAAATAAGCTAATACCTGAATTTTCCCAGTTTCTTTAAAGGGAAGAATTTAATAATACGTTTACCTCTATTAATTTACCTCTATTAAGTACCTCAGTCTTCTCCTGATCCTTCATCACTATTTTCCCTCTGTATCCAGCAAAGGATGGAGATTCTCCTTAGACCTCCTTTTGTTGCTCATGCATAGGCTTACAGGAACAATTTTAAGTCTCTTTTATGGCAGTAACCAGATTAAGTTCTGGTTGGGGTTTGGCCCTTCTAATTTTCTTTCTGCATAACTTCATGATATCCTTGCAGTCCTCCTGAGTTTACTGCCCCTTCTCCCAAATTAATAAACTCTCCTTTTTTTCCTGAGTTCCAGACAAGGCTTTCTGTACAGCCAAGCTGGTCATCTTCCCTGACAGCTCATCTTTTGGCTCATGGGGATAGCCAGCTCCTGTGCCTCTAGGATTTCCTCCTTAAAGCATGTATAGCCTTCCTGGACTCCTTTGCCCTTCAGGACTGCCTCCCAAAGGACTGTCAACCAGGCTCCAAATTCTGATCCCCAGAAGTCCAGGGAACAGTTGTGCTAAACAACATCCTTACTTCTCGAAGAATTGAAGACTATCCTTTGTGATTGCTGTGCCCAAAGACAGCCTCCACCCACCAGTCCTTCTCTGTCCACTAACAGCAGATCCAGCAGGGCCTCACTCCTGTGAGCTCTGTCAGGAAGTTATCCTCCACATACTCCAGGACCACCTAGACTGTCTTCTCTCTGCTGTAGTGTACCTCCAGCAGACATTGCTAAGTTGAAGTCATTCAGTAGAACTAGTGCTAGAGACTGTGAGACGTCCTTCAGCTGCTTACAAAATGTTTCATCTGCCTCTTCATCCTGGTTGGGTGATCTTATAACAGACTCCCCACAATGATACCTGCCTTGTTGGCCTCCCCCCCAATTCTTAAACACTCAACTCTATTATCACCAGCATTAAGTTCTAGACACCCAAAACACTCCCTAAGAGTGCTACCCCACTAGCTCTCCTTTGCCTATCTCTTCTGAAGAGTTTATAGCCATCCACTGCAGCCCTCCAAGTTGTGTGAATTATCGCACCATGGTTCTGTGATGGCAACTATGTCATGGTTTTCCTGATGCACAATGGCTTCCATTGTTTTAATTCTCTATGTGTGTGATATAGCAGGGACATAACACCATAATGTAAAAAATAACAGTGAAGACAGTAACAACTGCAAGACAACAATAACAACTGCAAGAACAACACTGTGCGGAAATGACAGGAAATGCCAAGACAAGGCGTTTAACTGATATTTATTAAAGGTTTGAAAATGGAAGAACTACCAGACACATACAGTTCCCTTTACTCTTCTTTTAGAAGACTTCAAATTTCATTTGGAAAGACATCAAATTCCCAAGAAGGTCCAACCAAACTACTGTCTATTCAGGAATACATGTAAAAAAAATCAAGTATGGAACTAAGATGACTGAGTTTGACAGGACCATTCATACGCTTAATATAATTCATGCACGCCAATGTTTTAGATATATCAGGAGCCTAAGACAACCTGAATAACTTTTCCTGAGGCAGTTCTATTGAAAGAAATCTACTCCCTAAATAAATATTTTGCCAACTTTTAAGTACTTCTCTGCATTTTCCATGGAACACATTACAGAGAGTTATGTGCCAGTACTGACCAAATCTGTGTATCCATCATGCACACTGCCAACAGATACATTAGCTTAAGTTTCAATAGCATAGTTATATTATCAAAATAGCACACCTGACCTGACTAATGATATCATCGTGATCAGCCAGGCCACAGCGATACAAGTTTGGTGTTAGAGCCAGCACAATCACCACTAGCTTAGGAGAAAGAAAAGAGGTGTCTTTACAAGGTGTTCAGCAGAGTTGACATACCTTCACAGAACTGGTCAGGTTGGAAGGGGCCACAGTGGGTCATCTGGTCCAACCCCCCTGCTCAAGCAGGGTCATCCCAGAGCACGTGGCACAGGATTGCATCCAGAGGGTTCTTGAATATCTCCAGTGAGGGAAACCCCCCAACATCCCTGGATGATCTGTTACAGTGGATGGTCACTTGCATGGTACAGAAGTTCTTCTTCATGTTCAGGTAGAACTTCCTGTTCATCAGTTTCCACCCACTGCCTCTTGTCCTATTGCTTGGCACCACTGAGAAGAGCTTCCATCCTCTTGACACCCACCCTTTAGATATTTATACACGCTAATGAGGTCCCCTCTCAGTCGCCTCTTCTCAAGGCTGCACAGGCTCAAATCCCTCAGCCTTTCCCCATAAGAGAGATTCTCCAGACCCTTGATCAACTTAGTAGCTCTCCACTGCACCTGGCTCCAGGAGCTCCATGTCTCTCTTGTAATGTGGAGCACAGTTCAAAATGACCCAGATTGAAGACCAGTGTTTAGGAAACCCCAGCTGAGACTGAATTCATTCAGAGAATTTCATGTAAAAATTCAGTGAACAAAAACCAGCACAGTGATCATATTACACACATTAACAAGCACGCATCACTTCAAGCAAACATCACTTATGAAGCAGGGAATATTTTGCAAAGTACTACTTACAGGTATGGAGGCACTCCGTTACTGTAGTTGGCTTGATGAGATAGCCTTTACAGATATAGCAGGTGATATGAGGATTGAAATCTTTCACCAAGTGCTTCCTCTGAGTAGCCATTCGTGGGGCAGGAAATACTGGCAGAGTGCTCGGGGCCAGAGAAGCGAGTCTGAGAGGCGTCGATACCCGCAGTTCACAAGAGCCGTAGCACTGCTCTGTGCAACTGGACTTCTCCAGGCATTTGCTCTGAATTCCGCCGGTCTCACTGGGACATGGCTCATAACTCCTGCTCCCGTGCCAGGCGAGTCATTTTCCTACCTGCAACACACGTGGAAAGAGAGAGCTATGTAAACCTGGCCGGACAGCGGCGATGCCCTGGAGGAGCAGCGTCGCCATGAACTTGGCGGGGGCACCGGGCCGTTATTTACATAACAGCAGCCCGGCAGCCGAGCTGAGGCCGCGCCCCGCCCCGCCAGGCTCCGGACGAGCCGCGGGGCCGGTGACAGGTGCAGGGGCCGGGGCCGGCCCCGCCGCCCTCCCTGCGCACCCCGCCCGGCGCTGCGGGCCCGCAGGCCTTGGCGGCCCCGCGGGGAGCACCCCCCGCCGCCCCGCGGCAGCCGCGGCCGGAGAGGGCGGCGGCGCCCCGGCTGTGCCCCCGCTCGCCCGGCTCCCGTGCCTGCCCTGCCGCACCTGCGCCGCCTCCCGCGCCCCCCGCCGTACCTGGCGCAGCCCCGCGGCCTCGGGCGGGCGCCCGGCGAAAGAGAAAGAGAAAGGCGGCGCGCCTCCCCCCGCTCCGGGCGCTCCCTCCTCCCCGCCGGCTGCCGCGGCCGGTCCCGGGGCGGGCGGGACGGGCGCGCAGGCGCTGCTCCCCGGCCGAGCCCCGCAGCGCCCTCCGGGCGGCGGCGGCCGGAGCCCCGCGCCGGGGCAGCCCCTGAGGGGAGCGGGGCGGCGGCGCTGCCGGGCCAGGTGAGAGCAGGAGCGGCGCCCAGCCCGGCCCCGCCGCCGCTTCTTGAAAATAACTTCAGCTTCTGCCCCTGGAAGAGGGAAAGTTAAACCTATTTCTCCCGCCCGCAAATGCAAATGATAAACACTGGACTAAGTTAACCAAGTCCTGTGAACATACATGTGCTTTCCGCGAACCCCGACCAACTAGCCAGAGAATGGCTAAGCACGAGTAAAAGCTGTCTCCACGGTTCAGGGCATCTGCTTTTTGCTCCCCTGTTCTAAGAAATGTGCCAGGTAATTATCCAGAAAACTAAAGCTGCCTTAATTTTTCAACTGCACTATTTCTAGAAAATTTCTTCTACACTACTTTTAACAATGACAAAAACATAAGGGAGGCATTTCCTGTATCAGCTGCAATGCCACCACTTTACCTGTGACTGTGTTAGGTATTTGCTTTTCCATTCTACATTTTTAGATAAATACTCACTTTGCATTGGCCCTCCAGTGCACTCTCCCTTTCATCCTTGGGTAAGCGCTGCAACAGGAGAAAGCTTTAATAATTTTGGCCTGTTCCTGCCATCCATTCTTATCTCTGGAATATTTACCATCCAACAGATCTCCACGTGCATCAAATCAATTGCCAATCTGAGTCAGGTGCACTAAAAACTGTTACCATTAAAGTTACAGTGCAATGATGAATATGTGATAAACCAGATACAGAGAAATTCAACAGAACGTACATAATTTTTGCTGATAAAATATTCATCTTGCATAGGATTATTTCTTCACAACATGAACGGAACTTTTGAAGCAGCATAGAATCACAGAATATGCTCAGCTGGAAGGGACACACAAGGATCACTGAATCCAACTCCTGGCCCTGCACAGGACACTCGAAGAATCCCACCATGTGCCTCAGAACGTTGTCCAAACACTTCTTGAACTATGTCAGGCTTGGTGCTGTGCCCACTTCCCTGGGGAGCCTGTTCCAGTGCCCACCCACCCTCTGGGTGAAGAACTAATATCCATAAACCTTTGCTGACAGCTCATTTCCTCAAGTCCTGGTCACCACAGAGAACAGATCAGTGCCTGCCCCTCTGCATCCCCTCATGAGGAAGCTGTACACTGTGATGAGGTCTCCCCTCAGTCTCCTCTTCTCCAGGCTGAAACTGGACCAAGTGACCTCAGCCACTCCTCATACAGCCCGCTCAAGGTCCTTCACCATTTTCGTTGTCCTCCCTTGGACACTCCCTAATAGCTTAACATCTTATATTGTGGTGCCCTAAACTGACCCCTACACTCAAGCTGAGGCTGCCCTAGTGCAGAGCAGAGTGGGACAATCACCTCCCTTGACCAGCTGGTGATGCTATGTCTGATGCACCCCAGGATACAGTAACAGTTTAACAAAGACTTAATGGCTTTGGCCTTCTCTTGTTAACTGTTGTTTGCATTATTATACCACAAAGCACACACTGATGAGCCAAAGGCTAAAGAACACAGAACTCTAAACTAAACACTACACATAGACAACATAGACTACATATATCTCATGGGAATATTTTAGTCACCTTCTGTCAGTTTAGCAGAAGCTGACATTTTTCAGAATGAGCATGAGAGTGGCCCTGCTTGAGTGTAGGCTAAGTATGATACAGCATTATTAAACTTACATACATGCATTTAAAACAAGCAACTGCTGATACTTTCCTGGCTGTTTCAAAATGACTGCAACTGGTAAGACTAGTTTTAAAAATAAACTGGTTTCTAAGTGAGACTTCAAATCATACTTTAAGTGTCTCACTTAAAAAAAAAGAACCCAACATTTTCTAAACAAATTAGTCAGCTGGGCTCACGTTTACACAGTAATAGATGCACAGTGTTCGATTCAAGCACATCAAAAACTCAGTTATGTCATTTATTATACCGTGTAGCCCACAGTAATAATCACACAGCAGTTGCGATTACTGTAGCACTTGCAAACATACACAACCGGTATAGGTTCCCACAAGCCATACTGAAGTTCTTTTAAGGGCAACCAGTTCCATGCCAGGTAAGTGACAGCATAGATGACAAATTCTTGCCTCATCTCTCCACTCAGTCCTGTTGGTACCAAGTGTATTTATGAGATGCTGACTGAAGGTGATGAAAGTTGAGGCTTTCAGCACCTTTCAAGACCACAACATAAAGACCAAACAAGAAGAAGCAAGGAAGCTCTCATTTCATTATCAGAGGAAAGCAGATCCTTAAATACTTACTCCCACTTTATATCATAACAAAGAAAATTATTGTAATAAATGCTTATGAATTAATTATAATTTCAAAAGTAGTTAACTCCTAGCATTACATACAACAGGTTTATTTAAAAATACAGGTCCATAAGTGATAGGAGAATTTTGATCTATGTATAGCAGTTAAAAGGTAACAGAGGAATAGTGTTTGACTCAAAAGAATCAAACATGAAATACGAAAGAAACAGATTCAAGAAAACAAACTTAGCTCATCAGAGTAAATATGTATCATGTACAGGTGACAGGAAACATGGTATGACAGAGAAGATGATTATAATCCTCAAATGAGTGATGAAAATACAGCTCCTCTCATTTTCTGTGTTTCTCAAACTTTTGACTTTGTCATCAACTGGCTTGTACCCAGCAGTTCCCAGAGCGTCCTCTAACACAGTGCTTACTTTTTTTTTAAACCAAGTCCTTTTTTACATATGTGAACTTGTCTAACAAACAGAAAATAAAGACTGCTTTCTAAGCATTATCAACATTGAGGAGCAGTTTCTTGAAATCCTTAGAGAACTACTGGATCATCCTCATGTGAATGTAATTATTTACACGTGAAACAGAGTAATTATTTACATTTAATAAGAATTAAATGTATCTTTTTAAAGGAACAGCCAGGACACACAAGAATATGTGAACTCCAAGCATTTCATCAAAGCAGTTGCAACATTTTCAAAAAATACCAATGTTTGACATCAGTTCCCAAGTACATTCCAAAGAAAAAATAAACACTGGTCAATATTCAAATTCCCAGTAACATTTGAAATGAGTGAATAATTCTAATTCTGCAAGTAGATCTACACTGATGAAATGTTAAATCCCTACAGAGCTACACCGGAGTCTGTTTCTAGGCAAGTCTCCAGCTACCCTCCAGTTATCCTAAGAGTTACTTGCATTTTGTAGATGAATTACTGGGACACATATGAACTAGGAAACTAATGGAAAATAAATCCCTACTTCTCTTAATGAAAATTGTGTAACAATCTGAATGATATTTAGAGGGAACTGAGCCTCTAGTCATTTGATGAAAATGCCATTCTACAACTTTTAAAAACCTGAAAATCTTCACCAAATTGTTTAGGTTGGAAGTCACGTCCTGAGATCATCTAATCCAACCCGTCTGCTCAAGCAGGGTCAGCTAAAGCAGGTTGTCCAGGGCTGTATGCAGTGGGGTTTTGATTATCTTCACAGATGGGGCTCTACCCATTCTCTGGGCAATCTGTTCCCATTTTGATCACTTTCACAGTAAAAAAAAAAACAGTTTTCTTGTTATCAGATGGAATTTCATGTGTTTCAATTTGTGCCCATTACCTCTTGTCCTGTCAGTGGACACTACTGAGAGCAGTTTGACTTCCTTATCTATGTTCTCTCCCTCTGAGTATTTATACATGCTGATAAGATCCCCTTGAGCCTTTTTTTTTTCCCCAGCTGAGCAGTCCCCAGACTCTCAGCCTCATCTCAAATGAACAACACTCAAGTCCCTTAACCATCTTTATGGCCCTGGGCTGGACTCACTTCACATCTTTCTTGTTCTGAGAAGCCCAAAACTGGCCATAGCACTCCATGGGTCACCTCATCAGTGCTGAACAGAGAGGAAAATCAACCTCCCTCAAACTGCAGGCAACTTACTTGAATTTACTGCACATTTACTCAGGTGTGAAGAGGAGATCCCATATAACCACTTGGGGATCTCTCATTTCCAGTGAAATTCCCAATCAAGTAGAACATTATCTAGAATAGAACTATACACTAACTGGTATCTTGTCAAATGCCTCTGCTCAAAACAGGTCTAACATTAAGGTTAATTCAGATTGCTCAGGGCTTCATCCAAAGAAAGTCTGTGTATATCCAAGGATGGCAATTCTACAGCCTCTCTGTACAGCCTGTCTCAACCCTTGGCAATCCTCATCTTGCGTTTATTTCTTTAGGTCCAGTTGGAATTTTCCTTGCTCCATCTTGTGTACTTTCTTATATATATGACCAATTTGCTAAATTAACTGTTACTGTCATTATCAATGCCTTTGTCATTATCTCAGGACCCTGCATCATATTTCTTTTCTTTTTAGGCAAAGAGTAGTAACCCTGTGTATCACATAAACAGTGTTACTATGCTCAGTGTGAAGACTGCCTTTTTCATTTGATAGGAAATGATAGGAATTAGGCTATTCTTATCATCACTTACTCGTGAAAATTATCAGCAGAGAGGTTTTGCATTTCTACCATGAAGGTTCTTCTTCATCCCTACTGAGCTCTCTGTAAGATGCCACATATTAGCACATAATAGCACTTCTGGGATATATATAGCATTTCTTTATGCTTACTCTTCTTTTATAGCCTAAAGTAAAGTAGCAAAGCAGGTTACAAAATGCCAACATCTGTATTATTAGGCCATTGGCAGATACATAAACAAGACAAATTCATTCGAGATACACTTCAAGAGTAAGGTAAAACTGTGTCACAAAGTGTTCCAACTTTGTTGAACTAATTTCAAGCAAATTTTAAAAAGAGAAATCGTAAAGTAAGTTCCTACAGATTTTACAATATTTGGCTGCTAGTAAAGAAGAACCAATCAAATAAGTTACTCTAGCAGGGGAAAGACAAGCAGATCTGTATTGTCAAATATTTCCCTGGCACACTAAAATACTGGTCAACCATGGCACATGCTGTCTCTTCCCAGCTAGGGAAACACAAAATACAAGTGAGAAACAAGGTCATAGCAGTGGGAGAAGGAGACTGCCACTGTAAGAAAAAAAAATCATAACTTTGAAATAAAATTGCCTAGAAATTGTCACAAGCATAAAGAACACAATTTAACTTTAGACACTCGTATGCAGAGGTTGAAGTGAAAAAATGTCTGGTTTAGAACATATTATTGGCTGACCGTTAAACATACCGAGTGAAGATCTTGTGACCAGCTCGACATACCTCCCTGTAAGCAACAAATTTAAGAACTGCAGTTACAATCCTCAGGGGTGTTGTTAATTTAAAAACACCAACCTATTACAGCAGAATTCAAACTACTCAGCTGAAAGCAGCTATAGATTTAAGTGCTATGGCCATACTTTAAAAAAGTATTTTTCTTGTGTTTCTTTGATTGTTTTGTCACTATTTTGTATTTTTCTTTTGAAGAATAGTCTTAACAGGTAGGATTGCATGCATCAGACAAAAACATTTCCAGAAGCTTCCCAGAGAAAGTGAGACAAATTTCTAATTTCTAAAATAATAAGTGACCAAATTGTCTATTCAGTTACTCTAGTACCCCATTGTGTGAACTGTGATAAGCTGTTGTTTTCTAGTTGTGTTTTTTTTTTTTTTTTAAAGCACAGTACACATATAGTATAGGCTGCTATGTAGCCAAGCTGATTGTTCATGGGTCATGAGAATGACCTCACTGACACTGCTTTGTCTTTAAAGGCAAAAATCTTTGTTATGGTATAGAGCCTTGTATTGTGACACAACGATTTCTTTTCTTTTCTTTTCTTCATAGGTAATTGATTTTTGGTGATATGGTAAAGAGGGATTTGCTTTTGAAGCATCAAAGATTGCTCACAGGGAGTGACAACAGCAGGAGGCTTACAAGATGGGAAATCAAGTTGCTTCTGTGACTCCATTTGTCCATGTGCTTGGTTAAAAAAACAATGATCCGCGGTGGAGTTAGGAACTCTGGGCAACTAAAATACTAGTGGTATCCTCAACCTCTCTTGGTTTTGCTTCATGACACACTGTAACTTATTGCACTTTGGTCTGCTGTGTTACATCTCCTTTAGCTTTTTTATAGGGAATTGAAAAAGTGTTTTGTGGTTCGTGGTATGTTCTGTAGGCTGCAGTGGAGGAGGCATTATTTCAGAGTCGCCTGTGATTGTGGGGAACCACAGGGAATGACAAAATAGGCTTTTACAGTCCTATTGTTTTATATAAATTTCTAGCAATTCTGTATAAATACACAATCTAGCAATTCTTTATAAATAGAGTATTTTGGTAACATCTTAAAGAAGTGGCATCATTTGAAACAATTGCCTTGGTTCTTAATCAGCTTTTCTACATCCAAAAAATATCTGCACCTTCAGAATTATCGTTTTGGTCCCTAGCCAAAAAAGTTTTGGTTTCTCACTTCTACTGCAAAGTTTGTTAGACTGTCTCTGAATTCACAAAAACCACACCTGTGTTGCCGTTTCTATTAATGTATAATCTCTAACACTTCTTAACTACTTCACCTATTGCTATCCGATTATATGTTTCTGCTAGTTCAGTTCCCTTTTACTCTGCTCTCTGCAATAGCATCACCTGCTTATTCTGTGGCTTTTACAGAGAAAATCTGCTCTGGAATTAATGCTACTTCAGGTCTCCCTGCTACTACACAGTGGAAAAAATAAATCAATCAATGACAATCGGAGCCACACTATCAGAAAAACTCCAGCAGGGTAACATGCACAGGCCAGCCTGAATATAGCTGTTGTCTACATGGGCAAGGCTATGTCTCCTCCATAGATTTTCAGGATTTGCAGATCATAGTGTAAACACTTTGCCAATTCTATGCAGGTATCCTTCAAGGGAAAAAGTATCTCTATACCAGTATGAACATAGGTTTAGAGTTTTCTAATCAAGTCTAAGTGAAGTTTATGCTTTTCCACAAGACATCCTACTGGCTACTTGCTACAATTCTATCACTTTTTTTTTTTAAATCCTTGTTTCTGTCTGTAATATATAGCCTCTTCCACTCTATATTGCATTTTATAAATATATCATATAAAAATATCTTTTATATTACGTATTTTTCCACTTTTTTTTGCCCCCTGAAATTATCAAAGCCCCTTACATCAACATATACAGCACAGCTAAACAATAACCTGAAGTGTTCAAATGGTCTTGTGAGTGTCATCTTTCAATTTCCTTGAAATTGCAAGACAAATTAAAACAATGAAAACAAACTGTAAGAACGCTCCAGTGACTCCCGCTAAAATTGTTACTAACAGATTTTGTTTCTTACAGTTGAAAACTGGCAGGAATGCAAATCAAATTGTATCACACATGTCAAACAGCTTCACAATTATGCAATCAACTTGCACTGCAAATTAAAAACAAGACTTGCTACTAGATCTTAAGTCAGAACAAATTTAAAACTTCAATAAACTCTGCAAAAGCAATCCTCAACAAATCTACTCATGCCTATTATGATGGCAGAACCAGCAAACAAAGAGGCTTGAAAGGAAATAGAAAAGTAGCAGTCAATTGCCTCATCTTTTACATGACAAATTAATGACACTCATAACGTCTTAGGGAGTTAACTACTCTATTGCAATCGATTTTCAACAGGAGTTCTGTTTCCAGCTCTCCAAGAACAAAACCTTTAACTTAATAACACAGTGTTGGATGGACTCTATTTCATTTCTGCCGCATGGGAAGACTCATTCACAGGAACCGTCACTTTATCAGCCCATTAAAACAGTAGCTTCATCGCAGAAAACTTAGAGATACTTGTGAATTTAGTCTTTAACTTGTAAAATACAGGATGTTTCTTCTGGATAAACTAAGAGAAAACAGGGTGCAGACCAAGATACCGAGCTTCACATCCTCCTCACACCTTTTTTGACAGCAATTTAGTGTATATCTAAAGGTCTGTGCAGCAACATGTTCTACGTGATCCAGTGCATCCAATCATATGACCCTAATCATTGTGGAATTTGGCCTACTGAGTTAGACAAAAAACATTCCATAAGAATAAGCAAAATCAGAAGTTTTTTATATATTTTTGATATTTGTAACAGTTCACATTAACAAATGAGAGTCACTCCAAATAACACTTCACTGAAAGCATTACCTTGAAATACTAATAATTTTTATCCACTATACTAATGGAAAAAGATTAAGCAAACCTGATACTTTTAGTTGATTCTTCACGTGAATAATATGCTAGTTTTGGGGAGAGAGAAGCTCAGGACTCTAGCCAGAAGCTATTCTCAGGAGAGCAATCACTGCTCAGCCCGTAACTTGGCATTATATGCCAGTACTGCAGTGACACTACCTTAGGAAGTTGGCAGTGCTGTTTTTCCCAGACTTAGTCCCATGACTTCAGTAAACCAGAAAACTATGCACAAATGGTGCCTGTATCTGACATTATCATCACTGAGTTTTCTGAAGAAAAGATGTATAAACCAATTCTCAAGTATGAAAAATAAGTTTGAGGGGTGCTTTTGCAATTACAAAACCATGGCCTTCAGACTCTGCCTGCATGTAAACAGCATATTCTCGGTTTATGTGCATTTAATCATATTGAGCACAAAATCAACCAAAATATGTGAGACTGTGTTTACCGTATCTGCATCTTGAGCTTCTTTTTGTAATGCTGGGAAGTCTGGGTTCAGCACGGTGCTAATGAGATCACATGGCTTTTTGCTGAGTAGGCTATGGCAGTTTGGACTCCCTGCTTTTAGGCACTGAACAGAGAAGGGCCGAGTCCTTTCCAAAATACAAAGAATATTCACAATCCTGCTTTTAAAAAGCTGTACTGTCTGCAGAAGGTCATTCTCACATTACTAACTTGTCCGGTCACATCAACTAGACCTAATTGTGAAGTACTTTGCTAGAAAATTCTTTAGGAAGACAATTTTGGTAAGATATGCAGGTAATACTTCATGAGATTACACACTTTTGAGTCTAAAAAGTGAGTTCTTAAGTACACTAGTACATGCAAAGCTCTTCTACAGATCAAGTTCATTGAATAAAACAAAATATCTGTTTTGGTGTTTAAATATCTAATGGCACTTAATGAAAACATTTGACAAATGCACAAATTGCATCATTCTATTAAGAATTTTGCTTTGTATTTAGAAAAACATATCTTAATTTCCGCTTCAAAAAGCTGTCATTTAGGAAGAATCACATTCTTGCTAAATTCACTACACTCTCCCATCTATGCTTAAGTGGCAGGTGAACTACGTTTACATTTCATGGTTAGGCCTGGTTTCTATAAACATTACCATTCACACTTCAGTGTGCATGCCCACAGTCTGTGCAAGTCTCACAGTCCTGCTCATTAAAGTGACTATTAGCTTTCATGAAGCTTAGTATGCAAGTCCATGCAGCAATGTACATATATATGTAACAGCCACTCCTTATAAAGGTGTATAAAATCAGCAGAGAGCAGGTATCATTCTTTACTATTGTTTCACACCTCATTGCTATTTCTAATCTGCATTGCAAGAGTTTCAAATCCTATTGTCAGTGCCAAACACTACGAGATTTCGTGAGATAAGATTTATCACAGCTATAATACCTCAGCTTCAGTTAGCCAGCTGCCTTTTCTTTTCACTGTATTAACACACTTAAAAAAAACCCACAAACCAACCCTAAACCCTTTTATTTTCAAAAATTTTCACGTTTTGTAATGAACTGAGCTTCCTGTTAAATACATTTCAGGAATGTTTTCCTACAGTAAATTATAAACTATGCTAAAGGTACACCATTTCTGACCTTTCTAAATTGCAATAATCTGTATGCATTTTACTGAGTTTTTTTAGATGTGACTATTTTCTTCAGTACTGTATTAAGTATAGGTTCTAGAGGATTATAGCTAGAAGGTTTCACCTATCAATTTACATGGCAAATCTCACGCAATTCCCTAATCTAACACCCCTGGTAGACTTTAAAGAATAAAAGGCATAATACTCTTAAAATTATTTCTTTTTATCACAAATGCATAGATGGGAATATGAAATTTTGACACGGTATTTGGCTTATGAGAACTTGTTGATATATGGAACACATAGTCTGCTCCTATCATCATCGTGCTATCTATTTAACAATTCACATTTAAATACAAGACCTCGGTTGCACAGATCAGTAGGAATAAAATTAAGGAGATTTAAATGTTTCCTGCTGAGAATTCTGGAACGCTGTCTAGTGTTTTATCCCGTGTCTTTTAAACTTGTCAGAAACACTGGTGCCATCCAAACCCTCCATCAGTCAGGAGCTAAAATATGTATTTGGGGGCTATGTCTTCCATTAAGCAGCAACTTACCAAACTCACGAGAGAAACCACTGTTACAAAATACAGCAAAAAGAAATATCTTCAAACATATAGCGCCAATTTACAGTTTTATCTATTATATTTAACATCTATTGTACAGTTCTCTTCATTGCATCTGTTTGCATCACATTTGTACCAGTGAAGCAATACCCTCTCCCCTCCTTTTTCTTTACATATTGGTGAACAGTGTAGAAAATTCAAGAAGAGATGAAAAGTCTCAAGTTGAGGTACTGAAACTGCTTCCCAATAATCTATTTTCTGTTAGTATTCTTCAGTCCTTAACAAATTAATGAATTTCAGTAGAAAGACTCAGTAATATTCCTGAGAAGTTAAATTTTTGGTACAATTAACACGGTGCTAACAAACCCACATAACAAAGATTGTTATAAAGAAGAGAATCAGAAAGTATGGTGTTTTGCTGTAGATAGATTACATCCAGTAATGAATGATGAAAGAAAAGTAGCTCCACAGTTTGTTTAGAGTCTAGGAAGACCTGTCCCAATTTTTAGAACTGTGATTTTTACTTAGTAAGTACTAAGTCAATATTATTAATTTTAGAGCAAACATCCTCACTATGTACATAACCTTTCAATGATGTTATTGTCCAAACTACTGTTGCTGATGTAAACAGGAGCCAACTTAAATGGCACTTAGTGCCCAAAGAACAATAAACTTGTAACTATTTACAAGAATATTGTAAATAATTTATTTAGCATAGAGAAAAGTGCTGAAGACTTCTTTGGCAAGTGCCTCTTCTTTAAAGCCACAGAATACAGTAACTTTAATCAGACAAGATGCAAATATTGACCATAAAAAGTGAAAGGTACCTGCTACTCTGCCACATTATATTTTCCCCGTTTATGTCACTAAGATGATTAATGGATTGGAGCATCTATCATATGAGAAAAGGCTGAGAGAACTGAGGTTTCTTAGGGCCTTGCTCAGGGGGAGTTCTTAGCAATGTGTATAAATACCTGACAGGGAAGTAAATAAGACAGAGCAAGAGACTTCCTAATTCTGTCCAGTAACAGGACAAGAGGCAGTGGACACAAACTGAAACATGGGAAATCCCATTTAAACATAAGGAAAAAAAATCTACAGTGAGGGTGAAAAAATGCTAGAATTATTTGCTTGGTGAGGCTGCAGAGTCTCCATCCTTCACAACTGGTCTAGTCAACCCTGCTTTGAACAGAGCGGCTAGAATAGGCAAACAGGTGGACTGAAAACTGGCTCAAGTGTCAGAAAGGTTATGATCAGCAACAAACAGTCCAGCTGGAGGTCAGTCACTACTGGAGTACCTCATGAGTTGAGAATGGGGCCAGTACTGCGTAACATCATCATTACTGATCCGGTGATGGCACAGAGTGCATACTCAGCAGTTTTTCAGATGATGCAACACTCCACCCAAGTTCATGCTGGGGACTGACAGGCTCAAAAGCAGATGACACTGAGATTCTGTGACACACTACCCAGAATTACTCAATAGGTTTTGAATATGGTCATTACCTGCTGTCCTAGGCTACCTATGAACAGAAAGTGTTAGTCATTCCAGTTGAGTCTGAACTGTATCAGAGGTGTCTGCCATGGTGAATTCTGGGGTCTTGTCCGTGGCCATGACACTGGACCCTCCTGAGTGTGCAGCATGCTTACTAGGGATACCCCCAAGCATGCACTCACTGTCACCTCCTTGTGTACATTATCCTATGGGCTCCACTGTGGTGAGCACCATAATGTAAACTAAACAAAAGCTACTGGGTTTTCCTAAAAGTCATTAGAGATTTGTATCATATTACACAGCAGCTTTGTGTCCATTCCCATTTGCTCCATGACATGTCTAAAAAAATTTATGAAGAAGCTATTATTAAACAATTTAAGGACAGACTTACCATTAGCTTCCTGGAATAGTGCATAACAGCAAAATACACAGTCCTGTTAAACTAGGGTAATAGCTGCTTTGCATGTCCCAACTTCCCTCTTCTTTCCTTTCATTCAAGTTTTTCTATTTCTCGTTTCCCTTCTGCATTCCCCTGCTTCTTTGTGTTGTTATATTTCTTAGCAGCACCAAATTTGAACTCAAAACCTGATGAACAAATTTACCTGTTAGCTTCAAGAAAAATAACTGTGTTTTCAGAATAGTACAGCTCTACAGGGGTAGAGGTGTTACTCCATGTTATTTATGTAACTGATAAATCCTTCATGAAGAGGAAATCTCAACAATCTCAAACCGCAGAAAATGTCCTTCCAAGGTATAAAACTACTCAATCAAATAAGTTTCCTAATCAGTTTACCACTTGGCTTTTGAACACCATAGCCAATCATCATAGAAGAGAATGTCCTTTCAGAAGTGGCTAATTCATGCAGGAAACAGGCTCTGTCAGAGCTGGTTCAGGACGAGAGGTAGCCACATTCAGGGTCTGGGCTATGTATTACTACTATCCAGCCCTAGGGAAATCTGGGCAAAACTGTATTGAAGCAAGCTTTAATTATGTCTAATTTTTGCTTTTCTGAAAGCACCATGGAAATCATACAACTTGAGAATTCTGGGGCAATTGTCAACTAGTATGGCCCAGCAAAAGCGCTCTGTTGAGCAGCCACAGAAGTGCGCTGCTTTCTGGCCTTCTGTGCGTACAGGCAGAATCTGTGTATTTTGGGGCAGGGAGGACAAAGGGAAGACAGAGGATGGAAAACCCTTGCCTCTACAGGACAATACACTGGAAGAAAATCTAAAGGCTGACTGCAAGATTCAGTAAAGAAGACAAAACTGATCAAAATAAAACAATTTTCTTTTAAAGGGAAAAAGAGATCTCCTCTTTATCTAGCTAACCCCATTAATAATGGCAGGGAACCATGTATGGATGGATGGATGTATGGACATCAGCATAACCTCGTAACACAAGGGTCTAGGGCAAGCTGGGTCCCATTTACTGAAACACCCAACACTATTTTTATTGGTATTTAACAAAGCTGGTTAGATTATATTTACTGCAAATATCTCAATTCAGCTAATATACCTTCAGCTGCAGTGGAAACATACCCTTTGAGAGTCCATCTGGTCTAAAAAGTCTGTGTGAAGAAAAGCATGCATTACTGAGCCTGTTTTACATAAAGAGTAAAATATTTCTAGCTGTTTGCTAATAAATTTCTGATGTCAGCCACATAGGAAGACATGACTGCCTAGGAATTAAACCTTCAACTTTTAAATTCCAATACAATGTGTTAATCACAACATTCCTCTTGATCTGAAAGATCATTTGACAGGCATTTAAGCCAGACACCTAATCTCTGAGGTGAGAGATTTTATTAAAAAAAAAATAGCCATACTGAACACTTAACCAACATTTGGCCTCATACTGCTATTGATAGTAGCTACTGAAAATAATCAAGATATCTGCAGCTAGTTTTAGAACACGATTGGTAACGAATTAAAAGTTAAGTCTTAAATTTTCAGCATATGGAGGTAGGTATAACATTTTGCAAGCTAAAATATTTGAAGATAAAAAGCTGGATTCTTCAGAATTTCATACCTTATATAGTATGTGTCTGTGTATTTATAGATATATAATTTTATGCACTTGCGACTGAAACAGAATATTGTGTTTTAATTGCATTTTCGCATTCACTTTTAAGCAACAGTAAATGACTGCTTAAGATGATAAAGAATCAGACCCATCAACTCATCTTTCTTTTTCATATTAACAAACATCTCATGAATTTGAATACTGCTGTTTACAGAGCTTAATCCAACATAATACTGCCGTGACTTTCTGAAACAAGATATTTTTATGTCTCTGTGATGTAATTAAATGTCCTTTACCTCTGCTGTGATGAAGAGATTGTTGGTTAGTACACATTTAGTACTGATATAGTGTTTTACAGCTATACATTACTTATTAAAAAGGAAATAAAAATGCTCAGTTACGGTCATTTACAAAGCAACAGTTAAAATTACAGTCACTGAAACAAAAGCACAAAACATGCTGGAAGCCTATGGACGACACTAAGAACTAAAGCAGTCCTCTGGTCTACCAACCTGTTACACGTCTCAGTCCTGAAGCCACAAAGATTGCAGTATAATTCCAAGGGTGTTTTGTTACATTATGTTGTGATAACAACTGCACAGGCAGAAACTGCTCATATGACATTTCCAAATTTCACACATCCCAAGCCCAGGATAGTTAGATACTATAAGTACCTTCTACTCTGTCTAAAATGCTTCCATACTTCATAAGCCCTCAAGCAAACACTTCACAGTGGAGACAGTGGCTCACTTCACTAATGACATGTGAGCAGACATGAGGAAAGACTGAAGTTTTCACACAATATTCAAATATTGTTACAGAAAGAAAACTACTCACAAGGAATGCTGAACTGCTTACATCTTGGTAAGTCAACAAAAATAACAGCAAACTCTTTTCTCTCTATTCCCAAAACAGCACTGCAAGTAAACCTGCAAAACTCTCAGTAGATTCCAGTAAAAATTTCAGTTTCACTGGAGACTAATGCCAAGTATGATCTTTCAGATCTCATTTCTCTAAAAAAAGGAATGCATTATGTTAGACAGGAGTAGGCAGAAACATAAGACATTTAGGCAAAACATCCAAAAAGCTCCTGCAGAAGAAAACTGATACTCTAGTTTGAGAAAGTTGAGCATTATGCAATGCACACAACTGTGTAAGTAGTCTGTTTTCTGCAGGAAAAGGAATGAAATAGACCTAAGTACAAATTCCTGTCCAAGAAAAACATAAATTCTTATTTTTCAATTCTTTCAAGTCTTCAGCAAGTTCACTGGGACACACAAATATGTACCTTGAATATAATTTATGTGTGGATTTCCTTCCCAGTCTTAGAAATACTTATCATCTCCCCCGCCATGAGACCTATGAAATGCGTTCAAAAGCACCAAGGTTATCTACAAAATAAATACTGTATTCTTTCTTCCTGAAAAACATTTTGTTATCCAGATGCTCTCTATAGCTTTTTATAGCTTAAGTCTCAAATGCTTCCTAGGTCATCCTGCTAATTAACTGTACTGGGCCTGGCTAGGACAGAGTTAACTCTCTTCACAGCAGCTCACAATGTGCTGTCTTGTAGGTATCTGACCCAAACAAGGCTGATAGCACACTGATGTTCTAGATATTGCTGAGCAGTGTTTGCACAGCATCAAGGCCTTCTCTCTTTCTCACTACCCACCACAATGAAGACTGGGGAGTGTGCAATAGGCTGGGAGAGGACACAACCAGACAGATGACCTGAACTAATCCAAGAGAGACTCCATGACACAGAACACCATGGTCAGCCATAATAAGGGAGAAAAGGGGGTTTAGGGAAGTTAGCTACCTTTTGCTTGGCAGCTGGCTGGGCATCAATCTGCCTCTGGGAGGTGGAAAGTGATTGCCTTTGCCTCACTTGTTTTGTTTCTTTTTTTTTCTCTCATCTTTCATTTATCCTTTCCTTGATAAACTTTTGAACTTTTTTTATCTCAACCCTCAAGTTTTCTTTTACACTTCCCTCATTCCATAGGGGACTGGGGGTGAATGAGTGAGCAGCTCGTGGTGCTTAGCTGCCTATTGGGCTTAACCCACAAAAATAACATAACCAACAAAATTAGTAATTTCCCACCTTTCTGTTGTGTTGTCCTGAAATGTATGAGTAGGTATTGAGTGTTTATGCACACTTGTGACATGACTAAGCCTGTATTTGTTTTACAACCAGGTGTATGCTGTCCCATTTCTCCATGGCCAGATGCAGATGTGCATTGTATGACATGACCAACACATCTGAGCAATGGAAAGAGTGTGGGAGTGGGCTGAGTGTCAGATGAAGTACTTGCCCAGGCAATATCCAACTCAGTCTCTAATTTGCCTATAGGTCAATCAGCATAAACAGAATAATTTTGTGTAACACTATATATTGATTATGTGTTGTCAACATAATTGCTTTCAACATGCTTGCCCCAAAATAAACCCAAAAATTCTACCAACACATGCCTGTATACTGCACATGCTTCTTTCCCTGGGGAGCGTATGCAAATGAAAAGCAAGTGACAGATATTAGGCACACTATTTACTGCACTGCTGGAAGATGTCTCATTTATATGGCAACAAATACACTGTAAGGAGCCATACAGATTAATTACACGATCTCATAACAGACAGTTATTTATATCAAGTTATTGAATATTTTTTTAGACTTGGAATACACTAGATACAAATATACTAGATAGTATTTTTGGGTGTCATTTCACTGATACTTGTTACTTTTACGGCATTCATAGTAAGGCACCATTTGCATTACTGAATATTCCTAATATCCTCTCACTGAGTACTAAAATGCCATATTACATCAAAAATAAGAATCTCACTTGACAGTAGATTTTCATACATAAATTTTATGGGTAAAATAGAAATCAAAACACTCAGGCTATAAAAATCAAAAGTCATTGCAAGCAATTTTCCCAGTTGACTTTAAGGGGATTTGAACCTGTGGCTTTGGACTCTTAAAATAAACACTGCCTGTCACATATAAAAAATACTATGAATACTGAAGAACTGCAGAACTAGTATAATCTACTTCTTAGAGCAAACTGAGAATCTCCTAAAGGGGCTTAAAGATTACTATACATCTAAAGCAAAGTTCTGTCTTGCATACCACTGAAATACAGTACAAAAATGTCTTAAAGAATGTGGTTATTAACAAGGATGTTTATCGATCATAACAAAATACTTATTTTCTATCAGTGGCATGAAATAAATCTGCCAAAATGAAGAGAAGAAGCCTGAAAGATAGGAATCCTGGCTTCTTAAGATTCCTAAGCATCTGTTAGTTCTATTTAAACAACATACACCCTTGTGTTACTTTGGGGAAGCTGAGCATATACTTCCACACAGTATTTATTTTCTCTAACCTTATTATTTGAAAAATAAATACGAAACATTCACTCAAGTCTAACTTTCTTCTTTCTGAAAGAACTCTTCTGGAACGCTGATCTTGGACCATTCTGCACCTTAGCTAGTTTGTTTTTATAATTTGTTAAAACAACACATCTTTTCTATATTTATTTTTAAATAATATAAAAATATAAATGGAGAAGGGTTTAATACAGAACAAATAGGGAACAGTATTTTTACAGAAAACTAAATGGTCAAGCAGATGTCTAACCTACTTTGAGACCAGCATGTTACGCAAATACAGTACACAGCTCTCCCTTACATCCAAAGGCTATCTTCTACAGAGCTACAGGGATAACGATTGCTTTATTTTCCACATACTTTTTTAATACTACCCACCACAAGGGAAGATTAAAAAATCATTTACAATTCATATACACATATATTAATTTTATCATGAAGTTCAACAGACTATTTTGACTAAATCATCCTTCTAAATTTTCTAGTGCTGGGTAATCTACAATTATAATTAGTAGTTCCAACTATTAAAAAAAAATATAAATCCTTAATACTAATCTGAATTAGACTGTTTGTTATTACCTCATTTGCTAACCTACAGTAATTTGATTTTCTTTTAATCAGCAAGACTGAATACTCTGGTTTTGAATATCACTTACTTTATCTCAAATGTTTCCATGTAGCTTACTAAAGAAAATATTTAGAGATGACTTTACTACTGTCTGGAAGTGCCACTTTAGCTTTACTTTTACTAAGCTGTGCCCCCAGTCTTTCATGATAAAGCATATGTCCCAAGCACTATATCATTCTTTTAAGTCTTCTGTATACCCTTTTCAAGTTTTCTGCATCCTTCTTGAAGTGCAGTTGCCAGAACCAAGTTCACTATGAGTGGTGATCACAGCATTAACAACCACTGAATAAATGTAATTCAACAACTGCTTGATATTCCCCTTGCCCATTCATCTAAGACTACCTTCATTCTTTAGTCTCCTCTTGACACTGGCAACTGATTATACCATGACCCTTCAAAACTCCTTTAGAAGTCTGCGCTTTGTGATGGAAGAATAAGGCACTCTGTAAATAGAACCTACAAATAGTTTCTACATAGTGGTTTCTCTTTTGCTATTTATCCTATTCTTCTATTTTATTATCTCAGATCTTAGATCTAGAATATGCTCATGGAAGAGTATGAGATTTCTATTTGAACTCGTCTAATACCAGGGAGCTTAATTACATTTATATGGAATATATCAATTTTAGAATCGCTCCCATTTTTTCTGTGCTTTTTTTCTGCTGTTTCCCTGAGAAACAACTAAACACTGCAGACTTATTTCTGCAGTTTTAAGTGAGGAAAGAGTTGGTAGGATATGAATGCCTAGCCCCCCCATATGCATTCTTTGGCTTCCATCTCCTTTGTGATGCTTTTTTGATTCACAACTAAGCTGACTCTAGTCTAACATTTGAATCAAGTGTCTATTGTAGGGAAATCACAATTACATCACTTTAAGAAAATTGCCACGTTATATCTCTGTTTAATTTCTACTGATGACTGGTTTTGTGTCATCTTGCTAAACTGATTTTGTAATGAGTTTCTCCTCTCCCTTTCTTCTGGTCGCCCTGAACACAGAACTAACAAACTTCTAGCAGCAGCACTTCTCATGAACTGAAGTTGGCACTTCGCAAACAGTGAGATCATAGCTTGAATTTCAGGTGTTTTTATATAACAACATGTAGGATGAGGGCCTAGAAAACATACATGGAGACCTTCCCATCTTCTGTCTTGTCCTTACAAAGAGAAAGCTTTTGAAATTCTACCAATAAGTCCATCTACATAAGATCAAAAATAATCAAGCCATTTCTCTAGGATTAGGCGACTGATTCCAGTCAGTCAACTTGTAATGCAAGTAATACCTGGTTTTGTTCTGACGAGTTGCTACATAACATAATTCTGGAAATACTTAATAGTAAAAAGAAAACAAAACAAAGCACAATTTTAGTGCTACAGGAGTGAAAAAAAGAGCATTTAACATTTTCTAATTTAACCATCTGATTTTCAATGGAAGACCTTTTTTCTGGCTTTGTGCAAATTCACAGGATTAAGTTTAGAATTTCTGCAAAGGATTCAAACTGTGGGCCCTTAAATTAGCAGGAATGTTTGCTAATGCTTTCAGTGGAAATATAAAGTCAGAAATAGACCAAGGTATTCTCCAGGTGAATATTGATACAATGTTATTTAAACGTGTGTAATATTTCAACCTCTTCAGTGTTAAGAAAATTAATTGCCTTTTGATTTTATATTGTGGAGGTTGAAGAATGCATCTCAATAGTATTTACAAATCGTTTTCCTTCCTACATCTTAAGAAAGAAAAAAAATCATACTCAAAACATTTTTAACAGTGGCAAAAAATCAGGCATTAGAAAGCTGACCTGACTTTATGGCCAGTTTTCACACAATAAAAAGTTTTCTTACATATAAGAGACACATTTGGTTAAAGCATGAAATATATTTTAGTGGATACCACGTACAACAGAGTAGGAGCTATGCTAGTTTGAACCCATTTAAACTTAGTTTTTCTAGTCAGAAGTAATCATTGCCTGGTCAGCACAGACACAGTGGAACTATTTTACATGCTATACTCTATGCTAAGTGAGGCTTGTCTTCCAGAGCACACAAGTGACCTGAATTCCAAGGAAAATATTTAGAATTTCATACCAGAACTTGTACTCTAGATTCTTCTCAACAATCCTTCTGTGATTTCAGTGTACACAAGTGTCTTCTTATTCCAAAATTTATCTTCTACCTGGAGTTTCGATCAGTTCCTTGTGTTTGTGAGATAAGCAAGAACACGCAAAAAAAAAAAAAAAGAAAAAAGGACATAGTGAAAAAATAAACCCCTGAATACGAAACCTTGCTAACTCAGAAGTGTTGCAGAGAAAAGCACAAGCATAGAACTTAAAAAACAAAAGACTGCAAACATATGTTTACATAGACAGCAACTCCATCCCCCCCCAATGAAAATATTTATCACCTGCTTGCTCCCAGGAAAACAACTTTGAAGAACACTCTTAGTCATTAAGCCCAATAATGTCTGGTGCAGGTAATTGCAATGCAGTTCACTCCTGGAGGGACCTCCTAAGGTACTTCAGACTGGCATGCTGCAAAGATCTGCTCTACTCTAGAGAAGGAATACAGCCTAAACATCTTTAGCTACATATCTTTAGCTATATTAGAACAGTCCATGGTAACTTAACCATGGTAAGTACAAGAAGTATTTTTGGTTAGGCTTTCCTATATTTACAGTCGTGTTCAAGACTGGCATGAAGTCAAACGGACAAAGTGAAGCTTAAGTAATGGTAGTTTTCATCAGATAAAGCTAAAGTTCTAAATTATATGTACTTTTATGAATACCACCGTGGATTCATAGGACCCAAGACATTGCCTTTGAAAACACGCAGTAAAAATTACATGGCAAGTAGCTGTCGTCACTTGTAAGAAATACAGGAAATTTCAGTCAGCACATCGCCTGTCAGTGTGATCACAATTACCCCCCTACGCACACCAAAAGATGGAAACAGTAAATCCAGAAGTCCAGTGTTTGGCAGATCTTAGCAAATGTTTATGTATCAGAGGTGCTTGAGAAATGCAGTGCCAGAATGAATCCCTCACTTCATACACCCGATCACCAAGTCAAACATGGAAATGAGTATTCACAGATCTTCTAGATATCAAAAATAATAGACTTAATGGGATGTACTGTCTCTACAGCATGGTGACACTCCAGCTAAAGCCTTCAGTGTTCTGGTGGTAATGATCTGTTTTCCATCTGCCCATGATGAAGCACTATCTCACAATTCCTGCCCATCCTAATAACTCCTTTGCTTTACAGGTGAAAACCACACTTTTCCTCAATTAGCTATTTAATTGCTACAATTAAATTAAATTCACAGCAACTATTCCAAATTAGTCCTAAATCTTACCAGTAGCTGAACAGCAGAGCTGATCTAATAGACCATTTGAACCTAAAAAAGAAGGGAAGCTCTGGAGCTTGTTGATTCATCTCTAAGTCCATTTAATACACTAGACCAGCAGAAAACTTATTTTTAGTAGTTTCTTGCTGGTTTAGTTAAACCTAATTTATTTGGGGGTTTAATGACTGCCAGGGCTCACACAGCATAAGACATAGAAGCAGCACTTTCCTCATTCAATAGCAGTGGCTGTAGGTATCTGCTGAAACCACACCCCTAGTTCACAGTTTGCTGTGATTGTTCAAAACCTGAGGAAGGGCTCGTATGCCCAATAGTTTGTGTGGTTTTCCCTATTGCATCAGTTGATGCAGTAAGAGCTATTATACCTTGAGAAGCCAGATGTTATAGAAAAGCTCCTCTGTTATAAGTCTGTCACTGGTTTCATCCAGCTTCACAATAAATTAACTGGAAAGGCTCCTCTGTAGTTAATGGCTATTTTGAATTCTAGGCCAATCCCATGTAAATTTATGTTCTAAGTTTTTAGCAATTAATACACAAGATTTACACATCCATAGTAGATTTTAAACAATAGCCTGTGTGAGACACCAATTGTCACTTAGTACATTATTGCAAATAAATCCATTGGCATTCTGTGATCACTATCTACACAAAAAAACTCCAAATACCCGTACTTTTGCTGAATATGTATTTGTGATGAAAGCATAAAAATTTACTTTATCTATGATATATCAAAAGAGTTAAGATGGAAAGCTGAAAAATATTGGTCTGATTAAGCAGCTCTTCAAAATCACTTTGTATGCAGGGAAGTTCTACAGCCAAAATCAACCAAGAATACTTACTCAAAATATCATTTATATCGTATAAAGGATCTTTTGTCTCTGCAGCTAGTACTGATGATTCTTCAAAAAAGTAAACAACAATTTCATAAAACCATGAAAGAAAGAAACATCTTTAACTTCATTCAATCCACACATTGGCTGTTTAAGAAATGATCTTTCATCTGAAAAAAGAACTATGTTTTCATTATGAAATTAATCAAGAGCCTGGTTTCTTACATATTCCATTCTTCTTGAGGAAGGAAATAAATGTAATTACATTTGCTTTAATCAGTGGTGACACTTCTCTAAGAATCACTTAAGACTTTTATCTCAAGATCAACTACTTTTTTTTGTGGCAGAGAGAATTTCTCTGTCAGATCTACTGATCAGTAGTAACTAGCACTGAAATTTATCTTCAGAATATTTAAATTTTGGATTCCCTCACTTTACTGTGCTTTGTACACAAAGATGTAAATTTAAGGAGTAACACAATGCAAAAAGTCATCTGAAAAATTATATCTAAGAAAGTTAAGTAAACAGATAATCTTGGTACATTCTGCATCTAAGAGAAAAGTGGTAATTTCTCTTCTGGAGACTTGGACCACATGTTGGAATAATCTAATAAACAGACTTTCAAATCCAAATGTAATTAGCAAAGCAATAATATTCTACCAGCATTGTTAAAAGAAACAACCAGAACTAGGAAGCACAAAGCAAAGTCTTCTGCTATTAAAAGGAACTTTCTGTCTTCTACGTAATTTCAGATTCAAGAAGTTAGTTATCTTGTTACACATCATGCCATCACTTTTACCTTGTATTCTTATGTCAGCAACTACCAGGGAGGCTCAGTGTTAAGTCTTGGGGAACTGCTTTTATGAATCAAGCCCTGCTATTGATCAAGGCCAGCAGCACTATCCCTGGACCGACAAAACTAAAATTGCAATTAGGACAATACCAGGAATTTCAATCTGCATCACAAATTCACAGACTATGAAAAATGCAGCAAACAGGAGAATGCCAAGACTGGAAATTGAGACTGTTCCCTAACAGGAACTTTTTAATGGTTCAAGGTACTCAATAAAACCTACAAAACAACTGTGGCAGAACACACCTGTTACACCCAATGTTCTTGTCTTCTATTATTTGTGTTTATTTTTTAAAAAAAACTCTTATTTACATACATTGCCCCCATTTTAAAATTACTGAAAACTAAAGTATCTACAGGCAGATGACAATATAAGAATCAATCCAAGTGCATTCTCATACATTAACACTATGTGTATGAACACATATTAGAATACTTTATTATATGATTTTTAAAAATATAAATGTAAGTTACTGTCTCATAAAAAGTCATAAAATCATAATATGATCATACAACTAGAAGTTCACAGCTGTTACAAACTAAGTTCGGTACTTTCTTTTTGGTTTTGTTTGGTAAAATGGAATTCATTAGTACTGACTGAAACTGCTACAGAAAAAGTATACTAGACCTGAAAAAGTAGTCCATGAACCTTAATAGTTTTAAAGACCACTGCAAAGAGAAATTAACATGAATGTATTATGTAACACTACATGGAAAATCAATGTGTTTCCTATATTGTGATACAGTGCCAATGTACAATCACCTCTGCAATTACAAGGTGAAGATAAACTGCCTCTCTGCATCAAGTTTTAATCCCAGCATTTGGTTCCTCATGGAAGAAGTCAGTGGTAGCTATTTCACCTGTCTATAATCAGTCTCTAACTCCTCATCTCTCTGAAGGGAAT
The DNA here is from genome assembly GCA_036023395.1 of Myiotriccus ornatus. Lineage (NCBI taxonomy): Eukaryota > Metazoa > Chordata > Aves > Passeriformes > Tyrannidae > Myiotriccus > Myiotriccus ornatus. The sequence continues at coordinate 19,181,934 of JAYRBT010000178.1, read as the reverse complement.
CAGGATAGCTCAGGTGCAAAAAGAATTGTGTCATTCCAAGTTCACGACTGAATAAACCTCTACTCAAAGTACTATAGGCTGCCTTGGCTACACAAGAAAATCACAAATTATTTTTTAAAAAGAAAAATCAGGAGATACTATGAAAAGTACAACCAATCTGTCCCTTACAGAAGTTCATCACATTTGAGAATTCCTGTGAGATTTTTCCAGTTGAACTATATTAAAACAAAACTGATCTCTTATTTTTCGTAGTCTCTGTCATTGGAGCTTCACATGAGTCACAAAAATGTGAATTTAGATTTGCTATTCTCTTTCATTTGTACTGTTGTTTATTTGGCGTAATAAGTTACTTTTAGTGTTGGTCTATCTAATAGTGTTCTATTAAAACTTCAGAACTGTTTTGTTTTTTTCCTTGCACTGGGACAGAAACACAGTGAAAATTTCAGGCAAAAAGATCTAAAATGAAAGCTATTACTTATTTCCATAGAGACTCGAAGCCAAATCAGCTAGAATACTGAAGTGCTGTGATTTCACAAATACAGAATTAATAACAAAGTGTTTCCCCAAGAGATCATATTACAAAAACTAAGCTGTAACAACAGGTGAGCGAAACAAGCAAGTAGGGTGGAGTTTGGAAGATGGGAATAACAAACCAGATGCAAGCAATTTTATGTCAATTAAAAACTAGGGCCTTCTCTACTGGTATCAGATTGTACTTACTGATTCAGCTGCCAGAAAATAATTCTACAACACTGCCTTCAATAATATGCATGGACTGAGGATCATACCCAAGAATCAGGAAAAAAATTCACAGCTTCACCATTTGGGTCTCACCACTGCTTCTTGGTACATCTCCACTGGTGATCTGGTGTGTGTGGGAAGGGTTCTTTTTGATAAGAATTTCCTCGGAGTAGAAATGGTATGACTACAAAGTGGTCTTCCTGCTTGTGGAAGAACCGAGTGCACAATGGCTGCCAAAGGCACCCCGTTTGCAGCACAGACACCTGGATCTTCAGCAGTCATGGCTCCATGTTCATGGGCTGCACTCTTTAAAACAATGAGTGCAAACTCAGCTGCCACTGCAGATGACTGGGAAGGCAGTTCCTGAACCATTACAAACTACAACAACTTGAAGCTTTCTGTGATGCAGCAGTCAGGAACACGACAGTATCTCAAGGAAGTGAAGATCCTTCCAATAACTTTCTCTGATTCTAAACCTCTTCTAAGAAAGTACGTCTTCTTGTCTTTTCCTAGTTGGGTCTTTTATGAGGGTAGGATTATTAAGGCAAACTAGCAGGCTACTAGGCAAGTCTCAAAACGTATATAAAGTGATGGCAAACAAAGGAAGAAAACTATTCCCTAACAGGAAAGAGATGGCCAAACACAATAGCAAATGAACAGTTTGGTTTGCTGTTAAGAAAGCTGCTGAGATGTGCGTGAATTTAACTATTAATAATTGGATAAATGGTTTCAGCTTTAGGTAACCAGTCAAAATTATTTGTTTCACATGCAAGAACTACTAGTGACAGCTGTTGAGACCACAGTGCTCAAGTAATACTATGTATCTTTCATTTCAGAAGCATCGCACACTTGGCAGTGAACAATTTTTATTTTATAAGCAATAATCAAGATAGAGACAGTAACACTGATATTTCCCACGGGCGCACAGCTACATATACACAGTCCTGTTACAACCCAGTGGAGCTGCTGCCAGTGCTACACCTGCTCTGCTCATTATGGGCTTCAGTCTCAAAGTCTGTCAAGCTGTTACTTTTCATGACACCACATCTACTGGAAAAAATTGAAGATAAAAAACACAATAGTCAGGAAAATAAGCTTCACTGTAAGAAATGTCTAAGGCACTACCTAGCATCATTCAAAAACAGATTAGCTGCAACTCTGAATGATATAGCATCAACTTTTTCCAGCTATTTCTTAGTATTTTAAATAATCGAGACCAGTAATAGAAATTAAACTTCTTCCCAGACAACAACAATAAATGTTCTTAACTGAGGATCTGGGGAACAAACAACCCCAAGCCACTGTGCACTTGGTGCAAAGTTTTCAGTAGTTGAAGAAAGGATTCCCTTGTTCAACACCAACAGTATGTCTTTCTACAAAGTAGTTTAAAACCTTGCTTGGGACTGCTGCATTTGTCTAGAAAGGGTCTTGACACCAAATTGCAAAAAGGAACGAAGGTTGTTCTGTTTTCCTACTGGGATGTTAACCATTCATTTCTAGTTGAGACAGCTGGAAGAGCATATGAAGATACTGTTGACACAAGTCTTTCAAAGCACAGAAAGATTATAACAATAAATTTTCTTTAAAAAGGCAGTGTAAAATAAATTGATCACAATAAGAACAAAGCCTATATATCCCCAACATAGCAAAAATCAAGATACAAAATTCAGACAATTCACTTTTATCAGCATTCCCCTCCACATTTCACAAAGTTCTGCTGTGCATCCTAGAGTAACACACCTACTAATCCTAAAAATGGAACTGCACAGGACCAACTATTATCTTAGCCTTAGTCTATGTCAATACACTTTATCTCACTTTATTTTGCACATTCTGTAGGCTTAAAAGTGAAACCTAGAATTTTTCACTTCTTTGAATTCTAGAGTGTACATAGAGCAGGAAAAAACAGCTGGAGCAGAGCGGTGAGTCCACTTTCAATATTATTTCCTTTACTACTTTCAGCTGAGGTCTGGGACATAGAACACAACACACACTGTATGTTTTACCTTCTTTGTAAGAAAAGTCAATAAAAAAGGATGAATGCTATTTGGCTGTTGAATTGAATGCACAAATAAAACAGTATTTTTTCCTGTTTGTTAACTTGACCACCCAGCATACCTAAGAGATTCCCTATTACAACATGTTCACTTTCCGGTGCAGTATTAGCTTGGGTAACTTCAGAATTTTCTGATAGTGAGGTGCTGAAACAACACAATGAACCCTGAAGTAATTGAGTTTTCCCAAACTTAGTTTCTCCAATCTTGTAGTTAAACTATGAAGTGCTGGTGTACAGATCTAGACATCAAAAATGTTAATCTCCTTTCTCCCCAACAGTGACAAACACCCAGACTAACCCTTTCTGGGATTGATTTAGTCTTCCATTCTTGTTTGGAGAATGACTAGAGGTACAAAACATAGGCAGTGAGATAAAGGATACCTGATGCCACAGGAAACAGAATGGTTTACCAGCAAGACATAGAAAGATCTTCACATACTTCTATACCGTAAAACCAAGTGGTTGTATGCATAATTCACTACCTCCCCACTATAAACAGTGACTTCATTTCTCGCCAGTGGCAGGTATGCTGAGAAAAAAAGAGGACTTAATCTTGTAAAATTCATATTATGCCTTCTATACCTCTAGGGAAAGATAGATGTGTCAAGAAAACGTGGAGGATGTAAACTCCCCTTTGGAAGAAAGTTGGAGTTGAAAGAGCAACTATATATAGGATCCCACCTCAATCCCATTTAAAAGAGCAACAGGCAAGAGGATGAGGAACAGAAGTCTATCTAGGTACAACTCCAGTGTGTTTATTAAATAAACTGGCTTTAGTTTTTAAAAATACATATTTATATATTTTTACTTTAATCGAGACTTTTTGTGCTTAATAAAACTAAGCAAAACAAAACAAAGATTAATAGCATCTGGGATCTGTCTCTGGCTTCAGGGTATGAACATAGTGTGATACTAATTTTTTTTTTATTTTCATTTAAATTTTACTTCAAATTAATACACTTCGAATAACACAGCTACTAAACTCTTACCATTTACATCCCCCTTCTGAGAATTTGGCTAAAATAATGGGTAGCAAGTTGATAACTGAAAGCGGTTACCATCCAACTACTGAGCCAGAAAAACTGCAACTGAATGTTGTAAAACTTTCACAGTTCACAAACCAGCCCCAGGAAACCTGCCGGGTTTCTGAGCACTGTCTATACTCCTGCCATCCCACTGCACATCAGAAACTGACACTGACCTTTCACTGTCTACGGTAACAACTACGCTCCCTCTCAGTTTTGTGCGTGTGTATGCGAGATGATTCACTTGCTTTTATTCCATGGAACTGATGATTCATTCAATCGTCTCCAGATCATGGTAACATACTAAACATGTACATAAAGAAAGCAAAAAATCAAGTTCTTAAACTTTTTTTAAGCTCAAATGTTTATTTTTCATTTTGGAAGAGAAAAGAAGCAAACAAGGGAGAGGAACCGGAGCAGGTTACGTTCCTACTCAAATGGGGAACACACCCAACCCACGTGTAAAACGAGCAGCCGTATTCCAGCGGCGGGCTGCGAAGGGAGGGGAGCTCCCCATCCCTCCCTCCCGCCCGCTCCGGGCCGGGGCTGCTCCCTCTGCTCCGGTACCTGGAGCGGGGAAGGCGCGGCGGGACCGGCGCGTCCCCCTCTCCGCCGCACCGAGGGCTTGTGCCTCTCCTCCTTCGGTGACATCTTACATAATAAGCCGAGCTAATCACGCCGGAAGCGAGCCAAAACCGCCACGGAGCATCCGCGGGGATAATCACCCGCGGGAGGAGATGCTCCGGACCGGCACCCGCTCCTCGCTCACTGCCCGCCCAGCCGCCTTGCTAGAAAAATCCTCGCCGGGGCGGCAGCGGCTCCCGCAGCAGCCGCCAGACGCGGAGCCCTCGCCCGTCACCCCACCGTCCCCCCCGGGCAGCCCGAGCACCGCGAACGGCACCGGCCCCTCCCGAGCGCGGTCCCGGCCCCGCCGCTCAGCCCTGCCCGGCCGGCTCCTGCTCAGCGCCGAATCGCGGGACAAAGTTACTCGGCGGCGGCCCCGCGCCCGCCGCCGCCGCGGTTCAAGAGCAATGTCACGTTCAACAACTTGTTATGACACATGATCCCCCCGCACGCACCCGCACCTCGCCGCCGCCCGCGCGGCGCCCCCGGCGGCCCCTTACCTTCCCCTGCAGAGGCCGCGGGCACCCCCGGGCGTGTGCGGGAGTGGGTGCGTGTGGCAGCGCGGGCGGCGCCGGCTGGGCGGGCGGACGGGCGGGGGAGGGGAGGGCGGCGGAGCGGCGGGAACGCGCCTCGCCGGACTTGTCGGCGGGCGGGGGCGGCTGCGGGGCGGCGCGGGGAGCGGCGCGGAGGGGAGCGCGGGGGGCGGAGGAGTTCCCGGGGCTTGTTTACGCGTTGCCGCCCGCCCGGTGTCAGGCGCTGCACTCTCTGATTGGACACAAACTGGGGCACAGCGCGGCTCGGGCGCCGCCGCCCCGGCGGCCCCGGCAGCCGCTCGGCCGCCGGCGGAGCCCCCGCACGGCTCGGGGCCGCTGCCCCGCGGGCTCCGCCAGCGCCCGCCCGCCCCCGAACGCTGCCCAGCCGCCGCCCCCGCGCATGCCCGGCGCGCCGGCGGGCCCGAGAGGCGCATGCGCCCTGCGCGTGCCCGCTGAGGCGGCGGAGCCGTTGCCCGGTCCGTGCCCGCGGCGGGAGCGGGGCCGGAGCGGCGGGAGCGGGACCAGGACCAGGACCAGGAGCGGGGCCGGGGCCGCTCCGCTCTGTCCGCCGCCCTCCGGCCGGGCGCGGGCAGGACTGGCGGGCACCGGCGGAGCGGCCCCGGAGGCGCTCGTTATGTATCGGCGGGGTGTCGCTGGCGGCCCCGCGCCTCCGCCCCTGTTAGCGGTATTGCCCGCGGAGGAGGGGCTGCCCCGCGGGGTCTCTGCCTTCCCCTGCCGGAGAGGGCGGTGTGCTCCCGCCGGGTAACGGGAGGGGCCGCGGCCCTTCCCCGCCCCTCCCCGGGCAGGTGCGGCCCCGTCGCGGGGGGAGCCGGTGACGGGAGCGCACGACACACACGACATCGCCAGTCAGGCCCTTCTCCTTCACATGCTCTCTGGTCTATGCCCTTCGCTTCCGGAGAACTTCAAAGTTTAGGCAATAGGCGGGCACGCCCCAGCAGAGAGAGTTGGTGCCCGTGGACAGCGGCTACACAGAAACATCTCACCACCCCTCCTCCTGTAAGCGAAAGGCCATCGCAGCGATGGGTATTTGCTCCTTATTTTATTTCTGCTGCGCTGATTGTGACTCATCCTTGGTAATTTCCACCGAAAGAAACAGTTTTAACCAAGGAATTAATGAGAACACCGTTGCGTGACATTAGTCATGTATTCACTAATTCTAATTAAGCAACCTTAATGTTCCTTTTACTCTCATCCCACGGTCGGCAATGGCAATAAATGTAATATCAAAATACATGCCATAAGAGCTCTTTGCCGTAGGAATCCCCAGTTTGCACTCTTAGTACGCACCACAGGAATTTCCCTGACTCATTTTCAGATGAGTAAGCTGCTCAATCAAGTTTTCCTGGCATTTAATAGTAAATCACTCAACTCACTACTAGTAACAGAATCAATAGTCTCTAGAAACTGTTTCATGTTGCCTCTTGCACAAAGTTTGGGATAAGGCCCCTGGCCAGAACCATTTTCCTGCAAGTCAGTAGAGCAGCTGACCAGCAGGACTGCTGATGCTGACTTCAAGCTAAGTATTCTGCAAGTAAGCACCTTTCATGACTTCAACTTTCATTCTTAGATGGAAAGCAGGAGAGTGGTTTTGAAGGACTCAATCTATCCATGATCCAAGTAGCATTGCATTAAAAAAAAAACCCCACCACATTATCTAGGGAAGAGTTCTCCTTTTCCTGCTTATTTAGAACTTTTTCTCTTTTAGTCACTTCCTGGCAGGACTTACCAGGATATTTGAATTTAAGATGCTTTAGCATCATCTGATCAGGTCACAGCATCACATTTATTTAGACATCTGTGGGCCCTGTCAGGAAGTGGATATTCTGAGGTTTTGCTGGTCAGACTAGTGTTGATCTTGACTGTCAGGTCAGCTATTAGTTATAATTGTGTTTGTGATACTTAGCCAGATTTGTTATATCAGGGCAATGCATTCAACTTCTCATAATCAATGGGGGTCACGCAATGCACAGAATATTTTTAGAGAATAAAAGAAACTTCACTGAAAATAAACTAGACTGTCCATACTTCAAGCTATTACATCAAGCTCGCTGAAAGCTGAGACACATCTGAATTGTTTTACCTGGATCCTATCATTAAAAGTCTTGGGATGTTTTGTTTGGTTTTCTTTGTTTCTGTTTGTTTTTGCGGGATTTGGTAAGTAAAACTTGTGACTATAAGTTTTCATTTGCAGAAAATAGAGGTCTGAGTCATGAAAAAACAATCTGAAAGAAAAGGTCAGAAAGAGAACAAATTTCTTCCTGTACATGAAAGTATTTGAGCACTCAGTGATTTTACTGGAACATGAATCCTGCATTAAAACTTCTGAGAGCTCCCTAGTTTCTGGGAGGCAAGATAGTACCAAATTGTAACCACTGGAGAGACAACTGCCTGTGAGGAACAACTGGTGCCTACATTGAAGTCACAGAAGAAACCATACGAGAAGGTAGAGAGGTATAGCTACCTCTTTAAAGACAAGATAAACAATAACAAGGTATTGTTACAAGTAGGAAATGTAGCTACCAGTAACCGTCTAGACATTGGCAAGACAGAGCTCAGAGCAGATTAATTTTGTTTACTAAGACAGCAAGGAAGGCATACAATAAAAGCAATGTGAAAAATGATTCAGTACTGACAGTTCTTTCACCAAATGTTCTCTGTCTACTTAATTATGGATTCAGATTTCCCTTTTCAAGGTTTTCTTCGCAGCCAAGAGGGTCACATATTTAAATAGAAGTATGTATAAATTTAGATAAAAGTTTATCTTCTCACATGTTTTCTTGTCTCCCAGGAGACACCAAATAGTGAGAGTCTAATAATCAAAGCACAAGAGTTGGCAGTACTCATTTTATTTGTTGAAATGTAAGACATAAAAGTCTAAATCCATTAAGTGCCTATGAAAACCTGAACTACAGATTCCAGTTTTATTTTATATCTTAGATGGTACTGAATTTTTCGTGTAAACAACTTTGCAATTTCCCAGTAGACTTTGCATACAGGACAAAAGGGTTTGTCTGGTTCAAGACTCAGTTCTCCAATTATATTTCTTTCACTTCCTCTGCTGATTTTATTTCTAGTAGAGTGAGAAGCCTTGAACTACTTCCTGGGGCTCTCGATCCCAAGCTTTGTAATATGTAGGTGTTTCCTTAAGATGATGGCTTTTATAAGATGTCAGTTAACTCTGATTAGAACAACAGCCACATCTGGAGCTCCTCTTCTGATAACGTGTCTTTGGAGAACTGGCATGAATGTCCCTCTCAACTGTAAAATATGTGGTTGGGAAACATTTTTTTGAACTCAAAAATAAGCAAAATCAAAGTGTTTGATTTGGTTCTCAGCAGTTGCTACATTTAGGGTTGTAAGTTATCTCTCAATTCCTTAGCAGATTCTGTGTGTCTCTGCTTATTCTCAAATAAGCTCACATAATTTCCAGTGAAGGACAAGCCATAACCTTTCCATATATCAGGGATCTTTCAGATCCCTGGCTCTAATTTCTGACTTAATATACGTAAGTCTCAGTGGGCGCCCTCCCTACCTCCTCAGGAATATTGCCAGGGTACATTTTTCCTTTTCCAAAGATTACATAGAAATTGCAAATCATGGCTTTAAAATATCTAGCATTAATTATGCAGCTTTCTTATGAGCTAGGACTTCTTGCCAGAGAGTGATGAATTCCTCTCTCATTTTCATCCAGAATTTGACTACTAAGCTCTCTTGCTTAGCAGAGTTCTAGGGCACTCCATGACTACTTGCATTTCACAAGAGAGTATCACCAATCCTCACTCCCTATGTAGAATCATGGTGCTATTTTAAATACTATTTTACACTATGATTTTGCATTTCAAGCATATCAGTTTCATTCGTGTAACTAATTTGCTCTCCAAGCAAGGTTATCAATTGTTTACTGGTCAGCTACAGGCACCCTTGGGTTTTACTGAGCACAGATTAGTGTTACTGTAATTCTAGAGGATCTTATACCATCAGTGAGACTAAATTGTGATTTCTGCTTTTTTTGGTGGTTATTTTCAACTTGAGCACTGTTTTATTTTTATTCTATAAATACTGAAACACCCTGACATATGAATTACACAGCAGAAAACAAGTGCTCTCTGGCCTTCGGATTAGACTGAAAGAGTTTTCCTTCAGTTGCAGAGGGGAAGAGCTGTAAAACACCTGCTCAGCCTGCCTTCAGCTCTAGCAGGAGGAGTAATTACCAGATGACCTATCTTCCATCAGCTGGAATAGCTGCCTAGTTACAAAGTTGATAGCCTAACATAAGAAAATTTCAGAGTTTACTTTCTCCTCAGGACACAGCTGTTGAGATCCTTGGTAAATCGCTCATTTAATATAATTTTTTAGTTCATTATAAATATGTACATAAAAGACAAACATCTCCAGTGCTGGAGCAGATCATAACACAGCTACAGCAATATCAGGGCTAGACCCTCATCAGGCATTCTGCACTCCTGCAAAGGCAGGAGTCTCCACAGACCTGCTCTAGAGCTTTAAGGCAACTCATATCTCCAGTTACACTACTCCAGAAACTTTCTCCACTTCCTTCCATTTCACTACTTCTTTTTAACTCGACCATGATCTATAGCTCAGTATTATTAGGTAGGATTTCAGTTATAATGTCAGAGAAAGGTGTTTCCCAGCAGTAGTTTGAATTTCATCATTTTATGGAACATGAACTAAGGTATAATTAAATCATAGAAGAGAGTTACAAGATGTCATTTTACAGGCAGGATAAAATACCTGTCTGTGATTGTGGGCAATCTTCCCCAAAAATGGAGAAGGGCATATAGAGGTGGTCTCCTAGTAGTGACCATATGATTTCACATTGGGGAGTTCTGCTCATAGAGAATTGTGAGAGTTGATTTTAACAGACTAACTACTGTTGCTTTATCTGAGTGGGATGGCAGGACAAGACTGATGCCTGTGCTCAATAATCACAGCAACTGTTTCTGAGAAAGTCTCCCTCTTTCCAGTGAGGAGATGTTCCCTTATCAAGAGACTCAGAGCAGAATTACTGAACGAAGTCGATCTTTTCGCAGCCCAGAGACCATAGCAGACAATCACCTTTACACTGCCAAATGGAATGAATGAAGAAAGGAAAGGAGGATGGAAGAACAATCTCCAGGAACACTTTTCCTCTTCATTTACAGATGGGGACATAACTGGCCTCCTTCACTTCCTTTTTGTAACCCATGGTGTGCAAAACAGCTCACAAGGCAAGGGAGAGAAGCAGCTGCTCACAAGGAGGAGGTGAATCTAGATACCTAAATTCAGATCACGTGTATGTAAGATCACCCTGCTATGTAAGCATTTCCAGATTATCCTAAAAAAAAAAATACTTCCTGCATTGTGTCTTTATTTTCTTCTGATAGTGTTGATTTGGGCCATACATCCATAGCTGAAGTAAAAGTAGGATGACACTTTTTTTTCCCCCCCCCCCAAGAGCCCTAGAAACCAAGTTTTTTCAATTTCTGGAGTTTCTACTAAAATACATGCAGTGGGTCTTGCTGGCAATTTGAACAGTAAGATAAATTCCAACCAGTCAGGTTCTTGTATTACACCAATTTCTAAATTAGAATTCAGAATCCTTAAGGTCATAAGGGCTTCATCTGGTATGTTTTGTCACAATCCTCACTGGGGCATCTAAACATATTAGTACTTAAAGGGCAAATATATTTTTAAGTTTTCATTTATATATCAACTAGAATGTAGGAATAAATACTTTTAAAAGGTAGAGAGGAAAAAAAAATTCTGCTTACGCAGTATTTATTTTCAGTTTAGTCTGTGGACCGTGTTGAAATCACAATTTTTAAGGCAATTATATATTTAGGGCAGAGTAGTTGAGGTCTTGATGTAGATAACTAGAGCTGTGGATACTGGAGTTTTCCTTTACAATGGGATGCAACAGTACAAGGATAAGAGGAGAAAGAAAGATTTGTGTGACAAATCCATCCCATGGATCAGAAATCTTCCTTGAATTTCTTTAAAAAGAAATATTTTCTTTAAAAAGAATCTATCTGTGCTCTTCCCACAGGATAGAGCACAAACAGATCGAGAAGTTCCTATATGAGAGGGAGCTTTTCTAAACTTTAAGGATCAACTTGTTCACTGCCAAGTACCAAGGACTCAGCATACACTACACTGTATTTAAAAAAAAAAAAAAAAAAGTCTATTTTTCTAAAATGCACAGTATAAATCTTCATTTTTTCTGCCCCATATCATGAACATATTTTACACGCTTTTTTATTCCCTCTGTATGTACCGGATGGCACCATCACTTGAAACACAGTAACATTCCTTATAAACTTCTCCCCAGACAACAGTGACCCAGAAGTTCTTAATCCTGAGTGATGTGTAAAACTACTGTAAAAGCACATGTGAGCAGTCTGAATAGTTATTATTGAGAATGTAAATTATTATCAGGCAACATACATGTTTTGAAAGTGAGTCAGTGAATGATTTACTTATCAGGTGTTAGTGTACTAGTATATTTTCTTGGCAAACATAGCAAAGATTTGGAGCCAAGAGATAAGGAAGGATAATTTGACAGACTTCTCTTTATACTTCTAATCAGAACAGTTACCAGGATATTTTTGTTTATCAAAAGCAGGGTGAGGCCTTTTTATTCACTTCTGGCTCCTCTCTCTGTCCACCCCTCTACTCTGATTGGCTACTTCTGAATGAACAAACTACTGACCATCTGCTCAATTTTCGTGGTGCTGTAATCCCAGAAAGAAACGTTGACACTGAGTGTTACTTTGGGTATGTGCACCCACAATCAAGGCCAGGGAGAAGGACAGATGATAATGCAACAATCTTGCATGATGTTCTGGTTGCTGCAGGCAGTAGAACTTTAGTGGGACAAAACCCTGTGCTGAACACAAAGAAGGGGTAAATCCATTTTCTTACAGGCCTGCAGGGCTGGTAACAAACAACAACCTAACAAACACTTCACCTTCTGGGGCACAAATGGAAGCATGTGGTAGATGGCCTTGAACTGTGTGTGTACAGAGATGTGTATTTAGAGGGTCTAAATACCCCAGTACCCACAGATATAGCAGGCATGTTTAATCTCCTCACTGTAAATGACACAGAACTCTTCCAGGAGCTTCATGTTTTTCAAGTCTTTATCTGTTAATATAGCTGGAACTTGTCTGTAAATTGAAACATCATTAGGGATAGGAAGCCAGCAGATGGACAAACTGTGGCTCTATAGATCTTATTTCCTTCAAACACCCAGCTAACTCCAGTTAGATCTTCAGAAACTTAGTACTAACCAAACAATTTCCCATAATGCTGATTAAAAGTCCAAACTATGTTTTCTGTAACCTGATGATAAACATATTGGTGTTTTTATCCGAAATTCAAAGTTTTGAGGAAGATCTTTAGGCAATCAAATTTACAGGCATCCTTAGTGACAAGTTAATGGAAGAAGGTGGACATCTAAGCTTAACAGTGAATCTATTTTCACACAACCAAAGCTGTAAATAGAAAAAATCTACAAGATGAATTGGTGAAACTGAAAAACTCTACACCCCCAAATTTTATGTAATGAAACTTTCAAGTTCTCATCTAAATTTCTGCCAAATTCAGGATCCATATGCCCTGCTATAGAGTTAATTTGAATTTTGAATTTAAGGTGTTACTTTTTCACTGGTATATAGCATGTTTGATAAAGACTGATTCATAGCTGGGGAGATGAAATAAGAAAGAACAGAAGAGCGTGAGGAAACAAAGACTGGAAAAAGAAAAGCCATAGAGAGAAAGGTTGCATGTCAGGTGCCTGTGTAATTGAAGTTCTCAGCCATCAGAGGGTTAGCTGCAGGTGCCGTGGCAGCATCAGACTTTTGCACACTCTTAGGGGATTTCATTCACAAACTCTGGAGGGGCAAGTCAAGAAAATCAATACCACTTTTTTCCATCTCTTGCCCACAAGATCACGTGGATGAAATATGCCAATGACATTAAATGGCTTGCCAGGCTGGATGACTGTAATTACTGCAATTTTATTCTTCCTCTCTCAGTGTTTAGTTTATATTTTCTCTGCTACAATCTGTCCAGCCCCACATATCCTTAGTTACTGATAGAAGTCACTAATTTTAAATATACCAGTTAAGTGCACTAGAGAGACTTATGCAGGCCAACCAGAGGAAAAGAGAAGCCTTCATAATTGCTTAGATATAGACATTGTGGAAGAGGAAATAAAAACATGGATGCACAAACCAGCTGGTGAACCACCCAAGTGAGACGTGGATAGTTTCTGTCTGGCTAAGATGATGTCCTCATTTACAACCTTATTTCTCTATTGTAATGCTGTGATTAAAGAAGACATCTCATCTAGGAAGGGCAAGAAGAAAGGGCACCAGTGGCACCAGTCAACTATAAATCATGTTTCACAGAAGGCTTTCTTTCTTTAAAAGACTATGTTATGTCTATGTATTTCCTAAAATAGAAGTTAGCAAATACCTTGGAAACTTAATTAAAAAGCCCTCATATACTAGAGCTAAGGTAGGAGACATCTGGTTCCTGACCAATTTTATTTCCTACATGGAACTAAATAATTTTCATAATCCTGTTCCCACCACACAAAATAAGCCAGTCAGACTTGGATTAGTAGCTGACACACAGGTGAAGCCTCATCAGATGTAATGACGTACATGCAGAAATAAAAACAATAAAATTCCTCTTTTTTTTGACCACATATCAAAACATATGGATGTTTGAGTGTTGCTATTCTCAGTTTCAAATAGTTTTACTAATATTTTAAGATTTGCTTTGACAGAGTTGAGTGAATTTTATTTTACTGTGACTACAGCACTTAGAACTTTGGGTCTCAAAAGCCCAGACATAACTAATTGTGTTTTCATTCAAAAAGTAAATCCTCTATGATGCAAACAAATTTTAGTTTCTATCTGAAATTAATTCTTTCAGTTGTCAAGTACCAGGCTCAAAAATGAGTATTTGGTGAAATAAATAATGAAACAGGATATTTGTCTAAACAAGAGAACACCCTGACCAGTGGTAGTCTCTAGTGAAATCTGACTGCTTATCACTTGATGTTTCAATATCTCTAAAGCCTCAGAAACCTAAGTAAGGCTGGCCTGAGGCCCCGCTTGTTTATTTCATTTAGAACAGGAGTTCTTAAACCATTAGATGGAGCCCCTCTTCTTCTCTCTGCATGGATGAGCCCCTCAGTGACGTACTGATACCTTCAGTGTGGTCCTGGCTGCATCACACCAAGGAACTAGGAGAAAGTGGGAGACTTCGAATGAAAAATGTGCCTTCTCTCTTGTAAAAACACGTGCTGATCTTCTGTTTATTATCACTGATTAAGGAGGTTGTTTGGACTGCAAAGCCACCGAAGAGTGACAGCTGGAGCTAGGTGTGTCCTTGCTGCACTATCATGAGTGCCTTGCTCGAAGAGGTGAAGAAAGAAGCACGTGGTGTGACAGGATAGACTTGTGCTGGCATTAGCTATGCTAAGCCTGCCTGGTAGATAAAAGACTTCTGTCTCCAGCACAGATTTTAGGCACATTTAATCAGCCCAAGTTTAATCCCTTCTGACAGAATGCCTACTTTAATGCCATCTTTCTTTTCAGAAAATTCAACCACTTTCCCTCAACAGTTTTACCACTGCATTCCTAGGTAAGTAGACCTAGGGATATGAAGGGTGATGAATTGTTAGCAAGAGGCTACATTCCTTTATGAAACGCATTTAATGCAAGTCCTAGACTGAAGGTTAAATTATAAAGGTTAAATTAATTAGCTTCACAACTAGTGGGATTAGGTAATGCTGTTCATACATTCTTTATGCTTAGCCAAACTCTTGAGGCCAAAAGTAACTCCTAGTAGTTGTTACAGATAATTTATCTTCTGAGAACATCCATCCACTACCAAACTGTTTCCAGCTGTAAGGGAGACACCAAGTGAGGACTCTTCCTATTAGCATTAATAGGCCATATAGCTAACAGTTCAGAGTTGGGGGGGGCTTTTGCATTTTGTTGGTTTTGGTTGGTTGGGGTGTTTTTCTTTTTTTTCTTTTTTTTTTTTTTTTTTTCGAATGGCTTATATAATAGCTCCAGCATCTTGCTTCCTTCTCTCACAGTTTCCAAATAAGCATCACTGCTGCACACTGCTGGTATTCCACACCTCTCCTTTTCCATCCCTGCAGCAGCTCCTGATTTGTTCACCTTTGCTGTCTGCAGGGAAGGTACCTTAGATGCCTTGCATTCATTCTTCATTCAGCAAAATGTGGAACAAACGTTCAGTGACAGCTTGTTGCAAACCAGTTTAATAGTGCATAAAACAGAAGGGTTACTGCTAGCAGCTTTTGGAAATTCAGCATTTTGTATTAAAGCTATTCAGCTTTATAGTAATGTGATGGTTCCTTCTGCAGCTAGATTTTCAGAGATGTGTGGCTTTATGTAGAGCAGTATTACTGTATTTTTAAGACACTTTTGGATTTCCAGTTGAATCCTTTGTAAACTACTATGACATTTGTTCCAGATACTGTGAGAGGAGGGGTTAATGATGCAAATATCCCACTAACCTCAGAGTACTTCATGTTCCATGTTCTCCAAGAAGTTAGTAAGAAATTTAAGATTAAAAAAAAAAAATCACAGCAAATTTAATCAATAATTATATATTTCTCTGGGTCTTTCCAGTTGTTCTCCTTTCTGTTGCACTAATATTCCCATGGACAGGCAGCTTTTCTGAGCCCAGGCAGGAGACATTGTTTTAAGCAGAACAGAAGGTAAAGAGCTACAGAAGACAAGAGCATCCTTTTACACACAGTACTTAATTTTATAAGAGCCTTTGGTGGCCAGGCCTGTGTTCAATCCCTGTGAAAGTTTTTAAGTGTCTTTGAAGACAGCTCTTAGCAGAGCCTTCCTTTTCAAGTTGTACATTAAACATCCAAAATGACACTTGAAGAAACGCTTTTGTATATGGTTAGTCTCTAAGACTAATCTTCTAAGAATAAGCCAATCAAATGCAAATCTATTTCCCAACAGCATATAATATGTCATCTTAATATAGATATCTTTCCAGGCAGTGTGGTTTCCCTAACAGCAAAAAATAGAAAGCTGTCCTCATGGAAGGGAGTGGAAATAATACAACACTGATGAAGTAATCCTATTGCAACATAGTCAAGAAGCCTTCAGATTGTAACTTGCCATTGAATCCTGGTTGTTGTCTGCAGCTGGTAGCAAAGCTCTGAAACATGTCTTGCTTCAGTGGTTTACCTCTATTTACTTCTAGCACACCAGAAATACTGTTGGAGGGATGCAAGTTGCGACA
>JAYRBT010000178.1:19115582-19163462 GCA_036023395.1 Myiotriccus ornatus | reverse complement strand
TGCAACATAGTCAAGAAGCCTTCAGATTGTAACTTGCCATTGAATCCTGGTTGTTGTCTGCAGCTGGTAGCAAAGCTAATAGTGCAGCTCTGAAAAATGTCTTGCTTCAGTGGTTTACCTCTATTTACTTCTAGCACACCAGAAATACTGTTGGAGGGATGCAAGTTGCGACATCACCAGTCCTTTGTGAACACAAGGTAACTGTACACACAACAAAGAGCAGTCTCAGCTCAGCTAGCATCTCTGCCCAGAGATTTTAGCAAAGCAAGAGAAAGGTGACAGATCTTTAAAGTCACCACCTGCTAAAACCAGAAAAACCCAAGTGATCTTAGCTGAATGTTCTTACCTTCCATCAGTACTGAAACTGGGAAGTGAGCAACACGAAAGGGAAACATTTTCTGTGTGTGAGCTTTCTTACAGCAGTAGGTGAGAACAGTAGCTTTGTTTCAGGTATAAAACATTGTAACTGAAATCGAACCTGTTCTCAGTTTTCCCTTCTAAGACTCTTCCTCAGAAAGGAAATAATAATAGAAACCCTTGATTTTCGTATATAGAAAATAATACGAAAATTTCCCTATTATCAGGTTTGTAACACCGTAAGACATTAAATAATGCTTTATAAGACATATCTTTTCTTTGACTTGATTTATGTAACAAAAATACATGTAACATCTCAGGAAAACAAAACCAGTAGCTCAACACAAAATAACTGATGGATCACTATGGTTAATTTTATTCAGAAGTGCTGAACAACAGAATGAGAATTCAAACAGCAGTAACATGCCAAAAGAATGATTTCATTCATAGTTTCACTTACACGAAAATGAAGACACAAATAACCCCTGATAAGACAAAACTGTTGCAGAGAATGCAGTAAGGAGTCTATATTTCTACCTTTGTTCATCCAAGAACAATGAAAGATTTGCAAAGTGCATTCTGTTCTGCCAGAAGCACTCAGTGTTTGAGTCACCACAATGCCTGTGACCTGGAATGCCTATCACTTTTTTTGTGTGTGTGTGTGTGTGTGTGTTGATTAAACTTCATTAGAAGTGAAAAAGCTGCATGCTGTTGCAGGAGAGAGGAGGAGGCAGTGCTAACAGGCCACTTTCCAAACAGATTTCCCAGAAACAGAGCAATTAATAAAGGGCCCCAGAAATGCTTTTTGTGCATTTCTATTTACTGTGTCATGAAGTGCCAACTGAAAGCTTAATGAATCATAAAATGCCGCATTTTAATAATTATTTCTTCATTCCTAGTCCAGATCTGCCTAAATAAACAAGGTTAGTAAGGTACAGGCAGCATTTGGATCTAACTTACCCTTGGCCAAGGTCACATGCACAAAACAAATGGTTCTGTGAGGAGAGGAATTCACGGAGCCTGGTTTGCTATGGATTTTTTGTGGGAACTGAGTTCACTGGTAGCAAACTGGGTGTGAATTTTAAAGGAAGTTTTATCTGGATTTAGGATACTCATATTCATGGGGAATCTTTTGTGTCTTGTCCTTAGTGGAGGCACTTTCCCTTGTAAAAGGGTTCCCACTCTTAAAGCTTCTCTCTCTCTCCTTTGTAATGGACTTTCGATTTTCATGAATATATAAGAATATAAATTGTTTGGAGACTTCTGCGGCTCTCTAATTTGGTTAAAGTTTACTAATGAGTTAAAAAGCTGCCACAGCATGACAGACAGATGCAAGACCACATCCAAATCACATGACTGCATAAGCCTTGTTTCCTTAGAAAACCAGATGAAGAATTCCCATAAAAAGGAATTTACAAACATATTTAAACAATATGTTGACAGTACCTAAAAAGCACTTCCTATTGGTATCCACAGCAAATCTACACACATAAAAGGAAACTGAGGCTAATATTGTTAACAGATTAAAAACATCTTAATGACTCTCATTTGCCTCAATAGTTTCTCTTTTTCTTACAGTAAACACACCTGAGCTTCACTAAACTACTGCCAAAGGACATGCTTCATCATCGTAATATCAATATAGCAAATAGTGCATTAAAGATATTTTATCTAGTGGATGGCATTTCATATTGTAGAAGCAAAAGGACATCAATACATGTCCATCTTATTTTCTAAGTTTTTTTTTCACAGACAAGTCAGGTACAAGTCTCTGTTCCGACAACTAGGAGAATGAGGATTTAATCCCTTTAGAGATTTTTTTTTTTTTTTTTATCCTGTAAGCCATACAGTTTTCTTTTCACAGTATTTTTCACTAGAAACAGGATCAAAGCAAACTTTCAGAAAACACCTCCTTGATTCTGCAGAAGCTCTGCTTTGGAACTGTCTCCTTTGATTCCCTTCCTTTTCCCTCCCCATGAGCTATTTTCAGTGTTTCCAAAAAGTTGTTAGTCATAACAAGTTACCGAACCTGGAGGGTGTTAGCTCTGCAATGAAGCAGAAACAAGTCATGGATGAGGTTCTCTCCTAATAGCTTTATCATATGAATGACACAGAAATTCTACCACCCTGGCTATACTGATAAACCCACAATTTGACCGTATTTTTAAAAAAATATATTTCCGATGAATAGTCTAAACAGGCGCCTCTTCCACAAGAAAACTTTATGGTGTTCTAGAAGCATTTACACAGATCATAAGGGACAGGGTTGTATGGCACCATGAAGGCACATTTGCCCTAAATTAAGATCTATAATGATGGCCTGACAGCAATACTTGCAGTCCTCTCCCAGCTTTACGCACACCTCCCATCCTTTCTTTTGTCTGTCTTCCCAGTTGTAGTTCTTGCTCAGTTTCCGCCCCATTTCCTCATCTCCTTCTTGGCTCCCACCGTGGAGGGAAATGCCTGGCAGAGACCAGGTACACTGCCTGGCAGCTGGTGCAGATGCACAGTTCTCTTAAAGTTTGCTCCTTGCAATATATGCTGGTTAAATCAAGTCCAGACTTTAGTATTTCTTGTGTTTAATGGAGCACTCTTGCACAAGACAATACAGACCTCCTCTAACAAATATACCTGGAGTCTTGTATTTTCCTGGTGTCCATGTACACATAAAGAGTTGTTTGGGAAGTTTGTGCACAGAGAACTGTTAGAGAAGTGCCAAGTTCCAGGGTAATGTAAGTGCTCGTTATGGAGGTAGCCTTTCTCAAAACAATCATGCTTTGTCTTTTTAGCGACAAGCTGTACTCGTTGTTGCAGGGTTGTTTTTCTGGTGGCCTCCTCTCCCAGGGAATCAAAATCCCCTGCTACAATTGCTGAAGGCAGAAATAAATGCACATTCAGGACTGATCTACTAATAGCCTTTACTCTCCTTGCCCCAGCTCATTATTTGTGTTTTGCATCAGTTACACAGCAGCCCAGAAATAACTAGACAATTCTGAAACCTGAGCAGCTGAAATTGTTTCAGTCCCTCCCTGTCACCAAGAAGCTCCATCCACCTCTGGCAATCATGCTATGGTTTAAAATCCAAGCTTTTTCATTCAGCTGAACATGTACATTTTTCAAACACACACACACTAGACTTGGAGTAACCTGGAAATAACAAGGCATCAATGCGGACAAGAACTCTGCTGCTCTCATAAAGAGAGCATTTGTAAATTTCTTATCACTTTTAAACTGTTTTCTCATGTCTAAATGGCAATCTGTCAGTTGTGTCTACTTCCTGAACTGCTACTTTTTGTATGCTAGATCCAGTACAAGCATCAGCTTGTGTTATTATTTCTATTTTTGCACTGAGTACCAGTTTGTAAAATGATAAATATAGTAGCACAAACTCAGAATTTACTAGAGGTTGATGATCAGAAGCACATTTTTGCTGGTGGGAAAGATTTTGTTGGGATCTAAATAAAGTCAAGTCCTTTGTCATTGGTAGCTCTGGGGAATCAGGTGAGCACTAATTAGAAATCACCCTTTTCATTTTCTTAAGATGAGATATTAAATATATCTGCTCAGAACTCATATTTTCTTGCTAGAAGACAATATGCTTGAGAGAGAAATGCTACCTTTCTCACTGTCCCATCTCCTCCCTTGCGGCTTTATCTCAAGTTCACATACAAATAGTTGTCCACCATTATCCTACAATGAAACATTCAGATTTAGCACTTGAGTCTCCTTCGAGATGGCAGGATACAAATCCATACACCTTTTAAAAATAGAAAATGGCTTCTCCATTTATAATTTATATTTTGAATACTTCCTAGTACAAAGGGCTTATCTCTATCTCAAGATCCCACTCTGGAAAATTTTTCTCCCCCCAGTTTCCTGTTTCCATTCAGCCATAAGAAGGCAGAATTCAAATCCTTCCTTTACCAATTTTTCTTTCTTCATTATTCAGCAGCATCACAGTATGATCTGCATCAAGTGCTCCTCTTGATTCTGCCTTCACAACAAGAGACATTTTGAGAAACATGCAGAAGAAGGTATAGTTTATACTGCTTACAGTAATGGAGCTAAGAGGATGTTGGGCAACAGAGATAATAAGCATGCAAAGCAAGATTACTGCAGGAGTAGATCTTAAACATTTTAGCAGTGGATACACTAGTTCATGCTAATGTGATTACTAGCAGGGGTTTATCATCAAAACTGGTCCAGTATGCACCTGTATTTTGGGACAGCAGAGCCTAGCCTCTAACTGTAATAAATCAATGTTTCATTGTAATAATGAAAATAGAATTCTAATAAATCAGCTATTTATTTTATTTTAAACCAGAGTCAGAGCAGGTAGGATAACAGTATTAATTACTGCTGCTTTCACCAAAAGCTGAGATTTTCAGGCAGGACTGACGTGCTCTTTAACTACAGTGCAGTTTTATCACTTTGCAAAGATCTAACCAGTGAACAAACTCAAATCTAAAAAAGGCATGTCCAGTCTAGAGACCAAAGTTAGCCTCCAAAGTTGTACATACACAATTATATACATAACAACTAAAATAAATACATATATACAAACATATACATACAAAAGGATAGTTAGAACAGCCTTGCACTTCCCCCTACTCTTATTTAGCTGTCTTTATCAAAAATACTACAAGAGAACAGCTGGTATTTAGCATTTTGAACACCATAACTGTGGACAGCCTGCATTTGCCTTTACTTTGTCAATTGTTAAAGAAATTGGACATGAGGGGCTCTTGTTTGTGTGACTTCCCCCACTGTAACCCTGAATAACAACACAGCAAGAAGCAGACTGGATTTTATTGTCCTAGTCATCTTGCTCAGGTTTCATTCTCCTCACTTTTCAGATAGCCCTTGCCCTTATCAGTGTTCCTGCTTTTCCTTTTGGAGGAGACTTCAGGGACTGTTTTGGCTGGTGTAAGGCAATCAGTACACAATCCACTGCAAGTCCTAAATCAGAACTGCAAGAAAATATTTCTTACCACAGCAAGAGCTGTAACTTCACTGCTTTTCAGGAGAACAGCATAACTTCTGGAGATGTCCCATACCCAGAACTGCCATCTGCAGCAGTATCAAAATGTGACTCAGCTACAGTGCCAGAACCTCTCTGGAAGCTCACAAACACAGTCACACTGTTGCTCCTTACTAATATTTCAACTCTCGCAGTTGTGGCCATGATTCTAAGGTAATGCCAGAAAACATTGTGACTCCAGAGACCTGCAGTCCCGGTTACACTAGAGAGAAGGGTGGCCTGAGTCCGTTTTAAGAGCTGGCATTCATAAAGTCATTTACGTGCTAGGTGTCTTAGATAATTTCCTGCTGTGTAAGGAAATAACTTCTCTGTAGAATAAGGGTGACTGAAGCACTGGAGAAATGAGGTGTAGAGATCACACTAGAAGTCTGCTACCAAAACATCTTTTCTAAGTCCTAGTGAGTCACTTTATTCCCTAGTAGGACCATTCTCCTTTTTTTTTCCATCACAGTTGGTCACTCTGGTGAGCTTGGTCTATGGTCATTTCATGACTTGAAGCTTCAGCTGACTTCAGTAACAGCTAGAACTAATGTGTGAAATGCATGTCAAAATTAAAGTTTTCAAAAAAACGCAAATGAGAACAAAACAGTGTCTCTTATTCCATGCAGTTAGAAGGTTCACGGAAAGCCTTGAAGTCTGCTTCAGCTGTGATCTGGCTTGGTTTTGCAGTCCTTAGCTTTGATGACGTGTACCCTTTTCATGCAATGAGGCTGAATCCAAGTTCTCAACAGAATTTTCTGCTAGCTTCAAGATTTTAGTTACCCTCCTAGAATCTCAAAACAGTGGGGAAAAACATCTAAACTCTCACCTTTGATTTTTTTTGGAGGAACCTGAAAGTGCTGAGCTTGCTGTTAAATATTGTTTCAGAAGTTTTTCACTGTTGTCATGATGAGTAGGAAACAAAACTTTCATTGAGACTAAAAGTAGTGGAAGTAAAGGTCTAATTAATTTCAGGAGAGCACAGTCAAGTCAGATAATTCTTCTACAGGTTCAAAAGAGAAGAGACTAAAAAAGGCTTTGACTCATCTGTCATTTATGCTGCCCTAATATACATAGGCTACAGAACTCCTTCTGAGAGCAAACTCTGACTAAAGAGGAATTCTCAAAGCTCATTATACGGTACTTGCAAATGAGTTGAAGTGCTAAGTCTTTGATTTCTGGAGTTGCCAAACACTGGCTCAAATCCCGACCCCCTAGCACACAGCCTCCATAACTAGGACATACACTGAGGAAATCAACAGCAGTGAATTCTTTTCCTGCTTAAGAGTTCTGGGCAACAATAGAGCCACTTTGCACTTAACCACAGAGTAATTGCATCTTTAACAACTCTCGACACATCTTTTCTCCACTGCAATGGCAAAGATAGTAGTGTGTCTCAGTATCCTACCCTTTTCTTTCCCTGGCCCTGAGAAGACTACTAGTCACCCTCTAGGATGTATAGTGTGGGTTTCCCTGTGCAACAGACCCAGAACCTGCCTGGGTGTTCCAAGACACAGTCAGATTTCTGAAGCCGTACAGCATATTGCATTTATCTGAAAAGATTATAATTTCATTGTTTTATTTTCCTCTACAACATAAAGGCTCCCCAAGCTCTGAGCTCCCTGCTTCAGTGCTCTGTATCAGGCCAACCACAAACAGCACTTGTTACAACACTGGCCAGGAGGGCAGGAGCATTTCTGTAGGAACATATTCTCTAGCCAGGCTATGGAATAGTCAAGTACCAGAGCTATGTATCTATCACAGGATTAGTTTAGGGGCAGCCCTTATGCACCTTGAATTCTGAGGTGGGGGTGTGTGTTGTGGGGTAAGGCAGCTAACATTGCCACTTCATTACTACTGTTTAAAGGTGGGGAATGGGGAGGGGGGAAGGGAGGAAAACCCCACTGTCTTACAAGTGCTTTTCCAAAGTGATGTCATCTGAACATGGAGGATTAAATCCTCTACCAACACAGACTGACATAGATCAATTGCCTTAAAGCACTGTAGCTGCATTAGATTTGGCCCAGAGCATCTTCAGTCTTCTTTTGGTCATCAGAAAATGTATTATTAGTTACTTTTGGCATCACTGGGACTCCTTCATTTCATTCCCAGGAGGCAAAAACTGATGCAGAGTTACACGACCGAATAAGCATCCTCCATGTGATTTACTTCTCTGAGATCACTGAAAACTCAGTGTATGAGCCCTGTCTTTTTGTTAGCTTTGTCAGATTGAGCTGCCATAAAACTTAATAGCTGAGTCAAATTTTATAATTATGCAATTAAAATTGTGAGAGAAACCTTCCACAGTCTCAACAGGAAACAGTCTAAGGTAATAGCTTTGGTGTTTTTGTTAAGATGTACCTCAATTACGTGGTTCTGCCATTTGGGCTTGTTTATTTTTTTTCCCCAGCTAAATAGACCCATACTGTGTGGGCTGTTTTACAGAGTGCTGGTAACATCATCAAGGCTATGTCTGATCAATATGCTGGGAGCATACTAGATGGAAAAGGATTTATGCATCTCAAAACACTCCAGATGAACAGGCAGCTTACAGCCCAAGGGGGCAGAAATCATCCTTTTAGCAAATTTCTGCAGCAGGTTTTGTAGACACCACATAGGATATCCATCACCAGAGGTTTCCAAGAGGAAAGGAAGACAGAGGGAGAGTGTAAGCATTAGTCAATATATCATCACTAGGGCTTAAGAATGTAGTCTCTCCCACTTTGTGGAGGATGAATGGTCTAGATTGACTGTGATCCTTTCTGTCTCAGACAGTTTGGTTTTGTTTTTTTATAACTCTTAAGGTGTAATTTATTCCTTTAATCCGTAGCTGAGAAGCTACAGACTCCTCAAAGGTAAATCACAATTCATTTTGTGGTGGGTTTCTGGATTAGTAATTACACATGGAAGAAAAACAAGTCTCATGAATTATACATACTTATTGGTTTGATTTCAAAAGCTCTTAACATTCAGGGTATAAGTAATCTAATTAGTCTTTGTACAACAAACCTTTCCTTTCTTCTAATGAGGATAGTACATTTTAATTACTGTTGTATTACCAGGTTAGGCCACAAATTAAGTAAAACTTGATGCAATTGGTTGGCAATGATAACATGGTATTTCCACTTAACATAATCATGTTAATAGTTAAGTTTGGGGAACATATTTTGCATGTTCCTTCACAATTTCTGCCTCCTCTTTCACAGCCAGAGCCACGAACAAAGTGCCTTTCTATTGACCAGGGCAGCAAGTGACCAGGAGACCTCGTTATGGGATGTTGTTACAAATTGGTCTCCAAAGAACCTTTCTTCTGCAGCTCCCTAGAGGGAAATCAGTGGTGATTAATCAGGCTGACCTTCATGATACTAGTCATCTGTCTTTCCTGCGTGGGAAGAAGGGTGTATACCACCAGACACTACTGTGGTCACAAAGAGAAGCTGATAACATCTACTGAACTTGGACTATAGTTCTTTCATCCTTTACTGAAATAAGTATTCATGATAGTTGTGGGTTGCCAGGTTTCCTTCTCTTAACTACACAGCAGAAGAAAAAACCACCTTCCCCTTGTCCTTACAGTTAACAATTTCAGGGCATCTCTTATTATTCTTTCAGGTCATAAAACTCACTAATAATCTAAAAAGACACCTTTTTTTTCTGATACCTACAGCAGAGATTGCATTCTGTGTTATCCTCGGTCTTGGAACTCCCTTGTGTCACACCAGGGGCAAAAACCCTTCAATTTTGTTTCCTATTGCTAAGTAGAAAGGAAAGGAAAATACTTGGTAATCATAACACAACTCTTGAATAAGAGGAGTCCGGGAATTATTTCATAAACTTAGGGAGCTGTGAAGTTAAGGGCTAGTCTAGCCCTACTAGGGGTTTCTAATAAGCAATGAGTTTCAAAGCTTCTTGCTCAGAGTCCTCAGTTGTAAAAGACATTATGCAGTTTGGCACCACCCAGAGTGCTTGGACAAACTTGCATTTCAGGTGCTTTCAATCTAAATAAGCAAAGGAGAGGGTGGTCAGAACCGAAGGAAGAAGCTCTGTTTTGGGTTTGGTGGATCAGGAAGACTGTGGGAACAGGACAGACTCACAGGCAGATCAGATCACAGCTCAGCATAAGACTGGACATGCTGTGAGCAGGTAGCAGGTAACCTCCGGACACATCAGATGATGCAGTTGGTTTAATTTACCCAGGACAGTGAAGTGATTTTCTTTGACTCTCTCCATTCTGCTTTGCAACAGTTCCATATGGCAGCTCAACGTTCACCCTCCCTTTAACAGCAATGGTAAGTCACTGCTGAGGAGCCTTTGATACAATAATCAGTGCATTTAGAACTTTATAGGATAAATCTAAACAAACAGGAAACCCACATGCAAAGCTTTTCATTTGGGCTTTATAGAACAGAAAATCTGTTCAAAACCTTCCTCTTTCTGCTTTACCCCTCTTTTTAATAAGTGCTAAAATATTCTGATGTGATAATATAATTCATGTTATTCTTGACTAAAATTCTGTGCCAACCCAGGTTGTGATTTTTAACCTTCCTCCTGAATGGGCAAGGCTAAAAGTGAGGTATTTGAGTGAATCTATTAAGTCGAACATTGCATCTCTATCATCCTAAAGCACCGCTAGAAGGGTGCTTTAGAAAGCATAAAGCAAGTGAGCAGGGACTGCTTTAAGGCTTGCATAAATGTGCAATCTGGGAACTAAGGCTGAGCACTTCCATGGAATGCCAGACTCTACTGTGCCACAGTAGAAACTGTGGAAGAAACTACAACTTGGATTCCTGTGCACAAAAAACTTCAAGGAAGCAACATTTGACCTGAACTGGGTACCTGGACCTTATCTCCGGACAGAATCAGCACATAAAACCTAGGATATGGCTCAGTGTGCTTGATCCTTCTGCCCCTCAGATGCAGAATGGAGGCATATTCAAACCACCAAAGAATCTGGTTTATTTGTCTGGCATCACTTTGGGCAATCATCCTAACACACTGGCAGGAAGGAGATGGCTTGAATTTTTGGTGTCTCCCATCTTCCAGGCCCTCACAGACACTGGAAAGATGGTTCTGTACCACAGTAAGCACAACATCGTACATGACTATTTTTATGTTTATTTTTCTTTATTTAGCCTGCAGCTCTTGTTCAGTCTTCCTACACAACAGAATGGCGTGATCTGCTATAGCAATGGGCATAGGGGGTAGAGAGGGAGGGGAAATATGCTGCCTGGCCCTTAGTAGAACAGCACTCTCAGGCTTTGCTGCCCTCTGGAAGTTTCTAGCAGGCACTTCTATCCCTGCCATTCTGCCCTTCAGGCTTGAGGAGAAGTGGTTCTGCCAAAGTTTACAGGGAACTCCTCCTTCCCTTTTGAATTCTGCCTTCAAGTCTCTCTCTGGCAGCAACACAGAGCTGACAGCTGTTTGGCACCTGGCTGTCACTGCCATTGCCCCCCGCGCAGTGCTTGCTGCCTACCATCCCAGGGCCCTGGCTGCTCATCTTCCTCCACATCACCATCTGCAGGCTTGGAGAGGTAATTCCACTTCTCTGCAGCAGGGACCAGCTTTATTCTCCGGACCAGGGCAGTGCCTGGTGCAACAGGGCCCCAGGCAGCAACACCAGCTCTGGGAACAGTAATGCCAACCCCATTTGAGGGAAGTTAGCGCCGCACATGGACCAGGCTCTTAACTGGCAGAAAAGCAGCCCATCATTCTTTGGACAAAGACTTCATTGCCCAACCTTTTCAAAGGCCGGAAGACCTACTTCTGATTGGAGTTCTGCAACTGAAGTTAAAAGCTCACTTCAGTAAATATTTTGTTGAAAAATTCCTTGGGAAGAGGAAATAGGTAGAGAAAGCATTCATTAATTCAGTTCAGATTTAGAATGTAGTGGTGACCAAAGAGGAAAAACTGGGAAAATCAAAATACTTTGACATTTAGCTGACATTTGTTTTGAAATTGCCAAGCAGATGCTAAAGCAAAGCAAGCTTTCTGCTTTTGAGCCAAGTGAAACAGTCACAGATAAGATCTTTTCCTTATTTTCTTGGGAAAACAAATCCAAGAGAATTTCACTTAGTCTCAACCCAACCTTTTTCTTGAACATTCCAGCTTAGCCACTAATCAAAAAGCAGCTGCTAATTTAGGCAACTCTAATTGCAAGCCACTCCCTCATCGTGTTTCTAGAAGCGCAGCTTTGAGCAGGTTTTTGTTGATGCTTCATAGGCTCAATTATAGGAGAAGCTGTGTCAGAGAAAAAACACACATCCATGCACAGTTTATTAATGTAAATTTGAGTTATCCTTTAAGTGATCTTAGTTGTAGAACCTATTTCAGCCTCATGGATCATCAGGAGACTGGGTATTCCTCTACTGCCAATGACATGTGTGGAGCTAAATGAGGATGAAATGTTTAGACAATCAACAGTAGAAGAGAAGTTGTTCAAATACCATTGACATCTTTCTCACACAAAGGTTATTTTTTAATAATTGGTGAAAAAGGGAGTAAAGAATTATTTTCACAACCCAAGTTTTATTGGTAGAAACATTATTTATCAAGGATTGTATGAAATCCCTTATCCTTGAAAGCTGTCCTTTCAGAATCAAGATGCTGATTTAACTAAACTCCAAAATTTACTGGTTTGTCTGAAATTTACCCTGCTACTTTAATGAAGTCTATTTGTATAAACTTGTTCAAATGTAAGGCTATAAGAACACTTTTGGAAAATCAAAAGCTGCCTAAAATTAAAAAAGAAGTTTAGAGTCCAAGAAAATTTATCAGTCACTGTGAAAAGAAATGGTGTTGGTGCTGTTATGCAGTACTAGGGCTTTTTTTACTGCAAATTAAATTGGTAATTATTCTGTCTTTGGAAAAGAAAGAAGATGCTTTTAGCAGCTGATTCAGATCCCATTCTCTCCCCAACCGGTAGAACTAGCAGGGGTTTGACCATAACTCAGTTCTACAGAGATGAGACACCTGTTGATTAATCTGTTGATAATTTTATTGCAGCTACTGCATCTTTTGACCCAAATCCTCTTCAGTGTTTATATTGTCAGCAGTAAACAGATGCGCCAATAAACCATCACAGGTAGAAGGCAAGGTAAGCCCTGAGTAACTAGAATTCATGGGGTATAATGATAACACAACCCTGTTGCTTGCCTTATCATTATCATTATTTTGAGACTGTTGCAGTGACTGTTCTTTGTGCACTGGAAGTCAATTACTCCCCTTACTGAAGGACAAGTCCTTTCCTCTCATCCTATTGCACATGGCCAAACAACTACATAAGAACAATAAGCAACAGAGGTCATCAGCACAAATCCATTAGAACAAGTTTACATCTGTAATTTTATGCTTCACTTACTGACTTACTGAAAAGGCTGACTTCTAAAGCAAAACACAGATCACAATGATAACATGAATTTATTTATTTGCATTACTTTTGTACCTAAAAGCTTCAGCCAAGAATTCATATTGCAGTGCCCAAGGCCTTATTTGAGGGGCTTACCCAGCTGTCAGCCGAGTGTTATGCCTTAGTGAGGGAGGCATGGTTGTTATGTGCATCAGATTCAAGTGAGAGTAAATTCAAAAGTCTGGAACTATATGTGGCTGCAGAAGCAATAATGGATTGGTGCAACAGAGGATTGTGAGATCACACAGGAAAAAAAAAGTGCTTATAGGAAGCAAAAGACAGAATCTAGAGAGTCATCACAGCACTGAAATGCAATTTAATTACTTTGGCAAAGCATGCATTTTAGGATGTTTCAGTTTATGCTCCCTCTTCTCCCTAACATGTATAATAAGGAATGAGATAGATGCATGGTGCAGTCAAAGCAAGAGAAAATGTAGAAAAATATTTCATTTTCAGGACTATGTCACACTTGATTTTTAGTTGTCCATTTTTTCTTTTTGTTTTCCACTGTGATAGTTTTCATTCTTGCCTGCTCAGCTCTGCAAGTTTGTACAGTACCCTAAGTAGAACATCTGCGTATCACTCATTTTTCTGCTCCTTTATTCAGTGTTAAAATCAGGCAAAAACTTTTTCAGTTTTAGTTTATAGAAAAAATACCCCCAGCTTGGATCATCTGACTTTCCTGAGAAAGCTCAGCAGATAGTCAATCATGCATCAATAGAATGAACTACCTTCCTCATAGTTATCTGTTCTTGCTAGAATCTTATATCAACACTTAAAGAATGAATGCCAAACATCACATGTAAATATTATTAAATGCTTCACATTTCTCTTTAGAAGTATTTTTAATTGATAGAAGTACTTCCAGTTATTCATGTTTTTGTATTTTTTGTTTATTACAATACTTTTCTCTGGCAGGAAAACAACTGTTACTTGCCCGTAAAGAAAAAGCTATTAGAAGAAATTTACCCACATGAGCACTTATCTAGGTATTTGCATGGCCCCTGGCTACACAAATGTCCTCTTATGCAATAGGATTTAGTAATCTAAACAGATTTAACAAGTGCCAGCCAAGACCTCCCTAAGCAAACCTCCACATATGACAAATCAAATATACAGTTCAAAAATAGAAATTTAGCATAAGGTTAATGGAGTTTTATGGAAAAATGATTCCAGTGTTTTGCTCTATAAATCCCCAAAGAATGAAGAAAAGAGGAAAGCGCTTGGTAAACAGGCATAAAATTTCTATCCTGTAATAATTCAGGCACTTACCTGAGACACCATATACCTGGGTTCATAACCTTACCACATCCTATTCTGACAAGAGCTTTGAACCTGTTTCTCTTTCTCCAGGGAAAACATCCTAATCAGTAGCTATTTGCTGCTCTGTTTTTGTATTCTGGTAGTGATAAGAATTTGAAGAAGAGTAAATTTCCATTAAAAGATGAGTCTTTTTTAGTGAATCAATGTTTTCATTTTGGAAAGACAATATATAAAAAAACCGCTTATCAGTCCTATTCCCAGAGACACCAAGGGACTTCGGAGCCACTGAGAAAGGCTCTGCTTCCCAAGGCACCCTGCAGCAGCCCGAGGCTGGAAGTTCCATCCCTGCAGGTGGAGGACCCCACTTTGCAAAAAGCCCCTGTGTGAGATTGGCCAAGGAGATTTTGGGGTCCATCTTAGAAAGGGTGACAGTAGCAAGCCAAAGGAAACTTCTCAGGGAGATCTCAACAGCAAAACAGCATGAAATCAAGACAACTAATAAGAATCCATCCTAAGATCTGAGGGACTGCAAGAGAGAAAGAGTACACAGTACAGGTTAGTTGATATTCTGTGATTTGGATTTAGGTTTGAGAGAGACAGTGGTGAAGAGAAGACATTAAGACTCCAAATTTTAGCAGAGTAAGGATCAAAAAGGGATGAATAACTGGGTGACTGCTATATGAAATTTCCTGTAGGCAGAGGAGAAAATGGAATGCAATCAAAGTGAAACTGCCACACATGCAGTAGCAGAACCTAAAGCAAGAGCAATAAAGGCACAAGGAGGAGAATAAGCTTAAGCTGGGTGAACTTGGAATTATTGAAAATTGGAAAACCAGAGTCTTCAGGGAAGGCTTATCCTCAGGATTTTAAAATGAAAGAAGAAGAAAGTGAGAAATTATTTGAAATAGGAGAGAAATTCCAATACCTTCACTGTTATATTTAAGAAATAAACAAGAAAATCGAGAAGGAAAAGCCAAGGAGTAACATTTATATGTTTACATTAATGATAAAGCTGTTTTAAAGAAGAAAGGTCATCAAAACCTGATTAGAGCACCCTGCAGATCATATTCTGTGATTATCTCAGCCCTTGTATGACTTCTCAATCTGCTTTAGACTAAAGGTGGTTCTCAAGCTTCTGACTACCTTGAAATGGGTTATTTTGATAGCTCCATGTCATTACCAAAAAAATTACTTTTAACTTGACCTGAAAAAAAACAGGACTGCTTTTTACTGCAACAGGAAATACTGGGATTGGTCTTGCAGGGACTCAGCAGTTGACAGGAAGGAAATTTTATTCCATTTATTCATACATACTCAGGGGCTAATGAATTGGGACAAGCATATGAAAGTTTTTGTCATCACTCTGATGAGTGCTGCATTTTTAATACCACAGCTTATTCACATGACAGTACCAAGAGAGCTTTACTAGAAGATCACCAGTAATTACTGTTGGAGTCAAAGAGAGGACTCCATAATCCCCACAGTGGTGCCCACTTGAAGCCTGGAATTGGTTGCTGTATCTCAGGAACAATTAAACTCCCCTGAATTGAAGGAGTCAGACTGCCACATCAGTATAGCTTTCTGCAAAAGCATGAGCTGGAGCTAAAGCACTGATATTTTTCCACATGGATATTGACTATTAAGCTGAGAAAACAATCTGGAATCATGGGATATATGTGAGATTGAGCTGATCGTTAGTGTGTCTCAGTCAGCCACAAGAAGACTGTAGACATCCAGACCGAACAGTGCTACAGAAAGGATGGCACTGTGACAGTGTGAGTGCTCAGAGCACTAAGCAGCTGTGCATCACACTTGTATTTTCCAGCATATATGTATGCCATGTTTATTGTTATGGCAAGTATAAAAGCCCAGATTTGGTTCATCATAGAAGGACTCTGATACAAGACAAATAATTTCAAAACATTTTCTCCTAGAGTAAGTTGCCAGAATGTTTTCCACGTTGCAAATCCTTGTATCCTCTGAGCTCTGAAGCCTGTCTCTTGAAAATGAGAAAAATTCCCAGGAGGATTTGTTTGAAGCACGGAAAGTTTTATCCCAAAAAGTTGCTTATAGTTTCCTTAAAATAAATGTTAAGGGGTACCTTATAACTGCCAATTCTCCACTAATTCTTCATGGGCCCGTTTGCACAAGTTCAACACTTTCTTTCTGTATCTCTACCATCCACAGAAAGTACCTCTATGCCATTGTCATTTCTCCTACCACATCTAGTCTATGCCAGGTTATCAAAACCCATGTAATATCATGAGATAAAAAACCAGAAATAAAAAGATGAGTTCTTCTGACTAAAGAAATATGGACAAGCTAAATTTTTTATGAAGACTCTTGATGATGAATCAATAGGTCTTACAAACAGGTTGAGGGAAACCTAAAAAACAAACAAACAAAACCACAAAACAAACAAACAAACAACCACCCAAAAAATGCACTTTTGCATCATGAGTAGCCACAATATGTCTTACAGCTATCTATACAGTGCCTCCTCCTTTCTTCCCTTCCCTTTCATTTTGGACATCTGCTCACCATAGTCTTCACGAGCAAGTTTTCTCCTCTCCATGTTTTCCTTTTTCCCACATTTAAACCTTATTTAAATAGAGCACATGCAGCAGAGTGCTTTGCTTTAGTAGCTTTTATCCCCCCGAGAACATACATCCTACTACGGTTCTACTATAGTTTGGATGATATGCAACTTGTTCTTGGGATTTGTTTTGTTGAAAGCTACAGCAACTTATAGCTTGCAGGAGAACACGTTTCACTGTTTTGGAGAATGTCCCAGGAAAGATTCATCTTCTTTCCAGACTTGCATGTGCAAGTGCACTTACTGACTGTGGGAGACCTGCAGGCTAAGCCGACAACTCACCAGGATGCCAGCATAGAGGAGTGGGCAGTAGGTTAATTGGGAGCCTAAGACTCTTTAGACAGAGTCTAAATCCCTGTCCAGTGCTACCACTGCTAAAGGTGCTACAAACACAGCTGCTCTGTGGCAAAGTCACAGGAGCCACCTCTGTGCCAGCTGTACTGGTGTCTGCACAGTGAAAGTGCATAGAATCAGGTGAGCTTCTCAACAGAAGCAACATCCACACAGGGCAGTGCCCAGGGCAGCCAGAGGGCTGCCTGCAGCCCTCCAGACAGCTCCACTGCTTCTGGAGCCCAGGGGAATGGTCATGCTGCACCAAACTGCCCCACATGAAATGCAGAGAATAGTCAGCAATTGCCAAGTGTGCGTTGAGGAGTTCACTGTGCACTGTTGCATGAAACAAATATACCCTTTGAGAACAAAATAAGGGTAATCTGCATCTGCTTCCAACACAAGACATGACCCCCATTCAATTTCCAAAACACTCCAAAGCTAGCTACTAGGAGTTTTGCTTGTTAAAAATGAGGGTCTCCAGAAGCTTACAGAAGCATCATCATGTAGAGTGTGGGTGTGGCATGACAACCATCCCACCCTCCAAGAGCTGGTGTTGGAGAGGTCTCGCTTGCTACGCAGTGTATTGAGATATTTTGTTCACAAGATACCCACTGTTGTACCAGATGACAAGGCCGAATAAACTTGTCATCCCCAGGTACTGCTAACCAAGTACTGTTAACAGTTTAGTGCTGCCCTGGGAAAACCTGAGCCATTTTCTCCAGCATGCTATTGAACAGAAGTTCCTCTCCCTCTTTCACTGCTGGTTGGTATGCAGGGCCCTCTTGCTCACGCTCTTCTCTCCCCAAAATCTCTGCAGAGCCCAGCAGGGTAGGACTTCAGTTTTTCTGCCCTGGGAAGCTAACACCAGCAGACCTTGCCCACTCCCCAACACTGAGACATAAGCATTTTCAGCACAATTGCTAAAATCCACTTATCCTCTCAACTCCTCAGCTTTAAGCATATTTTCCTTGCATTGAGATTAAGTTTTCACTCACTGAAGAGTTTTCAAGTTAAACTGATCTGTTTCCTCCTTCCCAAAGCCATTTGTCAAGTCTTTCTACTTTACACAGAAACACCACAGGGCACCTGCTTTTTTAAAACACCCTTTAAGCCATCTTCTGCAGATGATTGAATCTGAACTCTTGATGTCTGCAGGCACAACCTACAGCAGCAGATAATTGAAGTACCAAGCAATACTGTATGATTTTGAGTATGGACCTGCAGAATTTCCTGGCTTAAATCCAGAGCTGTGTAGGCCCTGTCAAGGATGAAAGCAGAGGCTTCTGCCTTCAGTGGTCAAAACTGAGGATAGATTCAGAGACTGTTTGGAAAGTAAAAGTTCAGTTTCTGGTAGGGAAACAAGAGGAGGAATATCACCACCCTGTTGCCATGAAATGAGGATACTTAGTCAGTAGGCATAGTCAATAGGTGAGTACCTACATGAGAAGCAGACCAGTAAGAATCAGTTCCATAATCACTCAGCTACTTCTTTTCAGAAGTGAGATCACCAACATGCTTTCTACAAGCCTTCAAGATGTACAACCACTTGCACCAATAAATGTCCCCTTCCCTAGAGCTGCTGAGTAAGCTTATTTCAGAAGCAAAAGCAAACCAGGTCCCCTTTCCTCTCTTCCTCTGCTCCTGGCTATTACATTTCACGTGGAATACAAGAGTTTCTCTGAACTCTCTTCACCTGGCAGTCCAGAATGCTTTGATGAAGTCCCACAAGGATCCCAGATCTGCAGCTGAGCTCCTACCAAGGGAGCTATCAAAGAGGCCACACACGATGCGAGTTTCTGAGTAGACCAGTGGTTTGCCCTCAGGAAGTCACACCCCAAAGGACTGCAGTCAGGCAGAAAGATGGCTCGTTTCAGAGGACTACACTGGTCTGTCAAATCAGCTTTCTTAGATGAGAGTGCATCAGCTGGCATGAACTCCTACCAGCCTGCACAAGAAATAACCCCCTAAACAGCATATGCTGTCATTCTCCACAGGGGAAACACACTTCTGCACTGTTCTTACCTGTCATTATCCACAAGGATCCCTGACCAGTTACACTGTGATTTCTGCAGCTTGTCACATTCATTTCTCCCCGACCATTCTTTCACTCAGACTTTCTCCATAGGAGGTTCACTCTCACCATCATGGAAGCACTGGATTTGCTTGCCTATCTCATAAGTGCTTTCAGTTCATTCCCCTGCTTATCTTGCTCCATCTACTCCAGTGACTTGTAAGTGGCTTTTCACCCACATGTTTTAGGGTAAGCAGATTATCAGATCATTCTCATGGAAGCTCCTATGTTTGGAGATGATAGAGAAGCAGCTAAATGAAAATGGGGTGCAGGGGTCTCTATTTCCTGATGCCATTTATGGAAGAAAGAGTTCAATATCCCACTCAGCTGCAGAGCTTTCCACTGCAAGACCTCAAAGCACTGATTTTGACCTACAAACAACTGTGAGAGGTGAGAACTCAGTTAAGGTACCAGAGAGCTGCATCCTCCCATTTCTGCCCCAGCCTCACTCTGCAGCCTCTGGCAAGGCTCTGAATTTCCTTGTTCAGCTCCACTCTACAAGTGCCTCCCCAGAAAGATGGCAGAGAGAGGCACTGTTAGAAGCAGAGGATGCTTTCTTTTCAAGGCACATGCTTTGTATGAGACTCAGAGAAGTGAAGGCAGATCCTCTTTGTCACACTTACTTCAGGAGCCAAGACCTGATCAATCCAAGGCTGTATTTAATGTGTGTTTCCTCTAACAAAACAACTCTAAAGCTATCTACTCCTTGTTGCTAGTGCTGCCAAGCTGAGTCACTTTCTTAAAGGCTAGGTGGAAGGTCATGGGGGCCCTTACTGCTTCAATGAAAGGAACTTTATTACAAGCTGCTCTCGCTATTTTTTCTCCATTCAGTATACATGGCAATGACATCGGATTTATTCATTTCTGTAAAAGAGGTATCTTGTTTTATGGCCTTGACACAGACGCATGGCATTGCCATGAAGAAAAGAGATGCATGGGATAAAAGAAAAAAGTTTCCAGTGTTGGTCTTCTACAGTCTTTCATTTTAATTGGAACTTGCTTCCACAGAGCTGCCTTCGGAGACACCAGCAAGAGGAGATCTCCATCCTGAAAGCGCACGTCCTCCACAGTGTCTGCTGGGCATGTGGGTCTACAACTCCCATGTTTCAGACTTGCCAGCAGATATAGCTGGAGGGAAAATAAAGTAAATGCAGAGAAGAAAGAGTGAGGAGAAGGCACTTATGTCTCACTTAACGGGATCCCCTGCTCCCAGAGTGAAACTCATTTCTTACACCGAGTGTAAGCAGCATGTGGCTGTTATTCTGTGCTGGTTCAGACTCTCAGCCTTCTTCGCAACACATCAGCCTGGAATAAGCAACCCTATGAACAAGGACACTCTCAGAGGGTCACATTGTGTTAACCATTACATGTCTATATAAGACCAAGTCATGTGCAGAAGACAAAAGATGAAAAAAGAGGGAGGAGGGAAAGATTCCTGCAGAGGGAGATGGTACTGAGCTACTTATGGTTCCTGCCCAATTCTCTTTAGAGAGATGTATCCCTCAGTATAATATTTCCATCAGTGAATGCAGTTTTCCAGCTCATCCTTTGCCTTCTTAAAATTCAGGTTTGCAGGTAATAACCTGCTTCTTATACAGGCAATAATGTGATCCCAGATTAAGGCAGTGTGTGTTAGGGCTGGATTCAGCCACACCATACCTGCCAGGGTGCCCACAGAGCCATGCTCCTCACATGGCAGGATCAAGGGGGTGAGGGTGCCTGGGACAGACAGGGAGTCTAGACTCTCCTGCCCTAGGGTATGCGAAATCCTGCCAAGGCCATGCTGAGACTGTTTAATCCTATTAAAGCATAAACTGGAAGTACATGATACTCATTAAAAGAAAATAGCTTGCTTTGTTCCTGAGATCTAAACCCCACAGCAGCAGACACTGTGGGATAACCCACCATTATTGATCTCTGCAGTCAGGGCTTGCCACTGGCTTGCCATTCCCAGCTCCGCTGCCTAAAGAGGTCCCACAGCCCTGCTCTTTGCTTACACAGGTTTAGGGTCCCTTCCCAGGAAAAGTGCCAGAGCACATGTATTTCCAAAGGGAATTTGCAAATACGAGAGCTCAGCTAGTCCTCCAGCTGCTGCTTTACAGGCACACAGCCATACAGGGCCACAGCCAGTGGTCACTGTCTCCACACTGGCCTTCTCACTATTTAAGTACAGAGCAGACAAAACCAGGCATGTCTTCTGTCCCCCATGATGGGTGTGTTCCCAAGTCTCTCAGTGTGGCTGCTGACTTTGAATGCACAGTTACAGAATGCTAGAAGCAGAGTGCACAGAAGCCTTCAGGCTAGTGAAGAAAAAGAAAAAAAAATAGCTGGTTGTGTAAGTCAATAAGTAAATCTGTTTAGGAATAGTAACCATTTATCAAAAGGTGGAGAGAAAAAAAAATAGAGAAAGATAGGCTGTGAAAACTCATCTAGATGAGTACGAAATGTATGGAAGGGACAGGAATTCTATGGCATGTGAAGCTTTTCTGCAGCATCCAATTTAAGCATGGGATTCAAGATTTAAAATGGTTTTTGCTGTTATACTTAGTAGTATCTGAAATATGAAGAAATTCTCTTCCAGAACTGTTTATGTTTAAGATACTAGTGCTGCAGTACACCACACATTGTTGGTTAGATACCACCTTACTAAGGAAGTGACAAAATCATCATTGTTACTTTTTTCATTCCAGCCATAATAAATTGAAGCAATTCTTTCCAGTCTCATGCCATTCAGAAAGACAGAGCTGTTTGTATCCAAGTAACCACTGCTGGCACTGCGGAGCTTGGTGCAGGTGAGTGCCCAAGGGCACATTTCCCTGAAGCTCATGAAAGGACCAGGAAGGAAAGGGCCAACCCTCCTGAAGCTTGCCTCAGGTAACTTCCCTTCAAATCTTCACTAAGACTATTAATTCACTGTGCTGCTGAAGAATCACCATGGATCTTTCCGTGGTCTCTGCATCCACTAACAGTTTACACAAAGCAGAAATCCCCCATTCTCTGTACACAGGAGTGTCTTTTTAAAAAAAGTGACGTTGTCTAAAACAAAACCTGCATTCTTTTTTAACCACAACAAAAAAAAATTACACAACACTGCCTCCACATAGCCAACCACAAGTGTTTTGTTTTTTTTTTTTTTTTTCAGAACCCATGCAGTCAGTTATTTCTTAAGAAGGTGCTTTATAAGCTCTCCAAGGCAGTATTCATACTATCCCACATATTCTTGCTGTTGCTATGGAAATCATTCCTCCGTAAGCTGATGTGCAAATGCAGGTCTCATTGCTAAGTAGAGAGGCTAAAGGTGTGCATGAGTCAAACTGTTTGTTGTGCATTATTCCTCTGCAGCCTCGCTGCTGCTGGGGAACAGGGGGAGGAACAATTAATGTCTGCACTGAGAGTGTAGGTAACAAGGAGCTGTGGAGAGAGTTAGCAGGGGTGTTAGCAATGCTAGAGAGTCACAGTAAGGCTCTGGCTGTTACCTGCAGCCAAACACAGTTCAGTCATCCAGCTCACCTGCTCTGGGTGCTAGGGAAGTGACAGGATTTGGGCACAAGAGGTACAAAACATCATTCATGGTGGTTTTAAACATTTCAGGGGGAAAGTAAGTCATGATGCATCATCACAGATACAAGACAGACAGTACCCTTTCCCATCTATAGGCCTGTAATTATTAAAAAATTCAATGATAAAATTAGGTTTTTGACAAGGACCTGCTGGTGACTACAGAGAAGCAGAGACTTAAAAGCTGCTGGAGATCCCTCCAGCTCTGGTGAAACAGCAAGACCAATAGGGAAAACACCTACAGAAATCAAGCTTCTTTGCATATGCTATTTGGCAACTCAACTAAACATGGTTTTCACACTCCTTAATACCTATGAATAAGCATTAAGGTGAGTATTGGAGTACTTCCAGTCAAAACACAGCTTGATGCCAGCAGGCACTTTTCAGTAACAACCACTGCCCTTTCACAATGCATCTGCTGCCTTCAAGACTCAGCAGCCCTTTACCCTGAGCTGAGATGAACCCCTTGGAGCAGAGGCCACATGTGGCAGCTGTTGAGCTCCTCTGTGCCCCGCTCCAGCCAAACACAGGTACTTCTCTGCATGTGGGAGGCTGTGTGAACATTTCAACACAAACATCCTGCACCCACTTCTTTCCCCCTTTCCTGGAATACTTGGCAGTAATTTCCATAAATATATTGAAACAAGTAGTATGTCTCAGGGTTGTCCCCATGCCTTGGTTGTTTCTTAGTTCATCCCTTCTGCATCCTGAGGGTGGAAACTGGGATCAAAGATGGAACAAGGTACATAATGAACTCAGATTTATAGTAGGTTTTTAAGGGTGAGTAGGGGTTTGGTGTTTTTTTTTTTTTTTGTTTTGTGCTTTTTTGTTTGTTTATTTTTTTGTTGTTGTTTTTTGCAAGTGTAAGAGTGACCATCTGAATATTCAAGATTGTTTTTTTCTTCAAAAGAGAAACTAGAAGGCTGTAACAGAGAAATGCAGATTGATCAAAAAAGCAAATGTGGCCTTTTTTTTCTTCTTCCTTCATCCCACTGAAAAAACTGCTACTGCAAAAGATTGACAAGTAGTCCATCACACAAACTGAAGTTTTCTAGTCACATCTTATCTCCTTTCTTACTGCTCTACAAGAAACAGGTGTGTTCTACCAGTCCTCTCCTCTGAATTATCTTTTGTCATAGACATTAAAGAACTCCTAGAAGCAAGGCAAGCAACTTAGAGTTACAGAATCACAGAAGTCTGTGAAGTTTTTACACCACTTTTCCCTTCTGTTTTGGTCAGTCACCCTGGGGCAGCTAATTAAAGAACAGATTCCAAACACACAAGCAGAAGTCTGAACTTCTATACAACATCTCAGATCACAAAGACAATAATCTCAAAACACAACTCCTTTGAGGCACCATTACATATGACAAACACAGAGTGAACAGGCTACAGCATATTACTGTAAAGAAAGCAGGCAGATCTCACTCAACTATAGCCCAAAACATAGGCAGCACTTACTTCAGTTCAGGGCCAGAAGTGAGTCTGTTATCTCCCAAAGCTGCTGCACTCCTACTTGCTTTCCCACGTGGAGGTGGCCTCCTCTCGTCTCCTATGAGCTACCTGGAGGGGGTCAGCTGGTCTGTGGTCCTTAGCAGAAACACCTGCTAGTTCAGCACAGCTTGCTAGCAGAGTGCAGGGGTGGCTGGAATTTAAAACAAAAGAAGAATCAGTTAATGATTCTTTATAAATATTGTTGTAGTTTTAATTGTTCATGATCTATAACGGGCATTTTTGTGGTTAAAAATAACTTATTTGCTGAATACCTCCTAGTATTCTAATAAACTATTATACCATTCATTGAAAATGCAATGATAAGCAAATAGAAGTGTTTCTAGTTGCTTTAAGAAGATATGGTATGAATGTGAATAAGTTACATTAAATCATACTATCATAGAGAAGTATCTTGTGATTTATAAATTCCTCCCTTATGTAAATTAGTGCCACACAATTCTGCAGCCCCATGGATTAGTTGTCTTTTGTGTTGTGGTATGAACAACAAACTACGCCTCAAAAGCTTCCAAATATGTGGGTGGGAGTTGGAGAATACAAATGAGATAGGAAACTAGAGGGGTTTATTTCAAGAACAGCTTAGTATGTTAGAATATAGTATCAGAGATTAGAGGTTATGGATTAGAGATTCAGTTTCACTGTCTTGTTAGAAAGGGCGTAAAAGAAACACTGAAAGGATAGTAGAGGTATAGCAAAGAGCAATGTCTACACTTGCACTTAGTATAATTAATCGCCATTCCTGTTATTTTTAGTATGATGGCATTCACGATGAATCACGGTGTGAGTGCAAATATAAGAAATGTGATTGTGAATGGATTTGGTACAATCTGTTTATGACACTCATAAGTGCAGACACAACGCCACCATCAGAGGGACTAGGAAGGATTCTTTTCATGTACATGACAGTCAAAACCTATAATTTTAAATTCTGAACAAGTTCCTAAATTTGTTAATCATTAGGGCTATTTTTTTTCCTTCTCAGGTGCATCATTTCATGTAAACTGATTGTTTCTTGGCAGCTAGTTCAGAGCCTGAGTTTGAGCTGAAATGCTCCTTAAAATATTTGATACTCTTTTGTAACAAGTGAATTTAAAAATACAGATCAATCAAATGATAGACTGATTCAATAGTTTTCTAAGAATATTTTCTTCAACTACAGAACTAAAACTCAAGTTAAACCAGAGACAACATTCTTGCAAATGTTAAGAAACCTTACGTTTTCAGGGATTTCTTCACTATAAAATGAAAGATTAAATTAGTACATGTCAAGAGACAGGATGCACATCAGAGAAAGGGGAAGAGGCATTACTGACTCAAGTTCTGCTAACTTTCAGTTTTACTGTGGGGCAGACACCATTTTTCTGCTTTGCATGGGGAGAAGTCCTTTTAGCTATGGAAAAATTACTCAAAAAGAACTTCTACCTCTCATCTCTCCGTAGCAACTAAACTTTAATTTATGTGTGTGATGACAACAGGGGACACAAAACACACATTTCTGTGCCAAATCCTAGAATTAAACTGCAGGGAAAAAGAAGGGCTTGTCAGCATTTGAGAAGCAGTATCCTTTACATCACACTCCGTATGAAGTACACCCTAAGATATCAAAAGCTCTCAGCTCTGATTAACTCCCACAGGAGTCTAGTAATTCAGCACTGGGCAAGTGATCTCAGCACATTTCAGGATGAGGCCATTTCCCTACTTGATAGTAAATATTGCAGTGGTTCTTTAAACTGAGTCTATACACATAAATATGCTCTAGTAAATCTCACCATCAGCACATCAGCCCAAAACTGGTTATCTCTTGGCTGAACATTATGCAACTTGGCTTCACTTGACCAGCAACACATCCTGAGGGTCAGATATAGGGGAGATATTTTCATCTGACTAGACTGTTAGTGAAACCAATGGCTATCCATCTTTCCCTGTCACTCCCCTTTGTTGCTGGATTTATTTTGTGACAACATTTGTCCTGTAAACAAGAAAGAGCTCATGTGCTTATTTTTGTAATTGTAAAAATAACCCCAGAACTTGTTAAAGGTTGCTAGTGTCTAATACAATGTGCCCTGTCCTTCCACAGGTGAGGAACCGGGCTCTAGTGTTTTTTTTGTCTTACAAAGCAAAGAAAGCAAGTAATGTTTTCTTATCTTCTGGCTGAGCTTTCGGCCTTTATTTCAAATCTCTGTTCATCAAATCTAGATTTAGAGCTGGAAAAAGACAGACAATCACACATGATTATCAGATGAACCAATTTTACTGACTCTTGGGGTGGCAATATACAACCTACTTCAAGAGGAAACTTCTGGTTATTTGGCTGTTGAACACAGCCAAATTGTTGCTGTGCACACAACAGAATTGTTCCAAATATTTTCACTAAGTCCAACATATCCAGGATGTGTCTGGACATGACACATGATCAGATCAACTGTGCCACCCCCTTGTGCCTGGACTGAAGTGCCCTAAAGG
Organism: Myiotriccus ornatus; assembly: GCA_036023395.1. Lineage (NCBI taxonomy): Eukaryota > Metazoa > Chordata > Aves > Passeriformes > Tyrannidae > Myiotriccus > Myiotriccus ornatus. Next base: position 19,136,884 of record JAYRBT010000178.1, on the reverse strand, counting down.
CACTGGAGCCTACAAAGAGCTGGTGCAGTGTGTCCCTAACAGCTCCCGTGTGTGGGATGCACTGCACTGTTGGTCACTGGCCTGCACTGCACCCCTACACAGTATAGTAGTTTCTCTGTGTGCTTTACAGCTCCTCAGGCTGTTCGTGGTATCCCATTTTGTATGTTAACAAAAAGCATATTTTTGTAAGATTGCAGAATTCTGTAAGATGGAAAATTGATTGATCTGTGAAAATATTATTTCAGGTTAGTTCTACAGTGTAAATTAGTAGAAAGGCATGTTTTTCCCAGAAGACTGACTCAGGATTACTTGAAGAAATGAATTGCAGAGTAATCCAGTGGAAGCCTCACACTGGTCGGTAGCAGCTCAGCTCCCTCCATTGATCAACAGAATAAATCTTCCATGTGTTTTCTTCTGATGATACCAGACATCAGCACAGAAGGCACACTGACTTTGGAAGCACAAACTTGCAAGCACTATGCAACAGGATGCGCATGTCCCTTGTCCTGCTGTAACCTGGAGTTGAACCTAATTTAAACGCAATACATAGACAGGGCTACTACAGTTACACTTTCTCTCTTGCAGTGAGACACAGTGGCAGCTACTCAGTCGCAGTGTATCTGAAGTGGTAGAAAACAGTAACTTGATACAAAGAAGGCAGCAGCAGCAGCCAGAACTCACAGCTCAGTGACAGCAGTTGGTGGTCTAGGAGTACAGCTCCAGATGATGTTAGGATGACAGCTCAGTATCCCAGCCACAGTGGAGAATACACAATTGTCCCCATATGACATGAAAGGTGACACTGTCCACAACATACAATTTTAGCCATTGGACATTTGTCACGAATATCTACCAGCTGCAGCTGGGAAGAGTTTCTAGTGCGAAGGTCTTGTGTTAACTGAGCAGAGTAGAAGGGGGAGTCAGCAGCTGCTGCGGTTATTAGTCCTCAGCCAAAACTCTGCAAACTTCTGACCCCACGTGTTTTCCCTGGAGTTAGTGGCTCCATGAACCTGCAGCTGCAGAGGCTGTGGAGGTGGTGTTGCACTTGCTCTGATGAAGAAGTGTGTTTGCAGCTCCATGTTCAGATCTTCAGAGTAGCTGAGTTTGTCCACTTCTGACTGATGCTTCTAACAATTACTTGGCTCCTCTTTCTCACTCAGGGCTATTATGAGTAGTAAATACCTCCCATCATTTTTTAAAAGATATTATTAGCAGCTATTCCCTTTTATTCCTTGTGCTCAAGCCATCTTAATGAGGCAGGAAGTATGCTAAGCTCACAGAGTTCACTACAACTAGTTCAGCCTAGCAAAAATCTCACAGATAAATGTCCTTGCAAACTGGGAAGAGATGACTGTGGAGGCTAGGCTATGTTTAGAACAATCAGCACTTAGTGAATTTTTCAGATAAGTATCCTTTCTTCTCCTGTGAGCAGAACTGGTATTACTAGCTTATTCGTGTCAGCTGTGAAGTCTTGTGATTGCATTTTTTTGTTTAGTGGACTTAGCAAAATACCATCCTGAACGAGAGGTGAAAGGCCTTAACACAGACAAGTTGTGCACTTTAACATGGTGATGTTTGTGGTCATTTGATTGCATCTAGGAATGCTTTCATTTGTATGCTCTGCTTCATGTGACAGTTCTTTATGAACCATCTCACTGGCTGACAGCACACAGATGGCAGGACAAAAGTGAGATAAATTTGCTGTGCGCCGGTCAAAGAGAGAGTGTAATGGTTGGTTTTCATCTTAAGTGAACTGAGGCAACCAATTCAAGTCCAGAGTAACTATGGCACAATGTTCTGTAGAGATTCTGAAGGCAGCACCTATTTCATGATTACTGGGTTTTCAAAAGGTGTTGTAGACTAATTTATGATTTTAGGATTTCTGCTTTTAACTGATGATGCTCTTAAATAGCAAAGGAATAGCTCAAGGGTTTCTTCTGTTAGCATCAATTCTGTTTTGGCCATATTAGCTTCAGCCAACTGGGTTTTAGCCTGTTTAAGGTAAGAGCTGATTGTTGGGAAGTTTCATACTTATCTGTGGCATCTCAGGAGACTATCGATTTTAGGCAATAGACTTCAACTCATATAAGTTATGAACTACATACTGCCTAGAAAAAGAAATAGATAAAATATCCTGAAATGCACAGGAAAAATTTACCATTTTGCCCCAAACCTTTGAATTATTTGCTTGAATGAAATGCTGGAATTACAAAATTTAAAATCGGTTCAGTTTTGTATTTGTAGGCTTATACTTTATAAAAATCTATAGGCACCACGTGGACTGACTCCACCCAGCTGTAACTTTGTCATGAACATGGAGGTGTTCTCAGACCAAGAGCCTGCAAGTTACCTGATTCTGTTTCTGAGCTGGTATCTAATTTCCTTCTGGTTTCTGATGGCTAAGTAATTGCTACAGTCCACTGTGCTTGGTTTTATTTTCAGTAAGAAATGGGTACTGTAGTCTCTGAGTGTATTAGATACCATTTTCAGAAGTGTACCCTTCACTGGAGTACTTCTGTGCCTAGTAAGTGATTTTGGGACAGTTCATGATGCAAAATGCCTTTTGTGTGTAAGGAAGACCAGCACCTCACTTCAAGTACAAAACAACTATGGAGTTGCTTCAAAACTACCAAGGCCAGTTACCTTGGCACCTACAGGGGCAGAGTTTGCAACATTTTGCATGTTCGAAACTTTCCATTTTAGTCTTTCTATAAATAAAAGATGTCAGTGAAACTCAATCACTCTGTGAAAGCTGCTATATGTCCCTGCCATTATTCTTAGACAATAACAATGAAGAAACTGTTTATCTTTTTTTCCCACATTCTAAAGGCTCCATTAATATATAGATAACTCACATCTTCCTGAGTAGCAAATAATCATATTAATTAACGATCATGTGAAACAAAATACAAAGAAAAGGTACACTTCAAAGGACTATTCATGTGTATGTGAGTGCCAGTAACTCCAATGGAGGCAAATGGGAGATGCACATACAAACAAAAGGGAGAATATGTTCACCACTATGGATGGACAAAGGCCAGCCTGGAAGAGAGCGGAATGCATAGAGGGATTTTAAGCAGGATTACAGATGCCTGTGGCAACTGCTGACAATAAATTATAGTAAGATCAAAGAAAAACAGAATGCTTTGATAAGAGATTAACAAGTGCCCTTCTCAAATGTACAGTTGGAATTAAAAGCAAATAAAATTACATTTTAATCCCATACGCAAGGCATTACTTTTTTTCCCCTAGTTTTATTTATGAATGACTTCTGGCACCTGGGGATAAAGACAACTTCTTCAGCGTCTTCGTAGAGCCAGCCACCAAATAAACATGCACCCATTATTTTCATGTACGTATCAAGAGTTCTAATATAGGACATGGGCTTTGGGTGCAGGTGGTGTAAATTTGAGAAAGATTAGGTGACATGCTTCAGCTAAAAGGTAAAGAGAATCCAGACAGCAAGGCTACTGCTTTTCTTGGATTGATAGCTAAGTATATACCAACTTGTAACAAAGATAAAAGCAAAATTGGATTTGCTTTCACATATTTTCTAGAATAATTTCTTGCCCTAGAACATAATGAATACATGCACTATTCACCTGCACCTGAAGCCCAATAGGAAATTGTAAGTATTACAGGTTCACCTGTACCTGCCTATAAACTCAGCAGTCTGGCATTCTGAGTCAGCCCATGCAAACCTAAAAGTTTGACTGTGACCATGTCTTTGTCCTCTGACAAACAAGGCTCAAGAATATTGAAAAGGAAAGGAAGAAGCCTTTCTCCACCTGTTTGAGCTGGAATTCAGGCAAAGTTGTAGCCAGTCAGAGATGCCCTATACTTCCTTGCTTCAGAAGAGCCAGGAGCCCAGTGGAATTTAGATAGACATACAATGTTTCAGTATTTCTTTTCCACTTTCTGTCAAAACTAAGAATTACAGAGAGATTTCATGAAGAAAACCTAATAATTAGCCAAAACTGTGATGTGTTTCAAAACCTGCAGTTTCTTAGCAAAGATGCTGGTGATTTCTTATTCCCTCCAAAGTAGTTCTCTGATTTGTGCTGCTAAGTGGGAAGGCAATGTCTTTTCCCCTCCTAATCATGCAACACTACCTAAAAACATAAGGTTACTCAACAGAATCAAATGGCCAACTCAGCTGAAATAAAGGCAGCACAGTGGTCTGAATCTGAGTGGCAGAGAAGGTGCAGCCTCTTCATGCCATTCAGACAGGAACCTCACTGAAAGTATTCCCTGCTGTGGCTGCCAAGCCAGAGCCCTCAGCCATCTGAAAAGTTGGGCTCTGACAAATGAAAATGCCCTTCAGTACTTTCAGTTTCTTTTTTTTTTTTCTTATGTGCATCAGAAAAACGAAACTAGGTGTTTGTTTTTACGTTTCTTACCATAAAATTTAGCGTTTCATTTGTATTAATGCTGTCCTGCATCCTCACCCTAGATACACTGGAGGGGGGGAAAAGAAGTATCTTCCCAGTTTTTTATCATGTTATAGTGAGAACAGCCTGCCTCTACACTGGCTTTGACACACAGGTGGTCTAAAAAGACATGAAAAAAGAAGCAGAACTCATGGAAAATTTCTTACAGGGTATGTGAGTTAGATATGGACAGACCCTCAGGAAGAACCAGCTGGTCCTAGTCACAGCCTGGTCACCTTCCTAGCTCCTTAATTTGGATAACAGACTTTTGGGGGAATGGCCTACCCCATGGTCTCCTTATCCAGCTGACTGTGGTGTGAAGATGCCTTGGCTGAGACAAAATAGCTATGGGAGAAATTTTTGGTATTTTTCCCTGTAAAATAACAACTTACTAAAAATAGTGTCTGCAGATGAATACATTGCAGTTTGCAGACCCAGAGAAACCAACTTAGATAAATTCACTCCTACTTCCTCCTTCTGCATACACTCCCTACATTTTCTCCTGAAATGAAACAGAATACAGAAATCCCATGTCAAAGTGTCGCAACAAACTCCTGTAAAACTTCTGTGTTACAGAAGGTAACAAGGTTTTTCTCCAAGTTCATTATCTGACAAAAATTTGTCTCTGATTATGAAACTTTAGAGGAAAAGGTGTGGTTTTTAATTACTTTCTTCTCGAAAATTAAATTCAAAGTGCATTTTTAGTATATGCCATGTACCTATAACAAATTGACAGAAAAAGAGCAAATTGATTTTTCTGTCTGTGTTTGCAGTCACAGAAGTACTTACCCTCTAGCCTCAGGAGGATGACCAACATAATATGATGTAATGTAATTCCAAAGTTGCATCAATGCTTTTCCACCCTCACTGGTATTATCGCATTCAAAGGAGATATTTGTTAAAAATAGCTTGGATACAAATCCAATAATACCTCACTGGCAGTGAAACCTCATCTCATGAAAGGGGAGAAAAAGCTTTTCAGCAATTTAATGTGAAGCAGATGTACACATTTACATTGTAATTGCAATGTGTTAAAAGCAAAAAAACCACAAATAATAAACATTCCCCCCAACCTCCAAACATAAAAGGGTTATTTTTTCCAGGTAATAATGATTTTCAAAATCTCCTCAAGCTGTTTCTAATGCTACAGTGGATATGATTTCTATAAATGAGAGAGGCTGCTCTGCCTGAGTGCACATATTATAAGTGTTGTGACACACTTCTGTTTTGCTAAGAGATTACAAATCAAGAAAACATCCTCATATTTTAAAGCAAAGTCCATCTAATTCTTTCTCACTTTGGTTTCCTAAGCTCCTGTTTTATTCACAAGATGCAGGAACCTCCCTAAGGTGGAGCATCCTCTTGGACTGCATCCAAAGATCTCACAGGACAGCTTCAGTGTCAATAAAGCAGAGAAGCTCCTTTTTGTTTTTCCTTAGCTCCCAAAATATTTTGATTGGCTGAAAGTGATGAAAGAGTAAACAACAGGGAGGCTGACCTGACTGGGTTCCGGGAAAACAGGGGGAAGAGTTAACCAAAACTTTATCAAGAAAGGATCAGACACATCACATGCATCCATGTGGTTGGAAGCAAAGCAGATTTTTTTAAAAAGTCTTTTTTTGCAGGATGAAAGGTCTGGTAGAGAGCACCATTCATGTTAATGCAGTTTACTTGGGTCTTGCCAAAGCATTTCATTTCATGGCATATGTCGGTATGATTAAAAAGCATGCATTGTATGGAATTAAAAGGATGTACTTTGGAAGAACTAAAAGCTGGCTCAGTGACAGATTGCAAAGTGGTGAGAGTAACGAGTGGAACTATTTCCAGCAGATTCCCACAAGGATCAGTTCCTGGTACAACATCGTTTAGTATGTTCATCACGTGTCCAAACAATGATGTAAAATCAGTCCCAAGATGGTTGGGGGCTGGAGCACTTACCGTGTGAGAAAAGGCTGGGTGAGCTGGACTTGTTCAGCCTGGAGAAGACAAGGTTTCAGGGAAAGCAAGAACAGCCTATGAGGTTACAAAAAAAGGAGAGCTGGGTTTTTACAGAGGTTTGAGGCAAGAGAATAAGAGACCATGATCACAAATTGAAAGAGGGAAAGTTTCAACTGCATATAAGGAAAAAGCTATGAAGCTACTCAGGTATTGGATGGCCAGGGGGTTATGAAATCTACTTCCTTGGAGGTTTTTAAGATCTGATTGGATGAAGCCTGGAACACCCTTATCTGAATTGAATTTTCACCTTGTTTTAAACAGAAACTTGGCCTAGATGACCTCCCACAGTCTCCCCTTGGAAGGAATGTAACTGGGTTGATTCTGCCTGGAGAGCAATTTGGGAATCCTGTTGAATAACTACTTCAACATGTGCTGTAATGTAAGGCTACAGGGAAAAGCAATGGCTGGAGGTTATTTGGTCACTGCTGTTAAGCAGCCCCACACAAAACCTGCTACCTTTGCAGAGCAGAATTCCTAAAATAGAAGCAGCAGGAAGTGAACATCAGTCCCTCAGGTACAGCCTGTGAAGTCTTGCACTGCTGCCCAGTGGAGCTCTCCTGCATCTCCTGAGCTGCTACTTTTGCTGTGTAAGTGGAGAGAAGGACAGCTAGGAGCTAGATCTTTTCCTGGGCATGCTACACAGCATTTCAGAGGGAGGTTTGTATCGCCAAAAACTAAAGCAGAGCAAAAAGACTGGGTTGAGCAGGAATACTTAGGAGCTTTCAGGAAAAGCTATAGCAAGATTCAAAAACTGGAAGATTTAAGTTAAACAATATGAAATTCTAAATAAAAGTAAAGTTAAAAAATGCCTCAGATTCTCTGGAATGAAGTTGAATTCTCCCTTGTTGCTAGTCAAAAGTACTACACATACTTTACTGCAGAGCAGGTGGTCAGTGTAGATGTCTGTCAGATCATGGCTCAAGTGACCAGGATTTGCAGGCAGGCTCTCACTATTCTCTACTTTAAGCACTTTTCTCTTCCTGCCTGACCTGGAGCTGTTCTGGAGTGTTTATGGATGGCAGGAACCTTTTAGACAACTCCACATTGATACAGAAAATCCTTTTTGCAGCAGCTGAAGGAATAGTGTACATCGTTGACCACACACAAATGTAGTCAGAGGTTACATGAACAGCATCATTTTGATGTGCTGGAGCAGTGGGACCCTGACCCATACTGCTGACTAGGAAGGCAAGCAGCCAATAGATATACTCATTAGACCACAGATAACAACCCTGCTAGCGTGTTTTGCTCTACTTGCTTGTTAAGTGGGATCCATTAAGATGGATTATCTGATTCGCGTGTTGTAGAAATGCCATTATGATAAAGCTCACAGCCTCAGATAAATTCAAATACCTTGTTTTTAAATAGCAATCACAGTTGTATTTTTTCTATTATGTGAAATCCCCAGCTCTGATGTCATTTGAGAAGGGGTTTTTTAAGGTGTATCTTAAGTGATGCAACTATTGACTCATTGCTGGTTTGGGTTTTGACACCAGAGCACTGTGTTGGCCAGATCAGCAACTGCCTAGATTATGATTCCTTTGTTTCTTCAATAACAACTGATCTGAAAAAAATGGAACTGTAATCTAATTTTTTTAATTTAATAATTTCTTACATTCTAATTTTGTACTGAGGACTAACTTTATATTCCTAGGTGAAATAGTTTTGTGGGTATTTTTTTTCCAATATGGAGACGATGTACTTCTTGTGTATGTGTTTCACACATGAAAATACACATTGATAAGACGTCTCTAAACAGATGACATAGCAATTCCCTGAAAAATTAGAAAAAGTAGACAGAAATATGTATCACTGTGTTGAAAAAGTTGGAAGATGAGTGGTATAATTTTCATATTATAGTTTACTCACTACCACACTGCTTTTTGATAAAAGTATCAAAGAGTATATGTTAGATGAATAAAACTGTTTCCTACCTTTTATGGAAAACCAACATCTAAAAAGAAAGAGAAGGAAACAAATGCAGTTCTCGTAATATACAATTCTATACTGCTCTGTTGTACGTGGATATATGTAAAGCATGCTGGATGCTCATGCATACTGCAAAATAAACAAGCCATTACACACCAACACATCATTAATCCAGGAGGAATAAGCTATAGGTTACTACTTCTTCTGTGCACCCTGGTTATGAATTTATCTTTGGCTGCACACATGTGGAACATGGTCTGCAGGATCAGTAACCTCTTAGGTGCATAACCCCTCCCCAGCAATGGATTTTTTCATACCTTTACTTATTTAGCAGTAGGAAAAGGACAAGAGACAGCCAGGTACAATGGCATCCAAAGGGCAGCATCTTCAGATGCATGGACAGAGCCAAGGGCAGAGTGCTGGAAAATGTAAGACAGATGATACAGCAGTGACGGCATTGAAAACAGGATGGTTGTACACTTGACAGGAGGTGGCAATATCATCTCTATCACACATGATGCTTTCACTCTACCATTAATTTCTTAAAAAATTAATTACAAACATTCTTTACACTAGTCAGAGAGTTTCTGTTTTTATAGAAGGGAACAGGGTGTGCCACAGTTTTCCCTCTGTCATACTGAGCCTACCATCCTCTTATATTTTCTCTGTGGAGGATTTTTGTGACAATATCCAGTTGCCTTACACCTTGCTGATCATCGCTCTGCCCTTATCCTTCAGTGGAGTGGGAAAAGTTTTTCAGATTCCCATCACACATTGCCCACTGACCATCTGCTATTACCACTGTAACGAGAAATCACTTGGTGAAAGGTGATTAAGTGGTTACAATCCAGGACAAGGTTAGAAGCTCATTATGCTACTTCCCCTCCAATATTAAGCAACAGTGATAAGCCAAGAGTATTAGCTGATATGAATCAGTGCATTTCTGCTATTTCAGTAGTGTTGCCTTGGTTTACATGACATTTAGCTTAAAAGCATTTACCATCAGGTTAATTTAGATCCCAGCCTTTCGTTAAAGTGGGTTTCTGTGTGTCACCATTTTAAAACAGAAACTTGGGAAAATCAAGGAATATTCTTTTCCAGTTTTTATTATTGTTTTAGTCATCATAGATGGAATGCTTTAAAGATAAATAAGCTGTGGGTTCTTGGTAGCACTCATGATGCAAGAATTTGGTTTCTGTTTCCCCTCAGAGCACTGAGGTTTCCTGTAAAGCTACTCTCACTCTGGATTTATGTACCATTTGCAGAGGAAGCTCTATCCACTTAAAGCTTCCAGTTTAGCCTTTGCCGAGTCAGTTTTATACATCAGGTTGTTTAAAAAAAAAAAAAAAAAGGAAAGCAAAAAGAAGGAAAAGTGAGCTTCAAATACAACAAATCTAGAGGAAGTGCACAGCTTCTTAAATAGTTTTTGTTCTTAAAGCAAGCATTTCTCTTTCCATGTCAGGTCTCTGCTGTGATCTGCTTCTGCTAAACCAGAAGCACTCTGTGCAGCCATCCTTTAGGGTTGTGGGTTTCAAGACAATCTCCCAAATAAGATTCACAGTACAGAACAGACTGGGGTTAGCTGTTGCAGCTGTAAACTAGAAAAAGCCACACAGAGCTGCAAAACTAGTGAGGAGAAAAAAAAAGTCCGGCAGTATGATTCAGGACATACCACTTGAGGGGAATGATACTGTTGCTGTACTTAGGTTTGGAAAAAAATGTTCTGAAAGGTTCTCTTGCTAGCACATACTCTATTTTAGTTCTGGGACTCATCCTCTAATGTCATATATATTCTGAGTAGTAAAGGAACCACCTGATGTCCAGCTTCATTTCAGGGAAAGGGAGGGCATAGGTATGATGGGCACTAGAAGACAAGTTTGGACATACTCAGATTACTGGGGGATAGTTCAAAGGAGAGACACCTTGAAAGGTCAGTGTCAGGAATGCAGCATGCTAATGATGCTAATGATATAAACAACATGTGGGATAGTTAGGTCTTGATTTGGTTAAGAACTTATGTACAAGTTGTACTTGAAGCACCTGAGCAGCTGTATTCATTTCAGCCAGGTGATCCACATGCCTACAGCCAACTTTATACCTCATCAGACAGGAGCTCCAAGCATTGCACAGTTACAGAACTGACTCTTCTTGGCGTTTATCCACACTCTTTGAATGCAAAGATTAGTGCATCTTCCGCTTATAAAACTGCCTTCTGCTGGTGGTCATTCTCCAAGCTACTCTGATTCATGGCAAAAGAAAAGCTTTCCCAAAGGATTCAATAGCTCCTTTTCCCCAAAACACACGCATCATCTGCATATATTTGTCTGTATCCTATCTATTCTCAAAAATTAATGAATCACATCTGTGCCTCTATTCTCTCATATCCAAAAGGAAAATATTGCCTGAGGAAACAGTATTAAGTTTTCTTTTCTTTCTTTCTTAGTTTTTTTTTTTTTTTTTTATGATAAGACATAATTTATTGTTTGGCTTATTACCATTGATTGACAAAGTTCCAGAAAAATGCAAATCTTGCTGTTTTGAGATCTTACACTGATTGTAATTTATCACATCACAGGCCCTTTTAGCACCAGAGACATCGTTCTAGCTTAGTAATCCCTCAGAGGATTTCTTCCAACAAATATAGAAGACTGTCATCATGATGAGAAAAAGCCTTTCCCCTAAAACTGTTTATCATCCAAGAATAAATAGCAATGAAAAGAATGGGTTTTCGAGACTTTAGAGGTAATAATCAATTTATCAGGAAGATATTGCTACAAGCATTGTACATAAGCCACTTATCCTTTCCAATGTCTTACAGTGATCTGAATGTCAATTTAAAAAAAAAAAAAAAAAAAGGAGATGAAGTTATAATGCTGTATCAACAGGCAGCTGTCCTAGTGGGCACTGGGAACACAGAATGACTCGCATTGCTGAGCAGTGCACTCATTGCCAAAGAATGATGAGCTCACATTTCATCCCGATTCACATACCCGGTGTGGTCAGACTGAGGCTCACCCCTCCTCGCCCAACTGACGCCCCCTCCCTCCCTGCCTCGACACCAGATCTGGCTCGTTAACATGTCTGGAATGAGCGCGAGCCTACCTCTCAGCTGGCAAGCACAAGGGGCATACTTGGATTCCCAGGTTGGAAGATTATCTCATTCAAGCACAGTTCTCCCAAAGATATATAAGCAAAGTGAGTGTGGTGGTCCCTGCAGAGCTGGTCCGAGCCCTTGGGAGTTTCAGCCATACAGGCTGTACAGGAGTACAACCTTCACACACCAGCAAATATGACGATGATGATGAAAGTAGAGGAGCTGGTAGGTACAACCTTCTTTCATTTACTCACAATTACTTTTCTTTCTAGGCTGTCATTACAACAGGCAGAGAAAGACAACCTTTCTGGATCAGTGATTTAGCAGGTTACCAGCACTGCTGTGCTCTAGGTGCAAACCCTTATATACTATTTGTTATCCTATTGTATTTTCATTTTAACTTTTCTTTGGGAAGCGGGCTCACCACAGATACAGCTACATAGCTGTTTGGATTTTGCATCAGAACACAGTTCACCAGGAGGCAGAGACTGACCAGATTTAGCTGTTTATTTGCCTTTGTCCTGGATTTTAATCTTTATTTTTTTAGAAGCTAGGAATTTTATGATCACTCTAAGTAATTCCAATCTAATAAGGCACTGAGAGAAGGTATTAATGCAGAGAAACTAAAGTATTTTATAATACTAAACAAACAGTTTAGTAATAGTTTTGTTTTCTAATAATACACTAACAGTTCCTACAACCATTGCTGTTCATGATGTAGACGAGCCTTTGAAAAATAATGTCTAAACCAGACCACAAGTGATGGGACATGCCACTGCAGTGTTTAGACTAAGAATGTCTGATCTGTTTGAGAAACTGGGAAAACAGCAATGATACAGTGAAGCACCACTTTTATTTTCCCATATTACTATGTTAAGATATAACTACCATACAGCCTAACTAGTTAATGCTGTCTTAAATTCTTTGGCATAAGTTATCTCTTTGTACATACTTAATTGGGCATCAGAAATATTTCTGAAAGCTACTGAAAGCTGTGCTGCTGCGCAGCACCGCAAAACTCCTGTGTGGGAATAACCTTTTGCCATTCTCTTATAAATGGGACTTTGATACTGACAGAGATGGGTAAAACCAGCCTTGAAATTATTCAACAACCTGATTTAACTGCATGGGATGTGTTTCAATAGAGCTGGAAGGTCCCAGTGGAGAAAGCCTCTCCTCCCACACTACCTGCTCCGTTCCCATACTCAACACTCGCAGGGTGGCTGGTTGTGGTGGTTCTTTCCACCACAGCCTTTTAGAGACTTCTGGTGAGTCTGACACAGGCTGGCAAGTGAACAAACAAGAAAACCCTCAGCAAAAAGGATGCTCTTCCCAACCCTCTGGCTTTTGTTGATACAGCAGCACCTCAGCTGCAGCCAGGCAGGGAGTTAGACTGTGAGCTGGCCTCATGGATCTGGATCCAAGCCCTGAAGATGCCAGGGGTGAGTTGCTGTGTGCATGTGGGATATCTGCCCTCGGGTGAGATTGGTGTAGCCATTTGCACACACAGCTAACCCAGACACGGGTGAAATGACGTCTGCACTCGGTTTGTCACACCTCCTGAGAGCAGGACAGGAACGAGGTCCACCCTAGGGAATCCATGTTCCCAGGTGATCACTGCAGTCATGACACTGATGATTATATTATATCATGTTTGCATTTACAGGTGACTGGGAAGAAAGCGGATGATAAAGAGACTGGCAGCTTCCTCCCTGAGGACTTCAAAAATGGGGAGTATGAAGCTGCTGTGAGATTAGAGAAGCAGGATGACCTAAAGACAGTCTCTGAGCACTCACTGACCCGAGGTGATCTAGCTTACAAGAAGGAGAAAAACCTAGAAGCAGAGGTAGGCTCTTGGGTTTTCTGCTTGGATTTTTATCATCCTGTGCGCACTTTCTGCTTGAAGTTTGAAGTTTTGCCTCTGTCTAAATTAGAAATACATGCATGTGAGCTAAATAAACCCTTGGGAGATCTCCACCAAATGTTTGTCTAGAGTACACTGAACACCATGGAGATCTGCTGACTTCTGTAGCTTAAGGCTGCAGGCAGTAATGCTTTGAGGCAGAACCCAAAACATCCCCTATAATGTCTGACTGAAACTGCAGGGGCTCCCTCCTGCCCAGTCACCTGGTGCCAACTGTCAGTAAGGGGGGAGCAATCAGAGCCAGTTAGCCACCTTCAGCTTCCACACCTAGTGACTGCTACCAAAAATAACTAACCCACAGAAGATGTAAGAGTGCATTTCTGAAGCCAGAAGTCTTATTTACCATGAAAAAGTTCTTTTTATAAAAACATGGCATTACGCTTACTAGCACATTTGGGAAGAACAATTACAAATGAAAGTGATACTGGGCTACAGAAAAGTACCATTTTCTATTCCTGGAGCATGACAATTCTCCCATACCTCTAAGAACTGATGCTTTTTTCCCACAAAACACATCTTGAATTCTTTGGTGAATAAGGAACCAACTGGCCCAAAAATTTAAAGTGGTTTGGAAATTAAAAAGTTTAACTAGAGGGGGAATAAGACTTTTTTCTGAAAAATAAAGAGTGGGAAAGTGAGCATCAGAAATATTAGAATAAACACTACTACTTAACCTTCAACAGAGACATCATTTCTTGCTATAGAGGCTTTTTGAGTTCCTCCAAAACTGTCTCCTAAGAACTTTCTGGGTCTCCAGTTGATCCACAGTCCACTCAGCCAGCATAATTGTCTTCCATTGTATCAATGATCTACAGATCAAACTCTAAATGCAGACAACAATAAAAAGAAAAGGTGGAAATAACCTGAATAAGAATTCAGTTGACAAAACTGTATGCTATATGACAGGGTATCATCAAGGTATTTATCCTTAATGACACCATGAATCTGTCATCTGCATTGACCAAGTTACCCCTTGTTTGTGAATGCCCCTTCTGAAGTCAAGGACACCTCATGGGATCTCAGTTCAGGCAACACATTTTCCCTTGATATTAGCAGTGCCCCATACTGACTTCATGCCTGGATGCTTTTTACAAGCAAGCTTGAAGAAATCTCAAACATTTATTGAACTGCCCATCAAGGACACTGAGGACATTCTTTGTAGCTTACCAAAATAAAACACTTGCTGACTGAAATGCTAAGATCAGTCTAAACATTGTTCTTTACTTAAGGTATGTTTTTAATCAAAGAGAATTAAGTTCCAATAAATTAGGGGCTGCATCATAAAAGTGGTTGAAGAAAAAATGCTTGGTGGAAGTCAGCTAAAACTGCAGGATTTTCCCAGCTCTCATAAGCTGCACATGAGATTTTTTAAGTTGTGCCAGAAGGGACTGCAGTGCTGCTCTGACTCCTGGCCTAAATTCATGCTATCTAGCCCACAGCATAGGGCTGATGAAGAAGCTAGGAAAAGGTTCAATGGAATATGAAAAACTATAGATAACAAAGAATTTCTCACACTTAGTAACTTATTCTAATGTTCAATTAGCCCTATCTGGGAATAAGAATATTTAAAAAGACAGTTTATTTCAAAGTTCATACAATCTTAATAGAATTCAGCTGAATAGTAACACGCTGTCCTGCTACTCTGAAAAGGAAGAGGTGGTCACACTCAGCTCAGCTTGCCGGCTTCTCTGATTTGTTTCAGCTGAAGAAGAAGAAATTAGAGGCAAGGACAAAACTTGAAAACTTGGAGGATCTTGAAAAAATTATTCAGCTGAAGAAGAAGAAAAAATGCAAGAAAGTGAAAGTGCCTGTTTTAAAGGAACCTGAACCAGAAGTTATTGTAAGTTACTTCAAAGTACCTTTTTCTGGAGAAAGCAGTGATGGGTGTTTGTGCCACACGCATTTATGCCCTCTATATTCTTTCCATCAGACAGGACCTGTGGATATACCCACGTTCTTTAAAGCTGCGCTGGAGAATAAGTTGCCAGTAATTGAAAAATACCTGTCAGAAAAAGGGGATCCAAATGTCTGTGATGAGGTACAATCTTTCTTCCTAATGCAAAGTTTTGTAGCTTCCACCCTTATGAGGAGAAAAAAGGGAAGGGGGGAGTAAATAAAAGCTGGAAGTTTTGTACATCAAGTTTTCTAGTGATAAACAGGCCACTGAGACTCTTCAAAGTCATATTACCTGAAAAAAAGTCTTTATATTTAAAAGAAAGCGGTTGGTGCCCAGGAAACCCTGATTTTCAGTAGAAGGTGATCTTCCAAAGCTACAGATGAGGAGATAAGAAATTTGTCTGCAGAAAGACAGAAATAAGTGATGCTGCCTGCCCTCACACTCCATAATGCATGAGCTGCATTTGCAAAATGCAGCATAGCATGTTGGATGGGGAACTCAATAGGCATCATATTAAATTTGAATGCCATACTGCAGATACTTCTCACATCCTTTAAAATGCTGGGTAGGCAGCTCTCAGCTATCAGGTTGCTATTAACATTTAGCAGATTTCGGGTTTCAAAAGTATAAGCTCTTAAAAACGAATCAGCACAGAGTATGTATTTGCCATGGTCCTAGGGGGAAGGGGAGAAAAGATTTTAAAGATATGCTTGTGTGATATGTCACGTCTGACTTTGCACTGTTTCAATTGCCAGTACAAGCGCACTGCGTTGCACAGGGCATGCTCTGAAGGACATCTAGAGGTGGTGAAAAAGTTGGTGGAAGCTGGAGCCCGGCTTGAACAGAAAGACATGGTATGGACATCCACTCACACCTCTTTCCAAAAACTGCTTGTTTTTTTATAAGTGCCAGGAGAAGCACTTACAGAAGTGCTTCTTAGAGAGAAGGAGCATTAAAAGGCCTTACAGTGTCTCCTGAGTTTATCCTTAAAATAACACTTTTAAGAAGAGGTTTCACTTTTTGGGAGGGGTGTCTGCCTTGCTTTGCCAAAACGATTGCTGGAATACACAGGAAGTGGAGGAACACGCTGGCCAGTCGAGTGCCACAAACAGTAAAGCCTAACTTAGGGTAAGAAAGAGAGCTGAGGTCAGGCTACCACTTCAGCCTGCTAGCAGGTGCTGGAGATACCACTGTCCCATGCCTGTATCCAGGGCCCACTGCAATGTGCACGTTCTCCACCAGGATTTCAAGGCTGGCTCGGGAGAGCCCCCTGCTCCTCTGGAATGCCAGCCACAAGGGCTGCTGAGTATCAACAGCTTCTGCAGCTGTTTTTTTGCTTTTCCACTCCTAGCATTTTTGTCCCTGTGCTGAACAGTTGGCACTGGCCAGCCTTGCTTCCCCAGCAGCGCTCATGGAGGGTGTGAGAAGCAGGAGAAACAATAGGCAGGATGGGACCATCAAGAGACATTCCAATCTTCCAGCAGAGCTCAGGGCAGAGAAACTGAATCTTGTAGAGTAAAGGGTTCTAATTCACTTTGTGGATCTGCATAAGTCGTGGGGGGTTTTGTCTCTTTTTTAAAGAGAATCATTCTTTCCCTTGAGCTTAATTTTCCATGCATTTTAGAACCCAAAGGCATTGAATAAATAATATTAACTAGCACACACCAGCCACATACCTGGCAAAAGACAACTTTTAAGTTCACAGAATAGACAAAACACATCCTCTCTCACAGCAGCGTTGCCAAGATCTCTGTCTTTAGGAGCAACATGCAGCAAGCGTGAAGAGTGAGAAAATCACAGCACTGCAGAAATTAGGGCAAAATGAGAAAAGCTGTTACTAGAAACATTGCAGTGATCACAGTGAAGTGCTTTAGGTTAAATTGCACAAAAATTATTTCTGATTTAGAAATTTGATCAAAATAGTTTAACTTTTTTGATATAATGATATATTAAATTCCTTTTAATTTGTTTTCCTACTGCAGCTTCAATCTACAGCTCTGCACTGGGCGTGCCGGGGAGGTAGTCTGGATGTTCTGAAATTCTTACTGGACAAAGGGATAAACATAAATGCAAGAGACAAGGTATGTGCTCTGGACTCTGCAGCTTTTTTAATTGGACGTGAAAAGCTGATCCTTACTCCTAGTAGATAATTTTTGGCAGCTGTTTTTGGAAGCAGCTTTTACTTATTCCATGCCATTGACAGCTTACTCTCCTCCCCCCTCAGCTGCTCAGCACCCCTTTGCACGTGGCTGTGAGAACTGGGCGATACGACTGTGGGGAACACCTCATTGCCTGTGAAGCCGATCTCAACGCCAGAGACAGAGTAAGTCAATCATCTCTTACCTGTCAGCTACCAGGTGGCATCAAGCTGCTGCCTGCCTTGATAGTTCCACTTGCCTGTAAAAACCTCTGACTGTGCAGTTGGAGCTGGACTGAGGTGCTGGACTGGCAGGACTGACACTGTGGTCCATGTCTCGTGTCTCTAGGAAGGAGACACTCCAATGCACGACGCCGTGAGGCTGAACCGCTACAAAATGATCCGGCTTCTGATTCTGCATGGAGCAGATTTAACCCTAAAGAACTGCGTAAGTCATAGCACAAAGATGAAGCATTTCAAAATGCTTTAAAATAAGTTTCCCATCAGAACAGTTCCATAGGTTTCAAGGCTGGGAGAAACTACTGTGAACAGACTTAATTAGATTACTTCAGAGCTAACTGAAGCAGAGTTGAGCCTAGGAAAGTGTAACTTCGGGGAGGTCAGGGAAAGAGAGGAAAACCCAATACCTCTTTTAAAACCAGAAAGCATCAGCTGCCACTTAAACACCACCACATCTTTCTAAGACTTATTTTAATTACTCATATCATACATTGAAAAGATATAACAGACAGACACTTGCTCTGCACAACTCCTGGACTTCAACCACCACTGAGACAACAAAGATTGTAGCTTGTCAGAGAAACCTCCTTTCTGTTAAGCCCACAGCTGATAGCCAGCCCCAGCACTTCATCTGGATGACTGGCTGTTAACCTTACCACTGAGCAACAAATCCCTGTGGCTCAGAGGAGCTTCAATTCAAGAAGTCCCACACCTGACTCAGCTCACAGCCACTGCAGCAGCAGCAGTGTTGCTGGAGCTCTGTGACTACTTGTTAAAATATAGCATATCATAGACCCTTTCTCCTAAATCCAAATCTAGCAGCAGTAGCATGGGGTTTAGAATTGCCAATGTTTTTAAATGACAATCAGTCAAAACTTCAGGGGACAAGGAAGAAAACAGTCACTGGAGCACTCTGCACTCCCTACTCTCTGCCCACCTCCTTGAAGCAGGGCTGCTCCTGGCATTATCCCTCATCAGGGTATGACAATGATAGAACGTAAAGCCCCAAAGGCCAGAGACTTGCTCTTTCAGACTTTGTCTGCACACAAAAATTGGTCTTATTTAATTCCTGTTATTTCCTAATACCCTAATTAAACCAGTACAAACTCTCATCTGAATTCTGCATTAAGAGAAAAGCATCTTATTGAGGTTTCACCTAAATATATTTCTTATCAGTTGAAACTGGAAAAGAAACACCTGCAGCATGTTCTGCTACTCACAGTATTTGCCAATATGGTTGACCCACTGAAATCCTGTGAGACTTCATCAGGAGTCTGACCAGGACTCTGCAGAGCAAACTACTCTGACCTTACGGAGTGAGACTAAGTCTTGAGCCTGTGTGTGCAGAGGGGTCTCACGGGATGCACTGAACAAGTATCTAGGAAAGAACAAGGACTCAGTCATCACTGGATGAAAATTAAATCATGCTTCCTCTGCTTTTTTAACCAGGAAGGGAAAACCCCCATGGATCTTGTTCTTCAGTGGCAGAACGGCACCAAAGAGATATTCAACAGCCTGAAAGACAATTCCAAAAAGAGTGTCCATCCAGGCAAATTCTGAAAAGAGAAACTAGACCACTCTCTTTCTTGCTGCTTTGAAATGCTTCACACAAACCTGGATGAAAATGGCCTTGAACATAGTATTTTTATTGAAAATATTTATGGCACTGGATTATTTGAGGTACCTTCACTGAAAACTGCAAAAAACTCCACCAAAACAAAACAAACCTGCAAAGAAATTATTTTAAAAGACAGGTTTGAGTGTTAAAATTCCACTGGCTCTAAAATGGCTTTATTTATTTCTATTTATTATTTATTTATTTAAAAGCAATTTTTAATTATTCTTAATATTATTTAAGATTTTTTTTTAATAGAGCTTTACATCCTAATGCAATCTTTGTCAGCAACATAAATCCTTTTGTCTTAAATGGCAGTATTTCCAACCGTATTAGCACCTTTCCTCAAGCCTTCCAATAGGTCTAAATAGCGAATACTTGCAATTGTTGCCTTGTCTCTGCTGAATTCTCACTATTAAAATAATCTGTGAAATGAGCGGTGATATGTGGAAGGGCAACGGAAGAAGGTTTCCTGAGATGCCAAGTGGATTTAAAGAAGTAGTTGAGTAATGGTGTTTACACAGGGTTTGGCAGTCGTGGTTGAGAAAGAGCTCGAGGACAGAGCTCCAACCACCACATAATCATTTGGACTGGAGGATTCAGATGTAATGTTGTGAAGGTGAGAGGAGACAATATCAGAAATGTGAATTTTTTTTAAGCTAGACATCTACAAAGTATGATGACTGAAGAATGCAAAATCAGATTATGTATATTTGTAAATTTGTACTGCTTTTTCTGTACATTTTGAACTGATACATTTCAGATTAAATAAACAGAGTGGTTCTTTTTATTTCCTGGAGTGGATGATGGGAGTGGTGAACATGCATGGGGTTATTTTTTCTCTCTTTAAATGAAGTTCACATCTTGGTCTCTGTAAAATTCTTAAAAACTCAGAAGAAAAGTCTCAGCTGCCAAGAGCAGCCAGCACTCAAGCCACCTCCCTGCCACTATTAGATAAATCCCATCTCTTACTTATTTTAATGAAGGCAGATATGAAAGCAGAAAGATAGTGCTTGAGTAAATAGTAAAACAAAGTTACAGTTTTATTACTGGGTTTGATTAAAAAAAATAAATCTCATTTCTCAACAAGTCAGTACTTACTGTGTAGAGCACAAGACAGCTCCAGTTACCCAAGCCAAGGGAGATGCCAAGTCCTGTTAGGAACAGCAGACACTTCTCTCTCCACTTTAGCAGAAGCAGGACAACCTTTGCAATGCTGCCAGCCAGGGCATCATGTCCCACTTCACAGACTCATAGAACAATTTGAGATGGAAGGGATCTTTAAGTGGCATCTAGTCCAAACCCCTGCAAAGAGCAGGGACATCTTCTACTAGACCAAATTGCTCAGAGACCTGTCCACCCTGACTTTTAATGTTTCTAGGGATGGGACATCTACCACCTCTCTGGCCAACTTGTGCCAGTGTTTCACCACCACCCTCACTGTAAAAATCTTCTTGCTTATATCCAGTCTAAATCAACCCTCTTTTAGTTTAAACCCATTACCTCTTGTCCTACCACAATAGGCCTTGATAAAAATTCTGGCAAGATCTTACTTATAAGTCCCCTTTCAGTACTGAAAGGTCCCAGTAAGGTGTTCCCGGAGCCTTCTCTACTTCAGGCTGAACCCAGCTCTCCCAGCACCTCCTCACAGGAGAAATGCTCCAGCCCTCTGATCATCCTTGTAGCCCTCTCTGGGCCCACTCCAAAGGTCCATGTTCCTCCTGTGCTGAGGACCCCTGAGCAGCATGTACAACTGCAGGTGGGAGAGAGCACAGCAGAGAGGCATTACTTGCTGTATTCATGCACCAAACACATTTTGCTTCTTCTCTGGTTACAGCATCATTTTGGAGTTAAGTCCATAAATGACAAACTACCGTATGCATATATATATATATATTACTCCCCAATACCTATAATAAAATGGTCAAAAATTCAACAAATAAAGTGGTCAAAAGTCACAAAGTCAACAAATAAAATAATAACAGAGGAAAAACATCTTATTATTTGTTGAATGAAGCAAAAGCTGCTGTGACTTACA
>JAYRBT010000178.1:19099516-19115482 GCA_036023395.1 Myiotriccus ornatus | reverse complement strand
AAAATGAACACGTGCATAGACAACAATTCCAGAACAGGACATAAAGAAGGAAATGATGCACTAAAGATGATGTGACGTGGAGACTGCTCAGGTGAGACAGCTGTTACACTGCAACTGAAACACACCATGCTGAGTACACATTCAGTGTAACCTTGGGCTCTTCCTTCCCATCTCTGGTAACCATCTAATGTTACTGCTTGGTTTTAAGCGCTGCAGGACACCGATGGCCTTTGGGATGTATATCTGACAGCTCAGGTCAGTCACTCCTACTGGTAACACAAATCCAAGGTACCTCCTAGCAACTGACAAATCCTGGAATCTTCGTTATAGCCATTGATAACAAAATGGACTGGGAAGCAGATTTTTTTTTTTAATGCACTATTATTTCTTCACAGGCCACTGAAGGTAAACTTCATCTACTGGCTTGCAGTTGTATAGAGATGTGTTTAAAACTTACAAAACCGTAAGAGCTAGACTATGAAGGCATGTGTTCTTAGAAACACTTTTAATAAAAAAGGAATGCACATTTACAAGCGAAAATTTCCACGTTAGAAATGTTCCATTGACTTTGCACTAATTCCAGGGGACCTAAGGCTGGGTGAAGTGTCAGTCTCCTCACCAGAAGCCCAGCATGACCTTTCAGATGTGATGACCTACTAATCAGCAGTCTCATTCACACAGATTTCCTCACTTGAACACTGGAGAAATAATTCTTCTCCAGTCTAAACAAAGTAGTAAGGGAGGAATTGGGCTGGAGGGTGGAAGAAGACTCAAAACTGGGTAAAGAAGAGGCTCCTGTTGACAGTTGTTTCACTCCTCAAGCTTGAGTCTTAGCTTTTTTGCAGGCTGGCACCGTTGTTTCTTCCTCCTCAACCTTGCGAGGCTTCTTCACCGTGTACACCACCCCACAGGCAGTCTTCCGAGTTTCTGGAATACACAAGCAGAAGCTGCAGTACCTCAAATAAAATGACACTAATGCATTTAAGGCATAGTCAGTTCAGGTGTCCATACCCCAAAGCACAGTTCAATATGTTGAACAGCCAGCCAGTCAGCACACACAGCACGGAAGCAACTGCAAGGGCAGGAACTGGGGATTCACTGCATTATGGAGTAGGGAAACTATGGGGGGAAATACAGTGGTTGATGTAAAATTACAGCAAACAAAGGAAAACAGGTCTGCAGAGGCTGAGGGGCTGCAGAGACACAAACCCATAGGAAACCAGGCTTAATCAGTTCAGTAGTCACAGAAGGACACATTCTTGAAGCATTGTCAAAAGCATTTCTGAGCCAAAAATACTGTTCTTAAAAAAAATAATAAAAAAAAAAAATGCATTCACATATTCACATACCCCATGACTCCTAAACAGACTATGCTGGCACAGCTGTATTAGCAGAGAATCAACTACATACCAAATAAGTGGCTTTATGGTATTCAAGAATTTTATTTATTGAATCCTCAACATTATCATAAACTACTAGTGTATGATGTTACCAAAATCCTCATATTTGCGAAACAACCTGGTAAGCCCAATCCAACTTCATAATGACTGGTGGGAGGCTTCTCTCCAAAATTTGAAAGCAGAAGAAATTCTCTACAAATAATCTGTTGGCAAAGAGGCTCTGAAAGGACCTTGCCAAAATATATTGACTTATTCTGGGCTAGAATTCTTAATAGGACAAGGAAACAACATCTGCTATTTAATTTCACAGATAAGACAGATGGCAGTCTTGAGAAATTCCACAAAAACTTGACCAAAATTCTTTCAACACACTCTATGTCTCTATGTAGATAAGCAGCAGGCTGGAGGAGGACTCTGCTCATAGGAACGCTCTCACTGAGAGATCAAAGCTACCTGCTGTGAATTACAGCAGGTTCAAGCCCCACCTCTACTGAAACAAGAGATGCAACCCAAATCCTACTGTGCATTTGCACCTTAGAGCAACTCAAGTTGTTGAGAAGGTGACTAGAAATCATTCCTACCCAACAAACCTTGACAGAGGCTGAAACTAAAAGCTAGATATGACTACTCAGAAAGTTAAACTGCCATCAGAATAAAAAAAAAATTCAAGAAACTAAAAACCTGTTCCGAAAGAGGGGATAGTTTCACTACAAAGCACAGCAGGCAGGTCCCTGTTTTGGCTAAACCGTTTAAGACTCGTGAATGTGGTTAAGCAAATGCTCCAGCACAGACAGCACCACCAGTTCCCCCACTGATTCGCTAACGTGGTTACATGGGAAAATAAAAAACCCTTGCCACACAAGCTCCTCTTTATTCATTGGACAAGGGAGCTAAAACCCTAATCTGACTTGCTTTGTAAGGTCTCAGACCTTTCGGAAAATACGCATTAAGAGGAATTTACTTTAGCAAACGCACATGTTGCTTAGAGGAGCTTACAAGTGCTCACCTCCATGAAGCATGGTGGCTCTGCAGTTGGTGGACACAGCTGCCTTCGCTTCGCTTTCCGACAGGCCAAACAGCAAACCTCTGTCACCACTGCTCAGGATCAAAATGCACAGAAAGGAGCAAACAGAATAGGGAAGTCTCTCTGCACGTAGGTTTGCTTACTCTACAAGTAACTGGGAATTAGCAAAGCTGTAACTCAGAGTGACATTTTGCATAAGGTTACCCAGAGGCAGGGAACTGAGGCACCCAATTCTCCTGGCTGCAGTTCCCCAGCAGCCCTCCTGGAAAGCTCTTGGCAACATTTCTTTTACCAGACAAGAAACTGTACTTTTGAAAAGTCTGTCAACGCAGGAACATTTTAGATATGCATAATCAAGCAAAAAAATCACCCCATGGAAAATTTCAGTTTCGGGGAAAGGGCACTGTCTATACAAAAGCATCATGCTGAAAAATTTCCAGCCACCTTTGGCGGGGATGACACCAGATTAGGTGTGTTAATTTGGGTTGAGACTGACTGCTCATTTTAAGAGGGAAGAAAATGTTGTGCACAAAAATCCTTCCAGGCCTCACAACCTCCCACACAGTTCTCATGACTCAGAGCATGCTCCTTCCCTTTGAGGGACAGTCCAGAGATGTGCTTGGGGGGTGGGGAGAGTAATAAAATGCATCTGAATTCCTAAAAGAAGGGAAGAAAAGACACTCTCCTTGGTTTCTAGAACACAACCACTTATTTAACATCACATATATAACTAAGGACTGGAAAATTCAGAAGTAATCAGCACTCAGATAGGAACTTCTAATTTTACATAAATACAATTTTATAGCTTTTGCTACCAAATATGTGGCACTTTGGAGATCCTAAGTAATAATTTCTTGTTTGGTTCACACTGTCCATAGACTTGTATGTTTTTAATTAATTTCTCCATTTACACCCACACAACATCAATGCATATCACAGCGAAACATACCTGTATCCAAACACAGACGGTACTATCTGCAGTGACTACTCAGACCACCCCATGACCAAGATCTGTTGCTCCTTCCACACACACACAGAGCCCTGATTCACTGAAGTGGTCACCAACAAGTATCACTGTATAAAGTTCAAGGACTGTAAAGGATGAAAGAATCTCAAAACCACTTTGAACTTTCAAATGTTACTACTAACTGCTGTCTTTGACTGGGGAAAAGGATACAGATTAGCCACATCGTAAGGACCTCGTAGTTCTAGAGGCTAAAAAAAACCAAAGAAGTTTGAATATGTGCATGCCCTCATCTGCAGGCTGACAGTGTGAGCAAGCAGGACAAGGCTATCAGGAAGGCAAGATTAAATAGCACATTATAGTAAGCTGCTAAAGATACACTAGGAAATCAAACAAATACCACTGTTTTGGCAAACAGAGTCTCCAGCTGAGAGAAAACTGTCATGGAAAATACTGCAGCAGCAAAAAAAAAACCCAAGAAACCCCAACAAAACAACAACAACAAAAAAAATCCCCAAACACATAATACAATTCTTTTGTAAAACAGATTGATTAAACAACTCCTGAAGATGGCAATCATATTTAAACTTACAATTATTATATATTTAGTTTTCAATTAAAGCTGTATTTTAAGCCACAGATAAATCTTTAAATTTTTCTGACTTCAAAAGAAAAAAAATCTGGGACTTACCCTTTCAGCTGCACTAGATATAACTATGTTCTGGAAAACAAAAGAAGACAAACATTCATCTGTCAGACAGAATCAAGAAATGAAAAAAAAAAAAAAATCAGCAAACAGCCCAGACTTTATGAGCATTAACTAAGTTCAGGCTCAGAGTTCAATTAAACATCAGAGTATCTGAGGCACTCAGATGAAGTGAACTTTAGCAGGGTCAGGATCTTAATTTGAGGACATGATTAAACTCAGTTATTGTCCTGTCCCCTACACCGAGAGGGGCACTGGCACAAGCCCTCCCTTGCAGTTATAAACCTCTCACAGACCGATAAGACTTGAGTAAGTACAGCACCTTTTAAAGGGACAGGCTAAGCAGTATAAATGTCAAGAGTGGTGGCATTAAGCAAGCACCTATCAGCCTGTATCACTCATAGTGGACTTCAAAGGGACCCTAAGGGTAAAGAAAAAAATGCAGAGCTGCAGACACTGTGTTAAGGAGTGCCCCCTTTATTTACACCAGCTGAAAGAGGCCCTCTACAAACAACAACTTGCCCTGAGCTGTAATGGAAATGGATTTAGGAGTCCAGGATCCCCCAAAAGCTACTTACAGATAGTGCCTTTAGACAGTTTGGTGCTCCTGAATTTTCAGCCTACTCTGTTGAAGTACAACTTGATGCTAAGCTCAGCATTCATGTTGGCCTTAATCAGACTCACAGTGGTTCAGGAAACTTATCTACACCTAGGCAGTGGCTGCCAATTTGTGCCATACACTCATTTCCCTCAACACTGGCACCCCTGTGAAAATTGCCAGGCTGAAAGAAATCCTTCTGCCTTCACTCCTACAAGGTTTCTGCAAAACAGGTATGTGGGTACACAGGGCTTGGCAGATACCACAGCTCAGCAGCCAGAGCTTTTCTAAAGTTAAACCTCCAAGGATGCTCACCCAGGGGGAGACTGTTTTGCACAGGTGGAAATGCTGCAGCAGCAAAACTGCCTTGCACCTTTTATTATACTGCATAAAAAGCTTTGGGAATTCTTGCTTGAGTGGATGGGAATGAGAATTACACTGAGGCAGCAAAAGGCTTTCCCTCTCTGGCATCAGTACCACCAACACATCATGCCACCTCCACTTTCAAGGTGGGGCTTCAGATCCCTTCCCCACACTGCTCTGCTTGTCCTGCCACCTCCCCAGCATACAGAGAAGGACAGACACTGGAAGGAAATGCCGTGTGCAACTGGAACTCAACATGTGAAAGCTACATGACAATGACTGTATGTTCACCCTGTGCCCAAGGTTTCCTTGTGTGCTGAGGAGAGGATGGGACAGACAATTCTGCCTTACCATAAGGAAAGCCAGAAGCAGAAGCAATACATACATTATAGTGACTTAACAGCAGACATCCTGATGGTGCCTAGGACATTTCTTTCTGCATAGTTCACCTTTAAATTGACTGCACTATGGATCCCAAGGGTGCTTTTGAACTTCAGTGGTGCTGACTGCAAGGGTTTGCTGGGAAAATTCAAATCTCCTGCTCCAAGCTCTAGCAACTAATGCCCGTGCCCCAGGCTCAGAGAAGCTCCCAGAGCAGCTGTGCAAGATCTTGGACCAGTACGAGATTGTGGTTCACCACTGTGCACTGGAGATACACTCTGCCGGGTTCAAAGGCAACGGGCTTGCATTAGAGGATGGGTAAGACAGGAGAAGGAGACAAGAGCAGACAAGAAAAGCACTGCTAGAAAGCAAAAAGAGAAGCAGGCAAAGGCAAATCTAAGGGGAAGGGCTAAAGGGAAAAATTGAAAGGCAAAACACTATCTCCCCAGGTAAAGGAGACAGCAGCTGTTCAAAACACTGCTCCAGGCAGCACTCCAACTCAGTTACCAAAACACAGGAGGTGAGGGACTGTGGCTATGCACACCTTCTGTCTAGCAAGGCAGGCAAGTCCTTTCTTCATTCCCTGCACACTTTAACATGTTTTAAGGACTCCGTGCAATGCCAGATCTGAGGACACCAGTACATTTCTGGAAGTTTCTCTGCCCTGCTACAACAGAGGAAGAACAAAAGGATCCAAAAGTTTCTACAAGTTCAGCAACTAAATGTTACAGAAGGCAAAAGTTGCGTGCCAGGTGCCAATGCAAGCGGCCTATGGGCCAACCATCCCACGACTCATGAAAAAAAAATTTAAAAAGCGCCTTTACATGACTGATGGAGGCAAACTGTCAGTAAGGACTAAAAATCATCTCCACTGGCTACAGATTGACAGATGCAGAATGAAAGGACACCATGCAAGCCTGAGCATCTGAACATCTCACTTGCCCTATTTGTGACATCACTTCAACTGGTGCTCTCCAAAACAACAACCATGTGAGAAGTACATCTTGAATTACATACACAGCAGACCCCTTTCCTTTGGCATTCCTTTTTTTCCAGTGCATCTCTTTCCTCTGTGCAGTTCATGTCCAAGTCAGTATTTTGTGCAATTAACTCCCAGAGCTGGGCTTCTCAGGAAAGGCTGTGCAAATACTTACTTTATTCTGTAGCACCAAGGGAATTAACCTGTTTGACCCACTCTGCTGTCCTATAAAAGTTGCCATGCCTGAGGGGAACTGAGGTAACGATGGATCTACTTTTAATTTGCCTTCCAAGCTCTATATCCCACTTCAGACTAGATTTGCAGGGTAAGGCAAATTTCAGCTTCTCTGTACTAGCTGTGGCAAAGGCCATTTCCAATAAAGTTGGCAGGAGCTACAATTTCTTTTAACTTGGATATGTATTATATGCTTCCCTATTAAAAAATCATGGCCTGAGAGGACCCAGGATGACAGACAGCTTAACCTGGTAGCCTGGGAGGAGGGAAGTTATGAAACCAATGGATTACAGGCGTCTCAGCATTACTTCTTCCTTGGGTTTCAGTAGCATGGAAGAATGCAGTCGATCTGACTGCAGCAAAGCCTTGGCTGACACCCAGCTAGCTGTTGGGTCTGTTTTGTACACAGGGAATTTACCAACCATTTAACAAAACAAGATTTCTACTTTTTTTCTTATTGTTTTCTACCCCCCGTATTCAATATATCAAAAAAAGAGCTTGTGGTCAATCAGAAATATGAAATGGGGGATTTGAAAGAAATGCATGGATTTCCGTTCCAGTGTAAACCTTAGCTCTTTGGAACTTTGTTCTCTCCCCATCCCCTCTCACCTTTGTTTTGGGAATCGCACACCATAAAAACACACAGGTTGTTCTGAAAAAGGAATCTAACAGCTTGACAACTTAAGAAAGCATGCAGTGGTGAAAGGCTGGAAGTATCTGGAGCTAGAATAATTGTGTCCTTGTGTTAGTAGGCAAAGATTCAGTCACAGCTTCAGATATCCCAGCATCAAACTCATTTAAAATGGCTCAGTCTGTACAACTCTAGAAGAATTTGAACTGAATTAATTACCTTGTTTTCACTTTGAGAGCTTACCTTTCCTTTGCAGATCTGCATCAGGCTGATCGCATTGGAAATTGTGTATCTTCTCATTGTGGAGTCTTTGATGGCAGGTGTGTAAAGAAGTTCAAAGTAAATGCCTCGATCTATTGCCTTCACATGAAAGAGAGTAATCAAAAATCAAAAGGAGAGAAGCCGAACAGTCTAACAAGTGCTGTCTATTACTGATGTCGCTTATTCTCAGTTTAACTGTTTTATATACGAAAAAATTAAGGCGGAATTTTTCCAGCAAGAGCCCAGCATAGCATGAAAGGATCATAGGGGAAAGCTGCACTGCACAACCAGATACGTGTACTCGAATCTTGGGATGACAGATAAATGAGGTTTAACAAACAAAGAATTACCAGCCACTTAGTTGTTGTAATTGGCTTTCCACTATCACAGAGATGAGGAAACAGGTAAACGCTGCTGCTCAGAAACAAGTCTTGAAACTTTGAGGACTCTACTCCTCTAGTCCCACACCCTGCTGTAGGAAAGATCATCACTTCCCACAGTACTCATGTCTTGCAGATGAAGAATTTGTCCTTGCATAAAAGCAGCAATCAAGATCCTTCTTCTCCTGTCTCACAGCATACTTTGGCATTTGTGACAATATTAAATAACACTGAGTCACAGAAGAGGTTCCAAATAGTAATAGTGATTATACTTTCAGCTGCTTTAAAATCTTTGCTATCTGTCAAAGTACCTCACCAAAAGCCTAGTATTCTTGTTTTTGCAAACAGAGAAAGGTTAAGCAACTTGCTATAGGGCACAGTGCACTAGCAATAAAGACACAATTTAAAGCTGGGAGTTCTTTGGTCCATGGCCTATACTACATTTGCCTGAAGTGATACTCTATGCTTTATACTTGTATTATTAAAATATGCTGCAATGCTAATACTGTAAGGGAGTCCAGTAACTGAATACAGATGGAATTAATCCAGCTCCCATCCATGCATGACCTCTGCGTGCAGGCACAACAGAAGCTATGTATGCATCAAATGGTTTACACAGAACTGGTCTGACATCTGCAAACAAGAGAAGCCTGAAACTTTATCAAAACCAAAACAGGTGATGGCAAGACACCAATTTCCAGTCAAGCAGATTTTTAACCTCATCCCCATCACTTCAGCTGCCTGTCAATCTATCTGTCTGGCATCATAACAACCAAAACTGATTGCCCCAGGATATACAAAACCAGTCCAACAAACAGACTGCTTTGAAGCTGGGAGTGTGAAAGATGAGAAGTAGCTTGTAAGGAAAATGTCTCCCAACACGGGGCTCCAAGAGCCACACAGCTCCTTACCTGGGTCATCTTCTAGAGTTTCAGGCAGCTAGGGTACTCTCAAACAACATTTCATACAAAACTGTAATTTCAGGTGGAATGCTGAAGTTCTCAGTTTATAATAAAATCTGATGTAATATTTTTATTGTGTTTCAGAATTAATTCTACCTAATTTTTAATTTTTATTCTAGGTCAAACTTTCTGAGAAAAGCAAGTAGCATTACCAGCCAATTCCAAATTTAAATTTTTAAGCACTAAGGACTACATCAGCCAAAAATGCCCATATGGAATGAACCTGGACATATATTCAGAGGAAAAAACTAGTTCAGCTAAGAGCATGTTCAGATTAAACTTTCTGGCAAGCCACCAAAGTAGGCAGAACTGAATTTAAAAAATATTGGATCCATGCTGATAGCCATCTTGCGTCCCACAGCAGATATTTAAAAATTTCACATTTCGTTCAATTACCAGACATTATTTTGTCTAAGTGTGGATTCAATGAAGTTGTCTTCCAAGGAACCAGCACAACATCCTTCTCCTAAATTAACACTGTCATTCACGTTTCTTATCTTTTAAATCACGGGGCTGTTTATCTATTCTGACACAGCTGTACCACTTCTGGGTTGGGAAGCAGCTTAGTCAGCAATCACACCACATCTCATTGCTTGGCAGAGTAGTGGCCTTAAGGCTCTGTTTCCACTCCTCGGGAACACCAATTCTGCCTTCTTAAGTGGGGGACAGGAGGAGAAAAAGAAAGAACATACATCACTGCACATTAAATGCTGCAGTGGAGGCCCTGAAGTGAGGGACATCTGGAACAACATTATAAATTATGCAAGAAAATAAAAGAACCACTTGGATGGGAATGGTGGGAGGAAAGGGGTAGAGAATTCAACTCAAATTCTGTATTTAATGTCAGTTCAGTCTAACAGCAAGAAAACAATTTAGATGTAAATTTACCATATTCACAGGGGGCCTTCGGAAGTAGAATGGCAGCTTTTCTGTTACATTTATGCATACCAGATCCACATCTAGAGTTGTGCACGCAATCTACAGCAAAGAGATAGGAATGGGTTATTAGATATGCCAAAGAAAATTCATGACCAACTTTAGGTGCATTAATGTTCTCCTTAATTTCTTAATGCAACAAGCGTCTCTCCAGGGTCAGTTCAGTTTTAAAATGAAGAGGTACTATGCCATGCAGGTATGCCAATAGAACAGCAGGGCTGCAGATGCACAGCCTGAGCATCTGAGGCTTAAACCCCAAGTCTTCCCTCACTCAGAGAGCTACTTTTCCACTAAAATAATGACCAACCCCAAAGCAATACTTACTGCTTTGTTTTTATCTAACAGAGGACATGCAGAAGCAATGCTGCCTTTCGATAAAAGAATTCACAGGTTCAACCTGTGACAGGGACAACCCCAGTATATAAAAGGGAACAACCCAGGAACTGCCCTCTATCCCATCATGCTCTACTTCCAGTGCAGCACATGTTTGTTTTCAGGATTAATTATTTTTACCAAAAGCAACAAAAACTGAAAGAAAAGCAGAATTTTAGACAGTGACTGGTGGTGTCGCATGCCTAGTACTGGAGACTGATCCACAGAGCCTCTTTTTCCTGACTGGGTGGAAAATGTGCAGCTTTTTCTGAGAGCCACACCTTTGGTGGGGTCTGAAGATGGCACTGAAGGCTACAGTTCAAAAGTTGAGCTTTGAATTCATACCACAATTTACAGGTTGTATTAAGAGATGGAGGTAATGAACAAAGGGTGGAGACTCATCACACTAAGATACAGGGAAAATTAACTGCATGTAAAAGGGAGCCCTTGATATACATTAACCTCATGCACACAAGGTATGTAGGAATTATATGTGCCTACCCGATAAAGACAATTACACGGGGCCAGACAATATCTGCAAGCAGCATTGTAACAAAGAAAATAAAATGGGCTGAAGAAGTTGAAAAGGAATTTTCTGTGTGTAGGGGAACTCTCTGCTTTCAGAAACCTGCCAGCAACTGCTCCAAACACACCTAGGCCAGGCATCAACCATTCATCTCTCCTCCCATCGGCATGAAAGCAGTGGGGGTTGCAGGCAGTCCCAGGGGTGGATGCTCTGATGCAAGGAAACCTATTGCTTTGCAAACTACTCTTCCACCAGTTTGTTCACACGGAATTTGGATGGAGATGAGAGCAGAGGCCCAGCTTTAGAGATGTTTCTTAGCTGTTGACAGCACTCCCTCCTAGACAAGAGAGCCACAGCACACGTGCAGTCAAACCACAAGGTTTTAGAAGTTAAAATATATCTACCAGGCCATTCAGACTAAACTTTATCTTCATGCCCTACCTTTATCAACTCTGTTAGGCAGGACACTGTTGGAATCTATTGCATAGAATTAAACCTGCATGTGGAAGTTCAGCCCTACTACAGCCAGTTTTCCTCCTTTTCTTATGTGAAATACCAACTACCAGACAGAGGTGGTTTGCAACAACATGCACAGAACAAATAGCTGTGAATCACATTCTTGAAAGGATGTCAGTGAGGCCATAGAAAATACAGGAAGAGATAATGCTAAAAATGAAGGAAAGCAAGAATAGACATCAGAAGCATTCAAGCTTCCCTATGTCATGAGAAATCAAGCCTTCCTAATCAGCTCCAGAAACACTGGAAAAGTTTTTTTCAGTCTGCAAATTAAGTACAGTCAGAGAGAGAGTGACTCAAATGCCAGGATATCTACAGGATTCCAGTGACCAGAACATTTCAGAAAATACCACCAAGCAAAAACAAAATTAAGAGTCATACTTCCTCCTGAAGAATTCCTGCACTGCATGGAAAACTGAAGAGGAGATTATTCCAGACACTCTTATGTTCAGCCAAGCTCTGGCTCACAAGTCACACATGCAGGCAACTTAAGGTGACCCTGCCTGCTCAAAGGATCTGAAGTGCAACATCTTCATACAGAAAATGACATCCAGTGGTTGCACAGCCCAGCACCTGCCTGGCCGCACTGTGGGCAAGAGCCCCACCTGCTGGGAAACTCTAGACAGCCATAAATAAATAAATTTGCCACTGTTTGGATGCTCTGAAGCAAGCTTTGGCAAATATTCTAGGAATAAACATTGAAATTTGGCTTTGCACCACATCCTGAAACTTACATGAGCAAGTTTTTTTTAGATAGTGGTGATCTGCTAATTGCTTACAAACAGCAGACAGAGGTAAGTAATGCAATTAACATTCAGAAATCTTAAAAAGTGAAAGTTTTGAAAAGCAGCAGGCACAGACCTTATTACTGGCACAGAGTGGGCATTCCTATTGCAGCCCAAAACAATCCTTTTGGGAGACTTGAAGAAAAAGCCTGTTCGACAATTGGCAAACACGGCTTCCTCACACCTTTGAGGTAATGCTGTTACCAAAAGCCAATTTTAAAATATGAAGTTGATTTGTGACCCACTCTAGATGGCTTTCTTCTTAACAGAGAAACATCCATGAGCCATAAGAGCCAAATGTAGGTGCCGAAACCCCACGTGTAATGTCACTTGTGTCAGGCTACCCACTGATACCTCTAGAAAATTGACACGGCTCTCCACACAGAGATTAGAAAATCTAAAATCTTAAACCAGAAGACAAACATTCAAATCTGCCCTGAACATGAACATGTAAGGATGAAGTCTTTCACCTCACGTGGTTTTCAAGAAACATGCTTGGGTTCCATCCCCAGCTCTAAGTGCTGCCAGCATGGAAGCAATGAAGATGGTCTCGCTGACAATCCTGCTTCTGTCCTAACACACTGCACATCACTTGCCAGAGTGTCAGCTTAACCAGTCTCTAACTGCACTGGCCTGCCCAGAGCACAGCCATCCACTTTGTGCTGGCACAGCGATCCACACGGTTGAATCAGAGCAGAAAAGCGGATCTGCCTCAAAAATAACTTGGCAAAAACTCTGGTTACTGTTCAGCCAAAAGCACGTTCCTCAAAGCAAACTGCCAGGCAGCTAAGCATACAAGCAGCCTCACCAGCAGAGCAGTCAGGGACCTGCAGAAATGAGTGTTTTTCATACAGAAATGTTTATGACAGCTTAAGCACCGCCACAGCTGGATGTCCAACTGCAGCAGGACTCATGATACGGCTGAAAATAAACAATAATCACCCTTAAACGAGAGCACGTCCTTTCTCCAAAAAACAACACAGCATAAATCCTGCTGATTATCTAATTTCAGGCACTTGTTTAAACATATGATAACTGACTGAGCTCACGTAAGAAGTGAGATTTTATACTGTTGCCAGAGATCAAAAGAGAGGTGGAGAGTGGCCCTCAAAAGTATTTTACAACTGCTCGCCTCCATCACACACCCAAGAGTTCTAAAATCTTGCACAGGAAATAAAATTCAGAAATTAGTTTCATTAAGCTGTTACTTAATTTATACTTAATTTATATATACTTAATTTAATACTTAAAATAATGTCAATTAATGCTTGAATTCTTCTGCTGAAAGATTCTTTAAAGTTCACCTTCTACAGCCTTTTGCTTTATACTTTTCTTGGATAAATCTTCAAAAAGGAGGGGAAATAATTCAGAAAAACAAAACAGAAGAATGTAATTTTAATGTGGCAAAATAGGTACTCAACAGTACTAGAAAGCAGCTTTAACTTATTTAGCAAAGCCAACCACCAGACTCAGCTTTAAACTGACAAGTTCCCTTTGAAAGTACATTCTCCAAAGAGACTCACATTTATTTTGGGTGTCCAAAAGCACTGCCTCACACAGCAAGCATGCCTGCTTCCTACTGCCAAGGCTAACAGAGATGGGATGCTTCCATCTACTCTCACAGTTCAGACTTAATGATATTTATGAGCTTATAACACGTCAGACATCACAATATTGGGTTTTGTAAGAAAAAATCTGATAAAAACATCATTTGCTTCAAAGTGCTCCACCTGATAAGAACATTGACATCAGCTGTTAACAAGCATTTGAGAACAATTTAAATAAAAATTATTCACACCTGCTATTTTCTCTCATAGTGGGAGCCCTACCACTGCTACAAACATCAGCACCTGTTTAGTAACACCTTCAAAGACTCACCAATTTTGTCGAGGTAGTTTTCAGTTGCAAGTTTACTCTAAACAGTCAGGATAAAATCCAAGTGAGAAAATGACCGTCTGCCCTTCAAGTGTTTCCCCTGAGGCTGTTCTACTTTTGTACAGCCTCAATGATTTTCTCAGCAGGCAAAGTAACAGATGAATCATGAAATCACAGAAGCGAAGCTTCTCTCATTCAACTTAAGCATCCAAAACACTCAAAACAAAGACAGAAATCTCAGTCTGACAATGGAGCAAGGGCTACTGGGTTTAATCAGCCATATTTACTTTTGGAAATTTTAGTTTATCTGTTCATAAGATGCTGCAACAACCAGAACTGGCTCTGTCTTGTACGCTCCTGCTCCTCTTTTAATTTAAAACAAAGAAGAAAAAAAAAAAAAAGAAGAAAGATATGCCAAAGCTATTCTTTTGGACAAACTTTCAGGAGAGGACCTAAGACTCAAAGGAAGAAGGTAACTCTCAGAACCACATTAGTTGCACTTTAAAATCCTCCCCAGCATTTCAGAGACCTGGAACAATCAATGCTAACAGAAGATCACAAGTGTGTTTTGGGGAAGTTAGAGTTTGAGACACTAAAGTTCAAGAGAGAATTTTTCTATATGATGATAACACACATACTTCAGGGGGAAAAAAAAGGATGTTTTCTCTGCTCACTAGAGTAGAAGACACACACAAGGCAACCACAGTGCAGGGGCAGACAAGTCCATTCATCCGATAGATCAGGTAGATGTTTCAGACTGACCTGTCACCTCAAGACCTTGCAGCCTCCTGCAATCCCTCCCAAACTGTTCAGACTGTTAACTGACCAGGCAGCCTATAATTCTTAATTAGCCCCATAAGGTCTTTATAAAATAGGAAATAAAATCAAAACAAAGCATGTACTTAAACTAGCTCAAGGCACTAAAAGTTACTGAATAAGCATTACAGGTCAGATGATTGTACTTACATGGAACAGTTTCTCAGTCTTTGGAAATACTGCTATGATGTCATATAACCTTATATTTGCAGATGTTGATCTCTACAAAAGGAGCAAAAAATTACTACCTTTAATTCTGGCAGAAAGCAAAGCTATGCACAATGATTAAAACCAAGATAGCGAGAAGGAAATTTCTTTTTCCCTAGTACTCAAACAAAGCCAACAATCATCCAATTACACAACAGGTCTCTACTGTGAAGTCATTCATTCTCAATTTCAGCCTTATTGCCACCCACCTACTAAGGCACTTACACCTTTTGCTTCGGTCATGTAACACTAAAACACAACCAGACCCAAGGCTTGCTCATGGTCTTCCAGTTTATGCACAGAAGTACAGAAATTGAAGAAAATAACCAAGGAACAGAACTATTGTTCCATATTGACACATGATCAGCAGAGGCCATATCCAGTCTTGCAAGTCTGCATCTCTTCATGATCACATTATCTGTTAAAGATGCAATCTGAGAAATCACTGCTGAGTGCCCTATAAAATCTAGGCAGTTCTCTCCATAAAATGTCCAAAGTTTTATTCATTCACTGAGAAAAAGAAATAAAAATTGGAAAATTGATTGCTAAATATACTTACCAAGAGATTACAGTGGGAAGGATCAGAAACAACAAGTGTTAGCCGGGTTAAGACTTTAATTCTTTTAGATGTCCCCTACAGAAAAAGAAATAATACAAAAGACTTAAAAACCATCAAAGAAAAAATTTGTGGTGATTTCCACCCAGCCTGCTATAAAAAGAAAATGGTGCCTTGCTATACTAATTTTCCCTAATTTATATTATCTCTTTGATATTATACTTGCCCTTACTAAGAATGACATTGTGTTTCTCTGAGTAAGGGCCAATAGAAAGAATAAAGAGAGAAAGAAAGAAAAAAAATCACGCAGAAAAACCGACTATGTTTTATTACTGCTATGATTCCCCAGCTAGGCCACTGCAAGTTCCTGAAGTAACCAATATCAATGACCTAAAATACATGCTTGTATTTTATTACACCCACATTTTGCTTCATCAAAACCAGGAAGTTATTTCCAAAACTCAAATTTCAAGAATTATACTGTACAAGCAGAT
>JAYRBT010000178.1:19052218-19097338 GCA_036023395.1 Myiotriccus ornatus | reverse complement strand
GTGGGTTGTATTGCTCGGGTCGCAGGCGGGGTCTCTGAGGGAGATCACCCTGGCTCTGAAGGAGATCACTCCCGGATGTGAAGGAGATCACCCTGGCTCTGAAGGAGATCACTCCCGGATCTGAAGGAGATCACCCTGGCTCTGAAGGAGATCACTCCCGGCTCTGAAGGAGATCTCCCCCACTCCGTGCCGCTCTCGGCGCCGGCCGAGGCTCCCCGCGCTCCTCGGAGCCGCCGTGTGCCCACCAGGTGGAGCGGTAGCTTTGCTGCACTGAAGTGTTCATCGCCTGTAAAACTGGTTGAGCTCCATCTGAACATTTTCAATTAAAAAAAAAAAAAAAGTAATCTCTTCTACTTACTGCAAGTCTTCTTTTTCCTACGTTGGTTAAAACGTGAAACAAATATCCCCTGGCATGCAGAAGGACTGAGGAGTCTGTAATCACATGCAAGTTCACTGTGTGGCACTGATACAAAAAGCACAAATGTTATTCTACCGTTAATAAATAGCACAGAATATGTAAAATACAAATGTCAATTACCACTAGGGTGTTTTTGTTTGTTTACTTGGTGACCTAGAGCAGGTCTGAGACTCCCGTCTGACTTCAGGTGGACAGGCCAGGGTGTGCCTGGCTTTCTCCAGACTGAGCTAAATGCACACCAGGGAAAGTCCAAAGGTTATCTGGACCCCTGAATTCTTAATGAGGCAAAAATGATTCTAACCCCGGCCAAGGCATCGATGCTGTCAAACCTGATACATCCCTTTTTATGGGGTCTGTCCTTGATGCAGCTTGTGCCAGCTGTGCACAAGGGACTTGCGAGGATCTGCAACTCATTTCTACCAAAGTTATCACATGGTTTACGAAGGATGGCTGAGAAACAACAGCGCCTTCTTGGCGTATTTCTGGCATTGCTGTCTGATGGGTTACAAAGACCTGGGATGGTGGTAGCAGAGAAGCTACTTGTGGGCTGAAGATGCTGCACTAGGAGTTTGGAGCAGCTTTGAGGGTCAGTAGAAAACAGCCTGCCACGTGTCTATAACAGGAAAAAACCACATCACTCTGAAAGGGAAAATAAACCAAACCAGCTGGTAAACCATCTTTGTTCTTGACACAACTATGGCAGCGTTTTGCTCTTGACAATATTGGAACAAGATATTTCCGTAAGGAGCTCTCTTTGATTTATCTGTGTCTAAACTGTTTGTGACAACAGATCAGCTACTACTGCTTCTTTGCCAGTCATTTGAACAAGCAGGACAGCCTGAGCGGTATTGCCAAAGTTTTTCTTTGATATGTGTAAAAATGGAAGAGCTCAAGGTATTACTCGAGGTTTTCTTTGACTCAGTGTACAATGGAAATTGATTCAATTTGTCTTAATGAATGTAAAATGCAATCTATGAATATGTATCAGTTATATTTACTGCAGCAGTGTTCAGAGACACCAAACAGGATTAAGCAGCTTTTGTTTCTGGCAATATACAGGCAAAACAAACCTTTCCTTGAGACATTTAAAATGGAGAACCTTTAAACAGATCTTCATATGGAAGATCTGCAGAACCCTATTTGCTGTAGTGATGCAGGAATCTGAGTATGAAGCACTTCCAGCATCAGGTATCATGAATCATGTTCTCAGACCAGCGCACAACCTTATTTCCTATGATATTAATTAGATATTGCTGCTTTTATTTACACCAGCCCCAGTGATCTACTTAGAACCTCCTAATGATCCTCACTGTTAAGCCACAAGCTTCTAATGTGCTTTTTTTTCATCAGTGTCCCGAAGTCCTCCTTGGTGAAGACAGATCTCCTCACTCCAGGTGTTTTCTTTCTCAATACACCTAGATCTCCAGGCATCCTTTCAGTAAATTTTGATGCAGAAACCCTGATGATTCTTCTAATAGCTTCTAAACCTCAGTAGCAACTACTGAGGTTTTTTTTGCTCTAGTTCTGCATTTAGCACTTTCAGGGAGCTAAGATGTTATTTAGTACTATCTGTCTCAGCAACTCAGCATGAATGTCACAGTCACTTTTATCATGACCTCATAACCTCAATAAGCTCCTTTGCAAAGGTGCAGACTGAATCTTCAGGGTTGGGAGATCTCATTTTCTGAGTGATACAGAATTTTTAGCATAAATGTCATCTTAATTGTTTGTTTTCTTTTCAGATGCAAGCTTCCTGTTGTTAGCATTTGTTGGTTCTAAAAAAAAGGGAAGACATCATTTCTATTTAAGTTGCACAGATGCAAGTATTTATTTTGACAATGACAAGAAATGCCAAAGATGAGAAAGTTTACCTCTCTGTTTCACAGAGTGATAATAATTTATCTTCACAAAGACAAGAAAAGGCAGAAAAGAAAACTGCAGCTGCAACATCTTTGTTAGAACTTAGACAAGAGTCTTATTTGTTAAACAGCACATGCTGAGAATAAAAAAAACGAGGTTTCAATAATCATTGTCCGTGGAATTCTAGCCAGTCTCTGATAAAATATTCTAAATATTTTGACAACATATTTTCCCAAGGCAGAAGAAATGTATACCTATATTTTATTTGTTGTTCCCAACAGCACGTGTGTGTGTGTGTGTGTGTGTGTGTGTGTGTGTGTGTGTGTGTGTGTATTGGTTTCTAAGAAAAAAAGAGATGAAAACAAAATGAAACAAAAAAATTACAACAGACAAATGAAAACAACAGTTTAGAAAGATAAACTGTCTCAGGCAAGAAGAACAAAAAAAAGGGGATGATAAGAAAGGAAAAAGAGCAAGGAAAAATTCTGATCTGTTTATTTTTTGCATTGCACACTTGTGTTACCTTCCTGCCATGTATCCAAAATTGAATGGTTTAAGAAGGACAATGTAACAGGGCCTTCAAGCTTTTATGCTAAGATGAGCAGGGCTGTTTTCTACAGGCAGCTGTGTGAGGGAAAGTGTTACCATGCCAGGCTGTCAAAGTTTCCTCCTCCACTGCATTCCTTGACCCATTTCAGTCAGGATCCTCCAAGCTAACACAGACCTGCTGTCTTAACAGTCACTGCAAGCGTTAAGTCCTCCAGGGAGGAATGAAGTATCCAGGATTTAGAGCAAGTTTTTCAACACAAACACTTTGATAGCTACAGTCTGGCCTCACTAAATCAACACGTGCCTGGGAAACTGTATTTCCATAGCCAGTTCTGATGACCTATCTTAGCTTATCTCACTATCCTGGGGGCAACAAGTTGATACCAATACCCACTGTTACATTACACACTTAGAATGAATGACAGATGCTGTAGATGCTACATTATTAGAACTATTTCTTTAGGATGAGAAAAAATAAATAAGTTAATTGTTTTTGGAGAGGAAAAAATCAAAGTAAAAAGTTCTCTTGCTTTTCAAAAAAAAAAAATCTGAAACATTTCTATATAGCAACAGTGAAATATCAAAGTTGATATTTGCAAATAAAGTACGTTGTCACATGTAAACAAAATAGTTTACCTTCAGTAAGTGAGGAAAGAAAGAGTGTCAAGGGCCTTAGCAGACAGTTGAAGGTATACAGACATATTAGGAAGCTTTTATGCATGGAGAACCTAAATCACAAAGGATAGGATTTTACTAAGCTCAGCCAGAAAAATGATTTGATTATATTTATTGAAGCTTAATGGAAGGTGAAAAAGTAATTTCTCAGGGAGAGAACAAATGTCAACTTGTTATTCTCAACATCTAATTGGACATTTATTTCATTTCTGTATGCTGTCTGGAACAACATTTTAGAATTTGTAAATAGGATCACTGAAGACAAAAGCAGGATGTACCCTTGGAAACATCAAGTCCTACCTTCATGTATCATTGTTTTAAGTATCTAGACTAGCTGTCATCTCATGGAATGATGGATGCTCTCTACTTTCACAGACATTGAGGATGTCAAAACCTCTAAAGCCCTCAAGGAAAGCATCTCTCCAGATTCAGACCGGCCCTGGAAACTGAAATGTTATTTTAGATGTGTCCTAGAGAAAAGCTTTCAAGAAACATATTTTAGAGAGGTATCAGGTGCTTCATCTTGCCAAGGTTTAACATTTTCCCTGTAATAGTACATAAATCCCTTTTTATAATGGTACATAAATTGACTTAAATTGATTTGTTTCTTCAAAGATAAGATTATGAGAGTAAATACAAAGAATGGTAACGTATGGGCCTTGAGAAGGAAAGAAATCAGGTGATTAACTTCTAATGAACTGTATGGGAATTTAAGGTACAGAACAAAAGATGAGGCTAAATCCTTCTTTCAGATGGGAATGGGTGGGAGTACACACAAGTGATCCTGCATATCATCCACTGAGAACATTAAGAGAGTCACGTTCCAGAAATGTATTGAAAAGCTGTCAAGAAGAATAACTGATTTAATGAACTGTGTCAACACATTTGCAGGAAGCACCAGATTATAATTTGCTCTGCCTTCGTGACATTTTAAGCAACTGAAAAATTGCTTTTACTGGGAGTATTATATTGTACAATATTATTAGCTTTTATGATATGAATCTATTTTGAACAATATTTCCTCGGTTCCTAACTTCTTAGCTGTACTTCAGACACTATTTTTAAAAAATGTATTCAGTCATTGAGGAAACATTGTCCTTTCTCCAAGTTTTGCCTTAATGCTTTAACTTATTTTAATGTACTCTTGCCATTTCTAAAGAACTTTTTCTTCCTAATATTTCCTTAACTGAGGAAGACAGAAAAAGGACTTGCTTCATTACCTGGAGGAGTAACTCACCTGAAGCTCAAGGCTCATGAACACATTCTCCATGGTTAAACAAGGAAAGTTTTTATTGTGATTAGACACAATGAAACAATTAACAAAGTTTAGGAAAATATGTGACTGAATAGGGGAACACTTTCGATTTTGTAATGGTCAAAGAGCTGCCCAACTAGATTTCATCCTTAACATGTGAAACTTGCTTATTTTATTATCTTAGTTAAATCAAGCTGTGGAGGTGGAAGGGAGAGCCAGCAACTAAACTCACAAACCTGCTTGCTGCCTGCTGCGTTTCTGACCACCTGAGGATCTTCTGTGCTCAGCTTGTGTCAGGCACAGCTGACCCCAACCCCTCAGTTCTAAGCATACTCACGTAGGGCCCAGTGCAGTCACACATGTTGGAAAGCCTCAAGACATTCTGCAAGCCAAGTATGGAAGCCTCACTTGTTATGGATTTATGTTTCAGTGGTGCCTCTGACTGGCAATTGAGGGTTTTTTCCCAATTGCTAGATACTTATTAGACCTGTCTTAAAAGAAGATTTTTACCTCTGTATGATGTGAGATCATGCTGTAGACTCTCTTACTACTGGGTCTCACACACAGTTCTGCCTTCTGACTGGTGCATACTTAAAACTTGCTATATTGCTACTTGCAAGAGTCCCCTTCATTCAAACACAACTGACATTGATAACTGATCCATCTGCGATCAGTGGTCCTCCTTTCATTTCCTCTTCTCCTCTAGTTCATCTGGCTTCTGTCTCTTGTTGAAAATACAAGGGAATGTTCAGGAGCAAGTGTTTCCTTTTTTTAATCCTTACTATCATGTTACTATACCAAGAGGTGTAATCTTCTGCTGGCATCCCATGGGTAACTGACAATTCAGTTAGCTTTCACCCCACTTGGAGGCAAGACTATGACTTAAAGAACTGAGAAAACTAGTGAGTCTCAGAAAGAGTTCAGGGAACCTGCAAGAAAAGCAGGTAATTCAAAGCAATGGGAGTTTGTTGTTTTTAACTTTACTGAAGTGATTAAACATGGAACCACGAATAAATTGAAAATAATGGTATATAAATATTAATAAAAGAGAAAATATAGGTGATGGGATTCACACCAACTTAATACAAAGGAGAATCTGCAAGCTTGAAGATACAAAGAAGTACTTCAGCGCTGACCGTGTTGTTGGAGAGTAGATCTTAAAAAGAGCGGCCACTATTAACTCTGGCAGCAGCCAGAGTCCCGAACCTTTCTGCAAGGCCATGCCAGTAGCGC
This sequence comes from Myiotriccus ornatus, assembly GCA_036023395.1. Lineage (NCBI taxonomy): Eukaryota > Metazoa > Chordata > Aves > Passeriformes > Tyrannidae > Myiotriccus > Myiotriccus ornatus. The sequence goes on along the minus strand of JAYRBT010000178.1, from coordinate 19,091,348 downwards.
GGGCAGAGGCGCTCCCGAAGCAGCCGATCCCGCCGCAGAGCCGCGCTGGAGCCGAGAGGCTCGCACCGCTCCGGGGCAGCTCAGCCTGCGGGAGCCTCTGCTCCAGCCACGGCCACCCGCCCGCAGCTTCTCGGGTGCGACCCGTACACATACATGTGTATGTACATATATACATATACACAGGGGGATCCCAGAGCGCCCCTCGCTTGGGGCGGCCGCGGAGCAGCGGGAGGAGGGACCGGCGCCCCGGGCTGCGGTGAAGAGGCGCTCCCCCACCTGCCGCTCAGAGGGCAGGAGGGAGAGGGGGGCGGAGCGGTTCCCATCCCGTCGCCTTCGGGAAGGAGCCGCGGGTGGGAGCGGGTGCCGGGCACAGGTGGGTGGGGAGCGGCCGCCGCCTCTGCCCGCGGGCTGGGGGCGATGGCTCCGTGCCCACCCCGCGGCCACCCGGGATGGGCTGTGGGCGAGCCCCGCTGCTCCGGGGGAAGTTGAAGGCTGGGTCCCCGGAGGGTCGCTCGGCCGGCTGCGAGGGGGCGGGCGGCGCCGGGCGCCCGAGGAGGAGCCCGAGCATTCCCGCGGCGGGGACAGCCGGCGAGCGGGCGGCGGACGGCGGGGCTTCATGGGATGCTCACGCCAACATGGTGCTCGCCCTCAACGGCAGCCACCTCTACGGTAACCTCCGGCCCCTGGTCCTGGAGGACCCGCGGGCGCTGAGCGGCGGCAGGATGATCGCCGGCTCCTGGCCCCCGCGCAGCCTGGCCAAGCTCGGTCCGTCTCCTGCCCCGTCGGCGCTGCCCACGGAGAGCCCCCTCCCCGCCAACGACTCCCAGTGCGGAGAGCAAATCCTCAGCTACGGCAATGTGGAGAAAGTTCTCATCGGGGCCGTGCTCTGCCTCATCACCCTTCTGACCATCGCCGGCAACTGCCTGGTGGTAATCTCTGTCTGCTTCGTGAAGAAGCTGCGGCAGCCCTCCAACTATCTCATCGTCTCACTGGCCCTGGCAGATCTCTCGGTGGCCCTGGCCGTCATGCCGTTCGTCAGCGTCACCGACCTTATCGGCGGCGAGTGGATCTTCGGGCGCCTTTTCTGCAACGTCTTCATCGCCATGGATGTCATGTGCTGCACGGCCTCCATCATGACCCTCTGCGTGATAAGTATCGACAGGTGAGAGCCCCGGAGCCCCGCGGCTCGCTCTGCCCTCCCGCAGTCCCGGACACCGGGGACAGCCGTGGCGCTGGCGTGAGGACCTGCCGTGAGCGGTCCCACCAGCCGTCTCCTGCCTCCTCCTCCGGGTCCCTTGGAAATGAGCCGCAGACGCGCTCAGAGCAGGGAGTGAGGCGAGTGCCAGCCCTCAGCCTCTCTGTTCGAAGGAGCCCGCCGGAGCAGGGTGTCCTGCCGCCCGTACCCCAGCTCAGGTGCCTGCTTATCCCTCTGGGTGACTACCCTGCTGTCACTGCAGAGCAGAGGTGTCAGAGCAAAACTGAACCTAAACTGTTAAGGTTTACTGTGGCTCCATACAAGTAATGAGGCATTTGCAGCCACGTTAATGTTTGAAACATATGTCTTTAAACTGCTTTATACCACAGCTAGATTTGAGCTGATTATTCCGAAGCTGGTGAAAGTGTAGCGTCTCTGGGTTCGGTGGAGTTTTACAAGACCGGAGAAAGTGCAGGAATTATAGCTTGTTTTATCGTTATTCTAGGACACTGCCAGAATAGCTCAATTTCAGCCAACAGAACCATTTTTGACAAGTAATGTTTTGTTTGAAGGAAAAACTGCTTTTAAATGTTTGCTTTTTAAAACTTTTCATCTGCTCTCTTAAAAATCAGGTTATGCTCATTGACTGAATAGCTACTTCCAAAAGATATAGGCGCTGGGGCAACAAGGAGGTGTACACAGAGCGCAGAAGAGGACCTTAGGTGTTCAGTTGTGATGTCAGGGCCAAACCCAAGGTTTCACATTTGCCTGTGTCTGAGCTCTCCTCTGCAGAGGAAGGCTAACAGTTTCCTTTATTCCGTGCAGGTCCTGTTCTAAAGTAACTTGCAGCCTATAGCTTCCCTCTTCCACAACCTAAACTCCACGCCAAGAATTTTGGCATCAGGAGGGTAACTTTTCATTACAACTCCACACAATTGGCAGAAAGAAGAACTTCATGACTAGGTTGTAGAAGCAGTTTACCAAGTCCAGTATCTGACAAAAACCTTGACTCTTTACTTCAGAAAGTTTTTGGAAAGAACTCTGCTTTAGGTTTCTGCAGAGACAGTCTTTTAAAAGAGTTTTCCGCAATAAATGGAGGTTGTTTTATTCCAAGGAGCACCATGGTTTGTATTAATTTCAAAACTTTAATTTCTGTATAAGCATCCCCTGCTCCAATGATCTTTATTTTGTAACTTCTATATTGAGCAGTATTTGTTTGCTGCAAAGCATCTTGCAGCAATGAAATCTACATACAGTTTGACTGAGTATCAGAGGGTGTTGTGTTTGTTTTTTGTTTTGTTTGTTTTTAATTGGTGTTGCCTTACTATTTTTATACTTAATTCCAGTACTGTAAGAAAATATGAGTAGGCTTATCTGCCTTCCCAATATTATTCTCTATTTTTCTTTACTACCTATTTCTAGGACTGATGATTTCATTTTTCTGCTCTCTCCCCATAAAGTATTCCCATACTTTGATTGTTCTTGATGTTCATGTCTGAGCTCTCCACCTCCATTTCAACCTTTTGAAGACAGGTTACATATTTAAGCTTTCTTACCCAAGTAGGGATGTGTGACTGATTCCTATTGTAGAACTGTGTTTTCTTAGTTTAACATTTGAGGTCACTGCTGTATGATTAACGGGGGCTTTCACTGAACTGGTCACAGTTGTGATTGCGTCTTTTGCTGTCTTCTTATTATTCTCCCTCCACTCCTCTCTCCCTGCAAAATACTAACGAGAGATACCTCTGTATTTAGAACAGAATACAACCTGTTGTGAATGACTGATTTTCAACACCAAGTGCTGATTTAAACTAGAATTATTCTCCTCTTGTCTTTGCATTCCCAATTCTATCACTGAATGTTTGTTGAACATGATCTCTTTACAATTCATTATACTGTTGTGTACTCCCTATTTGAAATTAAAATTCTGTGAATTATGATGCTTTAACCTCTGTCACCCAAATCCATTATATAGTTAAGATAGATGATATCATAAGTAAAAGGAGACAAGCCAGCAATTCATTAGCAAAATGTCTCTGCTACCCAACAATAAAAGAAATCTCCATGATTTCTGATCTTATTTAAAAATTAGCACTGTTCAGTCAGGGCTAAGATTAGTTTGGGAGGAACTAATATTTGAATAGTAGATGTATAAAAAATGCAAGCCAGCGAAAAATTAGGAAAATTAAATGTGAATGATGAAATGTTGCCAGGGTAGCACTAATTTAAATTTAATTTTAATTAATAAAGCTATCTTACTGGCAGTTGTTCTTATATGTTATGTATTTAGGAAATCCTTGAATGATCAGTGACAGAGATTTGTCTCTGAAAAACCACATACCTCTAGATTAAGGATTGTATGTGGTATTGGAGCTGCAAATCACAATGTATATAGTGCATCAGAGGGTCAGATTTTCACGAAGTCCATTTTTCCATGGGTTTGATGGAAACAATAGCATGTTTTCTGTTATGTAGGAGAAGAAGATCATCAATGATACAGCCCTTATTTCTATCTCAGTGCAAAGAATACAACATCCAGAAGCTGGGAAAGAGGGAATTAAATGAATTCACTTTCCTTCAAGCTAGCACTATCCTCAGAGCCATTTAGATGTACTTGAACTTTGTAGCACGATTAAGTATCCTGGGGTCACATGGGAGTCACTTGTTTAGGAAGAAGGTTAAGACAGGACAAATAGGAATAGGTACATTTTTGAAGAATAATTATGAATGGCACTGTCACCTGGCTCTTTAGGACACTTTAGGAAACTTTTATTGGGATCTACCTTCCTGAAGAGAGAGATGAGGCTATTGCAGGGAGGAAATGAGTTGGCTATTTTAAAATTTAATTATTAAATATCTAGGTTCTTTCTGAAGCAGATATGAGAATCAGGTAAATAGCTGAAAAATATTACTATAGAATTAACCTTAAAAAAAAGGAGTTTGTTACAAACTTCTAAGCAAGGTGTGTAAAAAGAGGTAATATCTTTTATTAAACAAACAATTACGTCAATAAAAGAGGGGCTTTGAGGAGCTTCCAAACAAGATAAAATGAGTGAATTGAAAAGGTTTTTTGATTTGTTTCCCTTGCACAAATATGTGCTACTCAGCTTACACCACTGAGAGCCCTGAAATGCCAGCAGCTGGCAGGCCTATTGCTCACAGAGATGTTTTGATGCACAGCCCTTAGTGGCAGATGTGTTTTTTAGCTGAATCTATCAGTTGGAAAGCTCCGAAAGATGCAGATTAGCCTGTAATCTACCAATGGGCTGCTTTAATTCTGTTGGAAAACCTTGTGGTTTTTTTCCTAGCACTTACCATACTTTTTAAATTGTTTCTCCTCTTGAGTTGTGTAAATGTTAAGGGTGCAAAGTAGATGTTAGTGTGCTATTATGGGGATGTCTAACTTTGTGTAGGGTGCACAAGGAAGAAGCTAGGTTGTAAAGGTCTTTCTATTATCCACAAAGATCTAAATTTGTGGAGATTCAATATTTGAACTATTATGCATTTCTTCAGATCATATCTTCCCTTTCGTTTCACAAAATGAAAACCTTCACAGATCTGTATCAGGGTGACTTCACATGAACACCTTACTTTTTAGGCATCTCATTCAAGCCCCACTTTGGAAGAAAGCTATCTGCTTATAGGCAGGTCTGTCAGAACTAAACCATATATGATGTAGAGATAAGAGTTTCTCCCTTTTCAGATTTCATGAGAATGAAACAGGAAAGACTGCTTGATACGCAGACAGTCAGTATTACCTGTGCTATTCTTGCCATCCATGATATGAGGATTAGCTCTGTAGAAAGGTAGGAGCTACATAGATTTTGGCAGCAAAAATTGAGTAGTCTCCTTTAAGCCTTTACATTCTTTATGTTTAAGAGTGAGCAGACATTAGGAGTGAATTATGAAGGATGGATACAAACCACATTCTAGTGGGGGAATGAACAAATAAAGGGAATTAATTGTATCAGAACTGGTGGTGCTTGCATGCTGATTCATCATGTTGTTCTGACCCAAGATAGCTACAGGAATGTTGTTTTGGAGAGTATCCACTGGATAACTGCATAAGTAGCAATTTTTGATTCAATTTAAAAATAGTACTTTGGCTTAGAAAGTGATAAAGTAACATAACTACTCAGATACAGTTGATGAATTATAACACTTTCCCCACACCCACACAAGTAATGAAACACTTTTTGGGGAACTTTTCCAGTCTGTATCTTAGCCAACAGTTCACGAGTATTCCAGGCTTCCATTAAATTGATGATGATTTGGAGTTTGTATGCAAGTAAGTGGGCCTTTTTGTTAATCCTGAGATTTTTTTATACAAGTATCAGCTCTTTCTTCTTGTTTTGCTACCCTCCAAGTATGAGTACTTATGCTTCTCCTCAGAGAATGTGTCAGTTCCTTAGAGCTCATTCACTTCTCAAGTCCTTGTTCCATGCCTGAGAGCTGAGCACTTACTCAAATACAGTACTTGGAACTAAATTTAAATAAATACTTAAGTACTTCCAATAGAATCCAGGTGTCTAAATTCTACCTACATCCAAAACTGATAATATGACCTGAAAACTGTCAGCAATTTGCTAAACTTAACGTGAGTTCCTATTCAGTATGAAACTTTTTCTGCCTTCAGGGTGGAAAAGGCTGTGATCCATTCTGCCAACCCTGCTCAGATCATTCATAAAAGACATGTAGAAAATACATGTAGACTAGATATGAAAAAATTCCCAATGTAATATATTTCAGATCCAGAATAAACATAGGCATCCACCAGCAGTGCCACTCATGAGATTTTGTTCAGTACGTATATTTACACAAAAGTGACTGAGAAATGAGGAAAAACCTAAAAGGAACTATAAAATAAGTGTGTGATGGAGTTACTGCAGTTCAAGTCTATACTGCAGAGGAAAGTTTTGACGTCAATATGGCAGCTAATTACTTGCAAAGGCCATTATTTCCACTGTTTAGCCTGATAAACAACAGTACTCTCTCTGAGACTGTAAACAACTAGTCTAGCTAATGAAAGATACAGACAGCATTGATAAACTAAAGTGAAAAAGAACAGATTTGGTTTTATTCCTTTCCATGTAGTTTTTCTAAGGTAGTCCACTTAAAGAATGTTCCTCAAGTTAATGTAGTTTCTTTTTGCAGAGAACTAATTGCTGAACATTTCTGCAGTCTCCATTTTATTATTTACCTTGAAAAGAGGAACAACACAAATTTTTGATCCCAAATCTGTAGATGAAGAACTTGAATTGGAAGTTGGATGTGTTAGGTAACATAAGGCAGTGCAATGTGTATCTGTCACCCAGAACCCAACACAAAAGAGTAAATGAAGCTGGGGCATTTTTCTGTGTTAACACGATCCCTCTTTTGAAGTACCATTCTGTGACATCCTCAGGTATCTTTTCCTGTGTCACATAGGCAGCCTGAAAGACGCACAGTTACTTACAGAGTAGCCTGATATTAGCCACAAGTTTTGTTTTGTTATGTCTTTGCAGACACATTATGCTTCATGATCACGCTGCCAGATGCACAATAAGTAAGGTGGGCAGTAACAAATAAAAGATTTTTTATCAAGCAGATGGACTATTTTTTTTAAGACAACTCAGGAGTACACTCTGGAGTGTGAAAAACCAAAACAAGTGGTAGTTCTGTCCTTTCGCAGTGGGAACAGGCATAAGACCTGAAGCTTGGTGGATATGTCTTGTGGCTGCACAGTAGAAGCTGACAAATTTTAGGAAGCTAGAAGATGCTTCAGAACAAAAATCTCTAGATTGATTATTTTATTGCTGTTATATACTGGATGCATTTAAGTCATGTTACTGAAGGGGAGTCATAAAGTGTGGAGATGCAAGATAATCAAGAGGTAGCAGTGAAATGGTGACTGCAATTGGTAACATTTCAAGATATGCATGCATATGGGGAATTATAGTTCAGTCAGTCACACGAAATTTTAAATTAAGCCACATTTACCTGAGTGCCTTTTCTTGAAATTGGATATTTCACTTCCCCCCCACATTTGAAACTATCTTCTGTTTGCTCCTACCAGGGTTTAACACTGGATGAGTTTTCAGAAGTGATTTTGGGGTCTCTAATTCTTGGGGGTTCATCCAGACATTTCAAAGGATCCTGATAAGTCAGAGGTAAGGGAATATTAATTCGCGTTTTTACCAAGCAGGGCATTCTGGAGACATTTAAAAAGTGATTTTTTTTTTTTTCCCTGACAAGGTCACAAAAATAGTTTCCATAAGTAAGCTTGGATTTGCTTCAAAATTCATAGGAAAAAATACAGTTCTAGAAACTCTCCTCTTAGTTTTTGAAGGGAGCTTTCAAAAATATCTCCTAATATAAATCACCAAAATGCAAATGCATATCATACTGGCACGATGGTGTAGTGTGACCTGTGTGCACTGGTATCAAAATATATTTTCCTAGAGGGTTGTTCTTGAAATGAATGAGTATCATAGAATGAAACATCAAAGCCTCTGTAGTTATTATACACTGTTTGAAGCAAGATTACTCTATCAGTAGTAGCATGCTCGCACAAGCTTCTGGAGAAACAGAAATTAATCAGGGAATGTTTTCACTTTCTTGGAATAATTTTCACTGAAAATTATTTCTAAGAGTCCCTGAAAATTATATAAAGAAAATATCTTATTCCTTTAAAAGAAACACAGAATTATTTATAATATTGTTGTTGAGTTGGAAACATTTTATCAGAAATATTTGTGGCAACTTTTGAAACAGAACACTTTATTTCATCTGCAGCTGATATGTACATATGGCGCTGTCTGTCAGCTACAAACACCTCTCTTTTTTTTCTCTCTTAGTATATAGCACAGATCTGGTCCATCCTCTGTGGACTAGAAAGTCTGAAGAAAGGGCTGGCCATTGTAGGTTGCATGAACATAAAGAACTTGAGAAATAGTTGAGTCTGCCAAGGTGCAGCTGTCATACAAGAAAGACTGGGGAACAAAATTACAAATTCTGATATCTGCATGTAGAAAGGGCAAGTATCATAAAGCAGTGAACATTGCAGTTTTGTTCTAATGGTCACTACTGTTTATAAGGTGAGGATGATTTCTTTCAGCTGGAAAGCTTACAAGTTCTAGTTTTTCTTCTTGTACTGGATAGACAACTATTTCTAAAGGATTGAATCATACTATATCTCTTCCTGTGTATACTGAAAAGAGAAAAAAAAAAACCTACCTGATTTTTTTTGAGCCAACTCTTACTGCAAAGTTTAAGTTTTCCTTTTCAAAAGACTCCAGTAATTAAATACGTCATAGGGAAAATTTGTTTTTATTCTGTTTGAACTGACATAGCAAAATTAAAGAGTGCAGCAGTTATGATTTTCTTCTGTTACCTTGCTGTTTGCTCAAGGCTTTATACAGAAATCTAGATTATCTGGTACATGTGGGTGGTTCCACATATATGAGCATGTATGCAGATCTGTAGTGATTCACCTCTAACACTAAACAAGGGGTTTGGGTAATGTACAGACAAGAATGAATTCTCCAAAACTTCAGAACAGAGATGCTCAGGGAAATCAAGTCAGTGCTGAGTATATTCTGTCTATTGTGATCTCTGCTATCAAACTGAAGCTAGCACATGAGACTACTGAAGGGGGTTAACTTTGTCACGGATAGCTATTTCACAGCAAAATGGTATGATTGTTTTTAAAAAACACAAGACACAAAACCAAGAGGGGATATTACAAAAATAACTTTTTTTTTAAGTAAGGAAAACCAGGACGAAGTCTATTCTTAGAGGTACATTGTGTCATGATGAAAAAACTGATAGCAAAATTTTTTCCTGAGGTACATCAAGGAAATGGGTGGGGTTTTGGGACTGTTAAACACTTGAAACCAAGATCTTTTGGTTTGGTAGAGTTGTGGTAGAAGTGTAAGGTATAACCACAAGGAAAGTTGGTAATTCATTTTTGTGTACAGTTTTTATGTCTATTTAAGGAGATTGTGGGAAGTGGAGGCAGAGCCATATGAAAGGTAACACTTTTCTCACACTGGGAGCTATTTGTCCTGCAGGGTGTAGCAGGTTGAGGAGCAAGCAGCAGCTTGCCACGTATTAATTAGCAGTGGAAAAACTGTTCAGGGACCAAGGGAGACTGGACAGAGCTTGTTATATCTCAGACATTCACCAAGTTGGGTAAAATCAGAACTGGCAGCAAAAGCTTGCCTACAAGAATGCCATGTTTGTGGAAGAATTATGTACAAACCTGTTTACATCTCACTGTGTGGTAAGTTTCCTGTATTTAAACAGTCAAATGTCTAGTTTTCATTTAAATAAACTTTTTTTTTTTTTTCTGGGGGGGGTGGGCTTTGAAAAGACTCCAGTCTTTTGGGGAGAGATTGTAATTAGAGATCTAGGCGAAGACACCATGAGTTGTCTTCCCAGTAACCTGGCTTGCAGTTAGTCCCCCTTCCTTCCCTCTGAAGAATACCTGGTGTCATTGGAATCAACATTTTTCATCAACCATGCAAGTACCTGCAATCAGAAGTAAGACCTATTGCTGCTGGAAGTGAAATTGAGCAACGAATAAAGAGCTTTCATTAAGTACCTTATTTATAAACTGTTTGCTTTTCATGAGAGATATGTTGGAGTCTGGGGACAATGTATTTCAACACATGGTTTGCAGATCTCTAGAGAGGGACACAAAAGCCAACTGCAAAAATCCCAAGTCAGTGGCAGTAGTGTCTGTTTACTAGTTGGAGGACTGTTCCCATGCTAGAAAATACAGGGGTTTTATTAATTGAAGTAAAGAATAGTGCCCTAGAATATTTATTCTGGTAACAGGTGTTCAGGAATTGGTAATAGGCAGAAATACTAGAAGGCAGAAATGGAAGGCATAAGTACAGATAACAGAAGTATATGCTATTATCTAAACTTATTGGAGAATTTGCAACACAACTATCATCATGAATATAAACCATTAAAACATTGTGATTGTCATGAAATATTCCAGATATACAGTTCCTTTTGCCAGAATAATTTTCTGTAAGCAGTTTTCCATGTGGCTTGTTTTGTTTATTTGCTGTAGAAGTTGACATTTAGCAAATAGCTCAAATATTAAATCCCTGAACAAAGAGTGTGTTGTCTGGTCACAAATTACTTGGTAGTATTTATATGCATGACCCAAAACAGATGCTGACAAGATGCAAAGCTTTTCTTCAGTAGTCTAATAAGACATTTTGATGCTAAAAATAGTACAGCTTTGGCTCAAAAGACTTAATTTTTGCATTGTTATGTACTGCAGTTTCCCTTTTTCCTTAAGTATCTGCATCTGAAGACCCACTTCTTATCAGAAGCAGTTTTAGCAACAATACTGATTGTAGTGTCTCAAGAGTGTATTGTCCTATATTGCTATTTTTGAAAAAATTAGTATGGTCGTTAGCAGAACACAATCCTCATTTTAAAAAAATAACTGAAATTAAAATAGCATAGTGGACTGTTTGCCTGTGAATTAAACAACACAGGAAGGAGCTTAACATTTCCAAAGGCTGTTACTTAATGCAAAGCTTCTGCACTGCTGCCTAAGTGTTGAAATGAAGGGAGATTCTTACCAAATATCCCAAACACCTGCAACTTGCAGTGAACTACCTGAGATGTCCGCAGGCCAGCTATGGTGATTCATCCCACACTGATGCCAAAGTTCTGCTCCTAAATTCAAATGCATGTTTGAAGTTTTCAGCCTGGCAATGAGAATTGATATTATTGGAAGCCCTAGGCATAGCAGTAAACCTTAGGTATTTTACTCTTTATCCGCACAAAGCTGATACCACCATGCCTCAGAAGAACCTTAGAATTACACCTTGCTGCTGAGAAAGAAAAACCTCACTGAGAGGTGAGAAGAAAGGCTTCTTTCTGCTGATCCCACTTATTTCACTGCTTTCATGTGTGATGTAGCATCTGTAAAATGAATATAAAAGAGAGTTCTGGGATCCTTGATAATCTCCAGTTCCTGCTATCTTTAAAGACGTTGGAGGAGGAGATGATCTGTTGTCAGCTGTGGTTCTGTTTTAGCATAAAGGTATAATTCTAAGTTCTGGGGAACACAAAAAGGCATTGTGACCACACACACACCCACTAAGCTGGAAAAATGACTATTTATGGATAACCAGTAGCTGAATCTGACCTCAAATTTTGTCATTCTATACAGAAAGCCCAGGTGAAGAGGGCCAGAAACTCTCCTCTCGATAAGGGAAAAGCATGAGGTTCATTTTGTAGATGTACTATGTTTTCATGCCTGTGAAGTTGGTGTAGCAGTTTGTGTTGAAATGTGTTATATATTTTAAAAATATTTAGTGTTGCAGATTTCACATGATTTTGAAAAGAAGGAAAAATATGAAGGATGTTGCTGAAAAAAAGAATACGCTGTAGTGGAAACTTGTGGGCAAGCCTGTTTTCAGTTAGACAAAGAGGACACAGTATCCTGGCTAATCTCCTATTTTCAGGTTTCTCTAAGTTTACTTACAGCTACCTTTACAAAAGTAGACCTGATGACATCTTAAATGGGAGTTATGGACTTCTGGATTTGGATTAAATGTTACTGAAGTTGCAAGCTGGAAAAAGCCACCTGCATGGAACCACAGCCTGGTAGGTCTGAGCAAGACCCAGGAGGTTCAAAGTCCATTAGAGTGGAGGACTGGTTAGCTAGAAAGAAGTAGTGTCCATCTGGCCATTACTTTCTTCATTCCCAAGCCTGCCGGAAAAATTAATAAATATTATGACAAGCAAACTATTAAATACTGAGGTTGGGAAAGGATGAACATAGAGTTTTACCCACTGCAATTTGGGCTTTCCTGCAGTTATTTTTTCATCACTAGATCTTTCTCCCCTTCAACCTTCTCCTTCAGTTAAAGGGCACATGGGGCTGTGTATTTAAGGATTCTGAGTGACTGCAAGGGGCAGTTATATTTGTAAAGTAATACTAAATTCCTACAAATTTTCTATTTCCAGTTTATGGAGGAAAGCTCAATCCGACCCATTTTTTTGACCCTGAGATGAGCTCAGCTGGTTGGAGCATGGTGCTAATAATACCAGGGTTGTGGGTTTGTTCCCTGTATGGGCCATTCACTTAAGAGTCGGACTTGATGGCCTTTGTGGGTTCCTTCCAGCTCAGAATATTTTGTGATTCTGACTCTGTGATTCTGTGATTTATTGATAGTAAATTCCAAAATATCACCAAATGAGACATTTTGTGAGAAAAATGACAGCAGGCAGGAGGATTACATGTGAAGAGAGAACTTGGGATGGGGTGTAGAAGCGTGCTGTAAATAAATATGTTAGTTAAAATGAGTGCTAAGGAAATAAATGACATATGGTTGAGAAATGTGGTAGCTACAGTAAAGCTTCCATTCATTGACATGAAAGATGATGAGGCATGATAACCTTATTCTGTGCCACATGTTGAGCAGAAAATATACTGCTAAAATATAAAGAAATGGAAAATAAATAACGGCTTTCATAAGTTACAGGGAAGGAATCACCTTATTATCTAATGATAAATCCCTGTACCAGAAGTTTCTGTTGGAAAGGACTGTGAATAGCCATTTTCTAAAAGGTTCTTGAATTGTATATACATAATTTGATCTAACCTCCTGCTTTCCTTCCTTGATAGCTTCCCCTCACGCTGTGCTCTTTCCAGCCCACTGCCCCCCCTTCCAAAACAAGTTATGATTTTTTCCTGTGTTGAGATTTATTCGTATTAGGAAGAGAGAAATTATTTTACTGCTGTAGGAAACAAGCATCTCCAGTCTGCATCTTTAAAAAAACAGCTGGTATTATAGGGGATCAGAATGGGATGTTCTATTATCAAAATATTTTATGAAATGAAATATTGAGATGATTTTGCTAGAATGTGGTTGGGTTTTTTTTAAGTGACACAACTAATGTTGTTTCCTGGTAATGTCCTATTTTGATACTTCACAACAAGCTTGTTCAGTTCATTTGCTTGTATGTGAAAAGCAGAGTTCAGTGCACCGTTGTGTTTCTAAGCAGTCAATTCAGGATAAAAAAAAACACCTTTGGAGTTTTCTTTCAGAAAATTCAGAATGAAGACCAATTTTAAAGCTTTCCAGAAACACAACGTGGCTGTGTTCATTCTTTGTACAGCTCTGCTAGATACCCATCAGTATGTGACTTCAGGCAGAAACAGCTTATTCTTCTAGTGCTTTGACTGGAGTTGTACTTAGTTGCTTACATTGTGGAAATTTATGACAAGCTCCCTACCTCATGTTTGGGGTTGGGTTTTTTGTTTGGTTTTGGTTTTTCTGTTTTTTGGTGATTTTTGTTTTTTTAATTGACTCAGACTTATGATAATTCTTTACTTGATTGCTGCTATTCTCTGATCACTGATCTGAGTTATACAGACATAACATATTCGTGCTTGAGGAGACACAGTGTCCTTTTTAATCTTGGACTTTCTTATGAAACAGGATTACTTAGATGCTTTGGCTGCTTCAGTGTCTCAGTTATGATTGCAAAGTTGCAATTTCTCAGTTTTATTCTGTTAGTGGGTTTTCTTCTTGCTTTCAGACCTATTTGCATTGAGAGGATTACATTAGTGAAAAGTGTATTTTAGTCTGAACTGCAAAGGCAATATTTAGAATAGACTTAAGGAAAAGATTGAAATTAAAACCCACGGTGCATACTTCCCAGGAACAGTAAGTACCTCTGTATGACATTTCCACAGGTACCATTGGAGAGAAAACTAAACTCTAGACAAACCCTACACAAGATGTCTTGCACATCCCAATGTTCTTGAAAGGAGACTCCTAATTAAACCTGCTTTAGACTTAGATTTTTCCTGTGATATCTAACAGAGTTTATTGATATACTTTGGTTTTCATCTGTCCGAGCTTGGACAAACAAGTAAAGCTTGAAATTGACATTTACAATTTTCACATATCTGATCCTTTGGAACATGGCAAAATCTTAGTGTGATTTTTGACAAATTCAGATCTGCCTTCAGGTCAACACAGCTATAGAAAAAGCCAAAAATGTCCAAGAAGGTTAGTTCTGTATTGAGACTCACCCGTAATGACTATGTAGGTGTTCCTCTGGACTCTTGCAAAATTACTGTCATGGAGAAGCAAAGAGTAGAATTTGGACCAGTACTTTTCCTGCCTCTTCAGAGAGAGGAAGAAGGGGGAGGAGGGAAGAAGTATTCTAGAGGGGGTTGTTCCTTAAGTCTGGATGTATTATGTTTAAACTGTATTCAAGGAAGGAAGAGAAGAGACGTACATATCAGCACATTTGTACAGCTAATCCCTGACGATCCTTTGTTTTAATATAATGGTATTATCAGTTCAGTGGGCCGTGATTTCTCATTTCATTCATCAGTTTTACTATGGAAGTTTCTGAAATGCTTCATTTAATTGTACTGAAGACATCAGTCATGATTTTGTAGTTAAAGTTGTGGGAGGCTTTCATTTTTAAAAACCATTATAACTTTCAAAATAATTCCTTTTAAGCTGATGTTTAATGTCAATCCAAGTGACTCATGTAATGAAATTGGAGAAAATCACCTTAGCCATTTCTAGTTTAGAGGAGTCTGATGAGGGTTTTCTGCTTTAAAAAGAACAGATGTTTTTTCATAGCTCTGAAATCGAGCCTCCAGACATTTTAGTTGCAGGTATCTGTTATCTTGCAGGTGACAGAAACACAAGTATCAAGAAACACACAAAAAAATGGTTATGTAACTAAACCAGCAACCTTGACTTGTGATGACTGTGATCAGAGTCTATAGGCTTATTTTGTGGTTCTGGGCAGGCCACTTAAACTGCACCTGAAGTGACAGACTGATACGCTCAGGGCGTATCCTGATGTTTATCTTCCCTGATCACCCAGAGCAGAGCTCTCTGCAGCTCCATGTGTGTTTAGGCTTTCTCCTGCAAAGAGCAAGGGGCCCAGGGGGCCTGGGTCATACGCCAGTATGTAGCCAGGGAACAGCCGGAGTGCTCAGCTGGGTCCAGGGTCTTGGCAGTTCTGTGTTTTGAACTGGACAAGGCAGTACTGTTTTGGCAACCTTCTCCTCCTGAGACCCATCTAAAGGCCTGACTCCATCCTGAGGAAGTCTCCAGGTTGCCTCAGCTGCATCCACACAGGTACCCTCCTGTGTGCAGTGTGCATCAGTGGGTACTTCCATACCCTCTCTGCAGGTCCTCCTAGGGCTTGCTCTGGATTCAGTGGTTTTTTTGTGTGTACATCCTGGGATCCACTGTGCTGACAATACAAAGGGGTCATCTGGGGGGTGTGTGTGTATGTATGGCTGCACAGACATGGAAGGAGAAGATGGTAGACTGATACATTGGTCAAAATACAGCCACAGAATCCTGTGGGCCACCAACTTACCTAAGGGATGTTTGTGCTGGCATCTGACAGAGTACAGAACTGAGAGAAATCACATGGCAACTTTCATTACAGCCTACTTGAATGCTTGCACACAACAGGGTGGGTCCAAGACTGAGGCAAGTCTGGTGGTTGTCTCCTGGCACATCTCTGGCCTGGCTGCAGCCAGCAGACTGGCCTGGAATCATGACTGCTCATCTTGGGACAACACCAGTGAGGATATGGGAGGGTGGGAGACCTGAGCTCTGTTAGTAAGTTGTGAGCTTGAGAACTAAAACCCTTTCTGAAGACATTAAGGGGGAGAAAAAGCATGTTAGATGTGCTGCAGACTCTGACAAAAATCTGAAATCTTCATTGTCCTTTACAACACTGCTGGGTGTGAGGAACAAGAGGGTTAAGACGGGGGGAACACAAAAGGAAAATGAGGATTTTCCAGTTCCTATCTGCAAAACATATTCTTTTTGATTTCTCTTTTTTTCTTTTGCTCATGAACTGCCTCTGTTTAACAAAGTAGGGATTTCATCTGAGTTAGTGTGTCAAGAAATCACATCTTTGCCTTAAGTTATTCTCCCCCACAGTGGAGAGTAAGTCCCCTGCAACACTATTAAGCAATATTTCAAGCCAAGCCTCATCCTTCCTCAGTAGCTTTTGAACTGTATGCACTCATGCTCAAGGTTTCTGCTGCTCCTCAAGCTCACTGACAGCACCACCTCCCTCCAGTCATGCCAAACACTTTACTCAGATTCATTTTTCTTTTTCAGATTTAACCAGTTGTCCTCTGAAATACAAAAGACCATATGAGATAAAACCTCTTTCCTAGCCTTCTTCCAACCAGAACTTTTTTCCTGCATGCTCAGTCTCTAGTGAACATTGCAATACAACCAGGCAGAAAGAAACAAGAATGTGATTTCACTTTTATTCTTTTTCTTTAACAAAGCTTTTCCTATCTTAGTATCCCAGATAGTATCAGAAGGTTAAGGTAGCTTCTCTGCCCCCTCAAAAAGGGGCCAGGCATCTTGTAATAACTTAATAAAATTCAATACTGCTTTATACACATAAAGGTGAAAAAATAGTCACATAAGATAGCCATCAGTCTACAAGTAATTAGATATTTAGTTAGCTGACATGATGCAGATGCACTGCATTTGTTTCTATGAGTCTGAAATATTTTGGGATAATAAGAAGGGGCTCAATGTGGAATAAAGTGAAATGTGAATTTTAATCAAAATAGTGTTTTCTGATATAAATCACCTTACTGAATGTAACAAGAAACTGCCACCTTTGAAGATGTTTTGCTTTTCCTTTTTCTCTTTGATTGATAAAATGACTTAACAAGTATTGTAAATCAGACAACAGGGTCTGAATCTGTAACAGTGTATAAGGCCCTGGCTGTCTGCACTTGTGAAGTAGTTTGTGTGTATACTGTGATGAATTCCATTAAGAATTTTTCAGTGAACCAAGATATTTCTTAGAAAGCCTGAGAAGTTTTTTGCCAGGGGATATTCCTGAACTGTTCCCAATATGTATCGCAAATTATACTTTACCCTATATTTTGATTAGTATTTTCTACTTTCGAAAAGAGCAAAAAATTTAGAAAGAGCATTTTGACTCCTTACTTCTTCCAAAAAAATATATCTACATTAATTAGAGGGAGTTTACAAATCTGGAAAGGGGAGAGGTGGTGGTGCTGGTGAAAGGGCAGAAGTGGGTAGTGTGTCCCCAACACAGTTACACATTTTCTTTTAGAAAAGCATTAAATTATTTTTTATTTTTCCAATTTGTTCACAATGTTGAACAGTGTAAAGAAAAATAGATCCTTCTTATGTGTGACTTGCCCAGATTTAGAGAGGTTTTTGAAGTGTTACAGATTATCTGTCAAGAAGTGGGGTGAGAAGCACTTTTGAGCTCTGTATATAATTAATCCTATTGCATTTATAAGCAAACCACACTTGTATACAGAAAACTAGGGATGATGAAGCACACAAAGTTGGAGTTCAGACAATTTGGAAAAACTTAAAAATAGGAAGTCTTCCATTGTGAAATGCAACTCAATTCCAAATAATTCATGCTCAAAACCTTTTCAGTTTTCAAATGCATCTAGTTTCTAGGGGACTGGTGAAGGATTAAATGGGCTAAAATCCACTTCCTTTCTTATGTCTTGTACCTTTATGTCCTTGGTTGAAAATAGGCAAAAGGAAAATATACATATACTGTTTTCTTCAAAGGGATTTAATAAGAGCATTCAGTCTATAATATAGAATATTTATATGGGTATTTTCAAAATATTTGGTAGGAAATAAATGTTATTTAACATTCAGGCAGTGTTGCAAAGTAAACGTCAGCAACTGCATGTTAGGGAACTTTTCTTCACAGGGTATAATTTGCAGTGGAAAAGAAAAGGCTACCGAACTGGTTTGTCAAGGAGCTGAGAACAAGGCTCTGACAGGTAATAAATACTTTGACATGTCAGCCATGCAGGGGGAAAACGAAAGGCAAAGGGTGAGGGCAGCTGAAAGAGATTTGCTGAAGTCTGAAAGGAAAGAGCAATATGGTTTCAGAAATGACATGTAAGAAAGATAGTAGAAGCTGAATGGAAAGATGTTGCCATTCTCTTTCTGGTAATACAGTTGTTAGGTATTTCTTCGAATGAGAGTAGAAAACATCTCCCTGTCTGTGGGATGGATATCTTAGATTGGTGGGCAAAAACAAAGAAGGAAAAATGCAGGGCTAACAGACAAATAGAAATAAGATGGCAAGAAAGTGAAATAAAAATAAGTGAAATAAAAGAATAAAAAATGAGCTAAAATAAATAAGAAAAATATGAAGCTGTAAAATTATACAATATGGGAGGAAGAAAGTCCATGAAAGTTCAGAGAAACTAAAATAACTGTAGGAGAGGAGAATCTTATACTATGCAAATTACATTCCTTTACAATTAATAGATATTTAATTTTGATTGACTTAATCATCCCCTACTGCCAGGAAAGCCTACGCTTCTTGAGTCCCATCACAATGATTTTTGACAAAAAACAAAATCAAGTCAGAACATTTACTAATTCAACATGTACTCACTATAGCAGTGGGAATAAATGTCATTCTATTATAAAAAGAATTTAAGAAAATACGATTAATTTAAAATAAGAAGGGGAATAATGGAAAGTGTTAACCTTACTGAAAACAAAATAAGTATTTCATTCTCATTCTTCCAAATATCAAAATTAAAGTATCACTGTTTCAACAATAAGAATACTTTTGAAATTATATGAAATGTGAAGCGTAAGCATCTAAAAGAATAGGTATTAAAACATAAATTTAAGATCTTTCACATCAATGCATTCACCATCAACTGAGAAAGATGAAGTAGAGCTTTCCAGCACTTCTAGCAAATGCAGTTAAGATGTGGAAGCTTGGTCACTGTGCTAAGATTTTTTTTGAACTGTGTACTCATTCACAGTATAGAAAAGATGCAACATTTAACTAGATGGAGCACAGAATTAGTCAGTCTTTTTCTCTCCACTGAGTAATGCTTTGATTTTGTTAGTTTTGGCCTCTGTAATTACACAATATTTTATGTTTAGGTTTGAAAGTGACCCAATTCATATTCTAAAAGGTTTCATATATGCAATGAAATCAGTAACTTTGTTACTTCTGCTAAGGAAATGCCTCTGAAATATCCTCCTCTTCCAAGACAATAAACTGGCAGTCATCATGATGTGACTGTGAGGCCAGTCTGTATTGCATAAAGGCAGGGATCAATACTGTTTTGTAATAATTAACAAGGTAATTGTCACATTATAGCACCATAGCTGTGCACTGTAATGCTCATGTCTCAGGACTTAGGTCTTTTCATGTTTCTATCCCTTTGCTTTCATCTCAATTACTTAAATATGTGATGGCAATATTATTTCCCTGATCAGTTTTTATGTTTGTACATCTTATTCTATTTAAAAGCAAGTCCGAGGGACAGAGCTTCTCTTGCATTTTGTAAACACATCATCTTTGAAAAGAAGAGAACAATTTCTGTTAGGTGTTTTGACATAGCCACAAGAGAAAGAATAGATTTGGTAATTGTTTCAACCTGTTACATTTACATTTGACTTATTGTTTAATGTATCGAAGTACAAGGAAAAAATTATCTAGATCAATGACTATACTAGGAAGAATATTTCTAAATGCTGGATAGCTTTCAAGAATGGCATTTTGCTCCTATTCTTGTGAAATATCTCACAATCAGAACATAATTAATGTTGAACTGAATCAAACAGAAGAAAAGTTATGAAAGATCATGAGAGAATCATAGCCACTGGAGAAAAATCAGTAGATCAGCCTCGTTCTTCAGAATAAATTGTTACTGCAGGTGAATCACTAGACAGGATTCTGTAGGTGTGGGTTGGCAGAGAAAACAATAAATCGAGATATGTATTGAAGATGGAAAGCTCTTGTACTAGAGAAAGAAGAGAAAAGCAAAGGAGTAAGCGTTATTGTGTCTCTGGAATAAAACAGTTTTATGACTCTCAAAATACAAAAGTAGGAAGAACTGAAAGAACCCCAGGTTAAGCACAACTCCAAGTCAAATGATAAGTGATAACAGAACAATATGTTGTGATTCCTGGTAGAAATAACTATAATACACATCTGTATCATTTCCAGTACAATGTTTCTAGTTCTATTCCGTAGTAATCCAATTTGCTTCATAAAAGTTAAGTCAGACAGTGAAAGATGCTAATCTGATTCTGGAATCTGTTAGATCAAGTCAGTGAATTCTGAGAAACAAATGTGGGCTAATTAGAGTGGAATTCTGTCTGCCTATACAGTACATGGAGACCAGAGACAAGGGAATTACATGTGCGATACAAAAGTCACATAAAAGATGTTGATGTCACGGTGCATTCAATTTCTTATTGAATTGGGCAGGAAGCTTCAAAATTATTTTAATGCTTCTAGCTGTTAGGTTTTCTATTGCTCTGTAACTCTGCTCACAGTGAGAGACTAGTCTTTTTGCTTTTTTTCTTTATCTTTTAGGCATATAATGGAAGGTAAGAAAGGAAGGTTTTGGACACATGATCATGGATTGGACCATCTATTTTCTTTCTATTGTTGAATTAAATGTAGTTGTTAAGTCTCAGTTTGCTTTCTGGATATTTCAAAAGGTGTGAGGACTAGACCCATCTCACAGTTTCCAATAAAGTAATGAAAAATTCAACATTTTACAACTTCCTGTTATGGCTATGTCAAAACAACTAACAGAAATTGTTTTCTTCTTTTCAAAGATGATGTGTTTACACAATGCAAGAGATGCTCTGTCCCTCGGACTTGCTTTTAGATAGAATAAGATGTACAAACATAAAAACAAATCAGGAAAATGGCATCAAGCTCAATACACTAAGTGGGGGGAAAAAGAAGAAGAAAAGGAGGGAATTTGGAGTCGTGGTTTGTCTTCCCAAGGAACTGCTACATGTGATGGAGCCCTGTTCTCCTAGACACGGCTGAACACCTGTCTGCCCATACGAAGCAGTGACTTAATTCCTCTTGTTGCTTTGCTTCTGTGTGCAGCTTTTGCTTTCCCTATTAAACTGTCTTTATCCTAACCCATGAGTTTTATAGCTTTTAGCCCTCCAGTTCTCTACCTGATCCTACTGGTGGGCCACCGAGTGAGGGGCTGCATGAGTCTTGGCTGCTGGCTGGGGTTAAACCATGACAACCACAAAGAAAAGGAAATTAACTTTTCTACTGCGGAAAAAAACAATCAGGTTCACACCACACACATACACACAAAAAATTCACGCCTGGTTTACTTGAAAAGCTGCAATGTCTGGCACTCCTGATTTTTAGTTCCTGGAGGAAAAATTGACATCTTCGACATCTAGAGAATTACTAATTAATTCAGCCACAAACGGAGAGTTATTAATATGCAGGTGTTGAGAAAGATCTTCCTGAAAGTTATTCTAGTGGATGATAAGGAGATGGCTATGTGAACTTACTCCACCGTTGTGCAGATAAAGCAAACTACTTTTCACAGTTCCCTAGATTAGAGAATGAAATAAATATATTCACAAGAAAAGAAATTGTATTGCGAGCTTTCATGTTTGTAGTCACCCCTAGTGAGTCATGGTGGCAGTCCAGCTTCCAGTCTGATAATCGCTGTGCAAGCTGTAAGGTACCAAGGTAGCACAGCCATCACAACAAGCAGATAACTAAAATAAATGAAGGCAGGAAGAGGCAATGCAAAAAATCACTGAGAGATAAAATACATAGCAATCTATTATCTGTGTTACATCTTAATGCCCACTGTAGCATTTAATATATAGAGCATATCGTAGTAAGAACTGCCTCTGTGATCTACAGTTCAAGTGACAATAGAGACTTTTTTCAGCCCTGTAGAATAAAAACTATTCTGTGTGGCCATTGTAATGCATCAGCATCAGACAGAAAAGCTGGAATGAAAAAAAAAAACAACTGAATGATCTCAGGAGCAGTCTAGTACAGTTATAACGGTTTTACATCAATTTGTCTGTAACAATTGCCTGTCGTTATATGGTAACAATTCAGAGATATTGGGAAAGAATACTGGATTACAGGGAGCCAGAATTTTATAAAGCAAAAAGAAAGGACTTGTTCATTTACCTTTTCCATTGTTGGTGTTCATTGTGTGAATGTGGCAAATGGCAACTGTATAAAATAGCTGACAATAGCACCCCAACAAAGGAGGGAGTTCTTTACTCTTCCCCCTCCCATGTTTGAATAGAGCTCCAGAAATGATGGCACAAGGTAATTTTTTCTCCCTGGAGTTGAATGGGACTGCAGCAAAGGAACCAGTTTCCAATCCTCCTACAAGGAAGAAGAGACACAGAAGAAATAATAAGAAACCAACCCAAATGGGGACATGGTCATGCATTTACACACATTTAAAAAGAAGTTTACTCTGTCCTTCACCATTTTGGTCTATGCTGTCTGGTCTTTGAGTGAGGGGCTCACTCCAGATTTCAGTGATGTAGCAGAAAAAAGGTTCTCATTATCCTTTTTTGTTGTAACTGTTAGACACTAGTCTAATAGCCAGATTCTTCCTTCTCACTGTTCTCCACTCACCCAGCAGCCTTGGAATGGCAGCAGGCCCTGACTGCTCTACGTCCTGTGCCTCTCATAGGGTTGCCAACAGGCACAGCATCCTGCACTTCAGTGTTCTACATACAGCATAAGGTAGTGCTGAATGAGAAATGCCATGACCAGTTTATAAGAAATATAAAGGCTGTTCATCTGCAGAACTGTGTTTTTGGGGCGTTACCTAGGCACAGACCTCACTGTGCTGGGTGTAATATGGGTAGAGGCCTGTCTGGCAGAACCACATAGTCACGAAATTCAGAGGAGAAAGAATCTCAAATAGCACTGCCCTTCTTATACAAGTGAGAACTGAGGCACAGTGTCTTCTTCACAAAGATCAAAATGAACATATGTGGCATGTAAAAGAAACAAATCTCAGAATAACAAGTCTGAGACATTTCTTTCATGTGGGGGATAGTTGAGATACATGAAATGGGCTTTTTAGGGACTGACTCCATTCTTTGCCAGCAATAAGACCTCGAGGTGTTACATATTCTTGAATATGTTAAGCTCAGCTGATTTACCTTCAGTATTTTTTTTCGGTGTAGTAATTACAGATTAAGCATTACAAAGCATATTTTTACACTGATTTTGACATGATATTTTTGAAGTTCATGAATCTACTAAGTCTTGAACACTCTCCAGTGTATTAGACAACAGTAGTGATTTACATTATTTTGGAGCTGCAAATAAGTTTTCAAGGGTAATGGATTTCATATAGAGAGATTAAAAGATAACATTCCTTTACTTGTGCCTGGTGACTTCTTTCCCCCTATCATACTACATTTAGCAAAATGAATAAGGCAGAAAGGGTGCTGGTGTATTTTTGTGATAATTAATGTATTTTAATTTCAAATAACATTTCTGAAGCTCAGATAGACTCCAAAAAAAAGTGGTGCCAGGGCAAAACTAATGAATTTTAATTCTTTTCAGTATACTTATGCTTTCATGAATTCTTTTTGTTATATTCTGGTGCATGAGAATGCATCAGTAGGCACTCAGAGCATGCAGCCCACAGATCTGATTTTTACAGAAACCCAGCTTAACTTTTTTAGCTACATAATAAAGTGCACCTCAGAAGTGTGTTATTTTTAGTGACCAATAGGGTAATAGCTAGAAAAATGCATACTTCAGACCAACTTTTAGAAGATTTTTTTAAAACAATAGATTGTAAACAGCAAGTAGTCTTTCTGCAGAAAGGATGCGTTTTAATGTTTTGTAGCTAAATTGTGTTATTCTTGGACTAATTTTAAGGGTGTGCCACTCTTGTCCCAGAGAGGCTGCAGTTAATAACTCACCCTTGCTGCAGTTACATTGCTTAAAGCGCTTTGATCTGCCCCTCAGGTAGTTAAACTGAAACTTTGCTGCACTAACTCTGCTCTTCCATATCTTGGAGCACCCTGAAAAACTCTTGGCTCCTTGGGAGTGCAAATGGTTTTGGCCATGCTGCTGTAAAACAGAAAAGTCCATGGTCTCTGCAGTTGGTCCATTGCTGCTGGAGCTGAGCCATTGACTATATTCTGATGCTGATGGTGAGGGGCACAAGAAGCGGCCTTGTTTGACATCATGGACCATGAATTGCACTCCTTTAATCCCAGACAATTTTAGTAACAGTTCTTAGCTCCAGGCACAGATTCACTGGCAAAATACTGGCCTGCTGTAATTTACTTGTGCATCGTGTTGAGAGCAGGGCACAGTAAACTGCTCTGTCCTTTGTGCAACACTCGTCATAACAGCAATATAAAATCAATGACATTGTTGAGAAGAATTGTTGTTACTCATCAGAACAGATCATTAAATGATGCTTCTTTTTTTTTCTTCCAGAACTGTAGCATACCTGGGTGCTTGTGCAAAGCAAGAGCACCAGCCATAATTTACTGCATTGCAGTAAAATCAACAATGCAGCATTCCCCAGAGCCAGACAAATCTCACATTTGATTTGCTAAGTGAATAGAGAAAACATGCTTCCCCAAAATATTTTTAATCACATTACTACATTTCTTGTTTGTAACCCTCCAGAACCCTCACTGTGTAAGTAAACAGTGGTAACTCTTGAAACCAAAACATTTTCCTGAAACCTGATTTGAAACCATTTGTTTTACAAGTAACAAAGCGAATCACACTGATTTTCTCAAAATTCTTTCTTTTGGAAGAAGTAAAAAAGAACAATTTGAGAAGTTAATGGTAACTCATAGGCAAGTTCCAACTGAGCAGAAACAAAATTTGAAGCTAAAAATGTTAGATGTAAAAAAAAAAGGCATCTGATTCCATCTAAGAGAAAATTTCCATAGCTAGAAAGCAAACTCTCTACAGTTGAGAGTAAATTCAAACTTAGGATATTATCATCCAGCCATATAGAGCCATAGTTATATTTTTTAATTTGAAAATTATACGTGGTTTAATATACTGCAGAATAGGAAATATAGACAACAGACTATTGTTTTTCTATGGAAAAATGACACATTAAAACCATTTTTTGTATCTGTAAAATTGTGTTTTCTTCCCCAGGACTTCTTTGAACTGTGATAGATTTTTATTTTGTTTAGTAGAAGTCTGGACATTGAATAAATATAGTTTCTTTCTAATTAAATGATGATAAAAAGAATCGTGTAGTATTGAAATAATCTGCTTTTGGTATATATTTACAGTTGGTTCCTATCTGAAACGTGTAGGTAAGAAAGACAACTCATTGTCTCAGCTTAGTGGCAGGGATCTTCCTAACTGTTGAATACATAAGAAGAATGGAAATGAATGGTTGCTTGATGTAACTTAACCATTCACTCAATACAAAAAGTGATAGGCTTTGTGGACTGAGCATTCATCTATACTCCAGAATTTTGTAAGTTAGCAAATTTAAATTAAGGTTTCAGCATTTCCTTAAAAGCCAAAAAAGAAAAAAAAAAAAGTTATCTGCATGAAGATTGTGCAGATTGTTTAAAATCACAGTCCACTAGGGCCAACGGGAGATTTCTTTCTGGAATAAAAGACCTTTTATATAAATATCAGCACTATAAATTTTAATATGAAAGACAAATGAATTTACAGCTTGGAAATACATGCAAAGAGAGGATTGAAAAATATGAAACAGGAAACTTAGCCAAAGATTTTGGTTTAGAGCAGACTACATGAAATAACTTTTAACAGTTAAACCCTGCACTATGTGGTAATTCTGCGTTATTGTTCTAGGTACCTGGGAATAACAAGACCTCTTACGTACCCTGTAAGGCAGAATGGGAAGTGTATGGCCAAAATGATCCTGTGTGTATGGCTTTTATCTGCCTCCATCACCATACCCCCGCTCTTCGGTTGGGCCCAAAATGTAAATGACGAAAAGGTTTGTCTGATCAGTCAAGACTTCGGCTACACCATTTACTCCACAGCAGTTGCATTTTATATCCCAATGTCAGTGATGCTTTTCATGTACTATCAGATTTACAAAGCTGCCAAGAGGAGTGCTGCTAAACACAAGTTTACTGGTTTTCCCCGCCTGGAAGAAACGGAAGGGATTTCTATGAATGGAGTTGTAAAACTGCACAAGGAATCTGAAGAATGTGCTAATTTTTCACGACTCCTAAAGCACGACAAGAAAAACATTTCCATCTTTAAAAGAGAACAGAAAGCTGCCACTACCCTTGGGATTATTGTTGGGGCTTTCACTGTCTGCTGGCTGCCCTTTTTCCTCCTCTCAACTGCAAGGCCCTTCATCTGCGGGACGGCATGCAGCTGTATCCCACTCTGGGTTGAGAGAACATTTCTGTGGTTGGGCTATGCAAACTCTCTCATTAACCCTTTTATATATGCCTTCTTCAATCGAGACTTGAGGACAACTTATCGCAACCTCCTGCAGTGCAGATATAGGAATATCAACCGGAAACTCTCAGCTGCAGGGATGCACGAGGCTCTGAAGCTTGCAGAAAAGCCAGAATTTGTTCTGTAAGGTCACTCATCCTTTACTATGATAACTTGTTGTTTTATCACGTTAGCTCTTTCCCCACAGATTTCAAAGAAGAGTTATAGGCAGAACCAGGCTTCTTGAGGGCTGTTAATGCAGTCATCAAGAAACGGGAAGGTAGCAGTGTAGAGCCCAGCAGTGAGCCTGGAAAAACAAGACCACTATCTGAAGAATTTGGGTGTAAGAGGAATACGAGAAAGGTGGAGAGTAAAATGTGGTGCAGGCTAGTGAGGAAAGAGCAAAGTTGGCCTAACCCACCTGTTTGGCCCAAACAACTGAAGGTCTGAATGTTGGATGCATCTTGTATCCTAGAGATTCTTTGCTGTAATAAAGAACTGAGAATGGTAAAAAGTTTACTGTAATTCGTTACTTTCCACTTTGTTATTATAAAAATAAACCATTTAAGAAGAAGCTGGATCAAACAAGTTCTATCACTTAGAAATATTCTTTATTATAAAGACCCGGATGTTCATTAAAATTAATTTACTAGATTGCCTGGAAATGAAATCTTTGTGAAATTTAATATTGCCTTTGCACAGCAACTCTGGCACTGAAAGAATACATTATACTTCCAATGTGAATATAAGAGTTTGAATAAAGTCACAAGGACCAACTTCTACTGCTGCATACAGTCGTGCAACAAAGTGCTGCTATGCTAACTACACCAGGTAAAGATCTTGTCCTATATTTCTAACATAGCAAATATATCTGATTACATTTTACTCCAGTATCTATCTGGTCTTTGTCCACCTCTTCAGTCTTTAATTCTCTTGGCTTTCTTATCTGAACCTTCTCTAATCTAGATGGAGACTCTGTCTGTGCTCAAGTAATTTCTGCTGATTTATGGTTAGTCCTTGTTCCACTTCAGTAGTTAATTTGCTGTCTATTTGAAAGCTCTTCTACTTGGGATTTCTTTCTCTTCTGAAGTCAGTAAGAAAAAAATAAACTTAAGACTTTATGACTTCAAAGACATCTGGATTTCATCCTTGTAAACCTATTTTAATCATCACTTCTTAAAGTAATTTAAAGCCTTGCCCTTTGTAAGAATCAAAAGAGTTTACTGTTTCTAGCTTTTTCTACCACTACTGCAGCTTGTCCAAGTATGTGACCCTACTTCTCCTGACTTTGGTAACAAAGTGGAGCAGGGCCAAATATTACAACACTGTTTTTATTAAAAAATTAATTATGAAGGTGTTGATTATAATATTATTAGTAATGTATTAATATAATATGCCGATTGCATCAGGTGTTACTATAAGAACCTAAAATAATATAAAACAACTCATAAGATCAAAATGCTTTATCTGGACCAAGTTAGCACTGCACACCATGTTCAAAGTGAAGGAACAGGGTACATTAGTGAACAGAGGCTGCTTCAGAGCTTGATATGCTTTTTCAGATATTGGGACATCAGTGAGGAGCCATGTTCGTTCTCAAATTGCCTCAGCATCAAATCACACAATGAGCTCAGTGATATTATGAGAATTTTGTGCCAGATCCCTTGTTCAGAGCATTCAGACAGAATTGCAAATGCTTTAAAGTAGCAGATACGTAAGTCCTGGATTGATGTGCTGAGCTTTGTACACTGAAACATGCTTAAGTCATTTTAGATGCATTTATAAACCAGAATACATACAGTAGGAAGAACATTTTGGTCTCATTTTTAGAGAAGGATCCTAGTTTTTTAATAGTAAGAGGCCATATCCCAGCTTCAATACAGTTTTCTAAAGAAGTTTTAAATTGATTTGGAACAGTCCTGTTTCTTTTAAATATTCCAATATTATGTACAGAGGAACAAGAGGATAATTTAGGCCTAGAATATACACAAGCTCTGGAGTACAAAGTAGAGTTCATGTTAGTTCAAGCATATTTTCCATATTAAATATGAAATTAATGTTGTTTCTTTGATACCTATCAGAGTAGCATTTTTTTGGTTTCCAGCATAAGGGAGGTGTTTTCAAGGCCTTCTGTAAATTCTTTTCTCTGTGTAAGGATATACAAGAGAATATACAAATAAATGTATCTGTGAAGACTCCAAGTGGGACTATAAAACTTCTGAAAGTGATTTTGGAATTCTGGGCAGAAGTTTCAGCATTTTTATTCAGCAGGAAAGTCTGAGAAGTTGTGTTTCCTCCAAATAAGATTTTTCTTTTTTTTTTTTTTTTTAATGAAATGTGTGTCTTATGAGTCAGAAAGTGACATTTGCTCAGCTGTCACTAAAGGCAATCGCTTTCCTTAGGGAACACATCCTGCAGGACTCCAGTTTTCCACTACCATCTGTTTCAGGTAATGAGAACCCAGGAAAGAATAAGCGTTATTATGGGCTGTGTACAAATCCTTGAAGTTTTTGGAGATAAACATCCACCTTTCATATCTGGATATGTTTGGAAAGAAACGAAAAACAAAACAAAACAAAACTGAAACAAACCACCACGAAGTTTATTCATATATCCAAACCAAAACGTAGACAAATGCAAGCTGTTGTAAGATAGACCTGTATTTGAGGGGAAAAGTAAAGAAGTCAAGAAGATTAGAAGAACGTCCTGTTGCCCAAGCACACAGATAAAAAGAAAAGAAATTGAGGAGAAAGTTTTCAGACAGAATTCTAATAGAAAGAGGCTTAGATAAGGAAGGAAAGACAAGGAACTAATTACTTGGGTTCATGAACAGGACATTTTACTTTTCAAAAAGATAAATAAATAGAACAGCATTACAATATCCAACTGCAGCAGTAGCATTCTTTTAACTCGCGTAACTCACTACACATCTGACAAGCGGGTAACATATGAATGGGTGAGTGAGAAGTCTACAGCAACATGTGTGCAGCCTAGTACATGCTTCCATCAAACCCAAGAAGAGATTGCATTCTTGGTCTGTGTGTTCTTACAAGTGTTTCTAGAAGAAAGCGAGAGGGGTCAATCAGATAGATGATTTTGTGGGGAAAAAAAAAAAAGGTAATAAGATACTCCACAAAACATCAAGAGCATGGGGAAGCCAGCATAACACTGACTAAATGAGAGAGAAAGAGAAAGGTGAGATATTGGAAGCAAGGCAGGGAAGCAGTTCTGAGTTGCAGGCTTGTGATAGTTACTTTTGGGAAAATGTGCAAAAATATAGAGGCAAAAAAGGTACATATCAAAAAAATTGAGAATAAAGACACAAACCTTTCTAAAATATGCTTGTACAATGTCAGTGAAGAGAGTGTTGCCTAAAGGACAGCTGGGCTCTGTAGGTCACCACTGCTCTGGATTTAACAAAAATCTATTTAAAAAAAAAATTAATAGCAGCATGAAGAGAATCTTGACCTTAAGTAAGATTTGTTGATGTGAAATGTAAGCCAGTAAGTAGTCCATGTTGTCTAAATCCACAAATTGTAGTCACAGAAGGATGTGAATGCTGGTGACAGCTCACTCTGCAACCCCATTCCTGGGAGGTTTGGAGGATTTCAGCTATCTCATCCTTAAGCCACAGTCTGATATGTAAGAAGTCCAACATTAACTACAGAGTAGGACATGCTTAAAATACTGGACAACCTCAGGTTTTTTATGAAGGTAGATGTCACTTTGCGTAAGTTGAAGTGTTTGACAGGAAAGGTTGGAGTTGTTCCTTAGGTGCACAGGGCAGTACAGTCTGGCATACAAGAGAGCACAGAAAAACTTATCCTGGAGAACAGGATTGCTTTTTTACCATAGTGCAGAACTGGCCTTACCCCCAGATGAATTTTTTTCATCTGGGGAAACTCAATACAGCTTTTGTTATTAGCTGCAGGACCCACATTCAGTATTTCTGATTAGAAACCTCAGTCGTATTGCTGCACGTCCTAGACCATCTTCCTACCAGCTGGTAGTTCTGAAATTGGTTTCTAGCCACGATGGGACTTCTAAATGGTGGTGGTGGCAGGAAAATGGGACCAGTGGACCAGGTGATACTGGGAAATGCAGTGCTTACCATAGTCTGAGCTAGGAGCTGAGGAAATCAGGAAGCAGCTGTTTAGCTTCTGGCAGCATCTAGACCTCCTCTTCATCCAGCACAAGCAGCCACTCAGTCACAGCCTTCAGCTGCAGCACGGGATCTTCAATTGCTGCCAGAATTATCTAGATATCAACACAGGATGATGCCAATCAGACTAAAGTGTATATAAAGTGTATATAAAAGTGCTGGAGAGCAGCCATTGAGTGAGGCATTTCACAAAAAGAATTTTAGTCACAACTATGTCAGAGATCAAACAGAGAGAAACAACTTCACTCCTCCTCTTACACAGCTTATAATACGGTATTAGCAATACCCTACCTATAATTTATCTGTAAAAGTAACACTAGCTCTCAAGGCATCCCAGATGAGGTGGTGCTGGATGAGCCTCCTTTACTTGAAACAGTCTTTCCACAGCACGTTTAACACCAGTAATAAAACACCCAATGTACAGATTGTACTTTACCAGGAAGCCCCTTGCTTCCTTCTCTTTCATCCTGCTCAGATGCACCACATTTATGTCACTTTTCCTCAGTGAACAGGGCTCCAGATCAATAGACTTTGAATAAATCTCCTCAGTATATGCCCTTGGATCAGAGTTTGAGGTAACGATTTAGTGTGGCCAGTTTGCAGCCTTTCCTGCTCACCTTGGACCCTCTCATTTGTGGTTTGAGCTAATTCCTCAGAGTCAAATCAGTACCTGTTGCTCACAGGTTCTCAAGTGCCACCTGGGACCATATTTCTTGATTGTCATTCCTGCTGACAACTACTTTTGCAAATATACTGCTCACCTGTTGTAAACCCCACTCCCATTTCACGGTAGCACTTAACCTGCAGGAGAGCTGGGCAGAAACAACACATAGCATTCCCCATGGTGTTTTCCCTCCTTGCTCAAATAAAACTCAAGGGTTTGTGGCAGTATCAATACATGGTCAAAACTGTTCTCCCCCTGCTCACTTAATACTGATTTTTGAGGGAGACTGTAGTAGAAGCCTCATTCCTAACACCGTTTCCAGCTCTCCCCGCTTACCAAGCCTGTGGGTTTGATACTGTAACACAGCATTGGCACTTACCAAACTCCTCTGTTTAGTAAGAGCCTTACAGGGTAGTAATAGAAATAGTAGAATAGTAAAACATGTGAATTGATTATAATATCTTATTATTATACATCTATTGCTTCATTCAGTTTAATTAAAAGAAAAACAGTGTCTTTCATGCTCTGTTCAGAGATTTACCAGCTAGAACCACCTGCAGAAAGATGTGTCAAACAGTGGGAAATAAATCTATAATGAGACATAGAGGAGGGAATTATTTATCAAATTAATACTAGAAGTAATGCAGCAACATCCGTTCCCTCCCTCTGCCCCTGATTTATAGCAGGAAAATAGTTTTCCAGGCAGCCACTGCTCCAGGCAGTACAGCATCATTATAAGAACATTATTAAGTTTTTTGATTGCAGACCAAGATGCTGCAGTTACACAACTAGAAGGTGTTGGAAGCAATGCTGTTTGTTCTCCTGCTTTCCCCTAGCTATAACCTTATCTTTCAGGAAAAACTATTCACATTATACTATTCTCAGAAAATGTGCAAGATCAATGTGTCATCAAATCCTCTTCACAGTTTGCTTAAGAATCAGTTCTTGTCTTTTAAAACAATATTGCTCAGGAAGACACAGGGAGAAAGAAGGGAGAAAATTTAGAATGGTCTTAATGAGCAAAATTGTTAATATCTTGAAACAGAAGACAGCCCTTATTTCAAAGAGTGAGGAGGTAGGAATCATGAGAACTAGATTTTAATTTCTTTTAAGAGACAAATTCAAGTAAGTAAATTTAAAAGTAGCCTAAGAAACACTGCCCTAGAAGAGCAAACTTTACAATGTGCAAAAACCCCAAACTTATATTCGTTTTCATCATTTTAAATCTCTAAATAGCTATTGGTGCTAAACAGTGGCTTCAGCATGAGTTTGAAGTGTATTAGTACTGCTTTCTGCACCCACTTTCTAAACATTTTATGGGCCTGTCCTTCCCCACACTCGCTATTCAGCTGCCCTGCTGAATATTGCCAAATCCCTTCTCATAAAGTCATATTTCCAAAAGGGCAGAATGGCTTTTATTTGCTGAAAACTGAAAAGATGCTTGTGAATCCCAGGTTGATTTTTAACTGCTGCAATCAAAAGAAAACCCACTGAGATACTGTGTTTTCTTAAAGATAATAATATATGGTTGCTGTTGGAGATAATATTTTGATGATTTATAACTTTGCGACTTTACTGATTGAAATTTTTTCTGTCATTTGTGATCATTTGCATAGAACTAGTCAAGTTAGTTCAGAAAAAAAAAGCATACAAATGTATCAAAGTTTCCAGAAGAGACCATGCAGTTTTATAAACCAACATACCAGAGTGAATAAATATTTTGCTTTTAGTTTTCTCTCCACTCAGTCAAAACCAACAATATTTCATTAATTCAGTAGTTGTGTGGTCTTTTCACTTTCAGAAAATTCTGTTTACACTATGCTTATTTTATTCTGCAAGAGAAGAGAGCAAGCCACTGTAGTATACTTAGTTCAGCCCTTCTGGAGAATCTGTGTTTTAAAGCATGGAAAAACATAGAAGAATGCATCTGGATAAGCTCACTATTGTCTCAGAAAACTTTGCATCTTTGGCCAAACTAACCAGGATTTCAGCAGGTCTGTGTTAAAAGAGCAGAAATTCTTCAGTCAAATCTACCATCCTGAAGACGGTTGCAAGGAAAAGACAAAATTAGGCAAATTAAATGAACATCTACTTCCCAGCAATAGCTGCAAAAGCAAAACAGCTCCACTCAGTATGTAAAACCAATGATGATATTCTTGTAATCTGAAGACTGAAACAGCACAATGACAAAATATTACAGGTACTTCATAGAAATACAGAAATTAATACCTTAATGGTATGTTTTTAAACTGAGTAAGAGCTACTTGCCAACAATTTTAGGGACTGTTTTCCTTTCATATTTAATTAATAGAGACTTTCTCTAAGGAATGCTGGAGTTAGTTGCTGTGGTTTTGCAGTCTATTAAACACAGCATGTTTGCTGTAAGGAGGATGTGCACCTTCTGTGTACTGATATATTATAGAGGACCTACTCAAGGTGTCTGTTGCCTCTCCAAGCTAAGGGTACTAAAGAAGCCCAAATATTTATCCTGATATTGAAGAAATAACAGGAATAAATGAAAGTAACGTAGGCACCAAACACATACAGAGAACTTGAAACCTTTGGGATATTTCACTGCAAACACTCAAAGAACCTCTCTCTTTCTTACAGAATACTTATTTTTTTTCTTGGCTTGCATACAGTAAATATTCTTGACAAATCCATAAATTTTATTTCTGTCTTCAAAAAAAAAGAAGTAAATGCAGCAAGTAAAAATCATGCTAAGGACCTTTTACTTGTCGTTACACGAAAAAAATCCAATATTCAGTTAGACACATAAGGTTAATGCTAAAAAATAACACTTTTTTTCAAGATTAATATTCTCTTTCCAAATTAATCTCCTGTCAGCCCAGAAAACAGCAATAATCATCAGAACTAAAATGGTCTGGAACTACAAAGATTTATAAAAGCAAACTTTTAGCCATAATAATGAAATAACATGTTTAGTTTTTTCCATGTATTTTTTAAAAAGTTGCTCATCCAATTAACGAGATATCTAACAGAAAATAACATGTCTTAGGGCAAATTATATAAAGTCCAAAATTTTATTCTGGCTAGTTTTGATCTTGGATGCAATTACCTGCCATCCTTTAATTTGGATCAATTTTTGCAAAGATATGTTTTCATGTAATAAAATATTTGAAATAAGTGAGAATGCAGGTTTGTCTGTAAAAATACATTTCAAATTATGAGTAATTCCATGATTTCAACAGGGAGGCTATAACAAGACAAAACAGTACCTTGCTGCATGCTACATCCAGGTCAAACTGGACATGGGATGCCCTGACAGCCTGTTTGCAATCGCAGGGATGTTTCTGTTAAAACATTTCAGCCTGGTTGCTGTACAAGATTGGTTCTTCCCTTTAACAAACTTGTGAAGAGAGGCAGGAATTTGTATTTTCCATGCAAAGCTTTTGCAGTCATTATTTGTCTACAGACAATTTTATGAAATTGAGGAAGAAGTCTTCCTTCATTATTGCTCTGGCTCCTCCCTGTCCCTCACGCGTGAGGTCCCCACGAGCAGTGGCTCCTGTAGTGCTGCCACTGGAGGCTGAATGGCTGAGCCAAATGCAGGGCTCTCAGTAAAAACCACCTACATTTTCTGAAATATTTTTGGGCTTTTTACACTGAATTGCATAAAATGGACTGGGAACTTTCTCAGTTCTCACAAAAACCCAAAATATAATGAGCACGAAGGACTGAAGGCCCCCAGAATGCTCCACTTTCCCCTAGCTTCTTCCTTTGTATGGCACCTCTGAGAATTATCTCTGTAGACATGATCTAATTGCCTCTTAAGAAATGTTTCATTGGTGTATGGATCAGAAATTTTAGTTGCTCCAGGATATTTCTCACCTAATTCAGCCTCTTTTTTAAACACAGGAGAAGTTCTGATTTCTCCAGGGAAAAAGAGTCATGACCAAATGTGCTTTAAAGCAGCCAGAAAAAACCAAGCCAGAACAGGAAGAAGAAAAATGAAGAGCTGGCTTCTGAAGAACTGGATAGATTTATGAAACATGGTTCATCTTCTTTTGATGGAAATGTGCTAAAAATACTCCATGAGCTCAATGCATTATATTAATACATTTCTGTTGGAAGTAGTCACATCTTATTTGTTATGAAGGAAAGTGCTGCTGTACACAAATGAAAATAGTTTTCTGCCCGAGAAAGCCAAGCCATTTCAGCAATAAGAGTTTGGCACACAGCGTTGAATAAAAAACAAACATGCAACTAAAACTCAAAGATAGAGCATTGTACAGATTTCTACCACATTAAACAATGTAGAAGAGTATTCGTATGTTTACCATGCTTGTGGGTCATAACATTAGTATTAATATTCAGGGATTTTCAGTGATACTGAACGTATTTTGGTGTACTACAATAAGGGGTTTTCTGGCAAATGCTGGATCTGTGGATGCTTTCAGGGGTGGTGTTAGAGATGCTATGCACCTGGAATGGGATTGAGAACAATAAAAGACCAATTATACAAGGTCACAACAGTTATCTGAATAAGGAGCCAGGCATCCCAGGACAGGCCAATTCATTTGTTATTGGCAAGAGATAAGTATGGGAAGCAAATCAACAAATATTAAGCCTATGTAAAACCTAGAACAGAGAGCCCACCTCATCTTCTACACACTATTCTGAGACCCTAAGATAACTCCTGTGATTACACAAGAGAGCACCAGAGTATCATATTTTCATTGTAGTAGATCAGAAAGGCTCTTTTCAGTATTTCACTGATAAAACTAATCGCTGTGAACTCTGCATTTGAAGCAATATGAGTTCCATAATTTGCTTTATTTCCCCAATGGAATGACTCAGAAATGCGTTTTACTTGCTTTGCCTAAAGTATTTAACAGGAAATGGGACAGTTATTGTCAATGGCAAATGGACCATTTCTGGTTGCATTACATGAAAATGCATTCAGAGAAACAGCTAAAGGCAAAACGACCCTGGCAGATAATATTATATCTGAACTTCATGAGAAAGGGAGAGGATAGATCCATAAATGTAACAGTAAAAAAAAAAAAAAAAAAGTTTCTTCCTTTAAAAAACCCAAACCTTAAAATGAAGGGCACTAGTCCTACACTGAAACTCATTTTCAAGCCTTATAGTCTCACTTGCACGTCCATTTCACAAGGGCAGTGAATCAGCTTTACCCTGATGAATTAGACAGTCATTTTCCTTGTTCATGATATTGTGCCAAAACCATAACTTGAAGCGAAATGGAAAAATTATATGTCACGAGAATATTTTGAAGGATTAAAACCCCCACCCAAATAAAAAAATGCTACCAATGAAATTTTTCTGTGAAAAATTTTGGAGTTTTTAAATGTCATTATTTTAAGCTTAAGTGAAAAGGTATGTTTTAGGAGAAACTTAATGGAGGACAAAAGAATCAGAAAGAGCTTTTAGCTGTTAGGGAGATACAGTTCTAGTTATATATAACTATACAGATATATAACACACACATCCATCCCTCATATTTTAGAATGGTAATGCCTCATGAAAAGAAGGCAATAAAACTACTATTACCTGATAAACCATTTGTTTCTTTTAACGCTTTTACATTCCCAGAATTGTGCAGAAATTATGAGGATATTTTAGGATAGGTTGTGGCATCATGGACCTAATAAAGTTGCGGTTCTACCTGTTTTTTTCCATGAAGAGCTTTTCATCCAGGAATTTTCAGAAACACAAACAACCCAGAGAAGATTGGGAACTACAGGATACTGATGCTTTGTCATACAAGATGAAGCTCATTTTTTTCCTGCTGTAATTGCCAGGTCTGTCCCCTCTCAAACCAACGCACTAACCTGCACAGTAACTAGAAGTCACTCAAGGCTAAGGACATATTCAATAATGGCAAATAATGCATACACTACTTTAGAGGATTAGAGAAAAAATAGGGCTGATCAAAAGAAGTCAAGAGATTGGATGGCCTATTGGGATAAGGAGTTGAGCTTTCAATAGTTCCTGTAGCCAGTAGTGCAAGGGCAGCACACAAACCTGCCTCACACTGAGATAATGCAAGTTCCCAGGCTGTAGATACAAAACCAGCAGAGTGAATGATGTCAGAAACAAGGCTAGTACTCATTGTTCTGGATCTGCAGAAGATGCCTTTCTAGCACCTTGTTCTGGGGTGTGACAGCGAGTAGTTTGCATTTTCACAGGGCTCCCTTTGGTAGATATCATTGTATTTGTCAGTTTTAATGAATAAAATTAATTTTAAAAAAAAGGTGCAAACCCCTTGATCTTTCACTATCCACCCCAGCCTGTCCTGTTCCCCATATGTTCTTGGGGACAACAGACCACTGAGATATTTCGTGGACCAGCCTACTACACCTTGATTATATCCCTCTTGCCCTTCCCTCACTACCTGTTCTTTGTCCAGGTTGATCTGTTCTTTAAAATACTTAAAAGTCTTTTCCTAGCTGTCCCCTTGATTTTACTGAAAAGTTATTGCTAAGTTATCTAATTTTATTCATATGAGAAAGTGATTGATTTGCTTCAGACCTGAGCAAAAAATAAATGCAATGATAAAATAAGAAAGTTTTTCTTATTATCACAAGATACACTGATGAAAAAATTTATGTGAAAGCATGAAAACCATATTTACATACAATACAAAAACAGTCAGATGTTCTTGATAATTTTAATAGGTAAAAGTGAATTCTATATGTTATTTCAGTCAGATCGGACTTTTAGTATGCAAAAGTCCCAGCAGATTGAGTTGCAACTCCATTTTTGGTCATACATTTTACCTTGATGAGGTCTAGTAAAACATAAAGACATTTAACATAAAATACTATGTCCCATAAATAGCTTACTAAGAAATACAGATACAAGGAAATTAAGGTCCTCAAGTTCTAAGTGGTTTGTACTGAAAACGCAGAGTGTCTTTTGCTGTAATATGAGTCCTATTTGTAAAAAAGAGAATTGCTGCCACTTGCATTGCAAATTATTCAAATTTATACAGCAGACTAATTTAGCATAAAAGGAAATAAGATTCTTCTGTATTAGGTACAGAGTTATATTATGCTTTTAAAATGTATAAGCCCAGAGGAATATTATAATGTTAATTTGGATAGTATTTAAAAGGTAATTACTTTTATACAATAAAGTAAAATAAGAAGTCTCCTGAATACTAATCCTTGTGTCATGTGCTTTCTTTGAATTAATGCTACTTAAAATAGAGAATTCATTTGTTTAAGTGATTTTAATTTAGATTCATGGAAGACATTCTCATCTACAAAAATGTCTGGTTTTTTCAGCTCAAGTAATTTAAAATCCTTACTGTATTAAAATCACCGTTAAAGAAAGTTATCTACATTTGCTGAATAGCACTGAACTGTAAGGACGAGAGATAGGAAACTTTAATGTTTCTCTTAAAGAAAGGGTGGTTTGGTGTGCTCAGCACAGGCACTGTGACAGGAAGCACTGGCACAGGCCATACTGAGCAGGTCGAGACTGAGTGCTCCTAAAGGGAAGCTGATTTCATCTATTCAATCCTATCTATTCAATGGGAAAGTCTCAAAAGTTTTATTTGCATTTCAGTCCATAGCAGACTGAAAGATATTGAAAGACAGAAAGCATTCTTTGTCCAATTTCTTGAATTACATGAACATCTAATCTCATCTCTGATGCTCTCTTCAATGCACAGAGGGCATCAATCTTGGGACATCCTCAGAAAACAATATTCAGATGTTTTATAATATATTTAATTTATTCAAGCATTTTCTTCTTTTTTCTCTGTTGAATCAAAACTCGAGCACAAGTCCTATGAGGAGAGGCTGAGGGAGCTGGGGTTGTTTAGTCTGGAGAAGAGAAGGCTTAGAGGTGACCT
>JAYRBT010000178.1:19024027-19046785 GCA_036023395.1 Myiotriccus ornatus | reverse complement strand
ATTGGTAAACTGAAATTCTTAAATCTCCTTTTAACTTCAGATTTAAACCAGCAAGGAAAAAGTCTTGAGTTAAAAGACCAGTTTTAGTCTTTAAAGTTGTACTTTCTGCTGTATTTCAAAAGGAGTAGTTTTCAATAACTATCAATCATTAACATGTACAGATTTGCAAATAAATTCAGCCTTTACTTTAAACTTTATGCCTGCCTTTGTTGACAAAAAAGATACGATGTGAATGTTCAAGAAATTGTATAGGTTAATGAGCATGTACTCAGAATCTTGAAATTTAAGTTTTGTAGCCGGTGAATGGTATTTCTTATTAAATATTAACAGATCTGGGCTACAGATTAAAGATGCTTTAACCGGTGTTATACATCGAACTGTTTTTAGAATGGAAATTGAAGTTTAATGAATTTGAAGAAAAACACCACTTTATAATTGATTTGCTATGTAACACAAAGGAGAAAGGATTATAGGTGTTCTGCACTTCTAAAACTAATTCACTAAAGTGATTTATTAACCTATGGTAACAGGACCTGTATTTTAATGAGCTGAATGAATAGTTTCCTGGTCCCTCTGTTCCTCAGTATTTCAGAAGTGACTAGTAACATATAATTGTACACTTTATCTACAGATTCAAAGAAGAAAAGAAGCTTTCCTGGTTTTACAGTGAATTAAAGAGCACTCAAAACAGGGCATCTTATCTGAGATCATGTTTACCAAAAGATGAGCTGGTAGTTAAAAACTGTGGTTTCAGATTTCTGGTTTAATACTTTGGCTAACTCAATAGTACGACCCTTGGTAAGGCAAAGTGGTAGTAAATGTATGCCATAGGCTCTCACTCATAAAATTGTGATTTCTTGAACTTTAAAGGAGTGTTCTTACCTCATACATGTTCTCACCTAACATGAAAGGTTTTAGATACAGGATTCGCTCCAATATAGTTTTTCTTTTGTTTTAAGCATTGTCCTGATACTGTTACATCCTAAAGAAGTGTTTCACAGGCTGTTGAGGCTGACATGTCGATTACCTTAGATTTTTTTGCCATATAACCTCCATAATTGATAAATGATTCCTTCATTGATGTTATCTATTTAACAGAGTCATGTTATATACATTGAAAAGGAAGCAGAAATTCATGAATGAGTGCTGTGTTAAATCTAAGCTCAGTCTATATGAAACATCCCCTGTGGGCAAAATCCACATATAATATATAGCATATATGTAGCAGAGAAATATATATATTATATATATATAATAGCAGAGAAAATAAAGAATTTGTACATTTATAAGTAGAACTCTAAAAATTCAGAGATAAATCCAAACCTGTCTCAGTACTTTTCTCTATTATTCAAAGTAAAGTACAGACCCATGTAGATTGATAAGGCTCTGGTCCAGAGGCTTCTGCACTACTGGAATAAAGAAGTGCCCTGTGGCCTTATGCTTTAGCTTTCTAACTTAGGTCAGCAATAAAGCAGGAAATTCAATGTAGGTGTGTAATAACAGCATAAGTTACTTTGAAGGATGACACAAAATTGAATTTGCTACAAGCTACTTAATTATTCCCTTTGGGAATGAATAGCATTCTGGAAAAACAACTTTCGTAAAGGTTCATTTGTTAACACATGCATTTGCTGTTTTCTTAACTCCACTGTGCTTTGTACCACGTTATGAAGCTATTTTTCAATAAAGGGTAATTATTTGTTACTGGAGGTGTAGGAAGTAATATTAAGAACTGGTACTTCAATTTTGAGTCACCATAGAAAATTTAGCATCTACAGGTTAATTATCAACCCCCTTGCATCTGCAAGCAAGAAGTTTTTTCTTCATTCTTCATTCATAAAGAGCTCTCTTGCATCAAAACTTACGACATTTAATGTTTTTCTAGCCCAGTATTACAAACCAAAACTCTCATTCACCTTCATTTTTATTGAACTTGCTGTGTCTTTGGCTGTTAATGCTTCAGATTAGTACATCAGTGATCTTTTTGTGCTGATAACTCCAGGTTCAGACTTTACCATCAGCTCAAGTCCAATGCCTCCAGACTAGCCTTATGTGCAGACAGGGTAAGACCGAGAAAAGCAGGCAAAGATAGAGCTTGCAAACAATAAATTCACCAAGCAGTTTGTAAAAAAGTTTGTCTGTACGAAAGTCTGAGTGAAACCAACTGAGTTCAATGCGAAGATGCTCACAGTGCAGAGCAATCAAAACTCAAACATGACACTCCTGCAGGACAAGGCACGGAATAATAGCAGGATAAATCAACCAGTGTGCTGGACCGCTTCAGCCTCCTTCTTAGAGAGGCTGAGCAGAGTTTTCATCCTTCTATCAAGTTATTGCATATACATGCTTGGGAAATATATAAACATGGAGAGATGCCACATAACACAGATGTAATCTGATACCTTATCTGTTGAAAAATATGAAACACCTGGAGTAAAATGGAACAAGAGAATGTGGCATAAGCTGAATATCAAATTCGTCTCCTTCATTCAGATTAACAGCATAGACTACAAAGTATAATAAATTCTTGAGTATGAATGCTACAGGGCCTTACAGATGGCATACTATACGTATGCTACTGCATACATTCTAAGTACTGTATCTAATTGATCAATGGGATAAAAAAAGTGAGGCTGAGAATAAAAGAATGTGCACAGAAAGGTATAACAAATGATGGAAGCAAACAAACAAGTGC
This sequence comes from Myiotriccus ornatus, assembly GCA_036023395.1. NCBI lineage: Eukaryota > Metazoa > Chordata > Aves > Passeriformes > Tyrannidae > Myiotriccus > Myiotriccus ornatus. Next base: position 19,044,090 of record JAYRBT010000178.1, on the reverse strand, counting down.
AGGCTGACCTGAAAAGAGACCAGACACTATAAGAATAACATGGCTGAAAAACAGGAGCATGCAGTGAAACCAGAATGGCAAAATTCATGATGTAAAAGGTATCATACATCAAATAAACCTACCAGAAGATGTCTGCAATCATGCATGATAAAGTTTGACACCATTAATATAGTTCCTTCCTCCTGACATAAAATCTAGCCAACAAGAGAACTTACTGTATTTTGAATTTTTATCCAATGTTACTGTTAGGCTCGACTGAGGGAAGAAGACTTAGGAAATTGTCCTCTCTAGAGGGTCTGGAATGGACCACTTTTTAATAGTGAAACCATCCATACTGCAAAGGTCTGTGAGGTACAACTCCTGTCCTGAAACAACTTGGCTCTGGGAAATTTTTGAATGTATTTATTGCTCTGAAGGCTAGGCATCTGAGCAGGAGTGTGCATGAGCATATTTATATACATGCATCTTTATCTATAGAGATTATTATATTTACACATTTCCATATTTAAAAGGCAAGCAAAGAACATTGTTCTGCTTCAGTAAACTATTTAAGCATATACTTAATTCCCTTATTAGTCAGCAAAGCATATAAGCATGCATTTAATCATGTGTCGGTCTCATTAAAATCAATAAGACTAAGTGGAGCTCAAATGGTCAGATGAAACAGAGCCCCCTTAACCTAAAATGAGGAAAGAGAGAGGAATTAATATGGTTGTATCTAACACAACTTTTGTTTGGAAATCTTGTTTCAAAGCCATAAATAAATAGAAAAACATCTGTATGAGACTGTAACTGGGGGGTTCTCTCTGCATTAACACAGGAAAAAACTCAACTTGGCAGCTATTTCTGAGCCAATTAGCACTTATAATATCTTGAGTGTTGATGTGAGATGGGTGAAGAACTTACTCATATACATGAATCCTAGCAGCATGATTATAATAAAAGTGGTAGTCTTAAATATTTTTTGAATATTTGAGAATGGACAGAGAAACAGGAAGATGTAAAGAAAATCATAGAAACAAAGAAGCCCATTTTTCATTTAGCTATTTAGGCAGGAATGACCATGAAGTGATATAACTTACTTGGCAGTGACAGTGCCAGCTGTCAGGATGAGATAATCATGACTGGGAATCTGATTTTTGCATTTCTCCTAGGAAAGCTTTTCTGTAGAAAAATGTTTCTAACCAAGGTGACAAGTTGGTGTATTACTATCTGCATATTCCTGAAAACATTTCACAATTAGATGTATTTGAAGGCAGCTTGCATGCACTGAAATGAAAGAGCCTAAGACAAAGTATTTTTGATAAACTGCTTTTTTGCTTGATTTTCTAAACTACAGGTACAGTCTGCTCTTCTCACAGACGTCTTTCACTGGTGGGTGATTAGTATAGAACCTTTAGATCTTTGAAATAAATAAATTCACATATATCAAGAGTTCTGATTTAGACAAAAAATTCTTCTGGGTATTTGGTGACCCAACTGCACAAGTTCAGGTGAAGAAAAATCTCACTATTTTCAAAAACATTTTATAATAGTCCTGGAATTTAATAATTATTAGTAACTTCAGCAAGACCTCTGGATCTGCCCTTTTAAGCTTTTTTTCCAGATTTTTCTGGTTTTCTTTACCTAGTATTTGAAAAGACTGCATCATCCTTTCTGTTGTTCCATGCGCATCTCCAAGATCTTAACATACTGTGTTTAAACTCAGCCTTTTTAAACCTTGAATCTAGCAACTCTTTTCCTCTCTATTCAATACAATGCCATGGAAATTTGTGTAGATCATCTATGCTTCACCATTTAATCCTGGTTGCTCTTTTGTCCTTGCAAGACTTCTCACTGCCCATTAAGTCCTTGTATCATTTAGTTCTTCCAAGTCATAATTGAGTATCCCACTGTGATGGTCATCTCTAATATCACTGTGCCAGCATCCTGGGCCTTTATTGTCCACCCTTCTGCTTCACCCCTCAGCTTCTCTCATGAGAGAAACTTTATGATTTTTCTCATGATGTTTTTTTTCTGCCTGAGTTCACTCAGAAACATCCTTGACAGTTTCTTATACTTAGCTCACCTACACACATGGTAGAGATGAAACCCTGTCATTTACTATTTAAGAAGAAAATGGAGTTCTTATATTGATATCCTGTGGGAACGCAAGGAGCAGCTTAGAGCACAACTATGGAAAATGCTAGGAGGAAACTAATTTCCTTTCTCCAGGGACAATGTGTCCACTTACGAAGAATTAGCTCTGATGCTACTTCAAATATCAAAAATCTAGGGGTAAACCAGTCATCATGCTGCCTCACAGCAGTGCATGAGGAGGTGGCCTTTAAACTGGAGTAACAACGTCACAACAGCTCAGGTTTCACCCTAAGGATGAGAGTAGGGCACCAGCAAGTAGGTAAGAAAACACTTTTAGTGTAACAGAAGAAAACAACTGGAGGAAGAGCAAAGCTATCAATCTTAATTAGCTCACTTATTATCAATTTGTACTTCTGATTTTCTATCTGAATGAGTCTAGTTATATATGATAGCAGTTTCTGTCTTCCATAGGTCAGAGACTTCACTACTGAGCAGACAGCTGAGGGCATGCTCTCCCACATTATCAACACACTTTCTCAATCTGTCCCTCTGGGCATTAACGTTTTACCCACTCTAGTTTAATCCTATTGATAAAATATGACATATCCAGGAAACTGTGGGTGTTTCCCAACATACACTAATATTTCTTATGTGACCAATTGGTAATTAGTATTTGTAGGGAATTAAGCTATGATATATGGGATTCTTGTCATGAAGAACATAACCTATAAAGTAACAACACTTGCACTGCAATGTATCAGGTATCCTCAGTATTATACTACAAAAACACATTTAATTTTGCAAATATGAGTAATGGAGATTTCTAGACAGATATTTTTCTGCTCCCAATATTTGTAGGAGTGGTACCATGCTGTTCATGCATTTGTATCATTCTGCATGAGCTGAAATCTCTAGGGTCTAAATTTTGCAACAGCCTTACACAAACAGCCCCCACACCTAATGAAGTGCCCAGGGAACGCAAGAGGAAAAGCTGCATTCTGTGTTGCATTCAAGCAGTCGTGGAGGATGCATTATGAAGACACAAGCTTTAGTTTACAATTTTCATAAGACAAAACTTAATTTTCTTTAAAAGAATTGTAAATATATGTTACTATTTGACCTGCCATTTAGCATATAGCTATTACTCTGATGTGTACTTTGCCCCCAAACAGGCACATAAATGCAACTGTAAAGCTACAGTGTCTGAAGAGACACATTAGCATTCATTAATGGGAAGCACAAAAGAAAGACTACTTTAATGTTTATCTCCTCATTGTTATTCAGCTCAGTGTATAGTTACGCTGCAAAGCAAGCTTAAATCCCTATTTACAATGTTTAATTAGAATTTAGGTTTGAAATTAAAAAATTAGATACAGAGAAAAAGTTACACAGAATAAGCATTTCAGCTATTTTGCTAAAACTTAATTCTTGCTTTTGATTCTTCTGTGCTATGCTGAAATGCCAATATTCATTGGCAGCATCAGAACACTGACAAGCATAAGTAGAAAAAACAACTGTGCCTGCAATGGATGTGATGCTGAGCAGACACAGGAGTCCAGAAGAGGACACAAAAGTATATATAGCTAATTCAAAGAGGGAGAAATAAGAAAGATCTGTAGTCACAAGTTATCAATTAAATATAAATACATTATCTTACAAGTCTTTATGTTTTTCTCCCTTGTTTTCCCATAAGATTCCCTTCGTAGGAAAATTTGCATTGCTCAGTGCAAAAATAAAGCCAGTTCACAAATTCTCCCTCTTCATTTGGTCCTTCTGTAATAGCAGTATCCATTCAATCAACCACCCCTCAAACTCTGTACAGAAATTGCTCATCTGAAAGTGGTTTTACCATTTCTCTATTTTAAGAGGCTCAGTGAACCTTAGAAGTTACAAGAGATGGCTGAGCTTATCCAAGAGCTCATTCCCGCCCGAGTGGGAGGTTTCCCTCCTCCCTCTCACCTCTCTTTGCCAGAGCCCATCCTGCAATGTGGCCACTCTCTGTCACTTGTTGGGGCTGCAAGTGGCAGCAAGAGTTGTCTCAGAGCTGCTCAGGCCTGAAGGAAGAATCTGCATCTGTCCCGTCCAAGGGAAGGCGATGGCTCACAACTGCTTCAGTCTTTGAACTATTTCAGTGCAGGATCCAGCAAGATCTAGGGCCTCTCTTCTGTCAAAAGGATGAATGGTTAAATCAGCTCACACCATCTTGCACAACTCTAGAGCAAACATTTCTACGTGGCACTCAGTCTCATTGCTCCCACTCTGAACTTTATAAAGTGCTACCTGTTGCTGCTGAAATGCCTCAAATATGCTCCTCCCAAAACGCAGCTGATGCACCTTTACCACATATATCCTGTCCCTGAGGTTAAAGTCAGACACCAATGTCCCTCTTGCATCAGGAACAGTCAGTGATAACTTCATTTGTGGGTCTGCTCACCATTCTAGTTGTTTGGCTGGAGTTCTGCTGTGGCATACACAGAAAACATAATTTAAACTTTTAGAAAGTCATGCTGAAATAAGCCCTCACTTCTTCCACCTTGGAGTGAAAAAGGGGGAGAATAAACTCGAACCTATATCCATTCACTTTGAGTTCCATCAGCTGGAGCAAAAGATACCATAATTTTTCAAGGACCAAGTCCATTATGTGTGCTTTCCTCTATTTTTGTGTTCCAAAACATGGGAATAGTACAAACCCCTTAGTAGTGCCTAAGAGAAGGACTTACACAGCACAATGACATTAAAAGATATTAGAAGAATCTCACTCTGCAGCTTCAATTCAAAGAGATTTTTAACACTAATGTTAGTCCACTAATTAAACAACTATTTATTCCTGTTACATTCAGTAAAAGCTCATCTTAAAAATATAAAAGTCCATGCTTAAACGTTTAAATTAGGTGCTTTTAAAAAAAGGTAGTATCTATTTTGGTACATATTTTACTATAATAGTGCAATGCTAGAAACATCAAGTTTAAAAAAGCGACATTTTGTTCTTTAGCTTTATTTACATTACTTTATGTGAATATTATCACCAAAGGATGCTTTTCTTTCTGAAGCAGGATTTCAACTTTTTCAATTAAAAGAAAACAAAAGTCCTATTTCCCTGTGTGAGCTGAATTTTCAAGGATTACTGATTAATGTAAACGGCAATAGACCTGGCATTACCATTTAAACAAGCGGCAGCTGTAAAATAGAGTAAATCTGCATAGAAAAACTAGATGACAGTTACCAGAGGATATATTTTTGTCATGTAAGGGTCAGTGCTTATTTTTATGATGTGACCAGAAAATATCTGAGGGGTAAAAGTATAAAAAAATTAAACTAGATATGCTGTTTGAATCTTAATTAATTTGAGTTCCAGAGTGTGATAATTCCAAGGGCTCCTCAGCTGAAGGAAGGGATGCCCAGCACATCATGAACAGTGCCCAGGTTGGGCACAAAGCACACGGCTGGTGGAGTCTGTGCTGGTGGCTGTGCCTCTCCTGTTCCCTGCCACAGGTAGCTTTAGAGCCACTAATATCTTTTTTCAACACACATATAACTACTTTTTAGGTTTCAGTATGTGTCTTCCTTTCCTGTTTCCAGAGCCGGCTGGCATGCTGGACCATGAAATCCCCAGAAGAGTTACTTACTGTGGAGCTAATTGCAGCAACAACAAAAACAGGAAAGCAACGTTTTATGCATAATCCATATGCGGCATAGCTAAAATTAATCCAGCAACAAAAAGTACAGATGGAAAGAGCCCAACTGTTGCTATTCTGATGCTGACAGCTTTCAGAAGAGGATCAGGTTGTGGGTTTTTCTAAAATCATCCTGGCTCTTTTGATGGAAAAACACTTCCAGGCACAAACTGAATCTGCTGCAATGTGGTTAAGGTGGATAAATCACGGTTTTCAGTGCTGAACACATTTCTGGCTTCCACCTGATTAACGTATACTATTAAGACTGTAAGTATGTAACATGCTACAGCTTTGATTTTGAAAGTTGAGGAGTTCTTTTGATTCCAACTCATCATTTTTTTCAGTGTAGATTAAAACGTTGGAAAATTTGAGACATGCCAAATACAAGTTCTGTCCTGCTCTGTTGAGTCAACCTTACTAACCACCACTTTGGGAAGTAAAAATGGTGAGTAGTTGGCAAGCCAGTGACAGGGATTTACGTGATTGTCCTTCTCTTAGATGCATGTATGATGTAGAAAAATGTTGGTTATGTCAGACACTCACATCAACCTGACACAGTTCTGGGAGCATACATGTGTTTAAGATGTTAGGGCTACGCTGCAAAACCAAGACAGACAAAGAATACTGGGAAAAAATCCCAGTCAGTTACAAAATAATTGTACTTCTGGAAATGACAGGCAAAAATAGAGAGAACGGTTCATGGGAGAAAGTTACAAAGGTAAGAGTAACTAGCTTTGCATTTACTGCTTATTCTATAAGGAAAGAGTAGAGAATATATATAAATTACACATTAAAAAAAAAAAAAATTTACAACAGTCCACAGATGCCAAGATTTCTCTTTTACAGCAGCTCATTCTGATACCCAGGCCAAACACCCGAACACCCCAGGCCCCTCTCAGAGGACACAGCAGAGGACAGAGCAGACCATACCTTCCTTTTTGGCTAACACAGCTCCAGATTAGGCCAGTGCAAACCAGCAGCCTCACCATCACCTATCAACCACATCAGCACAAACAAGCTCTGCTCCATGTATCCCCCCAGCCCCTCTCCACAATCTAAGTGCAAGGGAGAATACATATGTTCTAAGCCCGACAGGAAGGAACAAGAGCTCTTCTCCATGATTCCTTAAGATTATTCCTGCTTTTTCAAACATTTGGATTCAGAAATGTTGCTGTGGTACCTCCTGAGTAATGCAGCTGGGTGCCTTCTGGTCTCATCCTGGATGTGCCAAGTCTTCATGCATGTTATATTTCCCTGCACATGGTGAAGGAAGAAAGACACATCTGGGAATGTCTGTCTAAGCATTTGTCAGCTACGTGGGCCATAAAAAACCCTGAGATGTGAGGAAAGTAAAACACAACTCCTACGAGGCATTACCTCAGCACGCTTCACTTACAGAACAGAGAGCCTTTGGCATGAGCAAGTAGCAGCACTTGCTGTGAAAGAAAAATAGCCAGAAAAATACAGTTTGACCAGGACTACACAGAAATGGCTGTCCACTTTCTGGAGGTCCCCTGCATGCTACATAAGAATTCACAGCCAGGAAGCTGCAACTGGTTTCTCTTTGGCTGTGATAGTGTGGAGGAGTGTGATTCTAGTCCCTTCCAGGGAGGTTGTCACCCATTCTTGAGTTGTGGTGTGTTTGACCAGGAAATGCTGAACTTGAGAGAGTCATTTGGACAGTACTTCATCTCCGTCATGCTTGGGAAATTCAGATGAAGTCTAATTCCTTAAGCAAGCATAGTCCTTCTGAGTATGTGTACTTCTAAATCCCACCTCTATTTGCATATGTACTGCTAGACTGAATAATTTGTTAACAGTTGCAATCAAAGTTAATACGAAAAGGCTGCAACTGAATAATTTGTTTTCCTTTTGTGCTTCGTTATTATGACTAGTACTCATGTATAAATTGTGAATCACTCTGTGGCCTACAGATACTGCATACACCTACAGTGAACCATATGCAGCTTGAACATATTTTTCACAGGCAACAGACTGCTTATTTTGGAGACCTCTGCTCTTTGCAGAAATTCTGACTTCAGATGTTGCCTGTAAATCAACGAACTTTCAAAACAAAGCTCATTTACGGTGACCTACATTATTACATTAGAGATACTCCAAAAGTAAGCAGTTACATTCATATTTTTATGCTCAGTAAAAGAAAATTATTCGAGCAAAATGCCTCATTTTACTATACTTTATTATCTGGTATTATTCCAAGTGAATAAATGTTGAGGAGCTTAATTATTTTATCATCCTACAATTAGTTTGATTTTGTAAAGATTTCTAAATTATCCCTAGAGGGGTTTGCCCAGGCAATAGTAATTCAACTTTAGCCTCAGGACAAACCAAAATAACATTATCAGAATAAAATATTAATGGAGAAAATGAGAGTTAAAAGCTTCAGGAATGCCTGGACAAAATGTAAAAGCTTATTTAGGAGACTGTCCTCCTACTTTTGCAGATCTGTTTGTCATCTTTTTGCTTCCAGAGACTATGGAACACATCCTACCAAATGATTCTGTTTTTCAATGGTCGAAAAAAAGTTTATCAAGCAACCTTCTTTGGATGAAAATGTCTTCATTTAAGCAAATAATAAAAAAAAATCAGATATTCTGTTCAAAATGTGTGACCACTTCTTAGATTAACATTGAAAAGCTACATTTCTCTAGTTGAAGGGGTCTACCAAGTTTGCAACTTTGACCAAAAACTGCAGCAGCTCTAAATGCCCTTAAAGGCTGTGTCTGTGAATGAGTACCAGTCCTCACACAAATCCCAAGCAAGACAATTAAAGAAGGTTATTATCTAAATCCTGATCTGTTGAACCTGAGAAGTTGGCATTAAAAATAAATTACTTCCAAAATAAGTGCTTTCAGAAATTATCTACCTGCAATAAGAAACTTCCTTGTCTGCAAAATGAAGTCACACAAAGAAAAGGTGTTTTGATGTCACGAGGGTATTTCCAGCTTAAGTCTGTCTCAATAGAAGACAATCATTGTAACTATTGCTGAGAAGAATTTAAACTGCCTTAATGCAAAACCACATGCATTATATAAATAGAGATTTAACCTGTTCATCTTACACCATTTAACTGTTTTCCAGTTCCACTTATGGAAACACAGATATGCTTTTTTGTGTGTCTGTGTGGTACCAGGAAGTGATGGCAAGCAAGAGCATGGCTCTAAAGTTCACTAAATCGGGCACTACTCTAGAAGCAGAATACTAGTTCATGATTTCTGTTCTAGGAATGTTTCATTTAATTTCTAAAAAAGTACTCAAAGAAGGAACTGGAATCAGTGACTCTGCCCTCCAAGGTTAATGCCCTAACTGCTGGACTATAACGTTTGGATCTGACCTGACCACACTTTCAGTCCATGGAATGATTTTCTGCATAAGAGAAGTGAAAGGGGAGAAGAGAGGTATTCCCACGCTTTCTATAGTAAGCGACCTGGTCTATTAGAATAGTATTCTCAGAGGTTGAAAGAAGGGATTTTAATGTTCTTGAATTTATTTAAGAATTGAACTTCTCTTCCCTATATCTAGGTTCTCTAAATGCCACATCAGTGGGTTTGAAATAAGGAAGCAAGAAGGGAGAAGCTATTCCATACTATTTTAAGAGAAGCCCAGTTCTGTCCGTGAACATCAAGGCATTTTCTGAGAATGATGTATAGAGAGATTCGCAATACCTGAAAACCACACCCATTTAAAACACTTAAAAAATTGGGTAAAAATGTTAATTACTTGCAAGGCAATTTGATTTGGGAAGGGAGAGTTTGATGAGACGTGGCTGGAATTGCTGTTGATGAATCAAAACACCATGCTAGAAAAGTTTCACTTACAGAGAAGCTCTGAAGCATTAAATTAGCACTCAGAGGCACTTGTTGACATCCCTGGGTCAGCTTTCCATGAAATGCAATGTCCTTTGCAATGTACTAAACTGTCAAATAAAAGTCAATGTATCACTTTTCCCTAAGGTTCAGAACTTCTCTTTCTAAAATATTAAGTAGATAAATGTGATTAAACTACATTTAAGAGACAGAACAGAGATAAGCTATTCTTTAACAAACAACCCTAGTAAATGTGAGCTCTGCTAAGAGGGTTTATAGCTCAGAGCTCAAAGATGAGCTATTATTTTTCTCATTTCATCAGCTGTACTGAGTTTTCTGTCAATCCTCCAGTCCTCAGGAGGGACTGATGGATCTGGCCCTGACATTTTTCTAATCTTTTTTTGTATGGTTTTATTGTTAAAAGCTCATTTGCAATCAGGAGTCAAAGACAGCAATCAAGAGAATGAGCTCAGTCAAAGTACAATGTTAGCTGCAATTTTATTCCCACTGAGATTGCAGTGAACACTGGTAATCAGATGTTCTTGGGGCCAGCAGCCGAAGGGGCAACTGTAAATTTATGTAAGAAATGGCAAAAAGTGTTATTTTAAGATGAACTTAAAGAACTATTTACAAGAATGGGCTCAAGCAATCAGCCTACATGGGAGACAACTGCAGAAATGTTAATCTGTAACAATATTACACATCATCAACATCCAGGTCCTTCAAAACAATCTTAAAATACATAATTCCCTCTGTTTTCTATGATTTTTGTCTGTGCTGCAAATTCACCTGAACTCTTGGAAATTCCATCAGTTTTCCTATGCTCCCTTTGGCTGCCGGAGAGACTCCAGCTAATGCAGGTTAGTGGGTGATCTTCACCTGCTGAATCCAGCAGCCTCCATGGTTTACCATCCACAAGATCAGAAAATAGGAACACCTTTATGCCAAAGCAACTCAAGGAAATGAAAAGAGCTATTCCAGAAGCACTTTGTTATAACAGGAGCTTCTTTGCATGTCTTGAATGCCTGTACTTTTGAAGGCATGGGACAAGATGAGCAGCCTTCAGTCTCAGAGAACGCAATATGTTCTATTGTCTTTATTTCTGTGGATGGGATGTGTGTGGGGGTGAGGAAACTAAGTTGCATACCCAGGTTTTGCTTCCTGCAAATTACAGAAAACTACTTGTATTTCTTCCAAAACCACAAGTTTTGTCAATCCCAAGACAAAGGTTCATGCAGACAGCCTCTGAAGAAAAGAATAAAAAAAAAAAGTTTCTTTTTTTGCCTGGTAAGACAAGGTGTCAAGAGTCCCTGGCTCATGGTTGAAATCATAGTAAATCTTCAGGCTCAAATCTTGCTCTTGGGTCAAAGATTGGACCAGAGAAATCTTCTTTAGCCTAATGACTAATCATGTGTTTATGTGCTTCTGTATTTCTAAACTAGTGCAGAAGCCTTTTCCACACTTCTTATGCACTGTGCCAAATACCTTCTCTGTTTCCCTTTTCAGTCCTGCCTCTTTGGGTATGAGGACTGAGCTCCACTCTACTAATTAGTGACAGACTTACATCCTTTAAACTCTCTTTACTATTAGTGATAGCCACTGATCATTTAGCCTGGGGATAAAAGAGAAGACATTTCTAAAATAACAGTAAATGTGGCAACATCCCCCCCACGGATCCTAAAAAGCAAGTAAGTAGAATGGGATCAACACAAACCAAGAAATAGGAAATTTAGACTAAGCATTCTTGCAGAAGGTTTCAAAAGATTCTCTGCAGACACTGCTGTAATAGAAAAGCCCATCTGCTCTGTACAAAGCTAATGAAGTCACCTGGCATAATGTGTCTTTACTGCCCTCCTCATTGCCCAAGAATTCCTTCTCAAATAATAAATAGGCACCTTTAACGAAATGTTGACTTCTGTTTTTAATAAATTACCTTAATGGATAAATTCTTTTAAGATCTTAAATATTTAATCAATTTTCTTATTTTAAATATTAACAAAGAAGGGAAGTTAACACTGATTTATCATGAGATCCAGATAATTTTAAAATCAGATCCATTAACAACGATAATAGTTCCTTTTTCAGTCTAGATGAAGGCAATTTATGAGTGCTAGGAAATTTTGCAGATTGCCTGTGGGTAGAGCTTGGCATCCATATAATTATGTGGGATCTCTGAAGGCATTTAAAGGCCAATTGACTGCTTTTAAATCATCTCTTTAAACTGGTGACAACTAGGATATAATGGTTTTGTGGCCAAATGAAAGAACAGTATTTCAGTGTTGCCAATTCTGGCTCGGCAATTCACGAACCTTGAAAGTTCATACTTGGATATATTTTATAGGATATATATTTAAAATTAATCACAAAATGGATGTTGGAAAAGAATAATTAATTTAAAAAAAAAGAAGAAGAATATATTCTAGAGACCTTGGAGAAGAATTTGAAGCAGTGAATGCTTTAATTATAGGGGGCAACTCACAAAGCTTGCCTGGTTACAGGGATCAGATCCAGGTACGTTTTCTTAGCCTGTTCTTCATATATTTCTTTGCATATGCCTGCCACTGTTAGCATTCTGGCTATCTATCAGAAGGGAATTACTGAGCATACAACAGTCAATCTGCTCATAATTTCAGACTTCCCACACACACACACTAACACATGCACTGAATCATTCCCAGCATCTACTTTTACTGCCTATTGTACTTTAGAAGACAAAAGAAGCCATTTCCTTCCTTTCTCCATAGTGTTCTTATTACATATAATATATATATATATATCCGTGTCACCTCTTTGGATTACAATAAGGTTCCATACATTGATTCAGTTCTTCTCAATTTCTACGTAGCAGCTGAGCTGTGTATTTTCTTATGATTGCTACAATACCTTTGGTTACATACATTAGTTAAAGGATATTATGGCATGACTCAAATAGATTTTCAGAGAAAGGTATTCTGAATGAGTGGTTCAGTGAGCCAACAAGTAGAGTTGCTAATTTTCTCATGTAAGAAATACACTGAAGGAGACCATTTCTTACTGCTTCTAGTTCACCTTTTAGCTTCTGCATACCAGGAATCACACCATTCAGCATCACATAGCACAAAGGCACTGAAGGGCAGAGTTTAACTGCTAAACAAGCACATTACACTCAGACCTACCTCATCCAGTCATGAAATTCTACTGCTTTTGTCCCCTAGCCCCAGGCAATGGGATGCAGAGGAGCAGCCACCAACACACAGAGAGCTGGTCTGTGTAAAGTGCAGACTCACACACCAGCACAGCCATGCATGTTGCATGATGCCAAAAGGCAGGAGAAAAAAAAATTGAAGACAGACTCCCATAAGGGCTGTTCTTTCCTGTAGTTTTCTGTCTTGTCTATTATGAGCTGTACCAGTTCATGTCTTTCATGCTGAAAGACATGATGAAGCCAGAACAGTTTCCATCAAAATGTCATCAGAATGAATTATTACAGAAGAAATTTTTCTTCACAGAAAATTGCAAATGCCTCTATTTCTTCTGACTAGAGCATAAAACGTAGGGCTCAGTGTTCAAAGAGGTAAAAAATTACAGTACTCTTTGTTGTAAGAATTAAAAAAAATAAACTAGTTCCTAATATTGCCAGGAAATTATAGTTTATTTCACTGTAATTTATAGAAGAAATTAATATATCCTTGTCTTTATGCAAAAACTGCTTTACTCTTGTTGAAGAACTAGGTTTTTAGCTACTCCTAATGATCTATTAGTCATTTCATCACAGAATTACAGAACTGCAGGCAGCACAAGGAAGTCATTGAGTGAATTCAACACACCTTGTTCCAGACAGATCTTTGTTTATCTTGTTCTTCCCTACTTATGAAGGTTCTCTATCTTCCTTAGGCAAGCTACCTCTATGCCTAATTGCCTTCAGAGCCATAGAAACAACAGGTTTACATTGTCATTGCTGCCAAGTTCCTTTGATCAGTTGTTTGACAGTGGAGATCACAATGAAGAATCTGATCTCAAAAATTCACTTAATCAGTTTGTTTCTCTCCTAAGATACCAAAAAACTCCTATCTTCAACTGATAAGTTTTATCATTACACACCATGATTTGCAAAACCAAACTAACTGCAACCAAGCTGTGTTTTATAAACACGTGTAAGTTGCTAAATAGCGGTGTAGTTATCTACAAGGTACTTACAGAATTCAAGAGCATAAATCAAGGAAATAAACAATTAAATGGAGCTCGAAAGGTAAAGAATTCACTCGAGCTCAGAAGTACACATTGATTTAAAATATCTCAACAGCTCACTCCATTTATTCCTTCAGCAGTGATATTAATACTGCAAATCTTTTCAAGGAACAGAACTGGAGATTATATTTGCCCACTGTTTCAGATACTGTTGCATTCACTATTGCACCACTCTTTTCTAATCAACTTCTTTACATTATGTGCTCATTTCCTGCTGGAAATACTTGGCCAAAATATTGGTCAGTTAAAAATTATATTTAAGTGTTGATAAAGAAAAAATAAAGATGTCTAGATTCCAAAATGAAGGAAAGATTTCTCTCCCTACCAATTACAAAGCTTTACTGAAACATTGCCCTTGATGAAGCAGATACTGAACAGTGACAGTAGTCATTTACTTGGAAAATGATGCAAGTTTTCAAATAACTTAGTATTACTGCTGCTCCAGTTTAGTTTCAGTAGCTGTGATTTGCTTTCCAGCAGTACTGGTTTTACAGGTGAGATCAAATTTCTGAACTCATCATATTTATCTATAGAAGCAATCTTAGGGTGGTACCAAGATCATGAGGAAGGAGGAGGAGAGAAAAACTAAGGGATAAGAAAATAATAAATAATTCTAATTTTGGCTTGCTTGAAATTGAAGCAGTGTATTTAGTCTTTTGCAATTCCACAGAACACTCTACTTCGAATGGTTTAAAAAGAAAAAAAAATCAGCAATTTATTAGCACAGTATTTGATGTCAGTTGCAGTTTGGGACTTTGTTCTTTTTGAGGGGCTTTATCATCTCACAGTGGAATGCATATTCCTCTCTAGTCATACCTTACATAACCAAAGAGGCTACATGATAACGTAGTTAGGTACATAGCAGGAGTTGCATTTCTCAATTAGAAAAAAAAAATTGAAATGTCATAATTTTGATATATTGGAATTCAAAGTTAGATGAATAGCCTACATCCTACTTTGCCTTATCATCTTGTTCTTAATATCAGCTGTTTACCTGCACAGAAACCTCAGATTCGGATAAAAATCTTATGAGGTCCTCAACTAATAGCTTTGAGAGTACAGCTAAAATAATTATGTAGTAATAGGGCTGAATAAAGAAACAAAGTATTCAAAAACTTAAACCCTAATTCTGGTTTCTGTGGTTACTAAAAAATTATCTTAAGATCCTTAGCACTGTTACAAACTATGATGGTTTATAAATACAAGATTGATAGTAGCATTACTTTTATTATAATTAAGTAGAATTGCACCACAATATTTCTCTATGAGGTTTTTCTGCTTCTTTACAGAGAAATGTTTAGTGGCACAAAATGAGGGCAATTTTATTTACTTCCTTAATAAAGTGATTTATGATCTACAGATGAAGCTGTTGTACGAAAGAGGTACATATATTATTACTAAATCATATGGCTCAGTACATTAGTAATGCAATTATCACTTCATAAGCAAGGAAAATAGTGACTTCTTAGCTGATTAACTGAATACAAAACATGATTTTCACCTCTGAACCTCACTATTTAAGGAAAATCTAATGCTCATCTATGACATTCAGCTATTCAAGAATTCAGATACTTTTAGTGTTGTAATATTTCAAAAATATTATAAGAATAATACAAAAACAAAATTAAAATTCATCCATATAGTCATTGTAAGTATGGAGGATAATGCAGTAGCACTTTCGCGATATAAAAGCTTGTTTTTAAAATGCGTTTGAGGAAAATTTGCTTTCCAGGTAAGTTGAAGACCTAAGGCACAAGAGGTTTACCTAATTTATATACTCCTAGACTGCAAGCTCCAAGTAAGGCTACTTGGAGATAACCTGGCACCACTGACCGATAACTGCTTTTTGTCAAATAGCTCAGGGCACACGTCTTCAGAGTGACCATCTGTGTGATGTGGATATGAATTCTGTGCCCACGGTAGTCCCATCATCAGGGTTAGGTTTTCCTTGGATTTGTCATGCAAGGAATGAATTCAGCTTGGACAGTCCATTTTCATGACCTATCGCCTTATAAACGAGAGAGAGCAGCGATGCCTTTTGTTCTGCACAGTCTGAGTTCTGCACTGCCAGTGACAACCCCTCGTTGGGATCAATTCCCTGAAGTGCACGGCAACCTTCCCACAGCCACCTCCACCCGCTGTGAGCTCCTCTGGGGCCCCCTGACACCACTGGGAGTGGTGTTACTGATCCAGTCCTAGTCCCTACTGCTTTTAGACCAACTTGCCTACATGTACTGAGCACCAAAGGGTCACAGTCCCTGCTTTACCCTCAAATCTCCAGAGGAGCTACAGTTGCTCCTGGTCTGATCCAAAGTAACTGAGAGAAGAGTCAGGACTCCATTTGCCCGATGAGCAAATTCAGCATCAACTTATTCCTGACAAGGTGCTTTTTTAATCATATCACAAAGTCATCTCAGCTAATTCAGCTTCAGAAGATCATTAACTTTCCTAAAACTTTCTTCGTTTAAGGGCTTCTTTACAACTACTTTGGAGGTTTAACTTGTGCAATGGCTGTAGATCTATCCATGATGATTTTTACTTGTCTTGTACATTTGGGTGGGGGGTACGGGGGGCTGGAGAATAAACTGTAAGTGACGTAAACTCAGAATAATAAGCATATTTATTGATACAGCTTTCTTTCATGTTTTGACCTTCACTGTTCCTTGACAGACCTTCTAAACAGTGAAATGACACCTAATCTAACAAAGTAATTGCAGAAAATGATTTAATAAAGCAGTCTATAATTTAAATAAGCCAGTATGCTATGATTTTGGTTGTGGTAGCCATGGACACAAACAGCAGTAGCCACTGATGTTTCAGCTTAAGGTCAACTTCAGTATTAACAGCACAAGACTCTCTAATGGCAATTCAGTTTAGATTACAGTTTCAGTGATTTATTTAAGGTTCTTTTGCCTTTCAAAATGCAGTTAGTTATTAAAACATTATTTAAATTCTGTCCCATGACAGTCAAAATGTATACGCACCATATTTAATATTATATTTATCAGTTTTCTACAACAGAGTAAAATAGAATAGAAATATGACTAATCTTGACTTCTATCTAATTCACAGTATTTGGGTATAAAATTTTAAAATGTGCTATGGATTAACTGTCTCTTCATATACCTCATGACAATTTCCTGGCATAAGTTGACCACAAATCATTTTGAGTCACAGACATCTCTTTATTGGGAAACTGACAAGGGCAGGTTAATATTGCTAAAGGAACTGGGAGTTTGAAAATTGAATTTTAACTGTACTCTGGGCAGTAAAATAACCTTTAGATTACAGGTATTGCCCACTATGTGCCATCATGAGATAAATTAAATAGAAGCGCTTCTTTGATCCTGATTTATTCAAAGCTATAGTTTATAAAAAAAAAAAAAAAAAAAAAAAACGAAATGGGAACTTAAACTTTAGTTGGTTTTTTTCCCCCTTCCATAGTTGGAAATTGTACATGAGCTTTTTTACTTGTATTTAGCAGGTAAAGGATAAAAAGAATTTTTCAGTGATGTTTCTCGATTTTGGTAAGTGCTTTCTAAGAAATTGTTTTAAATACTAATATTATTACTAACACATTTCCTTCAGAAAAGTTTTTGGAATTTTCTCAGCTATTCTTCAGAAAATAACCAAACCTCACAAATCCTCTTAAAACAGCAGCAACTAATCCAGTGTCCCTAGAAAATATTTACGTCTGATATTAAATAAGCATAGTTAAAAAACTTGGGTTTGCATGACATGCAGAGAAACATTAATATCTCAACTGGTAAGGTTATTTACAGGTAAATTTTTGAGGCATCCTGAAAACAGGGAGTTTTAACCAGTATAACAAAATCAAACAGTACTCTAAATTTAATTTCTAACTTTTGTGGATTGTGGCATTTATATAAGACTTTCTCAGCAGCTGATTTTGAGGGTGTTTTCCATTACCCATACGGGTTAGAAAACTAACTGTTCTAATCATTCCTGTTCACTGACACAAGGTACCCAACCAGGCTGAAATCCGAGCAGTCACTGGTTAAATCCCCACTGCCAAAACACCAGACATGCTACACTTCTGGGCATTAGTTCTGTCAAGTCTGGACTTACCAATAAAGGGATTAATTTCTAAACATTCATAGTTCTCAGACACCCAGTTCATCTGCATATTCCAAGTACTCTGAATGGTGAGGAGGAGCATCCAAAATTCCTTCCCCCAGGCAGAAACAGCTACAGGTTTAATGTACTTGCAAATTCCCTGTGGCTGGATCCAGATATCCATACCAAAGCCACCGTTTCTGCTCCCAGGTACTATAGTGTCTTCTGAAGAAAAACTATTTCAATAAGTGTTGGGTGGGACTGCAGCCATCACATGGCACTAGATCTCCACAGGGAAGAATCCTGCACATCTGAGACAGCAGCCCAGTTCATCTAAGTGAGGCGCAAACAAATATTACTCGATTTCCTCTCAAGCATTATATGTATACATTTTTAGCTACACAAGACCATATCTTACACAACCAAAAATAAGCGTCACAGTAGATAACTTATAAGATAAACCAAACACGTGGCATAGGATACACACAATTTTATTTCATTGTTTCAAGTGCACAGAGTTTACAAACCACCAGGCTAATGGGAAGAAGCAAACATTGTTTGGTAATTAGTAAAATAAAGCCACTCCTTTCCCAATCTGCATTCAGTTTCAAATAAATACTAATTAGAAATCAGTATTCCACTTAATTGAATTGTCAAACACTTCTGTTCAGTGACTTTTAATATATTTTAAAGTATTCATAATTGGAATAGAACTACCAGACAGCCTAGCAGTAACATGAGCATATTGTTCTCCTAATGACATTTTATGAGCTGGTTTGAAGTATTTTAGAATCCTTTTTCCCCAAGTCACTTTAGGACAGCATCTGACATTGAAAATATCAAGAATGTACTAGGTACTTGCTATGTGACTGCTCATTCTTCACCTGAAGGATGAACATTTCTGGATGCAGAAAACATAATTCTGATTTTTTTTGCTAACCTGGTTATAAAGTAAATGCACCAAAACTTTAACCCAAGCTGTAAGAAATCAATAGATTTGGTAAGAAGGCAGCAAAAATCAGAACTTCTTGGTCATGTGACTGAAACTTGACAGCCAGAAACTAATTCTCTCACCATCACAGGATCTTTCTGAAATACTTATTACTTTCTATCTTGGCCACACTAAGCCTGTTCATATTCAAATCTAGTATTTCTTTGTGGCTTCCATACTACTTTACCCCTTCATCATCTACTTAAATTAAATACTACACAGATTTAGATCCATGTGACTATCACAGGAGCAAAGACAAAATATCATTGTACTAACTACTTCTATATTAACATGCTATAGTATCCTGAAATGCTGTTTAAACATGAGTAGAGAGGTGCCATTTTCTCCTGGTGTTACCTGGCTGAGTGACTCCTTTTTGCTCAGCATCAGTACAACAAAGCACTCACATCAACAAGCCTGAGGGGCATGAACTGTGTCCATGAACGAACCCTTATTATGCTCACTGTTATTATGTACTGCAGCATCAGTAAATAAGCTCAATTATTTTGTGCATGGCACCCATAACAGAGTTGAATTGCAGTTTTAAGTATTATTTAAATTGTGACACACATTTAAACACATCCTATAGCCCTAAAGACTTCAAAGTCAGAAGAACGATCTTACAGATCTTGTTCAATCTCCCATATAATATAAGCTACAGTTTTCCCTGTTCAAAATCACTCCTGAATTGATTCTTTTGGATAAAGAGCTTGGAGCTACGTCCAATAAAACAGTGACATGCCTGAAGCAGAACTGTGCAGTTTCTGTAGAAGCATTCTTAGAAAATACAATGTTCTCAGAGGGACCAGCATAGTTTTCTTCTAAAGTCAGAATTCTTCTAAGAATTAAAGAACGGCCTAAGAAATCTTTCATTTTTGTTTATACATTATTATTGAGAATAGCTGAGAAATATTTATTACCTTCAATTTTAATGGAATGATTTCTACCAAGTTCATAAAATCATAGAATCATAGAATGTTAAGGGGTTAGAATGGACCTTAAAAATCATCTAGTCCCAACCCGCCCTGGCTATGTGCAGAGATACCTCCCCCTAGGCCAGGTTGCTCAAGGCCTTATGCAGCCTGGCTTTGAACACTATCAGGTTCAGGGCATCCACAACCTCCCTGGGGAACCTGTTGCAGTGTCTCTCCACCCTCACAACAAGAAATTCCTCCCTAATATCTAACC
>JAYRBT010000178.1:19010817-19021216 GCA_036023395.1 Myiotriccus ornatus | reverse complement strand
AGCAACATATGCAACTTCAAAACCAGATGTATCTTCAAAAAGGATGTGAGAATCAGCAAATTACGTAAGAAAAAGAATAACCAAGAATGTATAGTGTATTAAATGTGGTGATGGTGTGGGGGGAATTCTTCAAAAGTGGTGTTAATAATATCCTAAGGATTAAGAACTTAAAAATGAGATTTAAAAAGTCCATTAAACAACACATGGAGAAAGCGTGTCTCTGAGGATAAAGGAAGAGAACATCAACATAAACGTTAACACTACCAAATTATTAAAACTTTTGGTATAGTATCTTAGAAGTACCACAAATTAAATAGAAAAATAGGAAATACAAGAATAATGATACAAACAAGAGATTGCTAAATATCAATTTATGCAAGTGACCAAGAATGGGGAAATACTTTCGCATTTCAAAGAAATTAATTTACAAGACTATTGTTAGCACAATTATTCTTTTGTAAATCACAGAAAATCAGAATGGATCAGGAATAAAATACTGGTAAATAAAATTCTAGTAAAATACCAAATGAAATATTTTGAGAAACTGAAATATTTTGAAGATGATCATCAACTCAGTTTTCTAAAAATGTATTCTTTCAATGACCCAATTTCTTAATTTTTTGAGAACCAGGGAAGGCAGAGGAAAAGGGAGATGAATAAAGCAAATCCATCTAAATTCCAGTCAAGCACTTGATATAGCAGGAACAATTCCCTGCTGCATCCCATCCCTTTTATATTACTCTGATGATTTGAAAAACTGCAAAAGAGGCAGAAATGACATAGATTATCCACGAGGCATAAAGATACAGAACCAATAAAATCTTGTTTCTTGCCCTGGCCTGAAGGATGATTTTTTTTTTCCCCTCAAGTTAGAAACAGGCTAATTCCCTAGTACTGTTGAACGTGTAGGCAGCACAAGTGTGGTTTACCATGCTAATTTGCATCTTTTTCTGATATCATGCTAATATTTTCTAGCTGCTATATATATTTTTCCTAGTATATAATGAAATCTTATCCTTAAAATAAACTTTCTTTGCTTTTGAAATTCATAGTACTGGATCAAAAATAAAAATTACCAGACAACTCATAGTTAAAAATACGAGCTAGATACCCTGGTGTTCATAATATCCAGAAAAGAGTTCTAGTGAGGTTTTACTTTAACAGATAGAGAAACATTGGGTAAGCGTGAGAGAAACTCAAGTTAATAAAATCTGGTAGTGAGGTTATCACTGGAAAAAGTGATTTGACCTAGAAAGACTGGAAATTAAAGCAGAAAATGAACTGATTCAGAGCATGGCAAGTAGAGAGTGTTATCTGGACAGCAGCCATGCCAAAGAAGAGAGGGAGTGATAAAACAAATCTTATCAAACCCACAGTTTAAAATGTAACACGGAAGCAAAAAATCAGACTGGTGTTCATGCAAGTGTCAGGAAGCAGTGCATGCCATGTAATCTTTCGTAAATGGCTCCAGTGTAGCATATTTTAAATACATCTCTTTATTAATGATTTCTCGGTCAGTCCAAAATAAAACAAAACAAACAAATCCAACTTAAAGAAATTAACTATTTCTGATAATTTAATTCACTTGAAGTCTTCAGCTGTCTTCATAGCTGAACAAATATAGGTGCGAGAACAAAATAACTATGCACGTAGGTGAGAGGAGAATTATAAGCCAAGAGAAACAGAGAGAAATACAATTACAATGAAAAAGGTAAAATAGCAAAAAAAGTCTACAAGATGTGCTATATTTCATTAGTCAGCTAGATAAATGAAAGTCTGTGTCAGCTGCTTTGAGGACTCCATCACTAATTAAGCTATAAACAGTAGAACCATTTGAAACTCTTGGTTTTTCTGCTATGGAGATGGGAACCAGAAAGGTAGCTTTGCTGAATGAGAACATTCAGAGTCTACATTTTAACAGAAGATATTTTTAAAAGATGTCAAGTGCCAGGGCTGACTGGTATTTGCTGAGTTGAGGACTGAACCCAAGATGAGATTTTGGAATGAATAACAAATAGAAAATGGAATATCAAAAAAGTTTTAAAGCTAACACAGTGGGGAAAAAAGCAAATTAAAAAGAACCTTTCTGGAGAGTTCTGCTTTCTTCCTATTCTTGCATGAGAATTCAAGGAGCTTTGGTGTAACTGGATCTTCTGAACGGAATGAACAATGCATAGGCATCATCATTTGCCAACCTCTCTGGAAAAGATCAAGCATCAAAAAATTAAGTAAATAAAAGATGCTTAATAACATTTGACAGTTTTGCTCTGGGTATTTACAGTTATTGACCAGCAAACACAAACCCTAGGTAGTAACCTAGGCTTGTTACTGCATTTCTGATTTCAGTTATTTCTTCTCTCCACTTACACTGTAGTAGCACATTCAGTTCAGTAATGTTTCGTATAAGCTGAAATGGAGGTAGCAAAAATATCTGTTGTGCCAGAATACTCCACATTTTTGCTGTTCTCTAGCTGTCTGGAAGCAAGAAAAGTAGAAATTGGAAGTAATAACACCTATAACTAGCATAGTTTATTTTCTCTCTGGAGACAGTCAAGGCATATTTGTAAATGAATATTCCTGGTTTATAATGTAATTGAAGTTCTTTTGTAGGTATTTTTATGTTTGTTTTTTTTTCTATTGAACAAGACAAATTTCACTATTCTAATCAGGATTCAAGGCCTAGTCAGGTTTTTAAAATATTATCTATACTACTGAAAATGTCAGAGGGATGTATTGAAAGCAGATCGTTCTGTCAAATACCTAGATATAAAGCTATTCTTAATGCAGAAGGCAAACTCAGTGGGGAAAAATGACTTCATTTTGAATATATAGGAGCATTAGAGATGCTGACATGCAAGAAAGAATACTACAAAGCAGCTACCATAAAGTTGTTATGACAGCAGGAATTTCTGGGCAGCAAAAAGTAGTTTAGTTTCTTACCACTTTTCAAAAAGGTTCACCTAAGAGCCAAACACTTCGAAGACTTACTAAACATGGTTTTAACAAGCATTTACTTCTGAAGTTATCCACAGTACAGGGAACTGATGCTCTTCATTAAACACACTAAACCAAATATCTATCACTAAAACGTTGTCTTAAATAAGATCTTGAGTAGAAAATATCATGCTAGGGTTGCTTGCTAGGAATTGTACTCAATCACAACTTATTTTGGACAAATTTAATTTAAAACATCTCCCATCATATTTTCCACATGCACTTTACAAGTGCTGACTGTTATGCTGTTTCTCTTAGATGGATACATGGGAAAAGCATCGACTTTACAGCGTCATTATCTGCCTAAAGATGTAGACAGCTAACTAGGGGGATTTTCAGAGCTTGAGTGTCTTTAGCCAAGTAATGAGCTCTGAAAAGCTTGCCTAAGCATTTTACTTACTGCTTACTTATTTTATTCCACTGAGTAAACTAGCTTCATCCACATCTCAAATTAATTTACATCCCCGTTTTTCTTCCCATGATGTTTATTTCCTCTAGTTTTATACACAGATTTCTCCAGAAAAGACCAAACAAATGCCACGTAGGTAGAATAATTACTTTCAGGGTGGCTCACTCATGTCCCCAAAATTTTCCAGAACAGTTTTTATGACCAGTGAAACTGCCAAGAACATAGAACCTGTCACCTTTAGATGCTTTGGATTTTTTACTATTTTCTGCATAGAAATTCAACTCTGATGCAATAAATATAGCATCTCATAGCTTAAAAAAGATGCCAAGCTATTAGCATCCTTATTCTCATAAAGTAGGACCTTAGAGAACCTTCCCTCTGATTTAAGTGTTCTATAGCAGAGTAGTCTGAGAAGCCTGAAGGTATGATTCACACACTGCAACACAGAAGAATCAGTATCCTTTCTGGCATTGTCCTTGATGATTGCAGCTGAGAAAACCTTGATATTGAGGCCAAAACTTCCACAAACCCTTCCTTTTCAACTGACTCCTGATAGAAGTTGGTTCTTTGCATTTTTTCTACACTGGCAATTCAGGTATTTATGCTAGGCTTCTCTTGGTAGAGTTTAATTATGTTGATTTTTTCCCCTGAAACCTGGATTTTCTTAAGTAAGCTATAATTTCTCTGCTGCAGCTTCAGCAGCTTCTTTTTCTAACCTTATATCTGAAAGAGCCATAATAACTTCTACTAAAATCTGTCTCCAGTTGCCTTTGGAAAACTGTTGAATAAGTTTAGTGGCACAGAAAAGTGCACCATACATCCACGGGGAATAGTTCTCCTTTAGTGATCTTACACATGAAACCTGGTGTACAACTTATGGGCCAGCTCAGCAGCTTCCACCAAATAAAGGCAATTGAGCATTTCAGTGACATGGTACATCGTAAACAAAGTTATATGTCCTAGTGAAGAAATAGAACTATCCAGAAAATTCCTCCCTCTTCTTTTCGCTTAACAGGTAGACCCACCATGTTAAGTATTCCTATTTCTAGAGTAAAAACAGAAAACAGTGGAAATGTTCTAAGATGTGTGGCTGAAATTTAATCTGCTCTACAGGCATTTCTCATAGCTTGGACTCAGGTTGAAATAAGAATCACTTTGGTGGCGAAACAGCCTGTGCTGAATTATTGCAGTGCTGCAGACTACTTCTGGAAATGAAGCTTGCTGTAGGTATTTCCATAATACTCTACAGTTTGCAGTGCAGTGTCAGAGCAATTCTTTGCAGCCCAAGTAGAGGGAAGACTAAATGTTTCTATCAAAATTCGTTAGCACTTGCTAATAATTTTTAAATACTATAAATATTTATTAAAACTTCCTATTTGACTATATTACATTATCCCACATAACTACAGTGTGTGAGTTTTTACTAGCTCTCATTCAACAGCTTCTTTCTGTAGGCCTGTACTACATGAAATTACTGATAAGAATGCCAGTCTATGTAATATACACTTAGTGATAAATCCTGCATCAGAATGCACAAAGCCATTTTACTACTTTAAAAAAGCTTTTAGTGCAAAGTGAGGAAGGAAAAATTCTTTCACTAAGTAGTTTATAGGGGGGGTTCTGCATTTTATTGACAGAGCAACATTAACAGAGTAGCAGCACAATATGACTGAAACAATTTCCAGTAGATACACTTTCTTTCTCAAAAAAACCTCCCATAGTCTTCCATATACATTGCTGTTTCTAATCCTACCTGGAAAATAAGATTACTCAGAGAAATATGTTATCATCTGTTGCTATAGATCTTTACAATACACAATGGCATCACTTGGAATTTGCTAAAAACAGAGGAAACCAAGAGGGTGCTGATGTCTCACACATGCCAAGTACCTCCATTTCACTGCTAAAGACCATAGACAGACTTTCAGTGTCCTCCAATACTTGAGGCAAAAGGTTCAGAAATTGGCATGCAATCAGCAAAATAAGATAAATTGCA
Source organism: Myiotriccus ornatus (assembly GCA_036023395.1). Lineage (NCBI taxonomy): Eukaryota > Metazoa > Chordata > Aves > Passeriformes > Tyrannidae > Myiotriccus > Myiotriccus ornatus. Next base: position 19,015,817 of record JAYRBT010000178.1, on the reverse strand, counting down.
AGCGTGCTAAATTCTATATTACTAAACAACAAAAATCCTGTTTAAATTATGGAATATATATATATTAAAAAATCATGCTTTTAAGGCACACAAAGAGGAATCCTTCTAACTTCTACTGGTTTCTCTTTCTATGAAGTCAGCATGTAGAGCTGCTCAGTTTCTTAAGCATAACTTTAAATGCAGACACTGGAAATTTAAGCACAGGTAAAAACTGAAAGAAAAAACAATGATTTACCTGGCAAAACCAAAAATACTTTTTTACTGACAGTATAAGCAGAACTGTAAAAAAGTGTAAGACAGAACTAGTAATGGAATGGGCAGAGGGTGTTTTATAGAACTTTGCTCTACCTACTCTGGTAAATCTTCCTGTGAGAACCAGAATTGCTAATATTCTGTTATCTGGTATAACTGACCTTGTAATTAACAGGCTCTTGGAATTCACCTCTTCCACATAAAATACACTTTATATAAGGTGAATATTTCAAACATTTTTGGAAAGCTATTGAAAATTTTCAAGTAAAAGGACATTTTATAGACAAAACAAAAAAAAGAAAATTATATTTCTAAACAGAATAAGAAATAATATTGTCTGCTGGTGAGAAACAACAAATGCAATCATCATTATCTTTTAACAGATGCTTACAAGTGCAAAACCAAACTGTGACTTCCAAAAAGGCTCAGGGGGCATGCAGCACCCTGTTTGCTGTGATGACAGGCTCTTTGCTTTCCAGTCACAATGCCAGAGAATACTGAGCTGTGATAGAGAAGCAGACCAAATGTAATGAGAGACAATGTTTACTTGCTGAATTTGTAAATATTATTCTATTGCCACTTTTCAAACATTGCCTGTTAAAATTTCAGGAACCATCTTAAACGACCTGGGGGTGTACAAACAAAACAAAATGCCAGTTATCCACACAGCGCAGCCTGCAGCTGCATCAGGAAATCCATTTGCCAGAAGTATTACTGCAAGCAGTTCTGAATAAAAATACAGTGGTAGTACAGATTATACTGGGCCCATGGGGTGGAATCATCTACTGAGTTTCAGATATCTGTTACAAAACTCTTTGCCAGTTTTTTAAAAATCCTATTTAAAATATACGTTTTCCAGCATTGTTTCACTATACTGTAGCAGTCACCTTATATCTGAAATACCAATTGTACCTCTGGATAGGTAATTTTTCATAAAATAAAAAAAAAGCAAACCCCCAAGATCACCAAGATTTCCCACTGCCTGTGTAAGTTCATAATTTTATTGTGCAGTGCTCTCAGCTCAGAGCTGTAAACAGGTTTCAAACAATTTCTGAATTGTATGAAAAACCTAGATTTTGTTTTCTATTTTCTCAACAGCTTATAACAGAATATTGTTTAACATCACTACTAGTGATTTTTTCTCTGTGTTCTCAGAAATGAACTGGAAATGAACTCCTAGCAATGTGCAGCATCAAAGCCTTTTAAAATGTGTAGTTTACATTTATTTTGCAATATTTCTCTGCATATAACCAGGTAAAACATGCACTGGGATCAATTTAACATTATTCTAAGACATTGCTTGCCTCTTACACTCAACTTGCAGATTTTCCTCAAGTCACTCAATATTATCACCTGTATTAAGTAACCCAAAATATATCAGTGACATGCCGAAGACCATCCCCTGTCAGCAAACCACAGTTTTTCCTAACATAAGGCAATTAGAAGTTTGAGTAAAATCAGCCTGCAGTAATTTCATCAATTGAAATCTCATGAAAAATAGAAGCCACTGAGTGAATTTGCAGTAATTTTCTAGCGTGGAAGAGGAAACTGCACATGAAACATCAATAGAGCTTTCCAGCAATGCATTGTGTCCAGCAGAATATATGTGCACCATCCTGCTGCAACAAGACATTTCAGATCTATTGTTTAGAAGCTTAGCACTTGCATTTAGATGACTATCAGCGTGCAGCTGCACAATAAAAAGATTAATTTACATAGACTTTAGACAACCAGATTTCACAGAAAGCACCAGCACATGTTGTCTCTTCTCTTTACTAGGTTTTATATATGTGTATACATAAACAGACTAGGTTTTATTTATATACAAAAAAAGAAAATTCAATAATATGGAACACCAAAATTATAGTTCTTCCTACCTCCTTGTAAAGATTGAAAATGTTCCCACTTTATTTTTCCATGAGAACCTTTCATATAATTCTAATAATATATAGGAAGGCATGTTTTACAAGTCTACACTATTTTTAAATCAAGAAGAATGTCTAGCTCAGAAATGCTGAACATTTTGAAAAACAGCTAAAATACTGGATGTTATAACCCCTTCACTGATCCTTTTTACTTGGTCCCACTAAAGAGCTATTTGGCTTTAATGAAAGCCCATCCCTTATCAAATTGAAAGAAACCAAGATTACAACTGTGGTGAAAAAAAGCTGCAAATTCCAATGATTAAAAGTCATCTTACACAACTTAAAAGATTTACGGAAAGAATGCCCAAATCTCACAGTAGAGGGAAGCGGAACCACAAGGTTTAATTATGTAAATGCACTCTTAAGATTTGAGCTGAGTTTTCACTTTATCATTAGAATTTGTGTTGAATAACAGTGGAAGTAAAATCATAGTTTGGAAGCATACATCTGGCTTTAAAGATGGATACTGAATTAAGAGTGACTTCTAATGCTTTGCAACTCTTCTGCCTAAGGAGCATTTGCAGGATTTCCAAAGCTGGAGATGTCCCTTGTGCATCTTTCAAAGAATGAAAAACATCTCCTATCTAATTTTTGCGCTTCTTGATAATTGTGGTACAGCTGCTCAAAGCACAATTCTGAGTTGATTTTCACAGCAGGTAGTTACAGGCAGCAGTCATCCACAAGTCACCCAGTTGTGAGTCTTCTTGGGGTTCCACTGCCAGCCAATATGAAGCCAATAAAAGGCATTTAGGGCACTCTCAGTCCCTACTGCGACAGTCAGCTGACAGTTTGTTTCTGAATTAAGGGATCTGGAAAGCGGTGCAAAAAAGACTTATTTTTTTCAAAGAAAACACTAACAGGATGAAACATTTTCCCTTATTATCATGAAATTTCAACTTTGAGAAAACCCTTCACAACTTATTTTTTTAGCAGATTTGAGAAAGAATGTCCTTGAAACCTAGATGAGTTTTGTAGATCATGACAAAAACATGTTATTCATTTTGGGTTCAGAGACAGGTCAAAACTTCTCAGTAGGCATCTTGCACCTTTTGCTGCAGCAAGATTCTGTTGTCACCTCTGTAGCAAAAAACACCCTTGGGGTCTTGCAGTATTGACAGAGCAGGCAGTAGAAGAACAAGGCTTTACAGATCTCTAAGGTTTCTAGTTGCAACGAGAAATAAAAAATTTTGCAGCTACTATTTTCATATTCAGGTAAAGAGAAAAGTGTGAAGAATATGCGTCATCTGCCCAGAAACTTGAACAAATGGCCTTGGTGCATTTCAGTCTCTGCATTTGGAAAAATGAGGAATGGAAATAAGCCATTCATAACAACAATTCACTGCCGTTCAAGCATTTTTCCACTTGATTTATTAATATAATTTTAAAAAACATCACTTGAAGACTTAGGATCTGCTACTGTGATGGCTCTTAGACACACACTTTCTACCACACACTTGAGCTGCTAAGCAATCTGGTGTTGAGTGTTACCTCTGCTTCAGTTAATCAGCATAGTTCCACATAAGAAAGCCTTTACCAATATCACTAAAGAAAGATCTAAAGTAAGCTCTGACTGCCTTACTAAATGCACTGCAATCATGGACAGATACTTGAGGACCCCCACTGAAAGAAAAAAAGAAAGATATCATGGCAATATGTCTGAGTTCTTTTTTTTCTCTTTCAGTTTTATCTGTCACATTATATTTTCGATTTGCTTCATGAAATGATGAACATGAAATAGATGGGCTGTATCTTCCCTGGTCATAGTCTGAATGAGAATTACATACCTTATCAGATGTCTAGTAGACTCCTTAATATACTCTGATATTTCATTGTCAAAATCATAGTGAAAAGAGGGGAAACAAAGCACCATCAACTTTTTTGTTAGAAAATTGCATGAGAAAGATTAAAATTAATTGTGTTTTGAAGAGTATCATGTCAGAGTGCTCTCTGAATGCATAATTTGAGATATGCAGCTGTTTTCATTTAGCTTGAAATAAGGCAGAGACAGTTTTGTGAAGAGAAAAGGGTTATATTTTTCAGCCTCAGTTGTTCAGCAAGATTAATAGATCTTTAAACTGAGGTGGTAATCCATTGTCTACTGCCTTAAGTGGAATGAGTTATCAGTGTTTAAGCACTCAGTTGTTTTTCTACTTAAAAATATGTATCTTCTGCTGAAGTATGAAAAAGTCACTATTTGTGGTAGATGCAGAACTACTCATAACTACTTCTAAAAATTCAAGTCCTTTTGATCTATTTCCCTTATGAAACAGAAACAGTAATGTATATTACTAAAACGTAAAATAAGACATAACAAGCAAGAAAGTAATTATGAGGGAAACGAGTGAGTGAAAGAATTGTTTTTTAATAGAGACTTAGAGATTTAGATGATATTTGTGAATCTGCAGTTTATCTTACACGTGCCCTTGAGGTCACATCTCCAACTCCATCATACAGGTAACACTACAAAGATGTTATTACTGACTTGGAGAAACCTGGTCCCAGAGACCCCTACTACTTAATAATATAAAGAGTTACACTGGGGATTGGAAGAAGATGGAAAAGTATTAGTTAAAAAGAAAAAATATTACTTCAGAAGGTAAAACTACACCGTCAGTTTTATGTTACCTCTTCCAGGTCAGGTTGGTAACCTTTACTTGCATTCAGTTCATCAGTTCAAAGGCAAGATAAGCCCTAACTCATCTCTGGAAAGTTGTGAAACAGCAAAACCATGCTTGCATGAAAGATACTGATGAGAGAAGACTATCCAAGAAGATGGGACAGTTGCTAGCACAGGCTGGTTTCCCAGGAGCTGACACATTGGTG
>JAYRBT010000178.1:19000629-19010717 GCA_036023395.1 Myiotriccus ornatus | reverse complement strand
CAGATCTACTGTAGCTCAGGAAACAACATTTACTGAGAACCTTGCCAGTGAAAGAAAAAAAGAGCCCTCAGGTCAGGCTTTGTGACTAACAAGGTGGATGCAGGGACCAGTGCAAAGACATGTCCAGAGGCACTTCACATTTGCCATTTTGCGTCAAAACACAGGGAGAACCACAGTGTCAGAATAAGTATGACACATTGAATAAAACCTCTGCAGTCACCAGCATGCAAGGGCATACCTTGCAGACATTACTTCTAAGTATTTTGGCAAAATTCAGTGTCTAACCAGCCTTGCTCTGAACAGATTTAATTTAAGCCTGCTCTGTGTAAGAGGAGTGGATTTAAAAGGGTTTGAGGATCAGGTGATAACTGCAGTGTGTCACTTGAGTTGCAAAGGACAATATTTAAAGAGAAAGCAGAAGCAATACAAATGGATGGAATTAGAATGGCTTGTTGGTGATGCTGAATACAATCACAAAGCCAAGCAGCTGAATATTCGAGTTCTGGAACATGATAAACGGTTACTGTGTGAGTATAGACAATAAAAAGAACAGACTCTGGAAATATATAGGAGGAATTCACAAATGTTCAACTCTTCAGAATCCAACAAGATGGCCTTGTATGACAGTTGATACTGCACAAAGATTTTCAGACACTGTTTTTAAATTTCTAAAGAAATTTTAGGATCTCTAAATATTTGGGGTTTTTAATCATGTGTCAATGGAGACCTTAATGTTGAACAGGAATAGTATGCAAGGGCTTAACCTAAGGGTTTTTTTGAGTTTTTTTCCCCATTTAGTAGGTTATTCAGTCTAATTAATTAACCTTTGGTCTTCGTGACAGGTCTTGTGATTCACTTTCCTGCATAAGCTTCCTTTCTAGAAAAGGTTTAGTTATCACCCCTACTATGAATGCAAGTGTTTCTGCTGTTTGAACTCTCGTATTACAGAGCATACAGAGACCTATCATTGCTATTGTTATTTTGCAGATGAAATCGAGGCATTTTCCCAATTACAGTACCAGGTTAAGGTGGTCCGCAGAAGCAGGTGCCTTCTGTTCCCTGCAAGACCTGACAGGGAGCTTCTGGAGCCTCCATCTGCATACTGCATATACCAAGTTTACAGCTTCCAGAAGGTTCTGAAGCCTGTACATGGACAGTTTTACGATATGTAGTGGCCAAAGGGGATAAATAAACGAGGGGAAAAGCTGCGGGGAGACATTCGCAGCAACCACTGCATAACATGAAATTTGATTTTATAGAGTAACATTAAGATGAAGCAACGTAATTTTATGTTTGTGCTTACTCCCCTACCAGTACTCTAAAAATATTTGCCACGCATAACGACACACTCACTGACTTGCGACTCCGTGGTTTACACAGAGAAACTTAAAATTACTTTTAGTTATGTAATAATGTATATTACACAACTGCACATTGATCCCACACTCAATTATGCCATGCACTTGGTATGAATTCTGATAAGCACTTTAGTAAGGACTAAGTTTTATTAACAATCAAAAGTCCAACAATGCCTGTGTTATGGGGACATAAGAGTAATGACTGTTTATCATACCCTGGTAATAATTTTTTTACACAGTACTACTTGAATCAGTGGAACAAATTCAATAAACTTTTAAAAGTCAAAACTAATTTGCATTAAATTCTGTCATCATGACTGTGTTCATCAATACAAATAAAATTATATTGGCACATTGACTGGGTAAGGACACTGGCAAAATAAGTGAGTGTATATGTACATCTAAATAGACAAACACACATACAGATTATGTATGCATGAATAGATTTTATATAAATAGTGAATATATGTTTATATGTATGTGCATCTTCAAAGAGTATTATCTCTGTTTTTACATAGAAATTCAGTCAAATTAGTAGGGATGGATTTTGCTATTTTGTTTCCTATTCTGAGCAATTTTGATTTAGATTCCATTTAAAGTTTTCATCAAAACAGTTCTAATTCTAGAAGACTGTTCCTGAAAGCTGACAACATCAGCAAGTACCATTAGCAGATGAAAAGCTATATTTTCTCAACCAGCAGTTATATTTTTAAAAGGGAAAGGTAAATATTTTATCTTTTCAACAGGAGTTATAAACTGGCTTAAAGCAAAAGAGACAGTTTCTTGACAAGTCTCCGGATTGGGAGGGGATGACCCACCACCAAAATGGCCATGTTTGGAACACTATCTTGAACAGTAGCTAAGAGGTTGCTTTGCTCAGAGGTAGTATACAGCATGGAATTTCGAAGGTCTAGCTCCTTTTTCATCCAGCTCCAGCATGTAGGGAAAAAAAACTTGTTGCATTCTGCTTCTCCTGAGCTGGCAGGTAGACACTTGGAGATATTCACTGTCTGGCACTGAGTATTTAGTCTCCAGGGTACGTAACCAGCATATCATTTTGCCTCAAGTAACAATAATTGTTAAATAGTAAGTTCTAGCAAAATATGACGGTTAGCACCTCTATTAATATAAAGGATGAAGTTTATTATATGCTTTTAAATATTCTTTAAATTCAATAGCAGTCAGAAAGGTCTGGCCAAAAATTAAAATTCCACTTCATTTTGAGTTTTACTTTTTTTATTTAGAATCTGGGCACACCACCTTTTATTTGGAAATTGAGAACTCCAACAACTTCATTTTGAATAACCTGGATGAAACTGTTGTGTGAAAACCACTGAAGTTAATGCTGATGTCAAATACAAGAATATTATTTTAAGTGTGTCAGACTAAAGACAGTTATCTGTGCATTTAGTATGAAGTGTCAAAGTGAAAAAGATTTTGATCTTCATGTTCATTCATTTGACAAAAAAGAACAGAGATAGGAAACATACTTTGTCAACTTTGACCAGTGCAGCTTGACAAAACTAAAGGGAAATGCAAAGTTTATAGCACATTTGTGTTAAAAAAAAAAAAAAAAAAAAGAAAAAGTTGATAATTTAGACTTTCTTATAGGTTACATACAAGCAGATTTTCAGTTTAAAAGATTTAAGTCAAACTATTTTGCTGAGTTTCTCTTACAGGTTTTATACCATTGTTCCAAATAGTGAACATAAACTCATACACGTGTGAAAGCTCCGAGGTGAATTCCCTGATTACCACCTAACATCTTCCAACACAGTGATGTTTACCAAAATAAAAGTAGAGGTTCCCTTTGTAGCAGGAAGAAATGTTCAGAACCATCTTGAGACTATAAACCTCGCCACTAGAAGTGGAGGGCTCCAAAAGGCCTCACCACACTTTGATAGACATGCAGGGGGTATCACCTTGCCCTCGGTTTCTAACTGCAGAGCAGGATGTCTGTTCAACACAGCACTGCACCAAAAGTAAGCAAGGCTTTGCTCTGCCTCTCCATTTACAGCATGACTGAACCCAGTTTTAGCAAAGAATCTATTAAGAGGAGAATAGGTAGTATTAATAATTGTTATACGGTTCGTTTCTTAGTTTTCTCCAGGTCACATTTCATCACTGTTGTGCCTTTCCAGCTGGAAGGTTATCGAGCAAGGAGCAGTGGATTGCTGTTACTCTGGATGCCTTCCACAGTAGGTATAAAGGCTCTGTATTTCTAATATCGTGAAAATTGAAAACTCTATTACTCTCCCTAGAAGAAGAAGAATGAAAGTAACTGGCCAACATTTAAACTGTCTATTACATAACTTCATTACAGTTTGTAAACATGGCTAGGCAGTGCTGCTAGCAACTTTGATCATTTAAAAATACTTAGAAAAAAATTCATTAATGTGCCCAGATGAAAATACATAACCCAGTACCAACCTAAACATAATGTATAATGATTTAATAAACAGTATCCAAACACCCACACCATCACTGCCAACTCATCCCCTGAGATAAAAGGGAAAGTGGGAGATTGGCTAAAATGAAAAGAATTGGCCCAGCTGTTCTGGCCAGTCAACTCTTAATGCCCATAAAAATATGTGAACTGTGTCAATGTATTATTGGTTATTGAAGTGATTTTGAACTTTTTTTTTTTAAAATATAATTGTTATTCAAGCCTTTCAAAAGCCAGCACATGGTTATTTTTTAAACAGGCATATTCTTTTGTTAGTTAAATTACTGAAATTCTTACCACTGGCATCAAAACAGGAAGACCTAGACCAATATGCTGAAAACTATTACTACAGAAGAATTCCCACAAAATGCTTGGCTTTGTATAATGTATTACACCCATATGGAAGGCTACTGGGAAAATATCGGGAAATATCTAACACAGTCTAAAATACAGTGACTAAAAAGCAATTGTAAAAGTGGGGTAAACTTCAGCAAATGTTTTCTTGATTCTGGTATGCCACAGCTTCAAATGTTTAAGTAAATTGAACAGCTTATACAGAATATTCAATTTGTACTTTCATTTACTAAGCCTTGGAAATAGATATTAAGTAGATATTAACTTCGTATTAAGCCAGTGCAGTCATTAGAAATGTCACTGGCACAGCAGAGATAATTTTCCTCTTCGACATTGCCCGGACCTCTTTTATCTGTACAGAGAGGAAAATGCTGAATATCTGCCTGAAATTTGCTTCTTAATTTTGTGGCTCCCACCAAAGCAAACAAGCAAAACCCAGAGCTAGATCAACCATAAGTACTATATGTAATTATTAATGTGTGCATGTATATCTACTACTGGTTATCCAAAAAAGGCAATGAAAACCCTACATTCTGTATTAGACAATTAAGGCAAGACTTGAATATCTGCAAGTCCAAAGACTGCCCAGGTAACTACCATGTTCCACCTGTTAATTGAATTTAATCAATTTGTTAACATTATTTAACTACCTTCACTTTCAAGATGCAAATGTGTCATTCTTGTTTAAATGGAACATTAAACAGTATTTGAAACTACTGCTTTCTAAAATGAACGTAAAAAATTGTTTCCTGTCAGTTGGGATGCTCCATTCTAGACGAATACTCATTTAATCACCAATTTAATGTGATTATATACTATTATAAATTTACTGATGTAAGTACAGTTGGTCTTCCTGTGATCTTTGACTTTTATACCACTGCTATGTATGTTCACATAAACATACAATCTTGATGACATATTGGACCCAGATACACAATGTGACTGAAGACAATATCACTACTGGTCACACTTTCCTTTTACAGAGAAACTGATGTTGAAGAGATATTAATATACTGATAATCTGCGGGAGATTTAATCCACTCATACCATTATTCTGAAGGGAGTTTTATCCATGATTTATGATTTCTTCTTTAAACAAGCCTTATAAACATGCATAATAAAGCAAAAAATATTCAAAGTCTTTCTAGCAGCAGAAATACAATTGTAAATATATTTATCATTCAGAGATTGAAATATACTTTTATAAATATTTTTTTTCAAATTTCAGAGCTTTCATGGCTGTGCAGAGAACAGTTCTGCTTCAAAACAGATTCACAAATAGTTGGACACCTTTTATGAAAAAAGTCCAAACATAAACTCCTTTCAGCATTTAATAAGAATAAAAAAAAACCAATTCAAACAAACAACACCAAAACTCCTTGAGAATTTCAAGATGCACGGAACTCTGCACTATTGAAGATGTAAGCTATTTTAAACTTTGATCTCCAGAAAAAAGTAAATTATTTTGCCGAATCACAGTGTACCAAAAATTCCCATCATAGCATGTCAATAATGAAACCAGATCAATAAACTATCTGAAACAAGTATTTGTACTCAGGAGAATATAATAGTTTATATTAATAATGATATAAGAAAAAGTAAAATATGCTGATTTAATAATATGCCTTTAAAACTGATCAGACCAAAGGCTTTGAGTACACAGAACACCTCAGTGCATGAAGATGCTCCTACATATTCTTTACGAAAATCTGTCAGGGAAAAAACTGAAGCAAGTAAAAAAGCCCAAGCAACAAAACCAGAGTACTCAACCATCACAAGGCACAACTGCCTGTCCTGCCCATCCAAACTGCATTTGAAAATCTGCTACAATGAGAGTACAGAAAAGAATGTGGAAACACCTCTAAGGTGCTTAAGTAAAATAACAGAAGTCATTATATTGTTCCACAATACATGAACACATACGAGATCACTCACCCTGTAAATGCATGAACTCATGCTTGTAAATTGTTACCATCTATTTGTATGAGGCAGGAAAGAAAGGGGAAAACCCAATGCTATGATTTAGGTAACCGTGTTATGGCTGGCAAACTACGAACAGCAAACACTTCAAGCAATAAGGAGTGATTGCTTGCTGAGCAGCTCCGAGTTTGAAACACACCGTACAGTGCTGCAGAACACAAACTGAATATGAAATCAAAGATAGATAATAGTGGCCTTGGGTAGAGGATCGGACTAACCCCATGCAAATCTGTAAAGTCAATTTTTTTCTACCTGTCCTTGGTAAGGCTTCAGTGGAATCATCTGGGTGAATTTCAAGCACTTCTTTCTCAAAAAGCTTTAAATCAGTGAGGAAAATAAATGATCACAGGTGTAACCTCATGGTCCAGGAGAGACAATTGCAAAAACAATGCCTATGAAATCAGGGAAAGACAAGAGTAGATGTAGGAATAGTTTTATCTTCCACAAAGTATTGCTACAAAGAAAACGGGAAATTAATGCTCTGCAAAGCAGTAACTTCAACCGTAAATGTAGAAGAAACAGTTGTACATGGCACGAAGCAAAGCTTATGTTAGGTCTAAGATGAAACTTCTCCCTTTAGCTACAGTTAAATCCAGAAAGAGTTTACTTAGGAGCTTTGTTAAGACTAGCTTGAACAAATAGTTTAGATTAAGCTGACTGTGCCCTGAGTAAGCAGGTGAACTAGCCAGCTTTGGCATCTTCTGTATCTCTTTTATGATTTGCATTCTAAAACTGCAAGAATATTTAAAACACATAAAAGTCATTACTCAAATCAATATACTCACAGGAGTTTATAAATAAATTTCTATGTAAGCCCAATAAACAAAGAGCTACAACCGCATATCTGTGCTCCCTTGGAGGTGAGCATTATTACTATATGCAGGGGTTGTCTGGACCTCAGTGTCAGACTCCTCCGAACGCTCCTGGCTTTTGGCAGTTTCATGTCAGGCAGAGGAATATGCAAGCTGTTATACCAACATACCCTCAAAATCAGTTATAGAAACACTGTGGGTCTGACAGCAGCATGACAGAAAAATCAAGGCAGAATTTTAACTGTGGCCAGATGACATATTCAGTTCTGCATCAGCAAGACTGCTCCGTGCTATTAAAAGATTAAATGTTGGTTGAAAAAACAACACAGCTTCCTGTTCCTATGTCACCTCAGCCAACAAATTGTCCTTTTAAGGTAAATAAACCACAAAATTATACTACTGCTCAGAGAGATACTAAAACATATTGCTGCATGCCCGTCTGTGAACCCAGACACTGTGGTTTCCAAGGATGATTGATTAGCGGTCACTCATTGAGGACTCCTGAAGTATTTATTACATGACTATTTCTTGTATTTTTGGGTCAGCCTAGTAGATATTTATTTGCTGTTCCTGAAAACTAGGCTAAAGATAGCAGGGGTAAGGAGTATTATTATAAATTCACTGTGATGTGTAGACATATAAAACAAATAAAACAGTGTCTTCTATAAAATAATTTTACAAAGAATATTTAAAGTGCAGATACCAAGAAAATGGAGTTACAGCTTCTTCATATCACTGAGTCCCAGTCTCAGACTATTTGGATTCTTGCTCTAATGTGACCAATTAGATTGCTTATTCACACCAACTAATAAAATCAGAGGAAGATCACACCAGAATAATCAGATAAGCAGAAATATAAGGTAATCAATCCCCAGAGACACTTCAGTTCTAATTAAGGGCTAAAAACATTCCTAAGCAGATTCTCTGTTAATGTGGTATTTTCTGCAAACTTTAAATTCTTTCACCTGTCCATAACTAACACCTACTTGTAAGATATATGTTCTATTGACCAAAGTACTGTTTGCTTCTAGACCTAGTATTTACTAGTATTTGTTAGTTTTGATGGTTAACAAAATCTTGCCAAATGCATTTAAAGAGAAATGATCTAAGCCTTAGCACATACTATTTAAACATAAGGAATACTTAGCACTATCTTATTTTTTTGAGGATTACAAGCCATAGCCTTTGGTTTTAACAATCACCCAAAGCATTTTGGTCCAGATTCTTGAAGATGTTAAGGCCTTTTGTTCCAGTGAGAATGTGGATCCATCAGGATGTTGTGTGGTTTTTTTGCTGTTTTTTTTGTATGGTTGTTTGTTGTGGAGTTTTTTAGTGGGTTTTTTGGTGTTTTTTTTGGTGGTGGTGTTGGGTTTTTTTGTTGTTTTGTTTGCGGTTTTGTTTGTTTTTTTTACCAAGGTGGCATAATTTGAAATTCTTAACCAAACAGATTTTTTAAAATGCAAATATAAGAGATTAGTGGCTATTTTAAGGAGAACTTTGATTTATTATTTAATATTTATATTTTTTAAACACCCATGTCTCTGAATCCTTATTCATGCTGCCTGTCTATGACACTTGAGAAAACGTAAGAGTTTTTGCCAGAATTTTCAGGGAGAGTTTTGGAGGGAGTTTCTGTGGATTTCAAAAATCATTTTAAATCATTGAAATGCTTCTTCAAACTTTTGTCTTAGGAACTATCTTACCCCAAAGGAATTATATTCAAATGGCATTAATTCTTCAAAGTTCAATATCAGCACTGCAAAAGAATCTGGTAGGGGTCAAAAATTAAAGCAAGACAAACCACCAACATCTAAGAAAGAGCAGAGGTTTTTGGGAAAAAGTATGACTGAAGATCTGGCTAAGTTGTAGTTGAAGAGTTTTATATGTATTACAATAGTCTGAGATTTATTAAAATAGCAAATTTATTCATCAAGTTTGTCTTTTTTTTTTAAAATGCAAGACAAATAAAGGCTTCTGTTTTATATTTTTAATGACTAATGGAACAGGACTGTTTCTTGAAGTCTTGTTGAGAGGACTTCAAGTTGAGATTTCTTGAAGTCCTGTCAAGAGAAGCACCTACATACGTTCACAGTTATTTGTACATCTGCTTTTGCTTGGGAAGAGACACACATCAGTAAGAGGCAAGGCTATCTGTTTGGCCCAGAAAGAACCATAATCCTTAAGAATCAGGTAGCACCACTCTTCTAAAACAGCTATTCCCTTTGACTTTCCAAGGACTACCCTTGATAAAAAACCTCCAGTTTCCTATGAAGAATGTGCCATGGTTTGACCCAAAAACCTACTTTCAGCTTTATTTTGACATCAGCTTTCAAAATAAAGGTCAAGAAGAAGAGACAGTGTTCTCTCAACAAATAAATTCTTCTAAAGAAGTTAAGTCCCTTAAAGTCACAGCAGCTAAAAATTTGGAAAGAAAAAGTATTTTATTAGAAATAGGCTTTGCTATTACTTCCAACTAAAATAGGAAAGAAGTCCAAGAGCCATTGGAAATGATAGCTCTTCCCAAAACTGTCTGAAAATATCATTGTTTCAGTACTACACTGCTACAAATTGTAAATACACTTGTGGCTGACTTTCTAAACATACTAAGTAATGACTATAAGTAAGCATTTGAAGCCTCACTTTAATAGCACTGTAACAACAAATCATGTGAGTGAAGCTGGCATTGCCTTGACCTTTGTTACTTTGGTTCAGTGAGCTGTTTAAAATGCAGATTACCCAAGGCCAGATTACATCATTAATTTTAAGCTGCTCACTGATATTAGCAGGGCTAACCTTAAATCCATGTGCTTATGACTAAATTACTTTCCTTTAGGCACATATAAAGTTTAGCACACTTAATATTTTGATAACTGATGATAAATTCCTGCAGCAAGAACTGCAAATGGATCTGAACATTGCCCATGCAATGAAGGTCTCATCCTGTAAGAACATTTACCTTTTATTTCTTAGTTTTCTAGTAAAATTGATTAACACTGTAAATTAATAATGAAAGCACTGACATCGAAGAAAATCTCTACTTTTTCATCAGTACACAAAACACTATTTACCAGGACAATAGAATACCTCTCACTAGCCTAAAAATAATCACAGCATTCTAAGAGAAATTATTGCCTTTCA
>JAYRBT010000178.1:18966043-18990046 GCA_036023395.1 Myiotriccus ornatus | reverse complement strand
CCCATGCAGATTTCTGCAGTTGTTTCTATTATTAAAAAACACAAAGACTATTACAACCCCCACATTAGAACAATTCCGAATTGTCAGAGCATTAGAGTATAATACAAAGTTATGCAAAGCATGAGTGTAGCTATCTTGAGGATCAAAACTGGAAAACCTGGATTTGTCAAGTTACTGATATCTAGACAGTTTTCTAAAGAACTAGAAAACCAGTGTGATCCATAAATAGAAAAGAGCAAATGGCTCTTAACATCTTATGTCCTCCTAATGAAAAGTGTGGGAAAAAAAAGTCAAAAACCAAACAACCACTTGATTTTACAATGGGATTGTTTGACAGAGAATTTACTCTGATGTTGTAAGTAGTTCATCTGTAAATATCTATAGATTTCATTTAATACAATTTTTTTTTTCCTAAGTAATGGTTACCATAGATGCACATTAAAATATTGTATAATTATATCATGGTTTTAATATCCCTAAAAACAAAGTCTTCAGCTAAAAATAACAGAATACAGGATGCCTTCAGGAACATCCTCTTGGAATTCTTAAATATCAGGGCATGACCTTTAAAATGACATGTTTTAAATAACATTTTTCAATTGCTAATATAAATCTAGACCTCTGTACTATTAAATAGTATGCCTCAAGCACAGCTTTATTTTTCAAGAACTGCTCATATTTACATTTCTGTTTGAGTATGCAGCCATCATAATTCTTAATAAACAAGGAGGTGACATTTATAAGCAAAATCAACATTGCAGATAATTCCTAAGGTGTCCAATATCAGACTATTATACATCTTTAAACAGTGCAGGAATAGAGGGAGGGGGACTAATGAGATCATGAAACTGAGACGATATCAGCATTTGTTCAAGGCAGACTAACAGTTATTTCAAAAGAACAGATCTGCTCCATACAGTGAATACATTGGTCCCTAAAATTCTCTCATCAGCTGCAAATCTTAACAATGGGGAGATAAAACCACAAATACTTTGATGGTTTGCAAGAGAGCTATTATAAACACCAGGGCAAATTTTTCTAGGGTGGAGACAGTGCAAGCAAACAGCATAAAATAAAACACTGAAATTCAATTGTTGCCTACAGTCTTCTTTTTCCCATGAGAGGGATGGTTTCAGTAAATCAGTGTAAGGAATTTATGTACTTGAAAATACAATGACAGCAAAGATTCATTACTTGAAGTAATATTTTAGGAACAAAACACTGCAGTCAGTATCAGCTGCCTGAAAACAAAACAAAGAAGTATCATTTTCACCCTAGTTATTTATTTGGTTCATTAGAACAGTCACTTTCAAAATCTCACTGTGTCTTCTGGACTCTAGCACAGGCAATCCAAGAGGGATCATGCTTTGAAAGAACAAGCCCACAAAGTTAGCAAATACACCATATTTGAGAGACACAATGCCATTTTTCAGTATACTAGGTTGTTCTTCAGAATGGGAAAATTTCATTGCCAACTTCCATAGTTTTATAGTTATTTTAAGTCCATTTAACTTCAGTGACAATACAGTTTGGAACTGGCTTTTAGACATCAGTCCTGTAATACACTTCGAGCACACAACTGTTTCTGTTACTATCTTTGCAGCCATGTCTCATTTCTATGAGCAGAAAAACAAGCAAGTACAGGTATGAAGATGTGAACAGAGGCCTACAGTCAATCCCTATTGACTACTGGGGTCCATCTCCATGATCATGTTCATCACTGTTCATCACATTCTTCATTAATGTAGGAAACATGCTACATTAACTTAGCACTCATTCACATTAGTTCAGAGCTTTCATTACCTAGATGGAAGTTTAAATTATTGCCTGCCTTCCTTCTGCTTCAGTAAATTTGCAGGCACCTGCCCGCCTTTTTCTGGAGAGGACAAAGATAAAAATGCATTCAGCTTTTCTAATCCTATACACAGTATGTACAGTAGGATTTACCTTAAAATAGACAAAAACTGGTGGTAAATTTATAAATAATAATAGCGTTCCATTAGCACTGAAGATATGTTGCCATCTGAGGTTTAGGCCAATATTCTCTTTACAAAGCTGTAAGTCACAGTTGTCTTCGACAGCTAATTATTATTCTCAATATCTACCCTATTTAAACCCTAAACATCAAAATGTGTAGCCACAATGCCATCAACCAGGAGGTTTTCCCCCTAATTTATTTTTACATACACACAATATTCACTACAATTAAATATTTTCAAAATTTCAGAATCCAAGTAATATTAAGGAAGCTCTTACTTACAGCAACCTTACTAAACTTTACCAGTGATGAAACTCTTAACACCTAATAATTTGCAAATTGTCTCAGGGGAAAAATTGGGTTATTTTATGAAACAGGTTAGTGACAGATTTGGAAATTTATACATATTTATATGTGTATCGTACGCACATACGATATAAAAATTAGTTACAAATAAATTATATAGTTTATATACTTATATATAAATGACATATTGCACTACTATTTCAGTAATGCATTACTTCAGAACACCTGAAGACTTTAAAAAGAGACAAGGAGATCAGAAAAACATTTAGAAATTCCTTGGATAACCAAGCTCATTACAGAGTCACTGGTCATATTTGCAGTCTTGGATCATTTTGTCAGTACCTCAGAATTAATAGTTTCAAGAGGTTTCAGAGGTGTCTCAGCTGGAAGCGTGCTTCACATTGACCAGCCTCCTTTACTCTTTCAGTGGCCACTCAGATGCCTGTGTTCAAACCTGACACTGTTAAACAAGTCACAAAATGGTTGAAGAATGGCTGAGTCTTTGCTTCTGTTCACAGTGCACCATTTCTTAAGCTGATGGATAGGAAGGAAGAAAAAATATGCTTTTGAAAAGCACTTGAAAATTTTTAAGGACACCAGTGAAGCCATTCTTCATGGATTAAAGCATTTGCCTTTTCCTGAGATTTTAGTGATGTATTATTCAACTTCCCTAGCTTTAGTACCAACAGTAAATCCAACATTATGCGTTGTTAACACAATAATTACACTTTCCACTTCATAAACCAGCATGTCGTCATCCCAAGCTCTGTGCCATCTGGAGGGCCAGCTGACAGCACAGTCACCTGGGATCCAGAGGAAAACCAAGCTCCAATTGCATGCCTTGCTCACATCACATTATACAAGCAAATAACAAATTTTGTCAAACCATTCATAGTGCCTTGTATTTAAAACAAATTTTATCAATTAGAATATAACTATGAATGCTCATTCATTTAAAACAAGAAATGAATTATTCATATTTTGAACAGTCCTTTTTTCAGATTCTTTGTCTCTTCTCATCTAGAATGATTAGAAGTAGCTTCAATTCCTGAGTGAGTGAAGGCCTTGTATATAGTTATTCTTTTGGTATTCCTGATGGAAAATAATATTTTCAAAAGGACCTGCATAATTTAGAAACAGAAACCACTTCTGAAATTGGAACAGAGGCACACAGGCTGGATCAATTACATATTCTGGACTATTCTGTTTCTTGTCAAAAACAGTTCTGGGAAATAATATTATGTCAAAAAAGTTACTGCCTTGAATCCCTCCACAATTTGCAATCTTCATGTCAATAACCAAAAATTAACAAACATACTGACAAGTTTTGAATCCTGCTGTAAGACAGTTTGACATTTCTGCATTTTTTAATAACCACATGAAAAATTATCGTTGTAGCTACTTCCCAGTGGGATAAATCAATTAGTAACTAAAAATACAAAATCAAATTCAGGATTTGTCAACTGATGCCTCTGTGGAACCCACACACTCTACAGCATCAGCTGTTATTATGCATGTTCTGGTAAACCGACTAGATTTTTCTGCATATGCCTCAGCTGACAATAGAGCTGCCTTTTTTTTTTTTATCCTTCTATAAAAGGTCTGCTTAAGACTGAGAAAATTTCCAATATGAATACCTTTGAACTATCAAGGTCTTTGACATGTGAAGAAAACATTGTTTTTATTTGTACATTTGGATACTGTTAGGTTGCCCTTAGTGTACAATGAAGTTTATATTTCACATTTTTTTAAATGATGCTAAGATTGTATCTCATCAGAAAAAGCCAGAGAAATCTGTTATAACACTCTTGGACAATGCCACTGAAAATTTATACCTTATCTAAAAGCCATTGCAACATGGGAAGAATCACCTTCCTAACCACTGAAGAAACTTGAAGACATTAATAAATGGTCTTGGAGTTGCTGAAGTGACTTAGTTCAAAACACTGTTTGCTCCCATATTCTAACAGTTGCTTTCTATATGGATTAAGTACTGTCTGTACTCATAAAATAGTTGTGCATGAGCCTTTGCCGCAGGCTACTTCCAACTGATTATTGTCAGTAAAACTACTTTTACCTATTTGTTTGTTTCCCGGCAGATCAGCTAATTATTTCCACCATCCCAATAAATTCTGACCCCTTCCAAAAGCCTGCAAAACATCTCGACTCAGACTATGCAACTTGAACAAATATCAGAAACTATCACTACAAATTAAATACTTGTGAAAACAAGATTTCAGAACCAGGAAGGTCAGAATCACATTACATAGAGAGCTCTTTGCTGGGACAGGAATATTAAATCAAGATGAACACAAATGGAGTGGCAGAGGCTTACTTTGTACAAATAAACCAACCAGTGGAAACCAAGCTGTGGTAATAACAGTTTTGTCTGCATATCTCCAGCTTCATTAGAAGTTTTGTGAACACAGGAATATTGCTCATTATTTATTGTTTCCCCTAAGGAGCAGAAATTAAAGATTAGTGTATGATCATTTTCTCAGTGTCATTCACATCACGTGCAAATAATTCTTCTGGCTGAAGAGATAACTTTTCCTGCAGAACTCACTACAGCAGTTTCAGGTAAAGCAGCTTGCTGCCATCTCACACTGCACTCTGGTTCTCAGTGAGGTGTCTTAAGTACAACTTCTTTTTCAGCTTTAAAGTCTAAGACCACAAGGCCAAGGAGGTGAGACCAATTACTAGTTCTCTTATACACAACAGCCCTGCTACACAGAGCTTTCACTGTTTTCAAGGCGGAGTATTTCAACCTTTACAAAACTGTTTGAATAAAAAGTTCTTGCATAATGACTGAATTTCTTACCATATGGATTTCCTTCCCTGGCATGCTAACTGTGATTCAAATTCCTTAAAAAAACCCCAAAAAAACAACCTGAAAAACAACCATCAAACAAACAAATCCACACCACTGAGGTATAAAAGCAAGTGCTCATAGGACACAAGGGAATGCTGTGGATCTGTGTCAGGGGAGGTTTAGATTAGCTATTAGGAATAAGATCTTCACCCAGAGGGTGCTGGGCACTGAAACAGGCTCTCCAGGAAAGTGGTCACAGCACCAAGCCTGTCTGAGTTGAAAAAGCTTTTGGACAACACTTAGGGATACAATGTCATTCTTGGGGGTGTCCTGTGCTAGGTCAGGAGTTGGACTTCCATGATCCCTGTGGGTTCCTTCCAACTCAGGATATTCTATGATTCATCTCATCAGGCATCCCATTTTTATGCCTTCTATCATATGCATGTATCACAACTTCTACAACTTGCTGGAAGAAAGCTGACGACTGTAGTACACTCTGCCTGACATATCCACTGCTGATTGCTCTTAGAGACAGCCCTGGGGAACTACAGGATCCTCTGCTCTGAGCCTATAATGTCATGCCAAGAGCTCATTTTAAGAGCAAGAAGTTTTCAGTTAAGTAGCTATTATCCCAGAAATTGTTCTGTTCAGTGACTCCCTTGAATAGTAGAGGTGATAGCTGAATCTTTTTACCCTGAAGTTTTCACTCCAAGAAAACAATTGTTCAATCTCTTATGCAGAGAAAAAAAAACCACTGAGAAACAGTGAATAGATGGTGATTATTCTTTGCTTTTTTGATTAAGAGGTTTATGAAGCATAAGATGAATACTTTAAAAAGAGGGAATGGAAGGGTTAAGGCAATCTAATGATGTTACCAAATACCAGTCTTGATTACAGACTAGCACTTTGTGAATTAACAAGTCACAAAAAGAGTCTCAACTATAAGCCAAGTGTTCAGAAAGAATTCAGTTGTAGGTGGGATAGGAAATACAAAGTAACATTTAAAGGCCTCAGTTTTCCAATATATTCACTAATATTGACATTTCCTAAAACATTTATTCTACCAGCCCAGGGCTTACTTTCCCAATAAATAGCTTTTGTGTTCCTAAACTTTCTTAGCCATTATAATCAAGACAAGCAAGAATATTCAGTTATTACAAATAGACAGGACTACAGTCTGCGGCAGAAGGTGATCATTATATTAAACATTTGCTTAATATTCAAATAAAGAACAAGATATATAAAAAGGCAAGAGTCAAAGAAACATGAAATATCATTGAAATTCTTTAAAACTTTCGTAGAAGGTTTTGAAATCTGACATCTTACTGTATGACTGAAAAATTCAAATTGTTTACTGACCTTTGATGATCTGGGTACAGATATATTAAGAATATATGTATAATATAAGTAAATTAGGTTTGGTGAATTTTTATCAGTGAGAACTGTGGTGGAAAAAGATCACTAGAGAGATTTACGTAGAAGAGGTGGAGAGATGCTCTGGCAAAACCAAGAAGCCATTAGATCTTTTCATAAGTTACCTTTTACATTATAAACAAAGTATTTCCAATGCAGAATACCGCAGTAAAATCACATTACAGCCAGCGCCACAAATTTAATTAATTAAGGGAGTCATTGCTTTACATTAATAGTCTCTTTTCAGAGAAATAGCTGTTTGGATAATGGATGAAAACAGCCTTAAATTACACTGAAGGTTTTTTTTATAGAGCTGTGATTTTCCATAGTAATTAAATTCACAAAAAAAGCACGCTTCAGTTTACAACAACTAGATGGCACTGTCCAAATAAACTGTTCTGTTCATGCTCATTTATCTGCTCATTAGACTGAGTTTTCTATTTAAGCAATTAGTTATATTTAGAATAATAATCACCAATCTTCACAAAAAGAATTTAAAATACGATTTTTGTTGAAGATATCCTTTGTTAAAACAAAAGGCTCAAACACATTTTCTCTAATTTCAAGTATTGACAGAAATTCCAGCCTGACAGAACTTAGTGGCAAAATTCCCGGGTGACTTGGGCAAATCCAGGGTTTGATTCACGATGCCAGCATTCATTAGTGGGATTATGTAAGTTTCCCCAAACCTTGACTTATTTTAGCATCTCTCCCAACCATACTAACATACATAAATAATTATAGTATTCAAAGCAAGGAAACAAATGATACTGTCCACAGTATAGTGGAGTTTGATCACATACTCTCTCCAAGAGAAGTAGACAAGGGTTCCAGGCACTTTACTGGCAGTGATGCTCAGCATTATAGGAATAGATTGTTAGTAAGAAGGGAGGCAACATAATGAATGAACCACCAGAGAGTGAATCTTCAAAAGCCTTCAAGTAACAATCTGTACAATGGGGTTGAATAAAGAAAAGTTGGCACATCTAAAAGGTCTTTGGTTAGCTCATGCTGGAGTATTTTTTTGAAGAACAACGGTACTGTCTCTATTTTTCATGCTTTGTTTCTATTTTATATACATAGGCATTTATGTATCATTTAAATTATTGCCTAGTGAATAATACAGCAGATACAAAGGAGAGCATTTGGTGCCTACGCACAGGACTTGGGAGAGCATTCAACAGTAGATAGTGCTCCTCAGAGGCAGGCTGGCTGGGTTGTTAAGTGTCCATCGTGCTAAACAGGGAACTTATTCTCTTTATTAACCTCCAACTCATGTGCTCCAAACCACAAAATGCACGTGAAGTAACTCGTGTTACAACTCATGTATTACAACCACTAACACATTAAAAAAGTTTTAAAAAAAAAAGTCAACATAAATCCTATAAAGGTAAATAACAGTCTTATTCCAGTCTGTCTTGCTTTATAAACCCAATCTCCTGCCAGAAGCCTGTTGCAGAGATGCACAAACTATGTTCTGAGGACAAGAGACAAGTAAATGGGCTTTGTTAACAGCCCTGACCTTCAGGCACATGAGAAAATGCTGCAGTAGCAGGGAAGAGCCCACTGCGTGTAGCCACAACCCTTGCGAGGAGAACTTAGGGACAATGTGCACCTGACTCAGCGAGATAAAGCAGAGAAAAATATACAAGGGATTATAATGGTACTGCTATATTTGTATGATAAGTTTATATGCTCCACAGGCAAATAAGTATTGGTCAATTCTGAGCAGACAACCCTTACTCACCATAATCCTGCAGTGATCACCTCCAGTGACAAGTTTCCCAGAAACATGAGCTGCTCTTCCTGAAAAGGGCACTAGTATAGTGCTACCCCCAGGTACATGAAGGTCCCTCAAGTGAGGCAGTCATGCATATTGATAAAGGTACAGGTTCAGTTGCTTCCTCTGCTTGGCTAGATGTGGTCCCACATCCTCCTTATCCTGAAAATGTCCTGAATGCAGAAATGTAATAAGATATTCTGGCAAAATCTCATTTCGGTATCAATGCTTTGCCTTTATGCTTGCTTGCCTTCTCCAAACATACACAATATAGTCTTATGAGAGATAGGATTTTTTCTCCATTCAAGCCAAGGTCTGTAGAGAAAAGAATTAAGTAAGTAATAAAATTAATGGAGCAGAGAATAAAAACTCTGTGTCCTACCTCAAGAGTGTATCCTTGCCGTCAGGTTGAAAAGCTATTCTTCCCTTGTTCCACATCACTGAATATTTAATTTTTTTGTACAAGATAGGACAGGTCTAACAGGAGGGTAGGGCATCCTCCCGGGCAGTGGAAAAACATGATTTCAAGCCTCTCACATGTCAGGTAGTCACCTTCACTACTGGATTATTATAAAACAGAGCAGCCTCTTCCTCCAGCACAAACAAACAGATCTTAGTTGACTTTTCTTGCAAATGCAGCAACATAAATTGTCCCACATGTTATGAAACCAGCTTATGACACAAAATTAGATCCACTAAAATTTGTTTTGAGTGACTGCCCTTGATTTCTTTTTCTTCACCCCAAAACAGACATAGGGGTGTTGAGAGGACAGGAATATAAAGTAATTTATTCCCGTAGACTCATTCACAGGACCTAAACAGATTTCCCAGTTGGGTCTGCTGAGGTCTCACGGGAGAGCTGTGAGCCAAGGACTCCAAGTACAGTGAATACAATTTTATGTGAAAGAACAGGCACAGGCCTGCGAGCTAAAAATTGTGTCCACATAGAGGCTACACAAAGGCTCAAAGAAACAGCTTGCCTTCCACCAGACAAATCACGTCACACTGCTTTGGTTCACTAATCCTTTTACAAACCACATGCTTTCACATGCAAACACGGTGAATGTTTTAGGGGAACTTTGCTAAAAGTATCCATAAACCAAATACTTCAAAATATTATGCAGATTGCAAATTACTTGCATTTTGATTAACTCACCAGCTTCTTGAAAAAAGAGGTCTCTATATACTATGATTACTACTTCGATTGAAATTCAGCTTTGCCAACCTCCTCTATTTTAGTAAATCCATACATTTATCTTGATTAATAAAGAATTCTGGAGCTTCTTTTGTCATAACTGCTGAGTTGATTTTCTTTCTATAAGTTTAAAAAAATAAGTGTTGTCCAAGATTAGTAAAACTTACATGTGGTTGGGTTTAAAAAGAAACATGGTCATCATCATGCAGCACTTCTGCTGTTGATATAGTTGGGCTAATTTAGCTAGGTCTTCTTTTTCCTTTAAACCTAATAGATAATTGCCATAAGGAAAGTAGATGGATCCTCTGCTACAGTCCCTACTTTTCTAAGACAAAAATAATGAATAAAAGTATAAAGAAGTTCTTTCACCAGGTCATGCCAGTAACACCTGCAGCACTTCCTTCTTGAAGAGTGGAAACACTGAGCAACTTCTGAAAGTCATTTTATGACATGAAAATTTAGTTGCTAGTTTTCGCTATAAGTGAAGCTTTTGTCTACCTATACTAAGAGAAATCACAGGGAAAGACTGGTATAGGAAAGGGCAATCAGTGGAAGAATGGAAAGGGGGGAAGGAAAAGGGAAGAACAGATCCTAACTGGTACCCAATTCTTATCCCAACAAAGGACCTAAAGTATCTTACAAAGAGATAGGAAGATGGAAAGAATAATGACCAAAGAAGCAAGCTGAAGTGTGAAAGCTAGAGACAACAGCTTCACCACTGATCTGCATCAGAGCAGAAACGAGCACCTCAGTAATCCCACATAGATAAATGGAATCAAGAACAGTAGGGGGAAAATAATATAATATAAAATAATATAAACTATATTCATGAAAATGAGAGTTTTCTCCCCCCTCTTCTGTTAATAGGCCAGGTTCAATAGGGCTTTGAGCAACTTGGTCTACTCAAGAGTGTCCCTGCACATGGCAGAGTGTTGCAGCTAGGTGATCTTTAAGGTCCCTTCTAATCCATCTTGTGGTTTCATGACAATACTGATAAACTCATGTGGCTTTATACACACTGCATGTAAGGAAAAACCAATTAAGTAAAAACCGGGAAAAATAGCAAAAGGTTCAATTCTCAGCAATTTAAAATAATACATGTGACACTGAACAAATCAAGTCACAGAAGTAAAATATTACCATTTTTGGTTTCAAGAAAGCTTTTGAAAACCATCTCAACCATCTGTTGTCATTTTGTGATCACTTAGGCTGGAGAAAATCCTTCCATAATTATTTTGCTACATGGATGTTAAGATACAGATGCTTCCTTAATTATTACAGGACACTTGGATTCTAACAGGAGTGAAGTCACTGAACTGATTTATGGTTGGGTTTTTTTGCCTCCTCTGTTTCTAGTCCCACTATTAAGATTTAAGTCTCTTTCCTTCCAAAAATTGATTAAAGTTTTCATAATCTTTGCATGACAGGTCTCCTCAAGACCATAGCAAATTAAATAAAAAAGCCTTTTTGGATGACACCAGTAACAACAGGGATCAAAGCCGCCAAGAAGGCAAACAGAACACTGATTGTGGAAGTGCAACTTGTTGTGAACAAAATGACAGACTTGTGTTTATTAACACTTGTCTACACTCGGAATTTTATCCGAATAGTTATTCCAGAGTAACTGTTTCAGTTGAAACCAAAAATAACTATTCCAGAATAATTCCCAAGATGGTTTCTTTGGCATTGGAGCCAGTTTAGTATGATAAAAGTTTTTTCTTTTTAATTCAATAAAAGTGTTTGCACAACTCACAGTACAAGATCCCCTTTTTATCACAGCCTAATTCTAATTAATTCTTTCCTAAAAATACACGATAGTCTGTGGCATGGAGGCTGCTCAACATCGGGTCAAAGCATTTACACCTTCTGTACTATAATCTCTTCACGGCATAATCTCAGAGAAAAAACAAGGAATGGACCAAGCAAGCAAAAAACATTCCACACTGAACTAGTCTGACCCTTGAAAAGACAGGTAAGGAGTCAAGAGCAGAAGAAATTTGGGTTTCAACTGTCTAGTCTGAAAATCTTGCCTTGTTATCACACTGAGGAGCCAAACATAAAACATACTGAAATGGCCCTTGAAGAAGATCACCTGCATGAAGAGACTAATTCTGTCACAACTTTTCTGCAACTCATATGTCTGTTCCCAGGGAGGTGTCCAGACAGTGATCTGGGATTTCATGACTGATGGCAGAAACAATAAAAGGAGAAAGGCAAAATTTCATCAACAAAACTCAGAACTTTGATAGATAATTTAGAGTTTCAAAATCATTTGAGCAGAAATATAAGCTTGCTTAATAGATTTACAGAGCAGGCAGAGCTTCCGTCTTTTGTCCTCACTGGGGTCTTGACCTAATTTTAATATAAATATTCACGTTCCAGTCTAGTGGTAATAGGCAGGCAGGTTATTTCAGGCTTCAAGGCCAGGCTGGATTTGTCTGGGGCACTGGTGAAAGCCAGCTGGCAGTCTTCCTTGTCTATTGCTGTGCTTCCCTTCGCAGCTCCCCTTTACAGAGGGGCATAAAAAAAAAAAAAAAAAAAGGCATATTAATTGGCTAATTGACTATCTAAGCCCTTTCTTCACTCCAAAGCAGTGAATTATAAAAGAATTGAAATCAGTGCAGCTGGAACAGACCAACACTACCACTCAGCAAATGGTGCCCTAAGTAACTGAGGCCACTGCAACTCAAAACAGAAAGTAACACAGGCAAACTGTACACACACGTGTAAGCATCTCCTATTTTGTGTGCCCATTTGTTTCGTTCACAAGGCTGCTCCTGCTCTTAGAAAATTTTCTCCAGGCTGAACATACACGCTTTAGAGGTGCAACCTTCGAGAGGTGTGAAGCACTGCACAGTTGGGGCAGAAGAACAGAAACAAAACTCCCACCAACAAAAGCAGAAATAACCTGCAGTTACATCAGGCCAAAGTTCAAAATGGAAAAGCAAGAAGGATTTTATATTTTAATTTCAATTAAAATATTTTTACACTACCATAGAAAACATGTTCTTAGAAAAATAACAAAGAAATGGTATTAGAAAACTAAAAAGCTCATAAGTAAACATTTGTCTGATAAAGCATGACTATGAAGAGGAGTTTAAAAATTTAAATCTAAGAGACAAGTGAATTTATTTTGGCATAGTTTGGTGTATTCTGTTTAAAGGAAGAGGGCATGATTGGAGCTAGCACAGTAAAGATACAATTTTACCACACTTTCCCCCTTTCACATTCCCTTTACTAAATTATCGCTGTAGTTCTCTTTAAGGTAAACTTCTATTCAAGTCAAACCACATTTTTTGCTGCCTCTATACTCTTACTCTTCATTTCTATTCTAAGAGTGGCTAGGCACCAACCACAAACAGAACTATACTGTGCTAATCATCACAAACAGAAGAGCAGACAATATTTAAATGCTACCAGTCCAAGCATATGGGAGGAATAGGATGTGAAGAAAGGAACACAGAGTAACAAATACAATCAAAAATGACACATGCAAAAATAGCGTTTGCTGGGGGCTAGATATGGCTAAGAGGTGTGATAGTCATGGGGAATTAATACAACTGGGTGGAATTGGGGAGACAGGGAAATACAAAGTGAAACCAAAGTGAAATATTCGACTCTTGGGAATTCTTCAGCTCATCAACATATGGGCTGTAAAACTGCAAATATTGCCTATAAAACCTGTTTGCATACAGAAGCTAAATCCCTGCTCCAGAGTTCCTGTTAATCTCGCCTCATGTCATATCTCCGGGAAGCCACCTCTAGTCAGCTGCCACTGAGTCTACTGATAAGTCTATTCACAACATCCTGATTGCTTGTTAAGTTTGCTCAAACTAGGAATCTTTGAAAACCATTTTAAAGGCACATTTAACAATTATTTTTACTAGAGTTTGCAAAAGTTTTTGCCTCATGAAGACTTTTCTTATCAGAAAAGAACTGCCTGCTTCTCACTGTTTGCTGTAGAACTGTAAACAGATTATAGCCTGTCACACTAAAAAGAGACAAAGAATAGTTTGCACCTAAATTCTGAAACACAGAACATTGTTTCACTGTCTTTGTTGAGGAAAAAATAAAATTAAATAAAAAAATTAAAATCCATACACACACACACGCAAGAGCTAGAGAAGGGAAACAGTTATAATAGTATTTTCAATGCCAATTTTAAAGCTTGGATTAGAACGGTACAAAATTCTTCCTGCAATCAACCTGCTATTCTACCACTCCCTGTGAAGGGACTGGAAAAATCCAACTAGTTTCACATCTGTGAGCAAGACCTGCTTGCCTGCATTAACCTTTTCTCAGAAATAGTAGCTGTCAGACAAGTCAGGAAAAAGTGGTCTGAGGACATAAGACTTGCTCTGCCTCTTGGTACATAAATTATTCTTTATGTTTGATGCTTTCTATTTCAATGGGTCACCATTCTACATGGAACTACTGTCCACCTTTTCAAAGGAGGGAAATTTTATAACTTAATCAGGATTCGCTGCTCTTCACATGCATGCACAAACTGAGTAAGAGGCAAAGGCAAGATCATTTTCATGTAAAACACACTAAAGCTGGAATATAAATAAACAGAAAATGCTCATGCAACAAGCTATTTTTTGAACCAAAACAATGATTTGAAAGACCAAATTTTCAGCTAAAGTTTGCCTCTCTTACTTTAAACAAACTAGAGTCTCTCAGTATTACCTTACTGAGGTGCACAAACTTGTCTGAAGTCTGCAGTTACTATTTTGCTGTTTGCTTTGGTACTGGTTTCTTTCTTTTGATTAGACTGAGTTTTATTTCTGCTGTTGTTTTTAATATATGCATTTATATATCCTTAAAATGTCAAAGATATACATCCATGTTGAAATCCTCTGAGACTCCAATTACAAATAAGTCAATTCCTTCACAATCAAAAGTGTGAGGAACAAACAGTGTTCCAGATGCCTCAGCTGTATCTGACTTAATGGAAAAAGTCACTCAGTAGTAGCCCTATGCATTAGTTTCAGATTATCAATTAATTTCACAGTGAGGCTCAGGATAAAAAGTACATTTGAACCAGAAAAGGAAAAATAATTTTCCAGTGAGTTGTGTGGAATAGTGCATGTCCAGACCAGACATCCAGACACATATCCAAGCATAACAGCAAGTGATATTTGCCGATGTTATAATCCTATCTCCTTACAGACAATCCCAACAGAGCAAAAAATCACTTAGAGTAAGTTAATCTTATTTAGGCAACACAGGTTAACTTTAATTACTAATTAATCCCTCAAGATCCTTCCTTCTTCTGCTCCATAAATAGATAATCCATCATCACTTATGATTTTGCACTTGAATAAATGAAAGACTTATTAAAAAACAGAGTAAAATATGTCAGATTTTTTTCCAGGACAGTGTGACTGAAAACGTTTATTTTGAGGATTAAAATTATCAGAAATAACTAAAAAAAGTTATAGAAATGAAAAATAGAATGACCAGTTTTAAGTCAACATTTTTCATTTTGTCATGATCTTCCCTTGCCACAGACCAGTTATTTGGACAGCATTTAAAATTTGAAAAGCATCTAAAATTATATTATAAACTATACAACATTATGGTAGATTACACACAAAAATATTATGGGCTTTTTGTTTTTAAACAGTATTACTCGTGATTATTTTTAAATGCTTCAGTTTTGAGGCGAAGCTGTTCCTTAAAATGATTTTGTCTTTTTGCCTGATACTACTTTTTGGTATATTCATTTTGTGAACTGTAAAGCATTACAGACATGGGCAGCTTTTCTTTTCGAACAGGAGAAGAGCAAAGGCCACATCCAGCCCCATTTAAGTCAACCTTTTCATTGATATCAGTAGGCGCTACTGTAGAGGGCTTTTTAAACCCCACCACACTAAAACACCACATATCAAAACAAACAAACAAGCAAAAAAATCAAAACAAAACCAAAACAAACCGACCAAACAAAAAACCAAAACACCCCACAAAAAAAAAGAAAAAAGAAAAAAGACAAAAAAAAAAGAAAATCTCCACCCAGGACAAACACATAATTAGCCTTCACATCCTGAGGTGGAAAATACACCACTGCACAAAACTAAGCTTTCTGGGCATTAGTGAATCAAGTCTCAGAAAAACGTCTCTAGGCTATAATCCCTGGGGTTTTTTTAAATTCTTTATATAGATTTTACTTATTTTCCCAATATGTTTCCAAAGCACTTTTTCCTGCATACAGTTGTTGAACCATTTGTTCAGATCAGCTGTTCAAATCTATTGTATTTTGCTGGTTATTTTCAGCAACAGGAATATTCTATGTTTGTCTTCATACTTTCAGATAAGAATCAGAGAAGTGTTTAGCAAGGAGTATTTTTCGAGACAATAACAAGCATAGCATGATTTTTTTCCACCTCCCAACTCCTGAGCATTAAGTTCCCCTCTGATATCACAGACAATGAAAATCCTAAATGCATTTCCCATTCTCTTCCAAAGGAACGACTTCATTTGCTAAAACATTCTGATCCATCAAGCTTGACTAATCAGAGGGTACAACCTGACACTTTCCAGATGACTGTAGTAATCTGACACCACATCTGAGGTGGTAAATGTGATATTATATTTCAGCATGAATTGTTTAGAAAATTCAGAGTTAAAGGCAAAAAAAGATACCTGTATCAAAATAGCTGTTAAGAGCAGGCTAACATTGCAGTTGGTTTGAAAACTATTTCAGTAGGCAATAGCTTACGGCTTTATATATGTATTTATAAAGCTGCAAACTTTTCCCTTACAGCATTAAAATCCACTGTTCTCCAAAAGTCCAGTTGTGAAAGAGAGTGGGAAGAAATTCTGAGAGATGACTTGACTTTACTGCTGCCATCAATAGCAGCAGTTTTGCATTTACTGACGCAGCAGACCTCAGAACAGCTTGGACATCTAACCTGTAGGACCTACTACAGAAACTACAGAAAGCAGGCCCAGTTTTTGATACCCTATGGAATGCACATGGCATCACCCTCTATTCATGAAAGACTGAGGGAAAAGAAAGCCAACAACAAGAAAGCAAACCCAAAAAACACCACAAAAAAACATACCACCACAAACCAGGTGGAAAGAAACTCCTCTGTGTTCTTAAAAGAAGTTCATTATAGGGAACTGACAACAATAGCCATAATCCTATCAGTATTTTCTTCAGGGAGAATAACTTCACAGACCTTTGATCTCTCTTTATATTGGCCACAGAGAATTAAGGCAAAATTTTAAGGAAAGGCTTAAATTATCAGGTTTTGATGCATACTCTGAGTAGAGTCTCATGGAACTCTTGAATTACTGGGCTCTTAATACAGTCAGTCAAAATCAGGAGAAAAAGCAGCAAAGGATTAGAGCAGAAATAATTTTAATTTCACTGTCTCCTGAAAAGACGTATTTCCAGGCCTACTTTAAATATAAATACTGAGAAGTTGAAATTACGAAGTTTGTCATATTATTCTGGGGTTTCAATTATTGTTTCTAAGGAAACATAAAACTAAGCATCCAGGTAAATAATCTCTTACTCAGAGCTATCAGAATGCAGCAAAAGAGAGCTAGCAATTGCAAAAATCAAAGCAGCTTACTTCTCAGACCACAGAATATTCTAAGTTAAAAGACCAGCTCTACCAAGAGACAGAGAAAGGAAAACAGGATGAGATAGGTGGAAAGACAGATGACTGAACCCAACAACTGAGAAGGCAAAGGAAATTATTTAATGTGAAAGAGATGGCAATCATAGAGGTGAAACAACAAGACAGATCACCGTCTTTCAGATAGACAAAAAAGCAGACAGGTGAAACCAGGAGTATGTTTGCAGTCTTAGTAAATAGTGATATAGTATGGTATTAGAAATGCAGACTTGGTTTAATTTAAGTTCATTCCCACATCACTTCTAATACAACCTAGCCTAAACTCACCATGGCTCATTAACTTAAGGGATACTAGAAAATGGTGTTCTGTTGTGATAATGCAGGTCTTCTCAACTGGGCTTACATCACAAACATCAGCTTCACAGTCAACTTCATTACCCTCTGCACAAACACGGCTACTAGACACTTAATGACTTAATCACAGACCATCCCAATAAGACAGGAGGGATACTGAGGGTTAAAAAAAAAGGCACAACTAGACAATTAGGACATTTCTAAAAATAGACAAAAGAATTTTCTTTTCTTCCAAGCAATTGCCCGGAACATGTATCATGCCTATGCTGTTCAAAATTTAGAAGTGAAATGGCTACTTCCCTGCCCCCGTTGGTGCTACTCCCAAATGGCAATTGTGTGACCATTTCCAGCTTACAGGAGTTATGTAAATTTGCTGAAGGAAGACAGGTAAATATTGGAAAATCTCTGTTTTAAGAAGAAATGTTGAGACATAAAATAATGCCTGCTGCATATGGAGGTACATTGGTTGAATATTTTTTTCTATGTTTAACTTTCCTATCCATCACGCGATTTTTTTTTTTTTAATAGTCTCTGTAACTAGAAAACTTAATAAAAAAACTTTGCTCTAATGTTTGTGTCATATGCTTGGAAAAGTATGTTCATTTTCCCCACAACAGAGACATTAATTCCTTCATCCCAAGCAGCACTCTTAATTTATCAGGGGAATTAGAAAGTTAAATGTCTGACCACCACATCAGAAATATTTTTTAATTTTTATTATTATTAATAACACTCTGGCTCATACCTATTTACGTTATAATTCTACCAGACTGAGAGCCAGCTGGCACTGGACTTGTCTAAAGTATAAAAATCTCTGTAATAGCTTCCTATTATCTCAGAGTGATTACTTACACAAGTTTTGGCACTATTACTTTACTCATCTTTGATAATATTCTTCTACCTAGTTATTTTGCACTCATTTTCTGGTTTTCATGGATATGGTCTATACTCCTTGAAGTGATAGAGCTGTATCAAAGAGTTAACTCTTACTGCAAGGATTTAAGATTTAAAATAATGAGATGTGTAGGAGGTAGCTGAAAAAGAAAGAGAGTCTGGAACAGCAATATGACAAATGCCTTCTTCTATCTCACTGCAATTGATACTTAAAAATTATTAAAAATAGGTAACAGATAACTTATTTTTATTGCTACCTTTTAAAGATATGTACAAAAATGGAAGTTTTTGTGTTGTGATGCTTTTATGACTTATTTATTGAGTCACAGAGCCCCCTTAATAAGTACTTTAGAACAAACTAAAAGAACAAAATAAATGAGTATTCACACACGATGGTAATTATGCAAGTTGGCTCTTCATGCTATTTCCTACACAAAGATGAAGCAGAGGTGGTGAAAATTTCTGATAAGGTTGAGAATGGAAAACACTGACAAAGTGGTAAAAAGCTGAAATTTCTGCATGCTGAGTATCACATTCTGGCATCAACAGCATCACATCTTCATACTCTCTTGAAAGGACATTAGCAGCATGGGAGCAACATGCCCCGTTCAAGTGGGGCACTGTGGTGGACACAATTACTCTGAGGTAAAGGAGATTCAAGGAGGATATTTTTGTGGTGTTTGTGGTTTTTGTTTGTTGTTCGCTCTATTTCTTTCCCGGAGAAACTGAAAACAAAGGTCAGCAAGAAAGGTACAAACCTACCAACCTGCTTAAAATGGACAGAAAGCCATAGGCTGAGTCAGAACTATATTTACAGTGTTACCTTTTCAGCTTGTGGGTCTTGCAGGGTAAGGTGAACAGCATTAATTTTATTAGCATAAAAAAGGCATAAGTCATTACAGGATTAAAAAAAAAAAAAAAAAGACATGATCTCAGTGTTTTACCTTACAAGTAACACAAATAGTTTCGTTTGCTATTTAAATTAGCACAAAATTTATGTATAGTAGTAATAACTCATCATTTACAGTCTCCTAACTAACATTCCTACTCTTTCCCTGGCAATAGATTTAAAGTCTAGTTTCAGACTGATTAAACATAGGATTGTGAATAATGTGCAGTACAGCAAAGACTGGATATAAATTGGAGAAAACAGAATAGAAATTCTGGGCCAAAAGTAAATTACTTGGCTAAAGGAGATGCATTTACACAAGGGGGCTAAAATCCAGAGTTATGATAGCAAGTTTCTTAATTGGCACCGGAGTCAAGCTAACACGTTACACAGTTATACAGAACACCCTCCACAGGAAGAGAAGATGCATATCACTGCAGAGTCCCTTGGTATAAGACATCTAGAGCCCAAAGGATTTTTAAAAACCACTTGTTACTGGCAGGCAAAGCAGCATTTCCTCATGCATACACGAGTCCTAAGCGTAAGAATGCCTGGAAATAGCAGAGTATAATACTGGGGAGAGAGACATCCAGGAAAATGAGTTCTGGACACTGATAGGTGATATAAGGTCATCATTTTATCTAACTGTACAACCTCAACCCTTCAGCTTCTTCTCTTTTTACCTTCTCATTGCTTTCTCCTGATACTCATAAGATCTTAAGCAAAAGTCCCTGAGGATGGGGTAAAGCTATTTCTGGCCTGAAAGAAAAAGGAAGGATCTTATTTCCTCACTCATTTCAATAAGATCAAAATTCCACTTAGTTTACAATTTAAAAAAAAAAAAAAAAACACTTATCCAATAAGACCCAGTTGTAGTTCTGTGGTGACTAAGTTTAATGCTAGAGTAGTTATTGCATAAGCTGCTCTTGTGCAAAATTGCCAACTATTAGAGCTATGCTCCCAATTCTGTTGGGAATTTTTATTTTTCACTTGACCAGTTTTCATGAAACACCCCAAATCATGATTTTTCTCATAATCAGTTAGACTGAGATTATTATACATTGCGTACAAGATGGTTTCACCTTATATTATACTATATTACTGTAAATGAAGTACAGTTCAGTAGTGTTGCTTACACTTAGATCATTAGACACCATAACATTACTTAGGGTGAAGAGAACACAAGGAAAACCTGAAGTTTTTGCCTGACCTGTAGATTAGACACACATATTGATGATAAAACTCACAATTTTGAGAGTTTAAGTTTAGGGGAGGGACAGATGTTCAATGAGAAAATTTCCAGAGGCATTTTAGAGCAGTCACACCTCAAAAGACAGAAGCCCAAGCCTCTTTGCAGAAAGGCAGAGTGCTGCTGTGGCAGCAGGGGTAAGAATCACATCACATCGGTGGATTCTCTACCTTTGAAAGCTATAGAAAGCTCACTACATTTCAGACACAACTGCAATAGCTGATAGACCTTTCCCCACTCCCCCCAGTATTGTCTGTGACCCAAATGGCCGTAATACATGTGATAAGGAAGCTCTTCAGACAGTGACAAAACAGAATTGAGTGGTTCTAAATAGGCAGTTTACTTATAGGATATAATCAAACAAATCACATAGAAAGATAAGTGTACTTCAGTCAGCCACATTCATGTAACATGCATTATAAAAATATAGTACCAACATTTCCACCACAAATACAACAGCTTCTACTGAACGATTTATGTATTCAGATTATAAAACTGGAGCACCTGGTTGGTATTAAATATATATACACATGCACCCTCCACAGTGGCAGCTGTCCTGCTCTTTGCGTTTGAGCAGTTACAATGCTCTAAGCACAGTAGCAGTTGTGTACTTTCACCTGAGCCAATCTTTCCCCCAAAGGCACTTGCTTGCTCACTTTCAGCATGAGATTTTTTTGCTGAGGAAATACAGTTCTGCTGAAATAGCATAAGTAAACAAATCCTTAGCAACAGCACTGGCAGAGCTTTTCCCCTCATCCCAGACCCAGCAGCCTGCTGCACCTGCACACCACACCACAGCACCAAGACCTTCCTGAGGGCACCGTCTCCTGCCTTGCACACCCGCAAGTTCTACAACAGATTAATGCACATATACCATCTTTTGTGATGTGGTAGAGGACCAGAAAATTTTGGTAAGACACTAGCAGGAGAAACAAAGTGATCCCCCATACCCCAGTGACTCTGCATTAAGTGTTTTTCCTCGTTTAGAAAGTTTCAGGCTTGCTCCATGTTAGATCTTTACTGCCTGGCTACTACCAGCTGCTTGGCCTTCTAGCTCCCTGTACCTCATACAGATGATAAACTTTATAGCTTTTTCTCCAGATTTATCGCAAATGATGCTGGTGCTTGAGATGAAAAATGAGTGCTCTTACACAGTACTAATTTGCAGACAGAAAGAGTCAAGAAAGAGGTTATTGATATGGATCTGAGCAGCTTCATCCCAAGAGGAAATGCAATCAATATAATTCCATTTCCTAAACTTAATTAGATTAATTTTGTGTTTAGTAAGAATATTTTTAAAGAGCACCTGCTTAATTCTCACTAACAATCCCCAGCAGAACCATATGTACATTAAATGCATACATTAGTATGGTATAACCAGAAAGTTAAAGTGATGTGTCTTCTTCCATCCCACCAGCACATTTGAATACATCTTCTTTAGTGCATCAGTCATGTTAGCAATCCTGTCATGCACAGTAAGGTACATATGGATATCCAGGTAAAGAGGAGAGAAGGAGAGAACACAGGCAGAGAGATCAGGCTAACTTCAATGTTAAAAAAAGCCCAAAACAACCCAAACCATAAATGTTAATTTTAAGAGTCAATTACGAGTATAAATAATATGTAGCAACCATAAGGTCAGGTATCCTTTAGAATCAGAGCTGTGAGTACTGCAGTTACCTAGGCAACATCTGCTTCTTTTTCTATTTAGGATTTCGTCCATGTACAGGAACAGCACAAATAAATGAAGGGTTTCAGAAATTATTCAGGTCTCTTTAATGGAGGCCATACTATAAGTGTGAGTACATATGTATGTGTAAAGTGTTGTCCTAAGGAGCAAATGTCAGAATTTATACTCAAAAATATGATTTAAAAAAATAAAAATATTATTTAATGAATTAAGAATGACAAAATCTTTAAGACACTTGCAATTATTGTCTAGGCTAAAATACTTATCAAAATTATTTCAATACACTGAATAACATTTGAATGATTTATGGCTTGGATAACTAAAGCCAGTTTGTGAATGTTTATCTCAACATTTTACATTCTCTGATAACAAAGAAAATCCCAAACAAGAAATAACATTCCTACACCATAAAAAGCATCCAACAGCTTGTCAGATCGACATGGAATATTCAACTTCAAAATCCAATGGGGTATGCAGTAAAATATTTCAGAGTTAATGGAACAGTTAAATCAACCACCTCTCATAACTTGTGTAATGGAGTACTGTAGGCAGAGAAATATGATATGATTGAATTTGTTTTCCTTCAACACTAATATTTACTACTGCTGAAATCTTTCAGCTTAAGAAGAAAGTGCTCAAAGGCAAATTTGTATTCAGGAAAACAAATTGCTGCATTAACTGAAATTCACTAATTTGCTCTCCCAGTAAAATGAAAATAACAGTTATCAGATTGGAGCAAAGAACAAAATGACATTTCTGAGACATTAATCTTTACAAGCTGTTAAATTACTTGTCAAAATCTCAAGAAAAACTAAGGAATTAGTTAGACTATCATTTTCTCAAGAAATGAGAGTGACTGAGCTAATTGGATCATGTAACGTTCTGAGGACAATTCTTCAGAAGTTTGGTGAGGTAGTGAGTTCAGTAAGGACAGCTGACTTGACATGGACAAGCAATAAAAATGAAAATAAGATTTTTTTTGGTCACCTGTTAATTTTGTCTATTTCACTTCCAACTTGCTCTTAAGTAACACTTTGCGAACCTGAAGAAAATATGAATTGGACAGTGTGTAGGCTTCTGGAGCCAGGTGAGAGAAAAGGTTTGACTACATAAATTTATAGAAAAATCTCCTTAATTATGTGGAAAATGGAAGCAGATAATTCCATATTGATATTAAAAATTGATAAAAACTTGGCTCATACCTACACTGGTGATATCAACCCATTTGCTTAATCACTGCATATAACCTAAATCCCAGATCATCAACTGCATCGTCTGGCTGTATTTCTAGTCCTTAATTATTCAGAACATTCAAATTAAAGACTATTAAATTCTTCACCCAATTCCTTTGAAGTGGTTTTATTTTGCCTTTATGAAAAGAAGACACACTTGTCCTTTTTATCTCATTGAAAAGATAACTTTCTTGTTATCATCCAAATGCACATTATGGTTTCAAAACTGGCTTGTAATCATTTTCCAGTAGTTCCTGTTTGCTGGTTGTTGAAGAATGACTTTTCTTGATTTTATTTTCTGGTGGTTTGGGGTTTTTGTCTGGTGGTTTTTGTGGGTGGGTTTTTTTTGTTTGTTTGGGGTTTGGCTTTGCCTTTTAAGTAAGACTTTAGGTAGCCTTTTCTCACAGGTCTGTTTTTTCTCCTGAGACCTTTTGTTAAGGATTTTCCTCTCATAACAGTGTCACCACTAGCCACAGCAGTAAGAGCTCTGTTTGAGAAGAAACTGGTGGCTTTAACATTTGTTTTCATAGTACATCAAGAGAGGGGAGCCCCTGGTGGTCTAGTGGTTAAGGCGCGGCGCTGTCACCGCCGAGGCCCGGGTTCGATTCCTGGTCAGGGC
>JAYRBT010000178.1:18955248-18965943 GCA_036023395.1 Myiotriccus ornatus | reverse complement strand
CTAAAAAATCCAATGCGCAGGCTGGAAGGTGTAAAGACCTTCCCCGGTTCTTCGTTCGCGAAGACTGGCCATTACATCAAGAGGGGGGGTAGGGAGGAGCAACTTTCTCAAGTGACCAAAAGCCTATGTACAAAGAAACCTGAACCAGGGGGTGAAGGTTCCCATTTGCTCTTTCCTCCTCACCCTGATCTTCAGCAGCTGGTTCATTCCAACAGTTGACTGATACCACCACAAGCACGGTGATGTTTGAAGACATTCAGTAACTCTCCTAATCTTCCTTGCTTGCTATTACTTTGCTTTCCCCTCAGCCTCGAAGAGTTCTGCCATGCCACCAGCCTCCACAGTGACCTCCAAAGAAAACTCAGTGCTTCAATTTGGACAACGAGCTAACATTTCTGAGACACAAGTTATGTCTATACTGACCAAACATCCAGCTCTCAAACTGCAGCTGCATCTAAAATGCTTTGTTCTTACATATGAAATTCTCCAGCCCTTGAGAATCAGTAGACAGCACTCAGGAACAGCCAGGCATAGTTCACACCACAGTTCAGTGTAGTCATCATATAAGACTGTATTGTTGCCACAACAGAGGGGAGATGGTGCTGGTCACTTCTGTTAGACGTGGTCAAGACGGGATATTTAAGAATGACACAAGGATCACAACACTTTCACAGCAGCATTTTAACCTCACAGAGAGCAGAGATTTACTGCATGTATTTTCTTAGAAGTCTATAAAGACCTTACTTTTTAAAGTACTTTTTTCTCCTGAAAAGTTTATTTAAACACCTTTATTAACTAAAAATTAAGGCTGCCAAGTGATGTGTAGTACTGCTCCAGGATGCCCAGTTAAGCAGTACACAAGTATGTGAAATGGGAAAAATCACATTTCCCTCTCTCAAATCTGATCTCTTTAAGCAATTTTCAAGAGCATTTCTATTCCCCAGATCCCTCCCACAATGTCATCAGCCCACTTTACAGTAATGCTTCCCAATTACCTGTCATTACACTTGAAGTCCCACTGATCTCCACTTTTACCACTGAAGAGGATCTACAGGAGGCTCACCTCCACATCTCAGCAGCAAGTACTTGCAACTGATGCTTAAACATAAACAATTGGGTCTTCTCAGATGCAAAGCACACTAGCACAAAAGTCATTGAGAACCTGAAGCATCTTGTTTTATCCAAGTTTCACAGCACTGTCATAGAACCCCAACTAACCTGATAGCACAGTTACACCCAATGCAAACAGAATTATCCTCAGACGTCCTCTTTGGCTACCACCAGCTGCAGAGGGTGTAGGTAAATTTGAACGAGTCCCTGTATACCTCATCATTTTCAGGTGTTTGGTTTTTGCTGAAACCAGTATTTTCAATAAACATGAGCTTCAACTAAACAAACTTGACTGCATTTAATGACAGAGTTAAGACA
Source organism: Myiotriccus ornatus (assembly GCA_036023395.1). Lineage (NCBI taxonomy): Eukaryota > Metazoa > Chordata > Aves > Passeriformes > Tyrannidae > Myiotriccus > Myiotriccus ornatus. The sequence goes on along the minus strand of JAYRBT010000178.1, from coordinate 18,964,515 downwards.
AATATCAGCATACAACAAAGCCATTGCACCCCCGTGCAAATAGAAACAACTTGCAGCCAAAAACATCCTTCTGTCAGAGTCAGGAGGAAACATGCTATAGCTCTTGTCTGTATTTCTTTCTGTTTGTACCACTTAATATTTGAGATAGGTTTTCCTTTGGCCATCTGCTGAAAGTCATGACTGAAACACAACTAAAGAAGTTCAGAGTCTGAATAGAAACAACACATGGCTTTGTTTTGGCAGGGCTTATACTGACAGAACTCAGTCCTGAAGAAAGCAATCATGGCTTACTGAACACACCTGACTCACAGGTAGATTTGCCCTTCCTGCCCAAGCTTTCTATTCCAGTTCTTAGCTGGTTGTGCTTTTGCAATTAAGTTCTTATGACACTTTTTGAGAGAAGTGGCAGAGGAATCATACCCTTTGTGCAAACCTCCTATGTTTTGGCTAACAATTAAGTGTTTAAGACTGTCACATTTCAGAAAAATTGTTGTTACTCCCCTCTTGGGCTGCTTGTCCAAGTCCAAGGGATGGTGAAATTAAACAGGTTTGACAGAAATCTTAACAGAAAACCACACTCATAATCACCTATGGATCCTCCAATCCCCCAAGTAATTTACACTTCATGCAATTGTTTCAAGCATGTTTCTCCAGGAGCAAAGCATTTGCTTCAAACGTGTCCCTACATTTTGCTATTTTAAGCCAGTTTTTGTACAACCAAACTCACCACGAGGTGCTTCAGCAAAACTCAGGGTCACACCTTTGGCGAAGGCAGCCCATTACCTGGCTGCCTCTGGCTCACCTGTGTGACATCAGGCCAGCCTGCCAGCCCCTGCCCTCTCCTAGGAGCGATGAAAGCAAAAGTCTGTGCAGTACACAAAAAAAATGAATAGGCACTATGCCTACCACAGTCCAATAGCACAAAAAGGGCTTGATTTTTGTCTTCATAGTCAAGACTTGGAGATTTTGAGTAATACAGAATTAATCCTTTAATTCTAAGTTGCCTAGTGCTCTGAATAGAAACATTGCAAAGTTACCTGGGGGATGAGAGAGGGGGTAGGAAAGACTGTACAACTTGAGAATAAGGCTGCAAAACATCACGTTTTATATGTTAAAATACAACACATCTGATTTTTATCTGGAGTGACCGCGCAACTGGTTTCTCCTTACAGTTAAGTGAAAAAAAGCAAAACAAAAAGTTCTGTTTCATATTTGGTTACATTCAAATATTTTATGCCTTAACAGCACCATAACATTTACCTACACATCTATTTAAAAATCTGCTTGCTGAAATACAGACAAAACCAACATATTGCACTTGTGAAGGTCCAAAGATTAACACATACTTAATGGAATTCTTATTCAAGTATTCACTTGCACAGCACTGAACACACAGCCCAACGAGCCAGAAAAAGCACCAGGTCTTTTCAACTGCTGCAGAAATAACTGTTCTTTAAAACGTTCACTTCAGTTCTTATGTAAGCAGAGCACTCTTTGAAGTGAAATGAAGTTTTACAAAACACAGGCTAAATAAAGATCAGAGAATCTGAAAAATCTTTGGTATTTTTATCTCTTTCTGCACCACAGAAGATAAAGCCTGTATCAGAAGTCTTCCTCAATAACCTTCCAGACAAATAGCAAAAACACTTTGCAGATGAGGAAAACCTCTTGAGATTTGATAAAAGATGGAAAGAAGAAAATAAGCACCCAACTCTTACCTAGCAGAGAATTGAAGCTGTACTGTTTCATTCAATGCTTTCAGCAGGCAGAACCCCTAACTTGGTTTCAGTAGCACAGACCAGCACCTACTCTTCAAAGTCTTTCTTTTCCACCCTCCACAGCACACATCCTTTCTCTCCAGCCCAGAAGACCTATCTAACTATTGACTTCAGCTGTCTGTAATATCTCCCAAATAAGGTATCATCACCAATGTCTGAACAAGTCCTCGGGCATCAAATTACCCCTGCAGAGAACCCTATGAGCTCTCACACCTTCAATCAATTTACCTCAATAAATAATTCTACTGAGGCTCTACAAGTAGTAGCAGAGCCTAGCTTTTATATTTGCCTCTAGATATTTGTGAAGTTAAAGGGACTTTTTCACCTTCACATGATTTTCTACTGTCAAACATATAAATAGAATGCCAGTGTAACACCTTGGTCTCTAAATAAGCTGCACTTTAAGGCAGTGGAGCTATTCTTTACATCAAAAATAAAGTGTTGTGTTCCTGTTTTGATGCAGTATTCTATTGAATAAATTAAACAAAAATATTTTCAAATTAAAAGCAAACAAACAAAAAGCCCCCCCAAAAAGCCCACTCGAAGAATTTCCCGATCAAAAGAGCAATTGAACAAATCTCATCTGCCATCCATTTTCTATCTCCTCAGCTGGTTGTGAGTATGAAGACCTTCTCGCCAGTTCTCCACACTCTGGAAGGGAAGCCAGTGCAGGTCCCAGAACTACACAGCCGACACCACTAGGTTTCATTAAACATTTCAGGATGTTTTCTCTCAAGAGCAAAAAAGCCCATAGGTCTCAGCTTGTAATGCTTACATCCACATGTTATCTTAATCTTTTTGGTACACTAGCCAAAGCTACCATGTTTCACTGTGGATTGCAAGTGCATAGACTGCATGGCGGAGAAGGTGCATTGAGAACAACGAAATAAGATTTTTGGTGAAATTCATATCACCTTGTTATCAAAGTTCAGCTTTAGACCTAAGGTTTGGGATAGCTGCTATTAACAGTAACATATGTATGGTTAGAATTAACTCTTAGCAGGTATTGTGCCTCCTCTTGCAGCTCGTGAATTGCCAGAAGCAAAGGTAACACATGTCAGTTCACGATGCTGGTTCCACTGAAAAAGCTAAAAGCAAACCCAAAATTAGAAAAACATTCAGTGTCTTCCAAGGTATGGGACAGAGGAGGGAGAATATGTCTTTAGCAGAGATATGGCACTTGCTTTTTTCAGTGTTTCAAAAACCTTTCACAGTTCGCCACTTCCCTGTGAGTAAAAAAACAATACTTACATAATGCAAACACCTCTAACCAATCACTTATTCTTACTAATTGTCAACGTGCTGCATGCCACTATTTGGTCTAAGAGATTTCCTAAAGTTCCTGACATCATTGTTGCAGAAGTTTGTGAATCCTTCTGTTCTGATGTGAGATTTAATAGTCTTATTTTATTTGTGACTGCTGCTTGCCTGAGATACTGTAAACTACCATACTCTGTATTCCATACTCTTAGTCAGTCTAGTGATCTGCTATGAAATGCTTTTTCCTGATACCAATTAATTTTCACTTCCGAAATCTCATACATAGTCTATGTTGCTCTGGAGATGCAGAAAAATAGCTGAAAACCCACATGCATCTGCACCTGCCCCATACATTCATGATATGCTAACAAGAAGAACCTTTCCATCTCTACAACTTGTAGTTTTCTTACAGGTTCAAAAGAGACACCTTACACTTTCATTTAAAACAGAGTTCTCATATTTTCACTCAGAATAATTCTAATGCCCACTTTACAGAAAATCAAAGCCTGAATTGGTGGATAGGCACTGTAACATGCACAGCTGTTTCATAAACTCTGTACGTGCATAAGAAGAAACTTTCAGTGCCTTGGGTTCTCCTTAAATGCAAATTGTCAGTCAGCTATAATTCTTGCCATTCAGACATTCAGCACTTGGTCCTAAAGGAACTGGCCTACTAAATTTCTGTTGAAAGCTTTTAGTCCTAATATAATTTAAATTGGTGCATGTCAATTAATTTTCATTCCTTAGTGCAAAAAACAGATTTTCTTTCTATTTCTTATATTTTTATTAAAACCAAGCAAAGTCTTGTAAATTCTAAGTGGTTATTTTGGAATGAAGGTATTTCATTGTCAGTCTTCAGCAAAAGGCCAACACTTGAAAAAATGTGGTTCATCTGTGTCTTATTGCCCTTAAATTACTTTTTGACCACACAAACTCCTCATTGAGAAGGACTGACAGATAACTACTCAGAAAAGCAAGCTCTGAACACAGCACATCAGTAGCTCTAAGAAGAGAAAACATCCAGCATGAGACTAGGGAAGAGAATCATACCTTCTCCTGTGGTTACACCACATCTTGATATTTTGAATTAAATAATCTTTAAATGTTTTCACAAACTTTTAATTCATTTAATTCATAATGGCAAGATTATAATATAGATACATATAGCAGGATTTTGTAGTTGCTTTTCATGACATTATTTCTAATGAAAGTAATTATTTGAGTTAACATATAGTCTAATGGGTTTCAAACCCATTTACTGCACTAAAAAAGCCCAAACCCCAACCCACAGAGCCATGGTATAACCGTTTATTACTGTTTATTCAAGTATTATGAACTGCAGTGATTGGTTTCATATGATTTACTGCATGTTGACTTTCATCACTGTGCTGCCGTGGTGACATTGCAGATAACAGGAACACAGTTACCAACAGCTTTTCTTAAAGGCACTCGGCCATTTGCCTGCTTCGGGTTTGAAGGGAACTGAGGCCAGAAGGGTTCATATGGGGATCAGACCTTCTCAGTCCCAGATTTCTTTGAAGCTGTTTAGAAGAGGCCAGAGTATTTAACCGAACCCACTAGGCTGTTTTTTTGCTAAAACATCCTTTCCAGAAAGGCTTGGGAACATCAAGCAGTGAGTTTACCTGTTCCTGGCGTGATATGCTAGAGACATCTAAAAAATGATGCCTAGTTTCCCATTTGAATTGCATTGATCTCTGCACTCCTAAACATTCAGGTCCTGCATTTGCCATTAAAATCAGTATATGCAACCCTGATATGTAGGGTCTGATATGCAACTCTGCAGAGGTACTCAGAGACACTGTATTCCAGAAGCATTTTTCCCTTCTGCAAGTGTGCATGCAGTGCTGCTAGACACTGAACTTTGCATTTGATTGCATTTAACACACACTTCAGTTGAATGGGCTCAACTTAGCTCTGTGGTTTACCTCTCAACAACAATCCGAAACTTTGAAAGTTAAAAATCTGAGACTGTAAAAGATTTTTTGTACCTTTTTTTTTTTAATAAAAACTAGAGTCATACCAGCACTAGTCTTTAAAGCTTCATTGGAAATACTGTTGTTTTGTGGCCGCTTTTGGGGACCTCCCAGTCTATACATCATTTTTTCCTAGGTTTTGCTCTTACAGTGCTGTTTATTTTTGTGTGGTTAGTTGGGTTTGTTGTTTTGGTTTGGTTTTTGTGAGACAGTGAAGTGACACAATGAAGACTCTGAATTCTTAGAAATTGCTGGGATGCCTTTGAGAAACATTACTGAATAGTATCTCTAGCTCTGTTTGCAGTCCATAAGAGAAAGCCTCCTTCTCAGGGCGTTCTCTCATACAAAGCGTGTGGGCGTCTTATGATGTTGCAAAATGCATAAAAGAAGGGAATCTATAAATTCCCTCATTGAAATATTCAGTATCTAAGTGCTGCTACCACTTGAACTGCTGCTTAGGACTGGAATTATACTGTGAGTCCTACAGGCACTTGAACAAAGGAATTTTTACCTGATGGTAATGATTTTGAGTTGATGACAAAAGAAAACTAATTGGTGCACAAAGATACAGTTTAATTCCTGTGACTAACCCTAACCATGCTGTTTAGTGTAACTAACACTAATCAGAAGTTAACCCCCCTTGTCAGCAAGGATTACACAAGCGAAATGAGATCAGGCTGCCTTTGGAGAGTTAGGCTTTGGCACAGAGAAACTGAGCATGGGAACCCAGTGCTGGAGCACTGACTACAGCAGAGACATCGTGCTGCTCCATAAACAAGCTATGGTAGCTTCACCTCATACAATAACATGCTCTGGCACCAAACTGTGTTGATACACATTCTGGGAGACTGTTTCGCATCTGTAAAGAGAAACTGCTAGGTTGATCAGAAGCTGAATTCAGGGGCAATTTTTCCTCTACTGGGAGAATCTGCCTTGCAATCGTGGATCAAATGATGTCAGGTATAAAGTGCTGAATGCTCCTGTAAATGGCCATGTTTCTCCATTATTGATAGATTGTAATGTTAAGAACTGTAATGCTAATTGGTTTACGTTACAGATACTCCCTCAAAAGAGTTGATAATTCCTTGGAGTTTGGGTCAAAGCCAGAGTGCAACAGCCTTCTGCACTCTTACCCTGCTCAGGGCAAGAGTGGAAGAAGACACGTTCCCTCCATGCCCAGAAAGATGCGAGCAGGATGCAGGATGACACCCATTTTGGGAACTTCCTCATTGGCAGGAGACTGTGCAGACCTTCTGTGCCTTCAGAGAAGGATACACAGCAATGGGCTAAAATCCTTAAGGGATCAATGTGGAAAACACAGAACAAAACTAACAGGATACATCTTCTGCAAATCCAAAACCACTCCAGAGACAGTCTGAAAAGCAGCAAAACCAATTTCACACTATGGAGAAAAACCATGCACTGCAGACAAAGTCTGTCTACTGTTCCTTGCATTTGTGTTTAGTTTGAATTGTACTCTGCCTGTTTAAATTGAACACAAGGGAAATTTCACTTAATTCTCTGAGCCCCATTTCCAACTGTACCAAGACCCTGTCAGAGACAGAGACAACATGGACAAGAAAAATACAGTTTACAATAGGGCACCTTGGAGTGAAAGAAATAAGGTGTTTTTTCCTTTCACTCTACATTTACATTTGTGTGTATCACACTGACAAGACATTCAAGACACCTTTGTAATCAGCTCTGTCCAAACACTCCATGAGATGGTGTCCGTAGTTCTAACGTTAAGGCCAGCAGAATTCTGCATTGGGAATATCATATCAATTTACCTTCTCTCTCCCCTAGGAGCCTCATTTCTTCTGTGGCATATTAATAATTTTCCAGGAAAAAGCCCAAAAAACAACATCTGTACCTGAACTTGTTGACATAAGGCCAACTCAGTTTCAGGATTCTCAAATTCAGTAGTAAACAATGAAATACGATAAAATGGAATTTCTAGATGTTAAAAAAAAAAACAAACCCCAACCCCACTCCCTCAAAAAAACCCAAACAAATGAAAAAAATCACAATGCCCCCCAACCAAACAACACAACTAACAACCAAAACATTAAGTTTGGAAAGAATCTATAGTTTTCAGACTCATAAAGGAAATTTTAGCACATGATTACAGCCCCTTTCTAACCATTTACTTCTGATTTTGAGATCCAATTATACCATATAGTGTAACAGCTATAATTAAATGAGAGGGAACTTGATCTGTGCTCCACGACTCTGGGTTGTTTAAAGGATTTGTGAGTAACTGGCTTAACTGAGAACAGCTGTAAAAATATGCTAACAAATCAGGCAGAGCAAAGATTTCACTACCATAATCCAATTTGGAATTTAAAAATCTTTTTCTTTCCCCAGTGTACAGGCATGTACACTTTATGGTTTTTGTTGGTGGTTTTGGGGTTTTTTTTGGTGCTGAAACATCCTAAAAAAATAAAAATTTTATAAAATCTGAGCTTAGAAAAAATTCCAATAAATCTTACCTGTAAATGGCCTCAGATTAAGTCCTTCGGACACTAAAATTTTCCAAGAATCCTTTCTTCCACTCATCAGTGGAAATCAGAACACTGAACTCTATGAATAAGAAAGTTTAGCTGAGAGTTGGGATGCTCCTTGATTTTTCACAAATAGCTTCATGTGTTTTTTTCCAAGGGGTTTCAATTAAATAAAATACAAATACTGCCAAATACAAAAAGTTGTGCTAATCCACACCACACTTCATGTCTCTTTTTTTTTTTAAAAAAAAAAAAAGATAGATTTTCTTCTATATTTTTTGTAAGTTTTCTAAGAGAAAAATATTTACCAAGATGCACTCTTCGGCATACATCAGATTATAAGAGAATTCTAGCCAGAATAAAGCTTCACACATAACCTGTAAATCCTTTACCAGAGCAGGGCTTTGCATCATAGTTTTATTTGTATGTCATTTAATGCAAGCTTCTAAAACGGAGATCAAGTGGGCTGAGATGAAGGTGTAGCCATATGATCTTTTCTGGAGTAGTTTTCCATGCAGAGTTGAGATAAGTGATCAAGGTGTCCACATTAGAGACAGTTGTTAGTTCTGTACGAGCACTGTTCCACAGGCACTGATATGTGTGCCTGGCAAGTCCTCAGCTTGAGTAAACCAGCAACACTCTGTATTTGAGTAAAATGGACAGTCCTTGGCTTAACCTCTGAGTAAAGCCATAGCAAGGCACTTCAACTGTCCTTTCCACCCCCCCAGACAATTGTAGGTACAACCATGGAGAAGAAAACCTGTAAGCAGGTCGAAAAAGGGGTGTATCTATCCCATCCCTAAACACTGTAAGAGAGCAAACATTGAGCCCAGTGTTATCAGGAAGTGTAAGCTGGAGTTTCCTTTCTTTGTTTGTACTTTCAACACACTTTAACTAAAGCAAAAACTACATTGAAAGGAAAGGCTTTTCTTTGCAGAATTTAGCGCAATTTCTTTCTCCTTCTGCATGGCTGTGGTGACGATAGTGCTGGAGAAAGCTCTTTTTTATGGCCAGTATAAATCTAAGAAGGGACCAGTGACCGGCTGCACAGAAACTAATTTGTCTGAGAGCCCCAAAAGAGTTTGCTAAAGACTAGAAGATTAGCAGTTCTCACTTACCCTGGAGACGAGAATGTGCCTTCAGCACTGATAAATATTCAGAGACTATCAGCTGCTGACTGCTTGCTGTGTTTTCATAGAACTGTTCAGATTATCTCCACGGGGAGTCTGAGAGGGGCAGAAGCTTAAACTATACAAAGTCTGAGATTTCAGCACGCTGAAGGGAATGAGCAAATCACAAGATTTCAGGGAGACTTCTCCCCAAAACAGTTATGAAGGGCAGTACAAACGTATCCTGTACCAAAAATCTACAGTTCTCATTTCTGCAGTTTCATTCCTATGTATATAGTGTTTCTATAGACTTATCAATATATCAATGCTTTATCTGAAGATTGTAAGTACAGATGCTGTTGTCTACCTCCACCTCAGAAACAGTATTACAGGGTATCAGCTATTTCAAGTAAGCCAGGGGAACATTAGCTCTTCAGAAATATGAACTTTATTTCTTGTTATTTCTGCACTGAGTACATTTTTTAGCATCCTGTTAGAATTCTTTTTCATAATTCTCACCCTCTTCCTGTGATACCTTGGAGTTCTGATTTTTTAATTTTTGTAGATCTTAGAAGTAGTTATGTAGTAAATGTAGATTTTAGAGTAGCAGCATATTATCCCT
>JAYRBT010000178.1:18909430-18955148 GCA_036023395.1 Myiotriccus ornatus | reverse complement strand
AGAAGAGGGGGTCCCAAAACACCCCCAGACCCAATTCCCGAGAGGCGTGTCGGGGGGCAGAGCTGGGGGGGTGGCCGAACGTGATTGGATGAAAATCATTATAAAAACTGTGGACATCTGTATTTCGGCGCTCGTTGGGGGGTATTCCTGAAAGCCTGGCTCATTAAAACTTTTGTATCCTTATCTTATCTCCCCCCTAATTTGGCTTGGAGTCTTTTTTTCCCCACAGCCATTTAGGCAACACTGTAACACCTGAGACACCAAGGGCACAAATAGCCACGCATCACAAAGCAATTAAGAGTGAAAAATTTTATTGCCTGTTCAGTGTGAAACTGTAACCAAAATTCTAGTGTGAGCCAATTCAAATATCTAGAAAGAGACACATGGACAGAAAAATAAACTCAGATGAAAATTAAGTGAAACAAAAGGGGAAAGGACAGGGATAATGTGCAGAACATATAACAACTTTCCATGGTAATAGATAATATTCTTTCTGCTATCTTTAATACACCTGGTGCACGCTAAGAAAAGTCTGGTAACATTAGAGGGGATTGTTAGTTTTCACAGAAAACATGGCTGGTAAAGACTGATCCCCACATTCCTCCTCCCCTCTGGCCTTTTCATCCTCTTTACATTTCATACTGTTTGCTCCTCCAACAGACTGGATAAATTTGGCCAGATGTGCCTCTGCTGCTAACTGCAATAGTCTTTGTGAAGCAGACTATTAGCTGAACCATCTTGAATCTCAGGTGAGAAAAACCAAGATTTGCTTTGGAGGAGCACACTACAGCTGCCCAGAGACACATACAGTCAGAGCACTCTGTTCTGTTTGAAAGCAGAAACATGAAGCTCATAATGCTGCTCCATGACTTGTCTTCAGCTGTTCATTGAGGTGGAATCCTGTGGATAAAGACTTTGACATCAGTAAAAGAAAGGACTGGAACTATAATTAGTAGAATACCTTGCTCTGTCCTAGAGGAGTCTGATGACAGCATTTCCTGAGAATTGATCTTTTTTCTAGTAAAAAAATACTTACCTTAAGTTTTATCTGCTAACACTGGAAAACGAAGGGCAGAGCACATCTTGCAACAATTTTTATTCTCTCTACATAGTAAGATTGTGCTCCTGTTTACACAAAGTAAATCTCTTGATATAGAGAATTTTTATGTTCATTTATAGATTTTTTTTACTGTTTTTTATCCTTGGAGAGCCTGGAATCTCATTGTTAAAAACAGATGAAAATTACTTTGTTAGCTTTTTCCTCAAAAGCACATAAGTCTCATCCTGTGTAGCAAATATTTGTCTCTGGAGAAAACACTTTTAAACCTCCCCTGAGATTACAAAAGCTCCAATAAAGCAAGAAGCTATTCTCTCACAGCCAAAATGACATCTAAACCCATCCCAGTCCCCTATGAAGAGCACAATGCCCCTGTTGCACCATGGGGTAAGACATTGCCTCAGAGCCAAGACCCCCCACCCTGCTCACCCTTTCTAGCCCACAGTGTCAGGCATGGGATTTCAGTACTCTGGGAAGAAAGATGCTGGCGGTCACTTCCAAACCAATCTCCAGCAAGAGCCAGTCACAGGCTGCTGACACCTACAACCTTTAAATGTTTGTGTCAGCTGTCAGTTCTTGGATTAGATTTTCAGAAGAGTCTGGACTCCAGTACTGAAGGGCTTTGATACTGGATGGAGATACTGTCTGTCATGGATGTAGACACAAGATCAGAGATGTGATTCTTGAAAATCATCTGATCCAATCTTATTCTAGTCTCTTATTCCTATAGCTTTTCCCTTTTTTTTTTTCCTTTCTTCAGGACATTTTGACTCTACTCAGTAATCCCTAACTTTTCATGGAGATAATTCACGCTATTTTCCCTTTAATTTTCTGTTGTTAAGCTTACAGAAACAGTCAAAATACAAAAAATGCATGAAAGGCATTTGTAGTCAGCAAGAGCAAAACAAATGTGAAATATCTATGCCGAGATGTTTTCTGAAGTTTGGGTCATTTAAAAGAGAAAAATAAATCTCACAGAGATATGCAATGTAGAACATTTTCTGAGGAATGTTTCACACAAAAGTTGACTGCAGCCAATGTTGAAGTTAAGAATTAGCTTTATCCTTTCCAGAGGTGTGCTATTCTTTTGTGCTTTTGTCCCAGCTGCCTAACAGAGATGACACCTGACAGCCTGCAGACACTGCTAATCTCTATGACAGGAAAACCACACCACTGACTGCAAAAAGTCTTTTTGCTGATGGGCAAATTAAATAATACCATCTCATATTCAAAACCTCACATGCTTACCTTTTTTAGCTTCATGGATAAATTCACAGCTTTCAGGGAATGTTTTTGACAGAATACAGACCAAAATGGGGAGAAACTGGAATTCAGATTTCTAACTTTCTGGTTTTTGTTCTCACTGGCCGCTGATGGAGCTCCATGAGGTTTCTCCGGTCCTGAAGGCCATAACTGTGAGCAAGAGAAAGTTGGTGCTGAATTGTGGTGACAGACTTGCAGAACTGCCTTGTGTCAAAGGTTTGTGGTGATCACTAAGGGCAGGAGTTTAGAAATGTGACACTTTCGCCTAATTAGTTTGGTTTTCTTCATTGTTTGGAGCACTACAACGAAGCACTGCAGAGACTGAGCAACCATCAAGGAAAAACTATTCAAAATACCTGAGGTAGTCTAACCTTTGTGCTCTTGCCAACAGCTTCTCCAGCTCCCCAGTAAACCTACCTTGTCAGCATTTGCCCGTCAATGAATTTCAGATAACACCAGTAAGTAATTCCTCAGTTATGTTTATCACGTTAGCAAACAGGAGTCACTCCCGAAGTGAAATACAACTTTGCCGGTTTTCTTTGAAAAGCTCTCACGAGAATCAGAGAGACTGACTGTACTTGCTATTTCATTTTTTATTGCTCATTTGCATCACTAGAGTCTGACTATGTTTATGAAGTTTAATTTACAAGAAAACCTTTCTTTGTTTGAGATTGTCCAAGTGATTTCCTGCTGAAAACCCAGTGTTCTGAATTTGCTTAAGCAGTGTCTGCAGGAGTCAGCACTTTAATGGGTGTTTTTTCATAAGCAAGAAGTTTAACAGTCAATATTAGTGATGAGAGTATCTATTTGATCATCTTAACATAATTAATAGATGCTAGTGGAAATTAATACCACATGGTATTTCACACATTGATATCATATGCTTAAAAAGATGACATAAAATAAACTCAAAGCATTTTCTGCAGAATTGTATTTCAAAACAGTTGAAATTATTTGAAAAACAAGGATTTTCCAAATTTATCATTTCAATAATATATTTTTGCTGGTTAAATCACTTGGAAAGAAAGACATCCAGAACATCTTGCACACAGAGTTTCCACAAAGCAATCACTTTCCTAATTTCAAAATTATTATTTGAACTGTGGAAAGCAAGCACTCCAAGACTGTTTCTTAGTGGCTGCAGAGTCCAGTGCTCTGAGAGCTGTGGATTTACACATCATAAGAGGAAAACTTATATGGGTGACTATAAGGTAGACTCTTTCTCCTGGCATCTCATCACAGTTAAGGAAAGACAGGAACACTTTAAAAAATAAAGCATTTCCTGGGATGTTCAACAGGAACAGTTGTGTTCTTTTCCTAAGAGGAGCACATCTTATTCACGTACCTACATGAGCATCACATTATTAGATCAGGACTAGTGATGTTCCTCTCTGCCAAGAGAGGAATAAGTGACTTTTTCAAATACCCGTGGACATAGAAGTGTCTCTATAAAACTACTTTCCTCAGGAATTCGATCATTGCCTTTACTTCAAAACCCAGCAATGCTCAAAGCATAAGATTGGTTCGAAGACACTTTTCAAAGACTTCCCTATTTCAGAAGCAGGGCACTCATTCTGTAAAGGCATGGGCTTTTTCATCTTTTCTCCAAATGCCTCTGCCTCATCAAGATCTTAAATCAAAGATACAGATAAAACATGTCCAGATCATCATGGTGATAAAACACAGTTTCTTGTGTGAGGAAGGGAGGATGTCAACCTGTGCGGCAGCATCTCAGCTGTCACTGAAACCTATCTGTTCCCACAGATGGTCACAAAAGTGTCTTCCAATAAGGAAACACTTGGATTGTGATTGTAAAATCTGTTTCAGAGGAGAATGATGTGACTTCATGTGTGTGGAGCAAAACCTGAGACCCCCTCTTGTATTTAGATGTCAAATCCCAGTTCCTCTGAAATCAGTGACATGGTCTAAATAATTCATCAAAAACTGGAAAATAACATCACCTAAAATACTAAAAGCTGGTATAGCTGGGAGTAAGTGCAAGTAATTTTATTCCACTTGTCATTGAGCAGTAGGGAGCTCAGAGGTTTTGCAGAAATGACAAGCCAGACAGTTTATCTGTTCCTTAGTTGACTGCCACGCAGTGCCCATAACTTGGCTCTGGATGAGAAGACTAGCATCCCAGAGGGTTAGAGAAAGAGAAAGGAGCCAGTACTCTAATTTGCCAGGAAAATTTGGGAGCAAAAGAGGAGTGCTGAAATGAATTTGTAGAGTAATAACATCTCTCTTGCCCCAACACCTCACAAAACCTCAGCTCAAATGCAACTTAGTGACAACATGGTGCCTCAAAAAATTGCCAATAATTTTGTATGATACCCTATTGTTAAGTCACAGTAGTTAAATGTCAGAGGGTGTCATACTGATAAAATAGCTATGTTAAATGTTTCAATTACTCTTTTTTTAGTGAAGCAACTTATTTTACCTGCTTGTTATGCATTATGAAAACGCATACAATTAAGTCTAAGATTCACCATACTCTGTGACATTTTATGAAAGGTCAATTTTGTAGCAGCAGAGTACAAGATCAGTATAGTAAATACACTACTGTGGGGTTTTTTGTACAGTGGAAACTAGTAATTAGGCTGTTCTCGTGTTGAAAATGCTTTTTTAAAAAAACCAAAACAGTGCTTCCATGATTTAATCATATTTTATGAAATTTTTGGTACAAGTGAGAGCTCAGGTAACATCTCTTGTTCCAAATTGTTCACTGTCATCCCTACTATGCCTCTGTCTCTAATGTCACATGGTCAATAGCTCCCAAATTTCTGGAATGGAAACATTAATTTAAGTAATTTTCAGATTGCAGTTTATCACAGTCAGTTTCAAAGGCCTCACAATCACTTCCAGTTACAGTGTTTGAGTTTGCAGTCTGGTCCTGAGGTACTCTGCTGCCAGCTAGAAACATTTTTTCAGGTCACGTTAATATTAAAAGGATATAACAGTTTTTATCTGACTGGATTCCTTTTTTTCTAGGTACTTTTATCCCCCAGTTATTTTTTTCCCCCTCTTTCTAATGCTGTCCTAAAACCCAAATCAAAACAAGTAGTATGGGACAGATGTAGCACACACCTTTCCCTGTAGAGTGAAACATTGATGCATCCTCTTATGGTAGGTCAAATCAAAATTTTAAAATCAGTTTCTGACATAGTTCAAACAGTGTTAGAACTGTTACACGCAAAACAGATTAAAAAAACCTGGTAAGGACAATTTCAAATGCACCTACTTCCATAAATTCCTTGGTTTAGTACTTGTGCAGTAGCTGTCTGTCTCTCCTGGGATCATCAGTCTATGATCCCTCTCAAAATCACTACTGACTTCCACATTAGCATCCACATGTAGAAGTGTCTGGTTAAAACCAAGCAGTAAACTTAATAAGGTAATTAAACTAAAGCACATATTTTCCCTGTTTTTTTTCACCAATCCTTTTTCTCCATAACACAAATCTGGATATCACAAGTCTACAAGCAAGGAAAAAGCTAATTTGTACAGCAATAAATATTGTGATTTTCTCTTCTTCAGAAAATAAACCCACATCATTCTATTACCAGCTGCTTTTAAGGCTCCTGTCAAACACACTCAAGTAGTCACTTATGTCAGCTTCTATTCTTTGAGAAATTGAGTCCATAGGAGATTGCATGCAGGCGTGTTGCCAGCCAAGAACCTTTCAACTGACTCATCTGGCTACACACAAAGTTTTAAAGGTCAGTGAGGGGAAGACTGGTATTCGGGGTTTTGCACAGAGCCTGTGCAATCATTTTGGTGCTGCTTTGAGGCATTAACACATGTCAGAGCAGAAATACTATTTAAGGGATATTGTCCACAGATGATAAGGAAAGAACATCTAAATCTTTCTTGATTAGTCATGGCCACAGAAGGATAGCTGGACAACTTTCTCCAAACGCAGTCAGAATTATCCAGTGTATATAAGGTCTCCAAGACGAAGTATACCTGCTCATATATTTTAAGGATGGCTAAAATAGTCATACTTTTTATTGTACTGAGGTATTTTATCTACACTTGCTACCTCTTCTTTATCGACTTTTTTAGCCAGATTTTTTTTTCTCTCCAATCTGACATGAAACAAGCACTGATGCATCACATCAGTAATTCGTCTATGATTAACAGGAGTCCTTTTTAAGACACACTAAAAAAGTTGGAAATTAATTGAAATGTGTGCAAGCTCATTCCACTCAAATCTTCTAGTTATTTAATGATCTGAAAAACCTTGTCTTTCAGTTAAACTAAAAAATAATAAAAAAAAATCTTTGTTCCTAGATAAGAGTTCCAGAACTCATCTTTCACCAGCAATCTGAGAGCACACAGAAACCTCAGTACACACCAAGAAGGGTACAATCTGGTATTTTCATGTCATAAAATAAGCCAAAGCTTACTTCTGAGAATATTCCTTACTCTTGTAGATAATTCAAAGGGAAATCAATGTTATAGCACTTAACAAGTCTCTAAGTCTCTATAGCAGAATAATAGTTAAGTCCCAGCACCTCTTAAAAAAAAAAAAAAAGAGAAAAAAGAAAGAAAAAAAGTCAAGTCCAGCTATATCCATCAGTACACAGGTCTATAAATATTAAATCCAGCAACTTTGAAAACAAATTCTTCTTAAAAAAAAAAAAATCTCATATTTTTTCTAGAGTCTCAGAGAACCTTTAGTTCTGCCTAATAAAGCATACTTCCATTGAAAATTTAATCTTCATTAAAGCAGCATATAAACTCCTGTGGAGTGTTAGTGTGCAGCAATAGATGAACAGGTTACAGCAGAAATCAGCACATATAAACCAATACTTGCTTTCAGAATCCTGAACTGAGAAACAAACTCCTGTCTGACAGGGCTCTGTGCCGATTTGCTCTGTGTATGGGTAGGGTTGTAACAGGAAAAAAGAGATCTGGAGGACTAGGATTTTGCCAAGGGAATACAGTCCTGAAAGCTCCCGTTCTGAACAACTTTTTTTTTATGAAGCTTGGCTAAATAGCACCAAAAGTGGGTCAGTTTAAAACAAAGCAAATCATTCCTGCCCCCTGCCCTCCCAACTGATTCCGTGTCGCGGCTGGCGATGTCCCGGCGCCACCTCCCGGGGGTTGCGGTCCCTGGCAAGGCTTGCACGGTAACGGGCCTTGCACAGACCCAAGCCCGCATGTTTTCATGAATATTCTGAGCTGGAAGTGACCCGCAAGGATCATCGACTCCAACTCTTAAGTGAATGGCCGGTACGGATATGTTTTGTTATTTTTATTTTTCCCCTCTCACGGCACTAATCAGGTTTCAACCACATTCAAATACTTGCAATATCTACAGAAAGCTGTCCCATTACTGAAAGATCATCCCTCAAACATTCTGCTCTCTTTTCTCATTTTAACTTCAGAAAGTCACTCCACTCTTCATCAGCTGATCAAATAGTGCCACTGTTCCCCTTTGCTTTATTTAGCCAAAAATAAAAGTTTGACCCCTCTGAAGTAGCATCTGCATATTTTCCTTCTGGAAGCCTTCACTTTTTCTGTAATTGGAGTGCCATGAAGATGGCAGAAGAAAAAGTGTTCACCACAAAGGAGCTGAAGCTGAGCAAGGAACAGTATTTTAAAGATGAAGCTTAATCAATGTAAAAGTTGGGGTAGCATGACACAAGTAGCATCATGTATTCTCTAGGAATTATCCCTCATAGCGTGGTATGATCAAAAGGAACTATTCAAAGACAAGTGTTGCTGTACAAGGCATTTTTCAGGGTTCAGGTGTTAAACCAGAAATAGAACCATTCCATACTACAGAAGAGTTTCCTTCCTCGTGTAGGAAAACAAAACACCAAAAAGAGTGAGGCCAAGTTTCTTAAGTAGGTTATTAAATTTACAAGGATCTAAGCTTATTCTCTTGGAAAAAGGAAACTTTATGTTAAATATCAAAAGTTTTCAATGTAAGAAAAGATTGATACTAAACTAGGTTGTCCTATCGCAGATAGTTTCAGAAAATAAATTTATTCAAATTTTGGAAAATGAAAAGGCAAAACAGTGAAATTACTGAAATAAACTCTGTTACAGTGCTACCTCCTTGTAGCTGTGGAGAGCAATAAGGCCCTCCCTGAGCCTCCTTTTCTCCAGGCTAAACACCCCCAGCTCCCTCAGCCACTCCTCATCAGAATTGTGCTCCAGATCCTTTACCAGCTTAGTTGCCCTTCTCTGGACCCTTTACCAGCTTCTCTGCCCTTCTCTGCTCCAGACCCTTTACCAGCTTCTCTGCCCTTTGCTGCCCTTCTCCAGCACCTCAATGTATTTCTTGTAGCAAGGGCCCCAAAATTGAACACAGTACTCGAGGAGAAGCCTCACAGTGCCCAGTACAGAGGGATGATCACTGCCCTAGTCCTTCTGGCCAGGATGCCACTGGCCTTCTTGCCCCCCATGCACACGGCTGTATGGTTGGCAGTAATTCAAGAAAATAAAAGTAAGAAAGCTGCACGAACAAGTTGGAGTAAATGATCAGCTTACTGAGATTGTCTTGCTTCATCCATGTCAAGAGCAGGTAATTGTCAAAGTAATTTCAGCTCTTTCTAAAAAAATCACCATTCTTCAAACAGTGCAAAATCCTACAAAATACAGTGCTTGACTTCAGTAAATGCTACACTGATGGAACCAGAACGTTTTAAATGTTTACTCAGTCACTAAGCTGAAACATTACTATATCAAGAAGTAGTTGTTCTAGTTGAGTAGAAAATGCCAAATGTGCAAGAGTGGGTCACTTCTAGTAGCAGATTATAATTATTTATTGACATTATAATCCCCAAAGAAAGAATATTTTGCTTCTAAATTACTTAATTTACAAGAATAAATACAAAACAGTTAAATCCACACCAGTAATGGAAAACATCATATTTCTCCACATAGTGCAAATTTCTTAATTTTGTCCCACAACAATTTTTTAAAAATCTTTAAAGAATTTAAGGATATAAAAGTATCGATGTGCACTCATTTTTTTCCCATCAAAGTTATGGTGGGTATACAGGCTGTCTGAAAAAAAAAAAAAAGGCAACTAAAACCATTCCACACGGACAGGCATAGCTCTTACTGCACAATGAGTAAGTTGTGAACACTTCCAAAGACATCAATCCAAACAATAAATAAACAGAACTTTCACACACAAGCTTCCTTGAATTTCTCAACTTTAATGAATGGAGTCAGAACAATTCTATACAACTATATACAGATGTTGAAGCATGACTAAATATCTATTACTTCCTACATACAATCAGCTGGAAATATGTCCCAGATAGGAAACCCAAGCACATTTTTGCAAGATTATTTTACTATTCTTGATCGTAGCCGTCGCTTGATGATTAGATGATCGCTTTCCTTCTCTTTTTGTTCTACAAAGATCTGAAAAAGATGGTATTAAACAACGGTTACTCAGCATTTCAGACACAAATGACATACACTTCTAGACCTGTGTGACCAACAGCACAGTTTTCCCCAGAATCTGTTCAGAATGAAAGTTGCTTATTCACTGAAAGGGTGGTCAGTCATGAGAATAGGATGCCCAGTGGTGGAATCACCATCCGGGGGATATACTTTAGTGGTGAACACAGTGGTGCTGGATTTTGGAAATCTTTTCCAACCTTCACAATTCTATAATTCTATGACCTTTTAGCCAGAGGTCTCCAGAACAGAGAGACCGTTTTAGTGCATCATAATGAGCAACAAATAGCAGAAACACACAAAATTCCTTTTTTTTTTTTTTTCTGGAACAAATACAAAACTTCAAAGAAAAATGTGATCTGAAAGCAGCTTTCATTTCTAATTTCTAATACTCATTTTGTGATACAGGAAGTGTTCAGAAAACATAGTTTTAAGCTTAAATTTCTATAGCTTTCTCTGACTTTTCCAGGATTCAGTCTTTCACTTTTTCATTCACTTCCAAGTTTTTTGCTCTTTTTGCTCTGCATTTCTATAATTTTTGTTTTCCTCCTATGGACAGCATTTTGGTTTCTGCCACATCCATTCATACAATTTACAGGTAATTCAACAGGATATCTTAGTATGGGCAAATGTTTACCATAGCATGGGGAAGAAAGGATTGAAGAGAATGAAGAGATATACTTCAGAAGCAACAGAGTAAGAGATTCTCAGCACTATAGTTACTGTCAAAACCATTCAGTTGGATTTCAGAAATAATACATCAAACTCTGGCCTATAAGGCTTTTTATAAACTGCCTTAGATAGGACAACACAATTTAACCACATCCAGAAGGCTATTTAAACTGTGTTTTGAAAAGCATGGATGTATCCACATGCTATTATGCCCAAATATCAGCTGGGTATAAATGGAATGCAAAAACATTTTAGGTTCTCACTTACCATTCAACATTAATTGTATGTGCACACCTTTAGTATTTCAATCATGTTATTACAAATCTATGGATCCCTTAATGGTCTCTATTTCTATTCTTCCTTTATGTTATACTTAAATGAACTGCAGCTACTGGAAAAACAAAGGGTTAACTGCTGTAGCACAGGAAAAAGTAATCCTCCACGTACTACAACTAAGGTGTTTATGAATCCAAATTTGGATTCACACATATCTTAGTTGTAATATGTGGAGGATTACTTACTGTGTCACCCATACAGTAAGTCAGCAGTCAAAGGGAGAAGACAAGTGAGAAAACACAGAAGACTAAGTAAAACAGCAGAAAGAAAAGCCCAAAAGGAATAGTTAGGAAGAATCAAAAAGTAAGTTATTTTCAAACCTCTTTTGCAACCTTCAGATTTGTTTTGTTCCCCTACTAGTTTATTTTAAACTAAGATTACAGAAAAACATTACAGTAGGCAAAACAGTAACCTGTAATCACTTACTGAAGAAACAGGGATATTTAGGGGGGAAGAAATGTCAGTAGAATACAGCTTTCTCTTAGCTCGTTTTGGCTTGAGCTCATCTTCTTTGACTTTTTCTGGTTCTGCAGACTTGGGAGAGCTTATTGTCTCAATCAGCTTCTTTGCTACAAGACAAATTTTGTCATAAATACATGTCTTACTGGTTTTGTGAGCCTCAAAATTCATGAATAACGAAAGCTTTTTTAAAATAGTTTAAAAATGAAACCGATGTAGTCCAAAGGTCAAATATGAAAATTCAGAAGTGGTATTTGACTACCACAGTTTTCTATAGCTGGAAGCAGTTTTCTGTAGCTTCAGATGCAAAACCTTAAAGGACACATTTAAATAGCACATAAAAAATCAACTAGGATTCAGATCTCACTGGAAGTTAAAGACTTATGAATTGAACAGATTTAAGTTCTTTGTGCTGACACAAGCACTATGTAGAGTCAATTTTCTCTATATATTTGTGTAGTTTTATCAAATTAGTACTAGCTCTATAAAGAGAGGAGCACATGCACTAGAAAGCAATACGAAATTCCAAACAATACCCTTATACAAAGAGGAAAAAGGTACAGGACATGGTAATAAAGGTTACAAAGAAGAATTCATTTGCTCAAATCAAGTATTTTAAGGATGAAATTTTGAGTAGCCTGAATTTGGTTTTCATTGGTAATAAATGTTGTCCTCATGGAACCAATATGACAAACCTGTCTTACATCAGATAAAGATGCAAGACAAGTTTTCAAGTTGGTACAGGAGCTTATTTCAACTGTCCACATTAAATAATGACTGCCCTTGTTTTAAACAAATAAATGATAGTGTCTTTTAGAATCTAACATTGGTGATTTCTTGTGTCTTTTGCTAATTTTTTTTTTAAACACAGTAACCCAGAGATCATGTCTTAATGCGGAAAAGAATAAAAGCATATTCTTCAATGGCAAGTTCTAGTAGTTAACCTTACCAAGGCTATGCTTAAACTTAATTAAATTGAATATGGAGCAATTAATGAATGTTGTTAAGTCTTCCTAACATTTTCATGAGGCACTGGTTTTCAGATTCTTAGAACCAACCTTCCCCTCTCAGATACATCAAAAAACATTAAGAAAGTTTCCACAGAAAAAAGGCACTGCTTATAGAACAAGGTAAGATTTGGAATTTGGATTCATCTCTTGATTATTTTAGAGTAGCAGGGTAAGTTTCTAATGTTGTCTTTACCTGTGAGCACAAAGTAACTCTGATATTCTGAGATAAACAGTTATCATTGATTTTATGATATATGTGCACACATCCCACACAATATCTTTCATTCCACTTGGTTTACCTTTCACACTTAACCTAAACTTTAGAACCGTTTGGTCCTTGCAATCAAGACAAACTCTCCTACTCTGTCATTCTGCAATGCCCAGAGAACAGAGAATAAGCCTTATTTATACTGGACAAACCTTTGGAGTGAATAATAGTAGGAGAACTTTGGAAAAAATCACCAAGTTTCTGGAGCGTCCCATCTTTCTTCTTAGCTGACTTTTTACTTAAAGTAGATTCTTGCTTTCTTAAGGGGTATTCTTTTCTAAGAGACTGAGTAGTTGACATCTGCAGAGAAATAAAAGTTTATTGTTTAAGCTGAAAATTGACTTAACGTTTAATTTAATTTTATTTTACTTAAATGTTATTTTCAAGCTGACAGTTTGAGCTTTGCTACTGACACCCCTGTTCATTTTAGTAATCATACCACTACAGTAAGCAATGTAGACAACCTCATTTTATACCCAGAATGAAAAAAAATTGCCAGAGTTTCACAGAATACATTTAAGGACATGAGTCACACAGGAAACAAATAGTTTCCTCTTTGAAAAAGGCAGATTCAAAGTTATAGAGTATTTCATTACACAAGATGGACTAATCATAAATAAAGTAAGAGGAATGTGATGAAGAAAACGGATGTACTACTCAACCTCTGAATCTGCCCAGGTTTCCACTATGGCCTAAAATAATTTTTCTGTAATTGCCATAAATATAGATAACATAAACCTTAGTTTTACTTCAAAGGTAATATCTATAACATCATATTCTAATAGTATGCTCAAACTAGTCTGGGTAACTACTCAGTATGTAACATCCCTCCCTCTGAATCATTGCAGCTAGGACATTCTTGGCAAACACAGACACTCTATCTGGTTGGCTTAAAGAATTTAGTAGAAAGGCAACAGAAGTGTTTAAGGATCCTATTGAAGTACACAGATAGGATAAGATCCTGCCCCATAAGAATACTTGCTCCTTTTTACAAGCCCACCTTTACAGAAAAGGCTAAACTAACTTCAAAAATGGAACAAAATCAAACCATTTTTTTGTTGCTTGTCGAAGGTGAATCAGCCATAGCAGGCTTCGCATTCCTCTTGTTCTCACTTTTCACAAAATCCTAAGAAAATTAGAAGAAATAATAATTGATACCAATGATTGTATAAACCAAAAGAAGCAAATCTACAGAACTGGTCTATGATTCCACAGATCAGAGCTGGAGACACGAAGAAATGGCACCAGCAAGGAGAGAGAAAGTAAAAGGTAAAGTGCTAATTAGGGACAGGAGTCCAGAGTCTGGATCAGTTGAAGTCTATGACCTTATTCAACCCAGGCCAGAGATCCACCACTTGGGTGGGGGCACAAGGTTTAAATATACCCTACATATATCCTTAGAATCTCAGTGAAAAATTAGAAGGACAGAGTTTTAGTAAATGATGAGAGCAACACACTGAAAAACTCCACTACAGATTTTATCAGTTGGTTTAGTTCACACCTCATTCATCTCTACACTCTTCCTTTTCCTTCTTGGCTTGAGCATTTTAACTGTGACTGGTGAAGTGCTGCCCTGGTGCTTCACCTCCATCTTATTGGGTTGCAGAGGTGTGAACTGGATTTCCATCTCCGGTTTTGGGAACCGACTGGTTTTTCCATCTTCCGTGGACACTTCAGAAGAGTCAAGGACAATTTCTGAATGGTCCTGTAAGTATAGGGAAATTTTAAGAAAACAAGTTTTAAAATAACTATGAGTTAAATAGTATAATACATATCTCCCCCACTTTTGCAGTGGATTGTGAAGTAAGCATTTTTATTTTCCAGCTGTTAGCTTCCAGAACACTCACAATAGAAGTGAAGAAATCTACAGCAGAGTTTAATGCTTATTTTAGAATTTTTTTTTTGTTAGATTTTAAAATGTTAAAATTTGTATCTATGATCACAGAACTTTTCCTGCTGAACTCAACCCGATACTTTGTTTCCAAGTCATTTTCCTCAAGGGCAGAGACAACTAGTCACAGTTTTCACAGCGAGGGGTAGCAGAATCGACATTATTTTCTGCATCTTAACTCTGCTGCTCCTTAGGAACAAGGCAGTAATAGCAGCTTTTGCAAGAAAAGTATAATCTTTCACTATATTATCTTTAGGGAGCTTTCCCTTCACTTCTACACTAGAGAAGTTAAATTGTGCAAGTAAGGTTCAACTGGCAAGCAGTCTGCCCTGCTACTGCTCACCCATTTAAAAGAATTTATATTTTTTCTCCAGCTGACATATCTAATAATCAGACACTTCACATGCATCAGTCAGAGGAAAGTTTTCAAGAGTACACAGTTGAAGTCAGATATAATTATTCACATAATTATATCATACAGCTTTCATTTCTACCAAAAGCCACTAAATCAGGGGATTTGATCATCAAAAGACTTGCAGAATAAAACTTTAGAACCATTTAGGCAAAAGAATATGTTTTCTTCCCTACTGTGTATTTAGCAAAATCTGTGCTACTGTATAAAATTTTCAAAGTTTTATACCAAGCTCACTTAATGAGAAGGCACTGCTAGGACACTGAGATTATGAATAATTCTCTTTACCTTCATCATATCTTACTGGAATACTTTTTCCAGCTATAGGACTAGCCTTGCTTTGTTTTCCCACAAACTGTAAATACTTACAATGAGTAATATAAGAATATGCCCCACTGTAAATGTCAAGCTATTTTGAGTTTCCTAAAGTTACAGCAAAAAAGCTCAAGTGCAGATAGCTAATGAACACCTACAGTTGAAACACAACAATTTAAGACAGTAACATCTGTTCACAATGAGATCATGTGCCCTGCTGGGTCTCACCAACAGTCCATCTAGTTCAACACTCTGCCTCCAGGAATGGAAACCAGATGCTGTGTAGGGATAACATGTGTGAGCCTGGTCACCTTCTCATCTGTTCCATCAGTACCCTTGCAGCACTCTCAGTTTTTGCATTAGAAATGTCAGATACACCTCTGTCTAATCCTCAGAGTATCCATCTACAAATATATTTGTTGATTTCTACTTACAATTTTTACTAATCCCTACTGACAGTATTGGGTTCCACCACCTTCAGAAGACCACTAGCTCCTTCATAAAGAAATATGCTATTTTACCTATTTAAAAATAAATTCCTATTAGTTCAGTAACTGCTGCCCACTTCTTGCAGGATTGTAGGAAGAACAGTTCTGCTTTCTGTTACCCCAACCATGACTTTTTTTAAGCCTCAGCTCCATGACCTTAACCACTTAAGTGGCCTTAACCTCTTCTAATCAGAGTGCCAGGCTATTAGCCTCTCCTCACAAGGCAGGGGACACATATTGCCTTGATCATTTTAGCTCTTTTTCTTTCTCTCCACTATGATATTCCTGAGAATTATATGACTTCCCCCAGAACTTATCCCATTCACTTCCACACCACCATAACAGTTTCTCACACAACGACCATGGTAGCAGACTCTCCTTATCCATAACATCAAGTATGGTTCTTACTGGCTTAAGGTAAGTACTTCAGCACTAACTGTTCACAACAAATCTTCTCTGTAACTGATTTTATACCAAAAACCTAATTTTATGGTGATCTCTGATCTGCTATTACAAAGCTACATTAAGCAGCAACCCTCCCAAGAGCTCATACATCACAAACTCTATCTATACAGCACAAGTTGAACTGATGAAAACAGCAAGAAACTAGCCATACAGTTCTACTTGCCAGTAGACAGTAAAGAGATGAAGAGATGTATTTTAGCAGTCGAGTTTTGCAATAGGAGGACAATCATATCTTGTAGCAGCCACGTTCAGAACTGTTCATTAGTAATTAGCAATGGAGCCACATAGCATTAAATCTTAGAAGGAGAATGACCTCATTAAATAGTGTTCAGGACGCATGCATACAAGGGTTCAGTCAGAATCAGAAGTCTCAGTACAGTTACAAGGCTTTTCATTTTTGTTCAGGAAATAGGCAAAATAGATCTTTTCCTTGTGTACACATTAAATATTATTATGTTTTGGTTTTAAGTGGGATGCAAAATACTGCTTTGTTCTTGTAAACACCCATATGGGCTGGTAGCTTTAATTACAGAATCATCTCACCACACCATAGGTGACGTAATGAAAAGTTACTTGAGTTGAAATCCCCTTAATACTGACATACTCAAACTGAGATGACACTACAGATACTATGTCTCCAAATGTCTAGAACCTGGATTAGTTAACTAGTTTTTCTCTCATTTGCAGAAGTTCTATAATGTATAGAGAGATAGTATTCTATTAACTAAAGCACTCATTTTCTGAGAGTCAGCATGAAAGAGAAAAAAAATGAGCAAGAACTGAAGATACAGCTTAAGTACAAAGAACTACAAAAATGCTTTAGGAGATTCCCAAAACTACACAGAAATATATACTGAGAAAACAACAAAACAAAATTAATATCATTAGTACATGCTTTCTATAAATTACACAAACATACCTCTTTGCTTACAGACTGAGCAGTTTTATCTTGTCCTTCTTCAGGTAAAGGTACTTCTGACAAAGACTGAGGGCTTTCACGGTTAATGTGTTGTTTCAATTCCTTTATAAAATCATCTTTCTCAGCCAGCTGTTTTCTTAGTTCTTCTATGTCAGTTTCCCTACCCTAATAAAAAAAAGCAAAAATTGCCACAGGACTGTGAGAAGAAAGTAATATATTTCACGAGCATCATTATGTTTACTTGGTAATATCAGTTCTATAACTGTGGGCTAAAACAGTCAGGCATCCAATACAAAGCCAGTAATTTAATGCCCCTATGTAAAGTGAAGAAAAGTCTTACAACAGTCTGGGAAAATGTAATGCAAAACTCTTTATTTTACTATACTTATTTAGATAGGTTCACCTCGCAGTTGTTCATGAAGTTCTTGGTGCTGTGAAAAAGGCAACAAATGTGATAGTTGTTTCAGATATCCAGTCCAAATCCACTATCAGAGCGTTTATTTGAACTACTTAATATTTTGAAATTTCAGTTATTATTACAAATTCTGTTTCGAGCTTGTCTTATTTAAATTATCTGCAAAAGGTTTATAACAGTGTTTAAGAACAAAAAGGAGAGCTGGAATGCCAAGTGCAATTATACTGTTTTGCAGAATTAATGGATAACAAAAACAAACAAAAAAATCACACAGGAAGAAGACAGAGAGAACTGACCTTTTCTGAAGCCTTTAGTGCAGCCTGTTTCAGCTCCTCTATTTCTTTATCTTTTTGTGTGGTGCTAGAAGCCAAACTCTTGAGCTGTACTTCCAAAGCTTCTACTAGTTCATCTCTTTCCTCACGCCACTTTTGAAGATTACTATCCTTCTCTACCAGCTGTGCAGCAAGTCTTTCCTAAAGAGGGAAAAATTACAGGTTAGAATAGAAGACCACTTCCACACAGTATCCGAACTGTTTTGCATAGTTAGTACTATTTTATGGCCCTAGTAAACTTATGAGCTTATGTAGATCTTAGAAAGCTCACACAGAACTAGTTTTGCTACAAATACGCAAAAGCAAACCATTTTTCAATTAGAAAATCTGTATTTATATTTATACTCTTCATGAAGAGAACTTTTTTTTAAAGAACTACCACTCATGTTTGCTTGCTCAAAGATTTTATTAGTAACAAGCCTCAGGCAAGAAAATTCACAGATAAAGTGAAAGTAGTTCTAGCTCCTGACATCCTCCTGTACTGATTGCTGGTCCAGAAAGTCATTGCTAACTACCTCTAGATGCAAATACAGTTTTACATTGTAGAGGTCCATATAAAAATTTCATATGCTTAAGAAATTACAACCTTGACACAGGCCAGTAACCAAGTAAGGCATCTCAGTAATTATCAGTCACTCCAATGCTAGTCAAAACCCCAGCAGATAGATCAAGTACTTTTACTCTATATCTGCAAAATGCTTTTTCTAACAACTTCTCTTCCTTTCTCTCTTGCCTTTTCTCTGCCTTCTAAAGTCTCACAAACTGTTTGCTTGGGGTTTTTCTTGTTTATTCTTTTTTAAGAAAATCTAAGCAAGAAATCTTATTTTCCAAAGTGAGCTTCCTTAGCTTCAGTAAGGAGAAATTCATTTTAGCATAGGATACTTACTGGTGTTTTACATACAATATGAAATTTGAAGACTTCACAGTGAGGTGGTAGTACAGGACAGAAAGGAACTAGCATGGTAATTTCATTATGTACTAAGTTTTTTCATTTTATGATCCTCCTACTTTTCCCTTTTCATATTGAGAAGATCTTGTGTAGGCTTTGCCATATGAGAAATTCAGGGAACTCTGACAAAGGCCAGTTACCTCAAGTGACCACACTGTTAACACTTGACATAAGATTTGCTCTGTACTAAAGCTTTACACTAGAGGACTCTGCTGAGACATCCAGTCACTTACAATTTCTGCTTGTTGCTTTACATGATGTTCTCTATCCTCCACAAACTTTCTCATTTCTCTGTTGAGATGACTCTCAGCTTCTTTTATTTGATTTATGAGTTCCATTTTTTCCTCAAGCCACTTCTTTCTATCAGTTTGATACTTTGCCTCATTTTCCTATTTTGGTGAAACCAGAAATAATTACATAGGTAGAAATAAAAAAACACAAAACTTAAAATTCAGAATACCATTGAATTTCAAAACACAGAACAGAAATACTAGCACAGTTCTATTCCAGCATATTCCCAAATGCAAGTATTACATTCTCATTTGTTCTTCCCTTTTGAAAAAAATTTATCAATTTTCAGCACTTCTTATTCAGACTGGCAAATCTTTTTGGAACAGAGGTGTTTTTTCCCTCACAATGTTCCAGGTAAGTCATAAACACTACAAAGCTTACACCAAAAGTAATGGTAAAGAGAGTCTTTTAACTTACAAATCCCCAATCTTTTATGCTGCCTTAAAGGACATGTTACAAAACTAACTTCTGCTTCATGACTGAAAGGTAAAGAATGCAGTACAGTTTGAATGGGAGGCAGAGATAGCTCATACCTAAGAATGTCACTTCAGTCCACAGCAACCTTTTTTCCTTCTCTATCACAATCAAACCTCAGACATTCTACCACGCAAGACAGAAGGCATCTGTAAAGTTGCTTAGAAAGAAAGTCTACTTTCTGTTCCAAGAAGATTTAGAAGTAAGTTCTCAGCCTTACAGAAAGGGCTTACAGGTCATGCAGCAAGCACAAGATCTTGAGAGAGTTTGATTGAGTAACTGACAGGAAAGATGTTTGGAACAGATTTCAGGAGCTGGATCAAGACAACTGTAAGAGGAGACCAGCTACAGAAACACCTTGCATGGTAGAGAAGGATGCACTTTGTTATGGGGAATCAGTGATGACACGTATTACAAAGACACTGCAAGCAGACTTCTCTGCAGTGGTGCGCTGCAGCTTTCAGAGGAGGTTTCCTTTACCAGTGTAATAATTGGCCATATCATGCCCTACCTTCTGAAGATAGCTACGCAAAAAAATTTAGACTCCTAAAGGGAAGTTATAGTTTTAAAACTATGTATGAATTATGTGTTATATTTTACCTTCAGTTCTTTTTGCAGCTTCATTAATTCCTCATTTTCATTTACGGTTTTCTCCTCATTTTTGCTCATCTTTTGCTGCCAGTCACTATTGCTCTGGTTATTCAGCTCTCTGTATTTCTGCTTCCATGCTTCCAGTTCTAGTCAGAATACAAAATGAATCCACATTGAACTCACATAGTTTTGAACACTTATTTGACCATGTTCACATCCTTCTATTAAAGTTACAGACAACAGAAGCTTTTCTAAAAAATTGCTGAGTTACATGAAAGTAATGCCTAAATATCAATTAACAAGTAAAACCAGAAATTAAAAGCAGCTATCACAATACACATTCAAAATAATTTTGCCTCCCTGCTCCCTTTCCATGAAGAGATTACCCAGAACTAATCTGTTGGTCTCTTCTAATTTGGCTTCAAGCACTTGATCTTGTTCAATCTGAGTCTGTTCTTGTTCTTCTAATGTCATCCGCATATCTTCAATTATTTTTTCCTTTGCACACAGATCTGAAAATTTGAAAATTAATTTACAGATGAGCCTCCTCCTAGTTCCCACCATTGTCTCCCAAAGTGCCTTGATGACAAGTTGTTTCCCCATTTCCTGAGATCAAAAGCTCCATTAGAAAGAAATAGAGCATCTCTGCTGAACTATCCAAATCTGACATTGTCAAGTGATTCTTTTCTCATCAACTTGATTTAGATGTATTTTGATGTTACAGCTTGTATGGTTATGAGAAACTTAACAACTGTTCAACTGCTAAACATTTATCAAATCAGCAGAAACTAATATTGTGCTAGTTTGTGCTTTTGTTAAGTTGGACAACTAAAATGGCAAATAAATCCCAACATTTAATAAGTTAACACTGATACTTTCTCCAAGGCTTACATTTCTTATTCTGAGATTGTTTCTTTGCTTACTATATATCTAATAATGATTCAATAAAAACATTTCCTGTGAGATTTTAATATCCAAGTTGGAGTTTCTCAGTATTTTTATATATAAAAACACAAGATTCTCCAAATTTGTTATCAACATGACCACCCATTATGTTGACACTCCACACAGAAAATAAAAAAGGAACAATAATGTTTTTTTCTGACCTTTATGTGTTTTCTCATACTGTTTGGAGATTTCTTCCAGCTTCTCATTACTCGACTGCTCCTAAATATCACATTGAAAGCAAATTAAAGAAAAAAAGAAAAAAGTATTTAAGACAAACAGTCCAAATAAGTAAGTTCTTCATATAATATAAAGGAGCATTCAAGCAACTTAAAAAAAAAAAAAAAAAGAGGAAGACATTACGAGTAACGTATCTAGTGTCATTAATCAGAAATTTTGAAGTATGTATTTGCTAGGCAGATTGTCAAATTGCTTTAAATAGAGCAATGTCCTGCCTGAGAATTTCTTTAAAAGTTTTTCATTCATCTGTTAAAACCAATTTCTGCTTGGAAAACTCATTTTAAAAAAATAAGAACAAGTATAATTTTAGGAAAAAAATACCTTTTTAAGTTTCAGGATTGTGCGCTGTTTGAACTCCAATTCTTCACTAAACTGAGTTTTAATTTGCTCCAGTTCATTAACTTTTTTCCTCAGGGTTTTCTCCTCAGATTGCATTGTACACACCTGCAACAAGACAGCAAGCAAAACTAACATTTAGTTATAAGCCTTCTACAATCTCTGTCAGATGTCTAAATAACCAATTACTTTAAATTACTTTAATTACTTAAAGCTCAGATTTAAAAGTCTCTAGAAGTTTGTGCTTTCCTTTTCTGATTAATCTATCTTTTCCTCTCAGAGATCAGCATTTTCCACAAGTCTGAAGTCAGTACAAATAACAGTGTAAGATTACTGTTGTTACAAAGATTATAAAACCCTTCTCCATAATCAGATTAGTCATAGCTTTCACAACTCTTTCTCAAGGGTATTAATAAAATTTACATGACCCTTCAATATCTGTACTAATCTGTGTTCTAACATCTGGTCTTTAGTTTACAACTTCAATAGCAGTGTAACTTAAAATTCAATGTTACTGTAAATATATTGCTCAAAATAGCTATTTATGAATCACTTTTAACATTTGTAGCTTGTGATTTGTGAAAACCGGTTTTAATAACAGAACCCCAGGCCCAAACCTGCAGCAGAAACATTTTGCCTCTGGTTACCAACCTCTTTTTGTACTTGCTGGATTTGTTTCTTGGCATCAGCAAGTTTCTCTTTCAAATCTGTATATTCTTCCTCTTTCCTCTGCAGATCTTTCTTCAAACTTTGTACAAGTGCAGAGCTCTCAGAAAGATCTTTACGAAGCCTTGGGTTAGAAATAAATAACATTAGTCTTACATAACTCAAAAAACAGCTTTTACACATTAACTCGAGCTCTTTCCCAGTTTTATTCACCCATAGAATCTTGGCTTTAGCAGATCAATTACGAGCTTTATAATTGTACTTTTGGATTTCAATTTCTTATTATATGATCCTGAAGTAACAAACTGCTCAGATTCATTTCATAACACTGACATCAGAATATGCAAATATAAAATTCAAGTAGTGTATTGAAACTTCTCAATGAAGCAGTTTGTTTAATCAAGTTTATAAACAAGAAAATGGGTTATGTCAAAATAAACTGATGTTGACGTAAGGGATTTTTAACTTAGTTCTATTCTCAAAGGGCTATGAGTAATCTTACTATTTACTTACAATTCTATAGATTGTATTTGCTCATCCTCATTTTTCTCCTTTTCCTGAAGAGCATGTTTCATGTTCTCCAAGCTGTTCGTCAACTGCACAACTTCATCCTTCAGATTGGCTTCTTGATCATTCAGTTCTTTCAATTTTTTGTCCAAATTGGTACATTTTTCTTGGAGAGCTACTGCACTACTTTGTAGACCTAAAATAGTAGATTCTTTTTCTTTAAGTACTTTTTCTAACTTTTTTATGCTGTCATCTTTAGCTTCTGATAGACATTCAAGATCTCTTATTTTTCCCTCGTAGCCAGTAACTTTCTCCTGAAACTGTGCAATTACTCTCTGATCTTCTGCAGCCTGTTTTTCAAAATCCTGAGTTTTCTTCAGGATTTGCTCTTGTAACTGACTCATAATATCTTTTTCCTTTACAGACCAATGATCTTGATTTGCAATCTCATTTAATTTTATTTTTAGTTGACTATTGCAATTCTCACTGTCAATAAGTCTCTTCTTTAAGTCTGCAAGTTGTTGAAGTAGTTCTTGAATCTGGCAACTTTTTTGTGAAGAAGCCTTAATCATAATTTTGCATTCTTCCCAAATGGTTTCAATACTGCGGTGAAAGGAGCTCTCCTGTCCCAGATCTCCTGTAGAAGCAGTTTGGAACTGCATAGATACAGGACTCATTTGAGCTGTCTGTGGTTCATCTTTCTGAGGGTCTAAGGAATCCTTTAGATTAACTAAATCAGTATCCATAGCGTAAGACTCTAAGTGACATTTATACAACTCATCTACTTGGGACTGCATTGTTTTAATTTGGGACACTTTATCAATTATATTTTGTTCAGCAGCTGTTACTTGGTTATTTAGCTGAATAATCTTTTCTTCTTGTTCCCTATTTACAGCTTTCTGTTTGTCCAATTTGGAAACAATCTCCTGATAGTCAGCTTGACATTGCTGAAGTTCTTCACTTAAGCCATAAGCCTTTTCTTCAGAAGCAGACAGCTTGAGATGCAAGCTTGTTATCTGCCAACTTAACTCTTCTTTTGTATTTTTTTCTCTTTGGCATTGTTCTTCAAGTGCAGCTATCTGACCTTCCAAGGTTTCAGTTCTTTCCTTCAGAGCCAGTATTTCTGCATAGGTCTCAGAATTATCAGTTCTCTTGAGATGATGAGAGCTTTCCCATCTCCCTGTCTTATCGCCTAAAAACAAAACAACATCAACAATAAAAAAATGTCCACAGAGCTCAGGTTGATTAAAATCAATAGTGCAAGTCTCTAGCAATACAAACAGCAATTGCTCTACAGAAAATAATCACTGTCTGAAAGCCACACCCTCATACCATTTTGTAATCTTGAAGTAGTTAAAGACCTCTGAGCTGTTCTACTTCCAATAGATGCCTCTTGGTCTTGGAGGTATAATTTGTAGAAGACTTAAAAATGTTTGTTATGGCTCTATTTCAGCCTTTACACCACTAGCAGAAAAATCTAGCTAGTTTTATTAGTATTTATAACACCTATGAGCTAGATAACATTCACAGTTATATCTAGTTTCCTCCTTCACCGATTCAACAATCCCTTTAAATAGAACTAGCATTTACCCCTCCTACATTTAGAGGATCAGTGGTGGTGTATGTTTTTCTGAGAAGTTTTATTCACACTCAATATCATGTTACTTTAAAAATAAAGCCAAAAATCCAGCACTTTCGTTGTTTGGTTTTTTTTTTCTTTTTGCTTAGTGCTTGGAACCTTTCCCTCTTCTTTGTTCAATAGGTTTCTAAACTAGATAAAAGGGTAGCTATTAATGCCCACACCTAACATGTTGCAAGAAAAGTTTTCCATTAAAGATTTATGGCATATTAACCCAACCCCAAATTTCCATAAGTATTTTATTAGCTGGACTCTTTTTTTCCCAAAACTAAAAATCAGATTTATTTCATCACCTTCAAAACTGACTCTAGCTGTATTTCACACAAGTGTTTTATAATCCAATTGAGTCCTTTTAGTGACATGAATGCTATATTTTAGTATTAAATCAAGCCTTACTATCTGTAAGGATTAGGTCACCATAACTATGCACTACAGGGAGATAATATGGATTCTTGTGACTACTGCAACTACAGTAAGGTGCAGTTCAGCAGTCGTCTCACTGTGGGATCATCAAGCACATAGGTACATGTGCGCTGCATGGAAACATCTTCTGAACAGATCCAACAAGTTTTATAGTCACTAGTTTGAGTCGCTAACAAAGTCATGCTGAAGCATTAGTAGTGTTTTGGTCTTTAGTGATTAAAGTCCTCAAGACACTTCTTTTCTCCTGCTTTTCTGTAGCTTTTATGTTCCAATAAGACACACTAAGGGCTCCTGCTAGATCAGCCACAACAGGAGGTTTCCAGTAGCATGTAAAGTCATACTCTTAAATCCTACAAGATTAAAAACCTTGGATTTAGGAAACGGTTCTCTGAAAGCTCAGTTGTGTAGTCACAGGAAAGCATATCAGACAAAATAACCACATATTCCTCACACTGGATGGGAATTGTGCATACTTGGCTAAAAGGGAGAGGTGCTGAAGTGTCTTAAGACATACTCTGTTAAAACCACTAGTCCTTAGCTTCAAATGACACTTATTTGAAAAAGTTTTACATCAGAAATGCCCTATTGGATCACACACCATCCAATGACTTAACCTAATATTTTAACCTCCTTTTGCTACTATTGGTAGGCCCAGCCCTTTCCTATGGAACTTCCCTGACATTGAAGAACTGGGACAGCACAACACTGCTTAACCATCTCAGTCATGAACCTGGTGACTGTCAGCTTGCCTAACCATGCCCAGAATATGAGTTACCTGCCTCACCCACCTTCTAGGGCCGTAACTATTAGAAGTTCAATACCCAGGGCAAGAAGTGCTTTGTTCATAGAATCCTGAACTGAAGGGAGCCACAAGGATCATCGAAAGGAGCACTGCTCTCCCACCTCTCATTCCCTAGTCTATATGTACATCTATATGCCTTGTTCCAGGTGCAGAATCCAGCACTTGTCTTTGTTAAACTTCTCACAGCTGGTGATTGCCCAGCCCTCTAATTTGTCTAGATCTCTCTGCAGGGCCTCTATGCCTTCAAGGGAGTTGATAGCTATCACTGGCAAACTTACTTAGTATAGCTTTGGATCTCACATCCACATCATTAATGAAGATGTTGAAGAGAATTAGGCCTAAGATGGAGCCATGCAGAGCCCCACTAGTGACAGGTCACCAGCCTGACGTAAACCCATTCCCATTTACTATAACTCTTTGCACCATAAACTTAAAACTGACCTACTGCAGTGAGTGTTCCCACATTTATTTACTGCACACTGTAATGCCTGATAGTCCACCATTCAGTTTATTCACCATCTGCAGCCTCAGTTTCATGTGAATTTGACAATTCTCCTTTTACAGAAAGAGGTCTTTCACCCTCGTTTTACATAAGCTTTCCATAG
This sequence comes from Myiotriccus ornatus, assembly GCA_036023395.1. Taxonomy (NCBI): domain Eukaryota; kingdom Metazoa; phylum Chordata; class Aves; order Passeriformes; family Tyrannidae; genus Myiotriccus; species Myiotriccus ornatus. The sequence continues at coordinate 18,928,950 of JAYRBT010000178.1, read as the reverse complement.
TTCTATAAGAAAGTGAAGCCGAGCTGGGTAGAGGCAGACAACCCTTATAAGTACCATTTTGTACAAATCCCATACAGCTCACCTTTGCTTATTAATAGACTTTATTCACCTGATGAGCTCACAGATAAAGAAAGGAAAGCAAAAGGATTGAAAGTGTAAGCATAAGAGCTATACAAAATATATAATTTGTGAATTTAAAATAATTTTACTTCCATTCAAGTGGAAAGCTTTTCTTCTTTGCCAGCACTCTCACCTTGACCAGTGCTGGTGTGTTCACACTCATGGATACAGAATGAAACATCAAGTTTTCCAGCACTGTATGGCAGAACAATCAGTAAGTCACTGACACATTTGATGCTTGCTTAGATAATGTTCAAAAACTTGAGCAGGAGATGCCACTTTCCCTGAAATCCAGCAATAGCAAGCTTAGTGCAAAAACCACTGTTAAGAAATTGCTTAAGAACTACAGCTGGGTCTGCAAGTACATACACAGCTGAGAAGAAGCATCAGAAAGGAAGGAGCCTAAAAACTAAATTTTATTGAAAGCTCTTAGGGGTAAATAATCTAGGACCTTCTGTAAAACAGGTTATATTTACAGAGCAGTTATTTCCGTTTACAGTTTAACACAGCAGATCTCCTCCTCATAACGCAACGTTTACGCTTCACCGATTTTTGCATCTGTTCCGGAATAGTAATCAAGTTTTTTTTGAAGAGCCCCTGTTGAGTGATGGTAGAAATAGTACCTTTCTTTGGAGGTGGCTCTTCTTCCACGGTAGACTTATTTTCAAAGCAACGTTTTCTTCCCACTTCCAGTACAGTTTCCTCACAATCCTTAAATTGGCTGCTTTCAATCACTTCATTAGAGTTTTCTGCTAATTTTCTCTTAGTGGTAGTCACAGTGTTGTTCTGTGTTAAAATAGCATCAGTTACTTTTAAGTGCTCAATTTATGCAACTTCAAAGGTTTAGTAGTTTTTTATATACAAATATTTTTACAAAACTATCTGGGTAAGGTGTATAGGGGTTGTCAGAGGAAAAATTCAGTTACGGATCAGTTACTTAAACCAAAAGCCAGTACAACTTCAGATACTTATAAACACAATATTTAGCACTCTACAGGAATAGAGGAAAAAACCAGGAAAATACAAAATGCAAGACTTACATGTAAGAGAAGTTAGTTTACCATCTGAAAATAATTTTCAATGTCAAGAGCTGACAAAATTCCCAATTTGTTCAAAGGGCAAACAGTCAGTTCTACAAGTCAATCGCTTTCTTATCATGGTCGGTAGAGCTGGGAGCTTTAATGTCCTTCAGCAAAGCCACAAATCATTTTTGTCATGACAGATCTGATGCAATTTGAAAGCCTAGTCAGCTCTGCCATACACAGATATCTATTGGACTACTCCATTAGACTTGAGAATTGTGGTCATGTTTAAAATTTCATGCCACACAGTCTCATAGAAACACTGGACAGTTAAAGCCTTGTTCCTAGAAGCAGGAGTAATAGTAAGAAGTCACTACAACTCTCATCACTCTTGGATTATTCATACTACTGAAAAGTTAAGGTGCTGTAGGGCAGAGAGAGAGAATAAGAGATTAAGTATGGTCAAAGCTTTAAGTTTACAGTGGAAGAGAGAAACGGATCAGAGTGCTGACTATGTTTAATTTAAAATGTTCTCAGAGCTATTTCAGGTTACTGGACATCAGGCTCAAAAAAAAAAAAAAAAATCCTCAAACCCCCTAACTGCACATTTTGATTTTTTGATCTTTTTTTTAAGCCTGTATACATTTAGTCAAGCTAGTCTTCTGGCATTCAGGAGTTAGCAATAGACTAGACAGTTCCAAGGTATATTAATCATACCAAAAGCAGAGATACCCATGTCATATCTTCTTAGTGCAAATTCTGCTCAGTATATTTCTATTATTGCTTTTTCTTCACAAGTGTGCATGCATGGTGGTGGTGGAGGGAATGCACTGATTTTTTGGTTTTGCCTATTTACAGAATCACTGTTCTTTTCACATTATTAGTTTTTGACTTCAATTAAAATTGGCCTTTTGCTGCAACAAAACCTCCTTTTCTTTCTCTTTCATTCAGACAAAAAAACAGACACTGATGCATTTCCACTGTTCTCACTGTCCAAGTTTTCACACTTTGGCTGGGTTTTTTTTTTAATGGCTTTTAAGAGTCTCATCTAGAATTCTCCAGTAATAAGTTCAGATCACTGCTTCTGAAAGTCCCATTTTTCACCCCACACGCATATTTTGCTGTGGCTTTAGTTTTAACGCCAATGGACTTGCTACTATTTCAAGCAAATAGCAAGTATTTACAGAAAATTTCAATTTCCTGAAGTAGCTAAGTCTATTACAAGCACAAACTAAGATTTTTTTTGTATAAAGAAAATTGAGATGTCTAAGACTTACATTGTCTTTTATGGTTTGTTCTGAACAGGTCATCAAACCTTGTAGTCTCATAATAACTTTATCTTTTTGCTCCACAATGTCTATTAGTTCTTGAATCCTTTTATTCTGTATATCCATTTTCTTAGAAAAGAAAAAAAAGTAGTTCAAGTAGTGTTAAATCATTGAACTATATCACACATTTAGAAGCAAGATTAGTTAAATTATGTTTGATATGAAAAAAAAGCTAGAAGCACACTGTAATAGCATTTTAAGTTATTGGAACTTAGTAATAAAGTAAATTATTTAGCATAAATTTTTTTTTATGAGAAAGTTACCTCAGTTGCGTCTTTAAGTTGCTCAGCAGACTCATCCAATTTAATCCTCTGTGTTCCAAAATCTGTAACAGGAAAAAAGTCGGCATCAAGTAATCAGCCATTACATAGCTTACTCAAGTAATTCATTCTTTTGGATCTTCTGGTACCTCAGTAGTTTTTCAACAGATTTATTTTCAAGTTGACTTCTACTTACAGGACACATTTTGAGTTGTTTAAGTTTTTTGAACAGGAAAATTGGGCCTTGCAACCCATACAAAATATAGATCATGTCAAAAGACCTCTACTGAAATCATATGATGAGGTACTGCTAGTTTTCCCTCCATGAACGTTTCACAGGATACCTGAAAACACTACATCAGCAAAATACAGAGAAGTACAGGGATTACAGTCAGGGATCAACAATTTGGATGTTTTACACCACAACTCCAAAGTCTGCAATTGATAGTCTGAAGTTTTGTTTTAAAAATTAAATAACCAAGGCCTGAAAAATTGTTCAGCCTGAACATACAAAAAATAATTGATCACCACTGCTATACATAAAAATTGGTTCCAAAATCCTGCTCAACTATATTATTATTTCTATTTCACAGCAGTCAGTAATTTCCTTTTTGTCTCTTTCACATCACTCCTAGACCCAGCTTACCTTTGGTTTTCTCAGCCAGCTGTTCTTTGGTCTCAATTAGTTCAGTGGTAATTTTTTCCAGCTGTTTTTCGAGCCAACATATAGTTTGCTGTGGGTCTTCTAGGGACACAATGTATTGGTGTGCTGCTTCTGCCTGAAGTTTTATATCAGTGATATCATTCTGCAGAGACTCAATAATGCCCTCAAAATCAATGCAGATACCTGGCCCTGTGCTATTTTGTTCATCCTGAAAGATAATTTATATCCATTTAGAAATGGCAAATAATTATTCAAAAGCCATTATTTCTACAGAAAATTTAGAAGACCATTACGAATTCAAACACATAAGTACCATTAATTCTGACTTCAAAACCATCTTGAAGGTTCATATGCATTTTGATTACCAGTTTCTGTCTGCCTTCACACACAAGTGTCCAGTAATAGCTACCTTATTTTTATATTTAATGACCCAACATTACAATCCACTTTATATGTCTTTAAACAGATCACCTCCAAATTTACTAGAAAAGCCAGAAATTTTTAATTCAATGAGAATATTGGATGAACATAGCAAGCAAACAGTTTTAGAAGAAATACACCAGAAATTTTCATGGATCCATAAAAGTTTGTGAGGTCAAATAATTTTGTGGTAACTTGATAAGTTTAACTCAAAATACTGACTTTATATCTTTCTTCTTTGTTTTTTAAAAATAAAGGATTTCAAACTCACAAGAGACAGCCTCAAGGTAAGAACCAAGTTATGACTTAAGTGTATAGATAATTCTCATTGCTACAGTTGTAGCTGCAACTGCCCTGAGAACAATCTGTGATCATTCCAGTACAATCCATATATAGGCCTAAGAAATCAGCTTCAAGGATTGTAAATAGGCACTTAATGCAATGGATTTTATATCATAATTGCAGTTTTCCCTCAATTTCTTTGTATACAGGAATTTTCACTTTGTATTGGAGAAATACAGAAAATTCCAAAGATTCCTAAATCCCAAGGTTCAGCAACCCCGCTTACTAAATGAGATAAATATATCTTGCTGAAGATAGAGTTACACTGCATGCAATTCCTCGAAACCATCCTTCTTCTAATTCTTAAGAAATACCATGCAGTGAGTTAAAGGGACATTTGGGGTAGATAGATAAAAATACCAGAGATGCAGGTTGTTCACTGCCAGGCTGATCTTCTAATTTATTTTTTTCATCGGCGTTTTTAGGATAACTATTTGCAAGTTCCTTGAAGATTTCCAGGCGTTTTTCGGCATTTTCTTCAAGCCGTGCTCGTTCATGATCCAGGCACTCTCTAGAGCAGGAAAAATAAGTCAGCTAAAAGCTAGCCAGTACGAGATGCTGAAAAGTTATAAATACAGCTGCCTATAAACAAAGATGCTTTCTTCTTTATTTTGGCACAGCAAACCAATAGACAAAATAGTGCTGCTACATCAAAACAGAGGTGTATTTCCCTCCCCCACACACATCCCTAAAGAACAAGAGGGAGACATACACAGATTATGGATAGCACTTAAAAAGTGGTTTTTCCTAAGCTGCTTGAGCTGGAATATCTGTTTGAAGTATTGCTAAGACCAAAGTAACCAAAGAATTTGCAAATGTCACTCCTACAGACAACCTATCAAGGCAGCTCTTCTCTTAGAAAGAGCTTCATAGGAACAAACACTACTCACCAGGTATACACACACCCCTCTACCCATCCCACAGAAAAAAGTCAAAGCCTTTTGTACACAGAATTTTGTCTGAGCTCATAGTCCAAACAAGCTCGTATATTAACAAATAGAGTGGAAGATCAGATCTAGTAGAAGAGTGTGGTCTCTTACAGCCAAGAGAGATTTAAGAAATAAGTGAATTTACTCTTATTTTCTTAACCAGTAACTTTAAAAATCACTTAAAGCCAGCTTACTTGAAATCTATTTCCCGCTCAGCAAAATATTGGGTAAACTCTTGTATCACTTCTTCACGAACTTTTAGCTCCAGCAGTAACTTATTCTTCTTTTCAGTAATAAGTTTGTTCTTCAGCTCTTCTACAAGATTCAGCAGTGTCTAGAATTACAATTAGTATTGAGTTTTTTGTAAAGAAAGTTTCCCAGAAGTGAGAATTTTTTTTAAACACTACAACACTTTACTCTCCTTCCAGCAAAAGTCTTCTCAGCTCTTTTATGAGTTTATTCATAAACAGGAGGATTTATGACTGGGTTGAACTACCTGTTTGGTACTAACATAGCAATTTTTAAGTTTGCACAGAGGTGGCATTTACAAAAAACACTAAGTTTATAACAAAAAAATCTTGAGGTTATCTTTAAAACAGGCTTAAGACCCACAGAATTTGTGGTTTGTTTTTTTTTTTTCAGATACCCATTTTTGAGGTGGTATTAATGAAATCTGCACAAAACTGTCTCTAGTCCTCTGTTCCCTCCTGCTTGTCTTCCCTTGTGTTCCTTAAAGGACAGTTTCCAGAGTTTTCTTGTCCATAAAATAACAAAGGAACAATCTTCTGCATTGCTAAAAACCACATATTACTTTCTGTGCATTGACCATAGCATACCAAAAGAAGACAAAGCCAGACTTGTAATTCTTACTGCTCAGTCTGTACCCTGACACATTTCCCAGAGTTTTCCCACAATAAGCACTAAGTCATAAGTAATCCACCTGTAGTTCTAAACACTAGATTTAGGTAGGATAAGGGTGATCAGAAAAAAGGGGTGAGAGATGGAGGAAAGCAGGAGAAGAATACCTTGCTTCAAGGCTCCAGACTATACTAAGCCTTAAAATAGCCCTGGCACATACCAGATATTCTTCTTTTCCAATAACAACTTTACTTTCTTCCTTTTCCTGCACTGCTTCTTCTCCTGACATACTCTGCTGTTCCTCCATCTCCTCCTCATCATCGTTATCTTCTAACACATCTTCCAAGGTTCTGTCCCACAGGATAGTGGCTCTTCTCCTTGGGATTGACATTTTAGTGACATTAAGCAGTGATGATTCTCCTGCCAATTTCTGTCCAAATGACTGATCTTGGGGAAGAATAGATGTATCCATAACTAAAACCTATCCAGAAAATAAAGAACAAAGTTATTGGTATTTTTTAAAACCTCCGTTGGCACTTTGAAGACATACCTCTTGCACTCTCCTATAGCTGTCTGGAGCATATCCAGCCTGTCCTCTGCTCAGAACTACTACTTAACACCAGTTTCCAGCCAGTATACAAAGCTGTCACTTTGTAGTCTAACCCTTCCTTTCATCCTAGAAACACCAAGTTTCACTAGCTGGATAACCTCCAAGAGGGTTACCACCACTTGCACCAGATTTCCCAATTTCCTGTACTTAGAGTTTCTAGATGGATTACAGGAATACCATCCTATGAATTCTATTTCTTGAACAGCTCTATCACCCTTACAGTCTGCTCCTTCTGGTGGTGTACTTAGCCTGCCCAAATTCCAAAAGCATGGATCTAACTGCCAACGAAACTATTCCACAGCTTTCATTAAGACTGCAGCACTGATCCCCAATAATTTCACCTTCCAACTTTGCCAGAGTTATATCACTGCACTTACTTCTACTCACTCTGATTTCACCTTCCCACTGAAGCCTCTGTGAACATAAAGATGAGCTTTCAAACTCTTTGATGCTCAGTCTATTTTATCAGTATTTCAGGTGAGCAATATTCCAAATCAAGATAGCAGTAGGATATTGGATAGTAAGTACTCCTACATGAGAGCATGTAATAACTACAGAAGAAATTTACCTAGATCTCAGGCAATTTCTTTCAAATATCCTAAGTGTCTTGTTAGGCTGGACATTTCATAGGAATTAAAAATTTTCATCAGGAGATGCTCCCACCCCCACACTTGGAAGGACAAAAAAAGTCCCGACAAGGCCTTTTCAAGAGCTCTAGGAGACAAAGCCCAGCCAGGAATAATTAGAAATATCATTGCAACATGACAGAAAAATCCAGTAACTAAATTTGTATTCTCTAAAGTGAGAACCTGCTCTTTAAAGCAAATCAAAGTTATGGAGCAACAAGATAAACGACAACACACTTACTTTTTGCGCAATGGCCGAGAACTTTAGCACATTGAGTGTTTCATCATATGCTGAAGCACACTGGCTTATGTTTACTATCATGTATACCTTTCCCTTTCCACTGAAGAATCCTTGAAGGAAATGAGTTAACTTACTTTCCCGAAAGGGTATGTGCTGCTGCAACCTTTAAAGACAAAAGAATTGATGATCAGAAGTTTAATAAATTCCAGGCATTGCAAGAGCTATCCAGCCTGAAGACTTGAAAATACCTATAAAAGCAGCAGTCTATACCCTACCTCTTTCTTTTCTTTTCCATGTCCACAAAAAGTACTTATGTAATTTTAGACATGCAGTATCCAACATTATCAGAGATCTTTCACCCCTTATCATACCTCTGAGAACAGACAATAGCAAGTGTCTATCTAGGTAAGAAGAGAAGTATACACCAAACATATGGAAATACTTTTCAGAACTTTACCCCTAATCCCCCAGAAGTTTGGCAGGTCCTGCATCAGAAGTTGTGCCCTTGAAATTAACAGCTGGTGATATAGTTTTTAGTACTTACAGAAAGTTTTATAGGAATTCTTAAAACATGACTTGGCCACCAAATGCATTTTGGATGCATGACAGCTATTCAGTAACATGAACAGTGCTACAGAACTCAGCAAGATAGTGACACTCCTGCCAGAATACATATATGGCCCAGAAATAGCTCTGCCACATGATGGAAACAAGAACCATTATAAGAAAGTTACTGCTTCTTATTCTACTTGCACAGGACCTGTATTAATACTTTAAGATCGTACTTCAGAACATTCCCTCCATATTGTTAAAATTATTAGGATCAGAAAGCTGTACTAAAAATACACTAATGACCCCCTACACAGCTGCTAGTTTTAATGCATCCTTCCTATCCGGAAAGGTCAGGAAGGTAAAACCCCCATAAATTCACAAAATGTAGGGTTAATCAGGAACACACACTAGCAAAGCTTTTCCCTCTTAAGGTGTGATAGACTTCAAATATGCTGCCAAGAATAGCGTTATGGACTAAGTGAATTTGGCAAAGCACATACAGGCATATCAAAAACAGCAAACAGTTTATTTAACTTCTAGGACAGAAAAAGATCTTCAAATGAGAACCTATGCAGGAAACAGTTCCTGGACAGTTACTAGTTTTTAGACAATTAACTTCTGTATTGTTTTACTTTTATTTAGATCCTCAAGCTGGGGCATAAATAGCGGGAAGGCTTTCTTTTGACTGCATTATGCTTAGCTAGATGAGTAGTGTTAAAATTACGTCACAGTTTAGAAATAACAGACAAATTTTGTCAAAGAGCACACAGTCATGATAGCACAGCAATATCCTGCTAAAAAGAAATGTCACAATGGAAGTATGTAGAAGATGGAGTTAGTTCCCAAAGAAGTAATGAAATGCTGAAAATTGACTCTATGACATTATTGACAATGGTATTTTAAACTTATTCCAAAGTTCGATATGTCAAGCTCAAAAGAAGAAAGTTAAATTACTAAAATCTATGACAGCATGTCTAAAGGATTATGTCATAATTTGAATGATTTAATTAAAAAGCAAAACCAGACAAGTTTAAAGATAACTTTGGTATATCAACAAAACTAGAGTATAGAATTAATAAGTTTATAAGCAATTTCTACCAGAAAGTTAAGTGTTAATATTGTATATTTTAAACAATAGCTTTTAAATGTGGGCAATACTGAAAAAACACAACCAGTTTGCAATTCATAAAAGGACTTACTTTGACTGTTGACAGTTCTTGAGTGCATTAATACACTTGCCTAGAGTCAGGAGAGAGGTATTTATATTTCCACTCTCCTTCAATCTGTCACCTTCATTTCGGGTCTTGGTATATCTTTCTGAACCAGCAAGATCACAAAATGACAATCTGAAAGCAGAACAGGAAAATTAACTTTATTTACCTTACAAGACGAACAAATGATTCACTTTTCAAAATGATCACTTTTCTTCATTCTTCTCAAAGTTGCTCCCTCAATCCAATTTCCCCCTATTTCCTGTCAAACATATTTTCAGCATGCTTCCTGTTCCACCCACTCCCACCTCCTCAGCCTGTTCCTTCTGGGGACTCACATGAGTTCAGGAGTATAGCAGGCTGGCAGAACCCTGCGATGAACAGAGGGGCCAAAATGGAGAACAGAATTGCAACCTGACAGGCCGAGGGAGAGGGCCAAGTACTGCAGGAGCATAGGGAAGCCACCACACATGCAGGGAGCTCTGGGTGTATAGTGCAGTACCAGTACATCAACATAAAAAATAACCGACAACTTCACCACAAGAGAGACACTGTACTGAACTTACTCATTGACTCGGGTCACTCGTGGTGTTCCTAAATCTTCAATTTTTAGTACCTTAACTGTGAATATGCTGTGACTAAAAGGAGAAATTGAAATCATAAGAGAAATTATGAAGTCGACCAATAATTTCAAAATATTTTTAGCCTCCACATTTGTTCAAGATGCTGCTGAAACTGTCAATGTATGTAAGCATATACTATCAGATACAAACTTTTATGTTTGTATGTTTATGTAGCACTTATTTTGCTTTTTCCTCAGGCATTTAGATGGAATAAAGGTAAGTGCCTTTGTATAGACTATTTGATAAAATGCTGTTTGCTTTAAGCCAAAAGGATTCAATCCTTCAGTAAGATGAACAGCTACTTAAGCTATGTGTCACATACTGCTCAAGGACACCAAAACTGAAACCTAGAAATCTAGACCACCTTAAAGCCTCTTACTTTCCTGAGAGCCATAAGCCATATTTTAGTTTCTCCTTCCTCCCACACACCACCCTATGCACAGTGCTATTAAAAATGTTTCTTACCTTCTGCTGGAGCAATGATTTAGTTTTGTGCTTGCAACACTCTGGTGTTTCAACCCCAGTTTTAGAAGTCTAAAAGCTTCTTTAGAGTCAGAAATCTGAACCCACTGCAGACCTTTAAGAAAAACAAATATGACAGTTTTGAAAATAACATTGCCAAAATAAGTATTAAGAGGATAATGTATGCACAGCAAGGATACTACTTTTACCTGAGGCTTTTACTATACCTGCTTCAGACACAAGTTATATGATGACAAATAAAATCAAAATGCCTCCACTCATAGAGAAGAAAGGACAAGTATAATACATTATTTCATTCTGTTAGGACACTAAATATCTTTCATTCAAATTAAGTGAGCAACCTTAGCCTGAATACTGAAAAACCAAAAAGGTAAGGCCTAAGAGGAGTAGAATGCCCTGTATTCATATTCAGCAAAGCAGAATTCTATCTGGACAGCTTCTCTATTTCACACTACAGTCAGGGTTAGGGAGAAGGGAGGAAAGGGAAGTCATCTGGACATCTTTCAGGGCCACCTACTTAACTGAAAAAGCATCAAGCCAAACACCTACAAAAAAGCCCTTACTCTAGAATTGGTGCCTTGATTGTTCAAAGAATCTGTAACAAATTAAATAGGTTTAAAACTCTTTTTCCCCATGACCTCAAACAAATGTTGAACTGTTATTTATTATCCCAACACTCCTGCAAACCAAAACAGAATTACATGTTTGATTAGAGATTAAAATGCAATTTCAAGTCAGACTGAACTTTCTCAAATATTCTCTGAAGTCTGCTTCTCTACAGAAAATACCGAAAACAAACAAAAATCCCCCAAACTCTTTAGACAATTATAAATACAGTTAAGAACTACTGGAGTATTTAAGAAAATGGAAAAGAGCAAACCAATAACAAATTTGTCAGTTGTTTCCAATATTTATCCTACTTCAAAGAAATAGAGGCAGTGGAGTGCACAGAGGCTTTCAACAGTTACTGTCACTCAAGGCAGGCATTGCCGGTGCCACAGTGAATGCAGTGAGGAGTTTTCCAATACAGAAAGAAGCATTATTACAGGTAGACCAACTTTTAAATAACATTTGGCAATTTGCAATGTATTCTATTTACCTTTAACAAAAGAACATCCCTTGATGTCTTGAGCAAGGCGTAGTGTTTTCCTTTTCTTGTCATTTGATATAGGAATCAGTAGATCATAAAAACATTCATTGTAAATCTCGAAAAATGAAACCCAAACAGAAAACTTGTAATTTCTTGCAGTTGTGGCAGATTGTTCTGAGTCTTCTGAGGTATCTTCCAAATCTGACAGATACAAAATATTACCAGTCAATACAGACCTAGCAAAGTGAGTTTCATTAAAAAATTTATAAGTGAAAAAAAAATTATAAGTTAAATTTATTAATTTTTAAAAATTAATAAGTGAACATTGATATTACAGCAAACTTCTAAAAAACCCTTAACTCATATAGAAATTCATTTAAGTTCCCACCCCCTTTCTTAAATGTCTGAAAGTCACATGTTTAACCTACATATTTGCTAGAGACAATTACTGTACCACTTCCTTTCCCACTTTAAAATTTTATCAAGCACATGCAGCTTAGTAAGAGTTATCCAGGTCTCTTAAGACAGAGAGTTAAACTGACAAAGCGTACTTCATTTTGACTTTTTAAAGCAAACCCAGTATTTTGGTAGTTTTTAAAATGCTAGAATTATATTTATAGAATTACATACCGGTATCCTAAAAGCCTGTAAGGATACTACTAGGGCCCATAGCTTAAGTAGTACTAGTTTTCCTTGCTATAGTTACAGTTCATATAATGCCTGTTCAGGTTTTCTAACCGGTTTATCCTTGGGTTTTCTGCCCAGATAACCTGCTCATTATCCAATTCACAGGCACTTAAAAATTGACAAGTAGTCATTTTATTATTAACATAGGCCAGAAGTCAGTTATCGATGTTAAGAAAGCTTCTTTGCCATCTTTAACTGCAATTCCTTTGTACGAAACATACCCTTTGAATCAACAGGTGCATTGCTGTTTGTGCTAATCTGATGGTCTACCTACAAAAGAAAACAGAAACTTTAAAATATATTGTTGGCAGTACAATACACTACAAGTTACTTTTCTAACAGTTCTATTGTATTACTAAATAGGAAGAGAGCATGGGTGCAACATGCCCATAGAAAGATTCTGGCTACACATCATGTCTAGTTCAATGTACCCATACACGGCTGTTGAAGGGCTGTTCTAACTCTTTCCTAACACTTCCCTTACCTCAATATACAGCATTTCAGCTTGTTGAATCAGCAGCAGTCTAGCCACAGAAAATAACAGAGGAGTGTGAGCCCACACAGAAACTGAGTGATTTAACAGGATGATTTGCAGGAGTCCAGTTGCAGTTTACACATTAGTCTTACACTGGTAAATCTAAAGAGTCCTGAAGTTTTTTGTTATTGGTATTTTGCTAATACACAATTTCATACCTTACACCTTACCAGGACAACCCTCAGAAACAGCAGTAAACATAGAACCCTCATTCACTTAAAAAAATTAAATGAGCAAATTACTGCTTCCTGATACATGCTTGAAATAAATGATACAGTTGAAATAAAGTCAAGGCTTGAGAAAAAAAATTCTTGCTGAGCTATTTAAAAAAAAAAAGAAAAAAAAAAAGTAAACCAACCAAAACTGTATACCTAGAGCTTATAATCTTCATATGATTGCAAACCCTTCCCAGTCTTAATTTTGGTTAGTTAGCTTTTTTTTAGGCACAGACTTGCCAGTGCCAGTGCCTAAAGAAATGAAATTCATCTACCAAAACAAGTATGTTTAAGAGAACTAACAAGAAATAAAAAACAGGTGTGGTTTGGGTCAGGGTTTTTTAGTGTTTTGTCAAGAGTATTTTTCATATAAAGCTGGGATTCTGCAAGTGTTCCTGAAATAATGGAATATTTATGTAATCAAAACTTTTAGATTTAAGCTTTACACATATAAATCACCCACCCAAACCTGTCTCTGTTGAAGTAGATGAAAACTTTGCCAGCACATTTCTAAGCTTAAGTATTCTTCTTATAACCACAGTTTTACAAAGTAGAGGATATATACGTGCACTCAAAACACACGACAGCCTTTCCTGAAGACTGCCAGAGCTAGATTTAACATATTCCTGTACTTCTGAAGTCAAGTCGAAGAATTTTGCTGCCATCTACCTTCCACCCTGGATAGATAAAAATCAAGGCAACAGATATATTGTTTCCAAGAACAGCCATTATAACCTAGCATACCACAAGGGAGACACTTACTTCTTTTCATTAAAAAAAAAAAAAAAAAAAGGGGCAAAATAGTACCTTTCTATTTCCAAATCTTAGCATATGCTAAGTTTTATTTTCCATTATTCCCCTCATTTCAGAATGAAAAGAAACCAAGAAAAGGGTATGCTTATACAAAATACAAATCTCCCATAACTGTAATTGGACTAAACAGCTTTAGAATTCCAGGCAACTCCTAAAAATGGAGTGTAATTATGGACCGATCAACAGTGAATATAAGAATAAAGTCCAGCGGAAATCCATTTTTCATTCAAATCTCTAAGTCTACTAGTGTTACAGCTCTGCTGTTTCAAATAAATTTTTGCTTCCTTTGAAGATATTTGCCAAACTGAAAGAGGAAAACAACCTCAAAATTGTTAAATTTCTTCAACCACCCTGAAAAACAGTAAGTTAAAGGATCAGACCTACTAGTATCCCCACAGATAGAAAGGAGACTATTTATATTTGGTTCTTATTAAGCACCAGTAAGCCCAGAGGATAAATTATCAGGTGCCCAAGCTACAGAAAAAAAAAAAATGCTTAGAGTTTACATGTCCACTGAGTATTCAGCCATGAGACAGAAATTCACAGAACAGGGTTCATCATCTATTGCTCACTTTACCGGTCATCTGAATAGCTAGCTGACACCAAACAGACACATCTACACCTACATACAGCTAGTCTCTTCCCACTGAAAAATGGAGAACACAGAGCTATCTAAGATGCATTTACTCATCAGTGTAGAAAGTGCTCCTCTACCTCTTTTATTAGGCGAAGTAGTGAATTTTTAATTGCAGTTTCTTCTCTCACTTGGTTTTCAGTCAGCTTTATATAATCCCTACACCGATGGGGTTTGAGATCCATTGCTGTGTAAAGCTTTCCTTGAATATTTTTAAACAACAGATCCAAGGCCCTTGGCAGAATACCGACATCATCTTCTGTCCCTGAAAGAACAAACAAAAGAAAAATCCTAATTATTAGTGTGAACAAGGTATACAGATAAATGAAGACAGAAAAATAAGAAATCTTAAGGCATACAGGAGAAATTTGGAGGCAACTTACAGCATGAATCAGTGGGGTTTTTTTGTATTCTCAAGGTAATAGAAATGCCATTAGAGTGTTTTTAAAGGTATTCAACTTTCAGCAACAGTTCAAGCTCTACACCAATGATGAGCATAACAAAATAAAAAGCGCTGGAGTAGTCTGTGTAAGCTTAGCCTTGAGGGAAAAAACCCAAACAAAACCCCACAAACAACAAACATTTAAGCGGGATTCATAGTTTTTCAACTGTATTTCATAGGCTGCCTTCACTCTCTCTCAAGAAAGCAGTCTTGAAACAAAACTCATGATTGATCTCTTAGCTGCAGTCCTGTATTAATTCCACAGACCCTACAAAAATTGTCTAAGAGCCCTGTGAAGACTCACTCCTTTCCCTGTCCCAGATCCTTTACTCAGAACATACTACTTTTGCACCTGAATGACAAAAAGGAGTCAAATAAAAGTCTCAGTGTACAGTTCATCTTTCTGAATCAAAGTTTAAAAAGGGTTCTCTTCAGTTCTAAACCAGAGAAAAGGGGAGAGCAGAATTTATTAGGCTGATAAATTTCTCCTGTTCTTCAGACATTTAAAAGTTATAGCACTAGCTGGTCACCAAAGTCAGAACTTATATAAAGTGTGGTTGGCACTCAAATCACAAGCTATTAACCAAATAACATATTAAGCTTAAGTACTGTTTCATAGCATGTATTTCTCCACATCTCATCTCCTCTCAAAATTTTTTTTATTTATAGCAATGCCACTTGTAATTCAACCTAACACAAGCAAAGTAACAGTCACTGGTGAACAATCCTATAAAACTGCTTCATCCTTCACTTAAGTCTTTTGCCATTGCCTGAATACAGGCTCCCATGTAATGCTACAGTGGAATAACAGAAGAGGAAATCACAGCACCCAGTACACAACATTCTGCCCTGCCAATTTTTATCCAAGTCCTAAAAATATAATACCATGAAAAAGCTTCTAGTCAAAAAGATGTCAACCAAAAATTCTTGAAAAACCACATAATATACCCCCCCAAACTAGTCAAGCATGGAGGAACTGTACACTTCAGGAATTTTTGGTTTGTTGTTATTTAACTATTATTTATTAATGCAGAAAAGAGCATCCCATTATTGCCCCAGATAAATGGTAACTGAAAGTACTGGCAGTAACCTTTAATTATGGTCCACCTAACTGAAGATTGCTTAGAAAATAATATCACTTCAATAAAGATCAGTTTCAGAAGGCACAAAACTTATTGTCCTTCTACTATTTCTTTGTGTAAAATAAGTGGTATAGCATCCAGAACAACATTTGGTGATAGGAAAAATTGTTTCCACATGAATCATATCACCTTATTTGTTACAATGCTTTGAAAAATAACTCAAGAATGACATTTTCTGACCAGAAAGGATATGGAGTTTTAATAGAATAGAAGCATCCGGAGACAAGGTCTCCTAGGATACTGTTAAGCTCAGGAACTCATGACAAGACAAATACACAAAAGTAATCAAACCTGTTTCAAAACATTTATTCTCTTCCTGTAATAACTGAAACAGACTCAAATATTTCTTATTTGTAAATATAAGATGCATATAACCATAATAATAATAATAAAACTTGAGAAAACACTAGTCTGGTGTAGAGCAACTTACATACTTTTCATATCTTGTTATAGAGAACACTATTTTCTCAACTACCCCTCATTCCTGACCTTCTAGATACTTGGAGGAAAAAAGAAAAGTCTCACAGACCTGGTTGAAATTACTATAGCCTTACAAAGCAATACGACTAAGTGTTGAGGTAAGCTCTGGCAGTGACTGTCTGTAGGCATTTATATTTGTTATGGAAAGGGACTTTCAAAGACTATTTATTGATATTCAAAAGAAGCCAATGTACAGGGCCTGCAGTTTAAATGAAGGAAAAAGTTATAATATTTCTGCTAGAAGTAATCCTCACTTAAAAAAAAAAAAGTGTATTCAAGAACTTGTTTTTACTTATACCTTGGAAAGTGTAAGTTTTCCCAGCATTTGTAACGCCATATGTAAAAACAAGACGATTATATCCATCTAAGAAATCTTGCACTGGTTCCTTCATGGTACCTTCAAAGAATTCTTCTTGAGTTGTTTCAGGTCCAAACACCTGAGTATTACCAAGAAATATTTATACTTTCTTTAAGCAATCATTAGAGACTTTTAAAGGCTCTTTTAAATTCTTTTTGTTTACAATCTTAAAGACTACAAAGTTAAACAAAAAATATAGTTGGTTTGGTATTAAACAATATAAGTTAAACAACGTGCTCCAGGAATAAATTAAAAACTTTTAAAGACAACTCATTTACTCGTGAAAAAGTGAATTTCTGTATCATCTGTCCAGCAGTTTTTTCACTTAGTCGATTCAAACAGTAGTGAGGGGGCTTCAGTATGATGTTGGTTGAGTCTTCAAGTGAAACACAGTCCTATTAAAATGAAACACAAGCAATGCAGGCATGAAGAAAATATAAAGAGCCCATTTACAGAAAAAAAAAAAACACAAAAAAATCTCCCACAAAACAAATTTAAGGTATTTTTAAAGGTATTTAAGGTATTTTTAAACTAAATAAACATCCCACCTGTGTTCCATTTTCTCTTTCCAGTGGTGTAAATGGCCTGATACGCAGGCAAACTTGTATGTGTCCCTTGGAGTCCAAAGTGCTCCCCTTACAAAAAAAAAATTAAGAAAGTTAGACTTTTTTTAATTTGACAACTAGCATGTTAAGGCAGTTCGGTTTAATCAGGCTGTTTTGAACAGACTTATTTGATAACATGGGAATCAAATTAATTCACTATATTGTTTTTTACAAGTGCTTAGGCCCCTGCAGAAGTTGGCTGTGATGAGTTAATCTTGCAGCACATACATATACACACCACATTCAGTCCAAACAGAGATAAAGATTGACACCCACAAAACATTCTATGAACTAAAATTAGCCTCATTCACAGAAAAATGATGTGCCCAACCGTTCATCAATGCAGTGCCACACAACTTTGCCTAATTCTATGCAAATTTAAACATACAAGAGATGCTTTCCATCTTCTCTGTAAAATTCTAACTATTCTTATTGATGAAATAACTAAGCTTATTTCATAAAAAATAAATGTCAAAGCAATCTAAACATTAAAGCTTTCTTACCTGGCTTGTATCCGAGCTTGAAGAAACGAAAGAAAATTCAGAGGAGAGATCTGCTTTAAGATCTTCCACACTCACTGGTCCTGATCTTGGAGATAGCTCAATGCTAGAAATATAGGATGGTCTGTAAAGTTTGTCATTATCCAAAGTTGGATCCATTCTGCAAGATAAAATACAACTATTTTATGCTCCCTGATCATATAACATAGAGCTTCTGATGTCCCTTAGAGGAGAGTCAATTTCAAACTGATAATTGCAATTTCTTTAAGGAGAAAGCTTTCCTCATCCTATTCATAATTTACATAGCAAGTTCCTGGTAGCTGGGGAGTGGGTCTGCAGAGGGCTTTGCATCATGATGAATCAAGAAGAGCCATTCCTGTTTAAACAGACAGCACCTGTTTACCAGGGAAAAGTCTTACACATATGCCACAAACTTGTTTAAAAACCACATCTGAAAAGGAAGATATAATCTAAAAACTAATCGTGTTGTTCCACATCAGCTTCATCATCCCACTGTAGTGTCCATTTAGAATGTCGTGGTTATCTCTGCAGGACCTTACAAATACTTCATGCTACAAAGATAACACAGTGTAGCATAATGCAGAGTTTAGAAACATTCCAAAGAGTAATAGACAGTTTCAGCTATTAAAGGGGTACTAGAAAACCTCATGCCAGAGTACAAATTAAAGTATTGCTTTCTAGTTATTTTACAGATCAGCAGATTAGTTTATTAATCCATAATTTAATTATTTTCGGGCATTTCTGAATCTGAGCAATAAAAATTTGCTATAGAAAATATAAGTTAATTGATTTAGTGTTGATAGTAGACAGATAAATTTCAACATAACCTTTATAAAGTGCATTTTATTTTAAAATACTAGTATATTTTTTTCTGCACTCTACTCTCCTATTCCTTTTTCCTGTGATATTACAGATGTGACATGGCAGGCTTTGTTACAGATTCAGTTTAAATAACTCACTGGGCAATTACTAATAGACTATGGCAGCAAGGAATCCAGCAAATAGACACCTACCACATGACCTCCTACACTTTGAAGCTGTGTGCACAACAATTCAGTCATCTCCTAGTACTACATTCCCATGCCTAGGTTACAGCAGAGCACGTAAATTGTTTCTCTAAATACTAATGGAGAACGTGCATTGTTCGTTAAAACAATGGATGGAGCAGGGCTGGTTCAAAATCCCTTTGTTCAAAAAGAATATTTGCTGCCTACTTGTTGAGCAATCCTATCTTCATTTCCCCCAGCAAAAAAACCTGAGAGACCTCTGCACTTCAGTGTCAAAATACTTAATAGCTCAATCTTTTTATCTAGGCTGAAAAAGGCAGACAGAGAGCTCTAAGCAGCTAAACAAATGTCACCTAGCTTCAAATGAGGTAAAAATATACATAAACTAAGCATCAATGTTTACTTTGTTTCTTCTAATCTACATTTTTAATTTTTGTCAGGGAAGTGTATGAAAACCAAGAAAAACGTGGCCCAAAATATCATCATGGCTTGAACAAAGACTGACCTGTGAATAAGCTACAGCTGGAAAGAAACGTACCTGTGCTATCACGATTTGAAGACTTATTCATCAGCTACACAAAGCCACACTGCAAAAAATTTTATCAACTCCTTAGCAAAAACATATTTGTTAGATAACTGACATTTTAATTGCTTTAAATATAAGTTTTAAGTGTGATTTGTCAAGATTATGCTCTCATTCGG
>JAYRBT010000178.1:18890112-18909330 GCA_036023395.1 Myiotriccus ornatus | reverse complement strand
GCCCTGACCAGGAATCGAACCTGGGTCTCGGCGGTGACAGCGCCGCGTCTTAACCACTAGACCACCAGGGGCTCCCTAAGCTGTGTATACAGAGCTGGAATTAGAAGTGTTTACATAGCCCAGCAGTCAGGGCAGTGAGGTTCAACCCCCGCCAGAATGCAAAGCCCAAGGTGCAGACTATGTATCTGCCTCCACGTGGTGTCACACAGCACTGCAATTGCTTTATATATTCTGGTGTAAACAACTATATTGCCTGGCTGCAGCCACTGAAAAGTACACGCATACTGTGCTATTCTAACTCTGCTAACCGCGGCAACAGAGCCGCAGACACCCTTAAAGAAGGGGATCCGCAGTGGCACACACAGCAAAGCGTGGCCACAGCACACACACGCTGCCCGCAGCACCCCAGGCGGCACAAGGCAAGACAGAAAAAGCTCCAAACCGCACTGGAGCCTACACAAAACCTAAAGCGTCAGCCCTTACACTTAAAAGAAAAAATATTAAAAGGACACTCTCCTCTCCGCAGATACAACCTCTCACTTCCAGGCTCCGCAGGCTCTGCCCGTTCCTACGGGACACAACCGCCAGGGCTCTGCCGCAGCACGGCCCGGCCGGGGCGTTACCCACGCCCTGCACGGACACCGAAAACTGCCCGCGCCCCGAAAACTGCCCGCGCCCCGAAAACTGCCCGCGCCCCGAAAACTGCCCGCGCCCCACCTTACCGCTGCGAGCGAAACCCCGCCCCCCGCCGGGGTGCCCCCCCCGCCCAATCCCATTCCCGCTGCCATGCCCATTCCCGCTCACCCGCCTCGCCTCTCCCTCGCTCTCCGCGCCGGCCGCGGCTTCTTTTCGAATCCGACCAATGGCGGCGCTCGGGGCCGCGCAGCCTCGTGGGAGCGGGGCGGCGCAAGGCCCGACGGGAGGTGTAGTCGCGGAGGGGTGGGGCTGCTGTGCCCTGGTTCGCCCTCCGGCGGGGTCGGTGCGCTCCGAGAGGGCTGTGGGGCTTTCGGTACTGCCGGGGCTCGGGGCCGCCGGGGCTCGGGGCTGCCGGGGCTCGGGCCCGGCCCGGCCCCGCGGCGGCGACAGCAGCAGCAGCAGCAGCATCATCCCGGCTGCCGCAGGAAGGCGCCCTGGCTCCGCCGGGCCTGCCCTCACCTGCCTGCAGCGGCCGGACCTCGCCTCCCTCCGGCGCGGCAGAAGGACGTGTGTAAGTTCAAACCTGTCAGCACCCGGGGTGGTCACAGCGGTGCTGTTTCCACGGGCGTTTTGCGGTCTGGTGATAAGCGGGATAACCGCAGTGGCGAGATGGAAGAGGCCAGGTGCCCTGCGCAAGCTGCAGGTGCCGTGTGTCGGGGCAGGGATCAGCTGAGGTGGGAAACACCGCCTGTAAAGTGCTTGTGCCTTTGTGGCAGGATAGACCCACCCTCATAAGACCTAAAATCCGATCAAGCTATCATGCAAGATCAACTGCTGGAGCCAGGGTGTTGTCTTGGTCTTAATTATGCTAAAACCATCCTACACACTTTGCTTTTAGAAGTCTGATTTAACAGATAAGCTGATAGCTGGCCTGTAATTGTGTGACTAGCAGTCAATCACTTTATGCTATAAAAGTCCAGTCCCCTCTCATGCAGTCAGGTTCTGACATAACCCTTCTTGGGGTGTGTGTGTGGAGATTCCTCCCTTGGCTGGGGATGCCCTCCAAGGATACTCCTGGAGGCAGGGAGAAAGCGATCTCCCCGCAAGTGTTTGTATGGGTGAGCTATATCAGATCTCTGCTTAATAATTATTTCTTTTTGCTAGGTTTAATTTAACTGTTTCAATAATTGCTTTGTCACAGTGCACTATTCTACTTTATACTGTATTATACTCTACCATTTGATTTTTAGTGTTTATATTGTGTAGTAAATAATTCTGATTAAGATTTTTCGTCTGTTCACCTGTTTGTTCATTTATCGTAATAAATAATTCATTTATATAAATATATCTGTTTTGCCATCATTAAAACCTGCGGGACAAAGTGGTTTAATCACACCTCTATAACTCCTTTAAATTTAAACCATTAACACAGTCCGAGGCTAAGACAGGATTCAGCCACACCTAAGCCCTTTTTTGAGAAGGAGTTTAGTAAGTAAGGGAGTCCTTTCTGTACCTCCAGACTCATCAGGAAGGCTTTGTTTTTTAATAACTTTGTCTAAGCCTTCCATTCCCACTGGCGACAGCCTTACCCCATGTTCCAGTCCTGACAAATGACAGCTGTTCTAAACTTAGTAAAGGACCTTTGTTTCAAACCTTCCCCAGGTCGAAATTATTGCTGGGTGCTAGATTTGCATGGTGGGCATTTGATTTCTTAATCAACAATGAGAGAAATCCTTCTCCTTTATTTTCAAAACAATGTCATAACACCAATCAGATCATTGTTTTCTAGAATGTCAGGGCATGGGAGTGTACAGGATTTGGTAATAAAAGTCACCATGAGTTTCTCTCAGAATCAGACAGAAATTCTTTGAAATTTAATAAGGTATGTCTGCCTGTTTTAAATTGAAATAAAAGGACAAGTAACTTGAAAGTAGTTAGTATCTGCCAAAACCAAACGTTTGTTTTTCATTTGAAGAAAAGAATGCCAGCAACACCAAGCAATTCTGTAAAGGAATAATTCCACACAGATCCTGTATCAGCTGCTTTGATGAGGTTGTCTTTAGGATTGAATTCCATCTTTCTTTAAAAAGAGGTTATGTCATATCAGTAAAATATGTATACTTGATTTCAGTTCAGATGTAGGCCACGTTGCAAGAGTTGGTCTGTTTTAACTGCAGAAAATGATGCAATGTTAAATTTGAAATTGTTTGCTAGCAAAACTGGAAAGTTCTTCAAGTCATTCTTTAAGACTTAGGCTCACTTTTTAAAAAGTATCTTGGTTTCTATCCTAAACAGAATTAAAACTACTGAACTTACCTAATGCCAAATCAACTTTTTCATACCAGGAGGAGACTGAGAATGATGCTGAAAGAAAGGGAAAAATTAGCTCCTGGAGTCAAACCTGACAGCTCTTCTCTTCTACTTGTTGGAAAGGAAAATTGAAGATCTTCTTGGAATATTTTGCAAGGGATATTCCTTAAAAGATTGGGTTCTATGTCCTGCAGAAAATGATTCTTGCTAAGCTGGGGCATAATAAAGGTCATGGTACAGGCAATATTTTCTTTGTGTGTGAATATTAGATTTCTAAAACTGTTTACATAATACTGCACGTTCTTACATTTTAATTTGAACTTCTTTCTCAAAGGACTACCATCAGCATACTGAAAGAGCAAACTAAACAACAATCTAACGTGTTCCTAGCCTCACACAAACCGTGATAAACAGAACATTAGGTCAGCATAACCAATCCAGCTTTCTTTGGAATGGGAGATGAAGCAACTTCATCTATGTACGTAAGCTTTATGACTTTCCACCAATATATTCTCCTTAAAGTGTTTTGTTCAAGGACAGCCAGTTGCAAAAAATATATCTGCTGCCAAAACAGCATTCAGAAACTCATTCACCCCTGAAATTTGATTACGTTTCTTTTTAAATTCTCTATAACTTGTGTAGCAAGTTGCCACTCCCAAGCGGAAAAGATTTCTATAAATGACTGTTACCATTACCCTTGGAAACTTGTATGTCTTTTATTTGGGATGGGATTCAGAAGTTGTGGATAGTCTGCTCATCCGAGTGATGAGATGATGTCCTATGAGACAGCATTTCTCAACTTGCTTTTACATCGCTGTCAGAAGTAATTAGAGACACGGTCAACTCTGCCCAGCATCCTTCAGCACATCTGAGCAGCAGCCAAACCAGAACTGGCTTCAGTTCCTTTGTACTCAACTCACCTTCCCCAGGGAATTAACGAAGTATTTCACTTTTCCCTCATCAGTCTTGGTTCTGCTGTGGTTCCCCATGCCCTGACAGCACTGCCTTCCCATCCTGGATGCAGGCCAAGTCCTTCTGCAGGGTTCGTTTGGGGCCGACTGGCAAGAACACTGCTGTTCGTTGTCACAGAGATGTCTTGGAGGAAAATGGTGCATTATGTAATCCTCCTGGTAATCTGCCATGCCAGTCCTTTTTAATCCCTATCTTTCAGGGCAGTTTGTGTTATTTATCCTTCTTATTTCCACAGCCTGGTGGGTGCATTTCCTTTAATTTTGTCCTGTATCCTCACTGCCCCACTGCCATCAGTTGCCTTCAGGGTGACGCTATTTCTAATGCACATACAGCTGATTTTATGAATTAATGACTTCACAGACTGTTCATTCGCTTATTTTTCTTTATCAAGGTAGGTATGTTTTCTTTTATCATCTCTTTTAAGCAATGAACTACTTCGAGTCTCATGGGTGCTCCCTGGCATGGCAGGCATTGGCCCAGGGACAGGTAGTGGCTTTGAGGCAGGGATATCTCAATGGTGCTGGGCAGAGAAGAGGTTTTCACATAATCTGGATCTTGCATTAGAGTTTTCCTATGGATTTCAAGTCTTTATATCCTTTGCTCATCAAATGGATAGTGTTGTTGATACAGAAGATGCAGTCCAGAAACACTGACTACTCAGGAAATGTTTTTTATGTATGCTGCTTTTATTTCATGAAGGTATTTGAACCCAAATTTTGCTTGGTTCTCTGAAATGCCTCCTCTTTCTTTCTTCTTTCTTTTTTTATTTCTAAAGCTGTGCCTAAGTTCTGCAAATGTTTGCATAATGTCTTTTTAGCTCCAAGTCTGAGACCAGGCCTGTTGCCATTCTTTGCTATGTGTGACACAGACAGTGTGTTAGCTCCAGGTTAAGAGCTGGAGATGCATTCCAGATCTTATTAGTAAAACTTTATTTCTCTCCATATGTTATTGATTCTTTCTCAATCATCCACAGAGCTGTATAAATACCAGCATGGGTAACCATAATTTAAAGGTAAAATCAAGGGGTTGAGTTTCCCTAAAATGAAGCATATGTTTGAGTTTTATTTCAGTTGAGGTTTCAGAAGTTTTATTTTAGTTCCAAGCTGCTTATGAAAATTCTTCAGAGTGTAAGAAATTCAAGCTTTAATACTTAGGATTACTTTTTAAGAATATTGTTTCTTTTTTTTGTAGTGTTATTTGAAATACAGGTTCTAAACAGCTGTCTTATGGTTTCAGAGCCCTCAGAACAGCCCCAGAAAATTTTACGAAATTCATTCTTACAAGTTACATTCTCAACTGTTGCTCTGCCAGCTTAGTAAAAACTTAACAAGATAAGTAAATTGGAACCAAGATATACATACCTACCAAGATATATCTAAATACATATCAGATATATAACTGATAAGCGAAGAAACTGAAAGATTTCCACTAAAGGAGGCTCTGTGTGTGTACATACGTGTATAAGTTCTTTTTAGAAGCCAAAAGACTGGACACTTCCTTGTCTCAAAAATATAATATATATATCCTCAAAAATATGTGGATCAAGAGCAAGAAGCTTACTGCTCAGAAAACATGGGCTAAATCCAAGGAGCAGACTATATAACAGTGTAGCTATTACAGTATTTCAGTGCAGTATTTCTCATCTTTCTGGCTCTGACACCCAAGAGAGAGCTTCTTTTATTCTTGCCAAGTGTCAGCCAGCTGTCTTGACCTCAGAAACCAGTGCTGTTCTCTGACATTATGTACCCTTCCTTGGAATGCCATTATGGCTTTGGGCACTCAGGGCTTCTGCTTTAACTCACGTGAAGATGTGATTGGGGAAATATAGTCACACCACTGACCTTCAGATGTTTTAACCTGAGTTTCCTGTGCAGCCAGTGGTAAGAAATGCTCAGAATGGATTCAGGCCTAAGTTAAACTCTTATTCTGGAAGTGCACTTGTGTTGCATGGCACAGCTAAGCAATAGAAGTGTAATCCAAATGACCCTCTGGAGGAACCTTGCTTTCTTCACTAGCCTCTTAGTTTAGATATCAATTTTCGGTAACATGGTTATCCTACAGCACGATAAAAGGGCAAGGAATGCACATTTAGAAAACAAATTTCTTAACCAGTGACTTATCTTTAAAGGACTTGAAAATAATGGTTCTTTGAGAATAGCAAATGGCCCAGGGCATTCCTGTTTTGCTGTGAGCTCTTTTTCTTTTTTTTTTTTTAAAGCTTATATTTTACTATATTACAGGCTGAGCATTGCCCAGCGTGTAGGAAAAACAGAAGGCAGAGAGTTTGATGCAACCTAGACATCTGCCCAGCGTAGAACAAAATCATACTCCTGGAAAAAAGAGCCTGTATTTGTGTCATGAAATTGGACAAAAGTGCTCTTTGCAGTCCTTGAAGAGAAAAAGTTTTGTTCATTCATAGGGGACCAGCAGATGAAAGATGATGAAAACTCATGAAGTCTCAGTTGCTTCTCAGAGGGTGGACTAATGAGCAGCTAATTTTTTTTAACACATTTTTATGCCATTATTTTCAGCCAAATCGGCAAAGTAGATTTATGTGGCCAAACAGATGCTGGAACAGCAGAAGAGCAGGTAGAAGTGCTACTGGGACAGAAGGCCAGGCTACTTCTCTTGTGTTAGGTAGTCTTAGATTGGCTAAATTGTTTGTGAAGTTACATCTTTGGCAGTTCTTCAGCAAGGGCTCAAATATGCAGGTGGTTGCCTGGATTGCAGTCTTTGGGCATAACCAGACTTGCAGAGTTAGAGATTATTTCCAAATGCAGTTCAACATCTTGTTCTCAATTTGATGCTGCCCTGCCTCATGTTGTCACAACATGCTGGAGTCAAGAATAAGCAGAGTTAGGAAACAGGTCAGCCCTCCTTACTGAATCTTGGGTCACAGCTGAAATCTGAAGAAACTGGAAGATTCCCACTGAAATGAATAGTGTTACCAAGTACTGGCTGATCTGATGCTTTGTAGTCAGAATAAACCCCATTTTGCCAGAAGATGTAAACAGCAAAATTTAATTGTTGCTAATTCAGTTTTGTGCATCTGAATTTTCCTTTCTTGTTGCAACAAATTATAGGATCTGACTGCAGATTTAGTCAGGTGCTTTTGTACAGTGTTGCCAAGTACTGCCACACTTCATCATATATGTGGGTGCACTGAAAAATACACACACATTTATAAAGCACCATAAGATCTTTCTGAGTGAATGGCAATATAAAGAGAAGATAATTATTCCAACATTTAATCCAGATTTTCTATATAAAGCACATTTTGGCATTGTGAAAAGAACCAAAACATTCTACAATTTTGGGATAAGAGAGGAGTCCTTTTTATTTTTAAGTATAGTATTAGTATAAAGTTAGAAATGAGTCATTCTCTAACTAATTTCTGACTCGGTGACTCATGCTCTTGGCAAACTACTTATCCAAGACAAGTGACTCAGAAATAGATGCTACTGGCTGTTGCTGTTACAACTAAACATGAGGCTTCATTTTGAATATAACAAATGTAGTTATACCCTGCAAATTATGCCACAAGTGCTGCTCAAGCATGTATTACACATGTACATTTCTTTAATCTGATGTTTTGTTTTCAGTTTTAGGTGGATGGTGTAGCTTCTGGGTGTCTAAACCAGATGTGGCCACCAAGAGTCTCAGCAGTGTACTTGGACCAGGAAAATCTAATGTGGTATGCATTTCTTTCTGTCCAGGAACGGTGATTTATTAAAGCCTCATCACATGAGCATTCCTCTGAATAAACTTTTCACCTCAGAGTTCTTAATAAATTGTTTGAATACTATTGAGAACACTGATATGGGAATGATGGGAAGATTCATGCCGTATTTTCTTGGGATGGATATGATACCATATTGTTGCCTCTAACCCACTCTTTCTGTTTCGTTTCTTTGTCTTTCCTTGCTCTCCTCACTCCACCTTGGCTGCAGTTTATAAGGTACTATCACAATGCAGGTCTGATCTGATGAAACCACAACTAACGCCAGTGCCTTCCTATAAAGGGAAGAGAACACAGACTATAAACTTGGGATTTCTGGCCTGTTATTAGGTAAGTCTGTTACTCATCTTCCCCTTTCACCCCACTCAGTTGCCTTTGTTCCTCTTCTTCCTCTGTATCATTAATTCATATTGAAGTGCAGTGTCACTGGTTACTGGGAACGCAGTTTCATTTGGCTATACATACACTCTTCCCTAAAGAAGTCACGTGTTGCCTCCCTGTTGGGTGTTCATCACGCAATGAAAATATGAAACACAATCTTATTTTAATAGTTCTGAATGATTTTCAGCTGAAGCAATGAAGAATAAAGTCTGGCATATTTTAGTGAGATGTTCATGTTTATCAACTATGATTTTTAAATTGAGATATTAAATTTATAGTAACATTAGAAATTAATCATGTCCATTGCAGATACTATATAGCCTTATTCTTATAAAGTAGGCTACTTGCCAGTGTAGCTGAAATTATTCCTGTACTGAGACAGGAGAATGTCTTAAGAAAGCTGTGTTGAGTAGTAGTTTCTATTCTCATCATTTTGTTCAGTTTTAAATATAACAAACAACGGATGAAATAACTATTGACGTAGAGAGTAACACAAATCATGTCAAACAAGGACTTCAAACACTGTGCTTTGAGGTCAGTTACCTGTGTGCTTGGAACTTTGATCACGCTGGTAACGGCCAGATGACACAACTTGTGTGGATGTACATGCAAAGATAAATAGGCAGCTGTTCACTGAATATTACAAGCAGAACAGCAAAACATCAGTAAAGTGAAAATGTGTGTTTCTAATAGGCTCAAGGAACTTCAACAAAGGAGGATAATACTGATGAATTAATTTGCTGAAACTGCAAGCAAGGGGTTTTGTTTGTTTGTTTGTTTTTAAATTTAAATGGATCCTGTTTTCAATAAGCAGCATGAAGGAGGAGTCTTTCCAGAGCCCTGCCATAAGAAATGGAAGACGGCTTGTCCTCTGTCTGATGAAATGTAAGTTCAGTTGCTAATCAGCCTACCTAAAGGACTGCTAGATTAATAGCCAGTTTTGCTGAAAATACAGCTTCTGGGGAACTGAAGCTGTTCCTTAAATCTGTGAGTGAGAGAAGGGGGAATTTTGGTAAAAAAATTAAGATAGACTTACGTTTGAAAATCATCATAATTTCAGATTTCCATTTCAGCACTGACCCTACTAGGCAAACGAGTTAAAAATCTGAGAATGACTCTGGAATTCTGCTGCTAAATTTTCCAGTTGAGGGGCATGAGTATTTCAATTTCTGATTTGGGTCAAACTGATCCAAATACAGATTTCAGTTTGAAGGTGAGACCTGTCTGCAGGTCCTTCCTTTGTGAGTTCTCACTACTTTTTGTTTTATCATTGTTGCTTTTATTTCTTTAAATGAGAGAAGAGAGGAACAGTTATTTGCATTTTGTGAAGGGTCTGAAGATCTGTGGGTACAGAGCACTACGTAGTTCCAAAGTATTTAAATTTAGAGCTATGTTATGTCTACTTCCTTTTTCCTTGTATCACTCTGTACTGTGACTGAAGTCAATCTGCTTATAATCAAATCTAAACTTGGTTGGTGATTAGGGTGGAGAACTGCGGGATTTTTGTTTTAATCACAGACTTTTTAGTTCACTGAAATTAGGATTCCAGCCTGATTTCTCTCTGCAGGAAAGATGTGCTTTTTTTGTATGTTTTTTTCTGAGGGTTTTTTTGGTTCATTTTTCACTGATCGTTTATCTTTGCTATTCCAATGAAAGTATTCATGATGTGTCAATCACCGGTGCTCTTTGCATTTGCCTCAAGATATAGGAATTAATCTCTAAAAATTACTTTGTTTATGTATGTATTCTTTAGTTTGTTCTGGGAGGATCTGAGGTTTGAAAACTGTCAATAATAATGGACGTAATAAATCAGACATCTTTTCTTGGTTTAGGTTTTTAGGTCACACATATCAATTTCAGCTTATATCAGATTGCAGTTGTGCCTGTGAATGGAGACTAATGTCATATCATTTGCAGGTATTCTGTTATTTGCAGTCCATGACCACTGATGCCTTATAACCACTGCATCGGTATTTTTCTCATACCCTCAATAGCTTTATCTGACAGGGTAGCTGTACCTTTCTGATTTATGTGCTTGTTCTGCTTATTTTTTATCTGTTTGTTTATTTGTTTAGTTTTAAAATTTTGTTTGTTTGTGGGGGGTTTGTTTGTTGTTTTGTTTCCCCCTTTCCTTTTAAGAGGAATATCACCTTTGGTATATTAAGTAAATTTTATAAATGGAGAGAAAGCAAATCAGTTAGTGCTTACTACTTTTAGAGCAGTCAGGCAAAAAATATGAGGGATAGATGTCTTATCTGTATCAGTTCTGTTTTCAGTGAATATAAAAGGGTTTTCTAAACAAAAGGAAGTATCTGTCTCCTCTTATGCAGGAGATACACAATGCTTTTGTTTTCTCATTCTATGTGTGACATTGCTGGCACCAAAAGAAACTGTAGCTTCTTTATCTGACTTCCATCGGAAAATTAAGGATAAATACAACCAATTTGGTTAGCAGTGTTCATGAGGTCAAAGACTGATTTACCATTTTGGGTTGAAAAGAATAATAAATGGACTTTCTATGTGAGTGCCAAAGTAATGTCCCAGGGTATTCCAGGGACAAGATAATACAAAATCTTTGTGCTCCATGGCACTTGGCATATATGTTTCTTAGACCCTTTCAGGTTAATAATTGTTTAAAAGAACTTGTTTTGAAAACCCATATAGTATCTTTGAGACTTAAATTCCCATTAGACCAAGTGTGTGTTTGTATTAGTTATGTTTTGTTACAAGAAAACAAGTATTTTGGTGATGCTAAGATTCCTGCAATGAAATACAAGTTGCCTCCTATGCAGATGAGACCCTCAAAGTTATTTTCTATTGCAGGGTTTTTTTCACCATGTATCTAATGAAAAGATGGAAGTCTATGATTATAGTTCTGGTATTCCTTATTTGCATGTACATAGTCTCTATTGATCTTGTGAAAACCTGAAAGCTCTAAATTGGCCTCTTGAACAAAACAAAATGGATTGCATGGAACAGACACTTCACTGTAATATTTACTTCGAAAGGTCACTAATTCCAGAAATATTCAGAAGATACTACTATGGCAAACCTATCCAATGTTAGCATAAGGTTGCTTCCCTTCTTTGTTACTGGGTAGTTGGAGCCTTTAGGAACAGAGTTGTCATTTATAGCACAGCCCATTCCTACACAAGACTCTCATTCTTTGCAAACACGGATAAAAAAGGTATTTTAAAAAATATTAGCACTAGAGTATTATTATCTGTGGTTTCAGCTTCATCTCACAAGGACACATTAAATGTTTTTCAACCTAAACAGAAAGGTCAGAAAGCACAGTCATAATTGTACTGAAGTTTTAACTCCAAATGAGTTGTGGTGTTTGGACTTAACCATGTGCTTAAATCCTCATCCAGACATACACTTTCCTGCTAGTGGAGAAATACTAAAGGTGTGGCGTGTTTCTGTTTAACTCTGATTCCCAGTCCTGGACTATTTTAGAAGAAGGAAAATAAAACCTCTATGTCCTTTTGATACTCTAGTGGACACTGTATTTCCTCCTGAGTTAGAGGAGTAAGCCAGTTCTGTCTGCAATGTGTCTAGCTAGTTCCAAGAGATGCCTTTTTTTCCTCTTTCATGCACAGGCATAGGAAGTCAAGTTCTCTGTTGTTACCTGTTTCATTATCATTAATATTCATGTGAATTTCATGTCAGCGTTTTTAAGCTCTGGGAGTACAGACCGGTGCAAGTAAAAAAATCTCTGTGCAGCTGACTACTGATGGTGGAACCAGTTTCTCCTCTTCAAATGTGGCAGTGCTGAATAAGGAATAGAGAGTCCGTCGTACTTGTTAGCCATTCTGTCTTTCAAAGTGCTTGATTTAAAACTGTTGCTTCCCTCCTGATTGCATTGTGAAGGACCACATAAAAATGCTGAGTTGAAAAGAAAGTGAAGACATTCAGGCAAGCAAAACCAGTATGTATAGATACATGAGGATAATTGTGTGTGGGGGACCAGTCAGGAGCAAAGGCCATTGTTTTCTCTAACAAATGCTCTGCCACTTGTTGCAATAGTTTTTTTTTATAATGATGAACAGTATTTCTCAATCAGTGGTTTGTGAACTTGCATGTTTTCCGATTACATTTTGTATATTTAAGTTTGATAGTTAAAGATAAGCAGCAGTACACTGAGCCAAATACTTAGGTACAAGATAGATTTGATGGGGGCAAAGGAGAGTGTATTTGAAATGAAGTTTTTAGCTTTTTTACATACCTAATAGTTTGAATCCATTAGCAGTTTGTTTGGGGTTTTTTAAAGCTCTTTGCAGAATAGAAACTATGGCATGAGGAAAAAAAGAGATTATTTGCCTCCAACACCTACTTTATCTTCACAGGCTGGTACTCCTAAGAAATAATCATGGACTAGATTTTAAATGTTACTAATTTGGTGAGTTTTATTTGAAATGTCTAAATTAAGGCACTTGGGTTTTTTGTTTCCTATAAAAGAAGAGCACCAACAGCTCTGCCAGTGATCAGCTAAAGTTGTGGAGAGTAAGTGTAAATTAAGGTAATTGTGTAGTTGGACATTGAGATATTGGCAGGAAAGGCTTTAGAGGGGAAAGGTTATCACTGCTTTGTGACTGCTGCATGATTTTTTTTCAGCTGGGATGAAAGACGGCAACCACAATCTCTAACCTCATCTCAGAACTGCCAGAGGATAACTGTAGAAACTACTTGGACTGCTGCAAAGTCTGGCCACAGGGGTGGGCAGGATGGTAAGACCAGACTATACCTGTGTACTCTTCTGACTGTTGTTCTTAGTCTTGGCTATTGCTGTTAGATGTGTAAGTCATTTCTATTACATGGGCAGATAGTGATTGGACAAGGGGGAACAGTTTTAAACTAAGAGAGGAGAAATTTAGATTAGGTGTTGTTAGGAATAAATTCTTTACTCAGAGGATGGTGAGGCGTTGGAGCAGGTTGCTCAGAGAACTTGCAGATGCCCTATTCCTGGGAGCGTTCAAGGCCAGATTCACTGGGGCCCTGGGTAACCTAATCTGATAGTGGCCTCCCTGTACATGGCAGGGCTGTTGGAACTAGGTGCTCTTTAAGGTCACTTCCAACCCAAATCATTCTATGATTCTGTGTCCTAGTCCATTCAGCATTCCATGTAGCATTCAAACTGCCTTGCCTGGACACCAAGCAAGGAGATCTAGGAGACATAGGAGATCTACCTATGCTGTGTTTTTCATCATCAGAGGGAAAGAACATGTCTCGTAAGGGCTGTTCAGACTGCCAGAGCAAAGTTCCTGCTTAGACAGAGTATCTTTTTCTGTGTTTCTGTCCCTTGGTGACAGTGAGGAGGAGATGACCTTCAACTCTGCAGGGCTTTTCTTCATAACATCAACAGGTCTTCTTTAAGTTTATGCCCTTCAGTTTGTGCCCTTCATTTCCTCTGTCATCTGCAATAAGTTTCCCCTCTCAGATGACTTACTATTTGAGGAAAGCATAATTCTCATGTTAGCTAGCTGTTGTCATAGTAAGGCTTCCTTGGCTTTCCTGTGATCACACCAATAATACTAGAGGCCTTTGGGTCCCTTTTGTCATTGCATTTTCCAGATAAGAATTTTACACAGTTTTAGAGCTGTTTTGCCCCATTTGATTTATACATCTATGACTTGTCATTATATAGTTATATTTGAATGCTGGTCTTCTAGTCCTGCAATTTATGAGAAAAAAAGCTTTAAAAAAACACGTGTCTACCAAAGGTACTGTATAAACCAAAACAGTTTGGGTGTTTTTTCCCAGTTCTAAACAGAAGGAAGAAATAACAGACTCCTGGACTTGGTGCTTTCCATTTGATATGTTTGGTATGTGAATATACCTAAAACAAATCAACAGTATCTGATTTTTTGCAAGGAAAGTTCTTAATAGTTTATATTAATTTATTATGCTGTACTGTATTTGCTTTATTTTCAAAGAGGAGAAATTGAATAAAAACTAGTGTGCTTGTCCTGCACTGTAGAAACAGGATAAACATGGAAGTAATATGAGTAGAATATAAACAGGAATGGCAGAGTGCCAGTAGCCACTTGAATGTAAATCTGCAGGCAGCTCTACCACAAGTTTGTTTCATTGCACTCTTTGCATTGCATAATACAGTTTGTGTGGTTTGAGAAGAAACGTACATGCATCTCATTACCACTGCTCTCCAAAATACGCCTGAAGCTTTATAGCCAGCTGGCTTTGAATTACAGTAACACCACTGGTGCTCTGTAAGATCTTTTTTTTTGTTGTTCTTGTGTCATGGAATTACATGTGGACTGCACTTGTTTGATGCTTATTTTAGCTTAGCCTTAGACCAAGACTATGGAAGTCCCATGGAATGAGGAAGGAGTAGCTAATCCTCATAAGTTCCTAAAAAATTTCAGGCCAAGTTGCCTGATGACAACGTATCTGAAAGGGTGGGGTAATTTCCTTGTTTTTTTCGTTTTCTAGGTGGGGTTTTTTGGGGTGTTTGGTGTGGGGTTTTTTGTTTGGTTTGGTTTTTTTTGGTGGGTTTTTTTGTTTTGTTTTTTTGTTCCAATGGTTTTGAAATTGTGAAGGCTAGACCATAGCACTTTTGATCCCGTGGACAAGTATCTTAAGTATAAGGTAGTCAGTAGTTTGTTGAAACTGACTCCGAGATTTAGGGAATTGCAGCCTTGCCCTCTGGGTTTATAAACAAATAAAAAGTGGTGATAGAAAGCTGAGTGTCTGAAGCACAGGCAGGTATGGAATAACCCATGGAGTGTTTGCTGTGCAAATGTCTTAAATGCAGTGAGTCAGTACAGCAGACTTGTTCACTCTTCTGAGTCCATTTGTGTACTGGATTCTTCTGCATACAATGTGTTTGTAGTCCTTTCGCTGCCAGATTGCTGGTTTACAGTGAAATATATGGGAAAATATGTTGAAATAAACAAGTAGTTTCCACCTACTCCAGTTCAGAAAGCCAGTAATACTGAGTAAACATTAATTTTGAAAGAACTGGAATAATCCTTAGTATTGTTTGTCAGTATTGTACCTAGATTCTATCTGGATTGCCGTCTTGCAAATTAGACTGAAAACTGGCAACAGGATTTGTTTAGAAAGTTAGAGTAAAAGAAAGAGAAAAAATTTTCTTTAGTTGTCCCATTAGAAACTGAATTTGTAATACATGCCATAACTTCATGGACAGAGATTTTCCACCTAGTTCTTGATTTGCAGCAATTGAAATATGTATAAAGTATATAGAAGGTAATATAAATGGATGTAGGGTAGGCAATAACTTACTGAACATGTATATGTGGTATGAAGACAAGGGAGTGCGGTACCTCTTAAAACCAATACCTGCTTGCAGCCAGTTGTGTTGTGTTGTCTGTGATGTGTTGTCTCGAAAATAATATCAGTGAAAACCCAGCAGACTCTGACGGTTGAACCAACTACTCAGGACAGTTTATTGGTTCTTTTTTTCTGTTTTGAGGATGTGACATTATTACTTCTGTCGTATTTCTTCTGGATTATTTTTTCTACGATGTTCCAGGTTTTCAAATATTAAGTATAATGTTAAAGCCTTCACATACCAGCCTAGCTCTGTGCAGAAGAGCATGGGCTCTTCCCATCATTACATCAGGCAGTGAGTTCATAAAATTGGGTGCTGTGGTCCTACCTGTGGCTCACAGCTGGTGCAAATTAGGCTGAACAGTTCATTTTCTCCAAGTTTCAGCTTTATTAATTAAAAAGACTCATGTCTTTTGCTCCTGAATGCCAAGTGGATTACACTGTAATTTGCCTATGCCCAAAATAAGCAATGCTATATACACCTGAGGACATGAGATTCTTTCATTTTAAATCATTACAGATAATACATTAAACATACTCTAATCTTATTCTCTTTTACATTCTCATTTACAATGCAGAAGATTTGTGAAATCAAAACTGAAGAGTGTACGTAAGCCCCTTTTAAGAGCTCCTTCCAAAATTAAACAAGTGTAAACAAAAATAGTGTGAAAAAGACAGTATTTTACAATGCAGAAATCCATTCATGTGATATTCATAAGTACAAGAGGGAAATTGTTTTGATAAAGCAGCACCTTGGTTTGAAACAGTCTTTCTACAGTGGAAGGTTTGGAAAGCATTTATATCCATTCCTGCTGGACAGCTTATGCGATCAGGAAAACTTACACTCTTAGAAATTAATCTGTCCCTGTATATAAAGCCTGTCACTTGATTTGGACAGTCTTTATCATTTCACTGCTGTAATATTTTCTCTAGCATTATCTGAGGTGACATTTGTTGTTATATGCCATTGGTCTGTACTCCCCCTGAACTTGTCAGTGATTTGGATCATATCCTAACAGTATTTCCTGACCCACTTCTTCCATGCAGTACAGTCCAGTCCACTTCTATCTGGGGCATAATTGTGCGATATTTACAGCAAAGTATTGGGGAAGTATTTAATTAGAAATAAAAGATTGGAAAGAACCTTAAAAAGATGTCCTCTCCTTGCTGCAAGTCTGGATCAATTCTGCCTAGACTGTTCCTCACAAATATTTAACTTTTCTAAATACTTGTCACCAGTGGACAGTTGAGTCTTCCAGTTCAGTCTAATGGTTGTCTAACCTCATGCTAGAAAATGTCTGCCTCCAGTGTAAAGTGAATTTCCCTAACTGCACTTACGACTTAGGAATTTTCTTGTTTCTCAGCAACTGTGATGTATTTCCTTTGCTGCTACCTGTTCCAGAAGTGAATGACCCTTCAAATCTTTCATTTCATAGACTAAAACTCGATGCTTTTATTTAATCCTTTGTTAGTTATTCCACAAGTGTTTTAGAAGCCTAAATCTGTACACAATACTTGAAACAGGTACAGTATTCCATTGCAGAGTTAATGGAAGGACTGCTCTCCTAGCACAGGGAAATTTCAGTGTGCAATTAAAGGTTCACTTTCTTTTTTTGGAGTAAGGTAAAGTTGCCACTCTTTAGCTGAGATACAGTAACTACTCATGTGTCTGCTCCCAGCAATTGTAGGTTAAAACAGACTTGCAGGAATGGTCCCAGGTTCTGCATCTGGCTGGCCGTATGTGCAGTCAGTTTCTGTGTCAGGGACAGAGAAGGGGACAACTGTTATCAGCTGAGGACAATGGCAGTGAGGATTCCCCATGCCCTGAGAGGTCTGACTTGATAAGTAAAGGTCACAAAGTGTACCCACCCAGCTGCCTAGCACTGCCAACAAATGGCATGAAGGTCTGTGCCATTCCAGGCAGCACCCTTCAGCTTTGTAGTTTAAACATGATTAGTTAAGTTAGGGAGTTCTCAAAGAATTTCACTGTTTTGGAAGCACTACAGCTCCTTCTAGCAGTAAATGTGTGTAGCCAGTCTTCCTTCCTACCCTTTTCAGTGCAATTAGTTTAAGGCTGGCAATTACAGCAAGTGCTTATGCATTAGGGTATGAGTAAAATTTTAAAGAGTTTAAATCATCTTCAGAACATCAATTACAGGGTTTTAGGAAGAAAATTTTCCTTTGTTCTCAAATACTCTTTCTTCATTTTCTCAGCTTGATGCGTATGTGTTTCTATTGCTTGCTTCCAGTTACCTAAACATAATGTTCTTGTTGCAGACAAGTGGAGAGAATGTCATGTAACCTCTCATGAAGCAATTTCTTCTGTAGGCAGTTATCATAGCTCTTCATTCTTGGTAGGTGTTCTACAGTGGAGGGCCCATGTCCTGTACTAATTCTAGGTGTAAGGAGGAGCTATTATGGGACCTATTTTTACTTAAAGGACAACTGTGCATGTAGTGACTGGCAGTTTGTATAAAGAAATGACCTTCACATGCACCGAAAAATTCAATTAGTGTTTCTTTTCAAGTATACACATTGACACCACAGTACAGCTCCCCCAGTTTCATTTTATTTCCACTTGATATTTGGTACATTTCATTCAGAAAATGTGTCTTTACACTTGGATGTCTCAGTGGTCAGGGAATAAATCACAGTCACAAGATTATCAGTGCTGCGCAGGGAAAGCCAAGATACTAAAAAAAAAAAAGCATGAGGTCGAACTCGTTCAAGGTCATACTAGTCCCTTTAAGCTGTTGACTGGCACGTGATAATGTAGACAAAAACTTGAACGTTGATGCCGATGTACGAATAACTTAGTGTGAGGTACGAGGTGTGCCTGGGCAGTACGAGGAGAGCAGGGAGGCCTCCGAGACACAGATACCTGAGTCTCGAGCGTGCGTCAGGGCACGCCGAGGCGAAAATGACACCGCAGCCGGTCCCAGGGGACCGAGCAGGGTCGCGGGGCCAGCTCGCCCCGCAGCTGTACCGGGGGCAGCTCGGGGGGCGGCCGTGCCCGCCCGCTCCCGCTTCTCGGCGCGCTCCCGCGGCTGCCGGCGGAGCCCGCAGGTGCGGGGCGCGGCGCCGGGAGCGCGCACGCTGCCCGGTGGGGGGGTCGCCGCGTCCCCGGCGAGGGCGGCGGCCGCCCCTCTGCAGCGCTGCGGGCAGGACGCGTGCGCCGTGCGCCGGGGGGGGCGGGCGCCGCGTCCAGCGCACGGGGCTGCGGGCACGGGCACCGGCATGAGCGGAGCCTCCGCCGCGCCCAGCCGGGGCTGAGCCGGCACACAAAGGGGACAGGCGGCCGCCATGGGCGAGCGGCTCCGCGCTCAGCCCGCCGCCCCGGCGGGGCCGCCGCCGCCCGCCGCCGCCTCCTGCTCGCTGCTCGGCGGGCTGCTGCAGAACGGCTTCCACCCCTCGGGGCCGCCGCTGAGCAACGGCGGCTGCGGGGAGGCGCCGCACCCGCTGCTGCTCCGCCCGGAGCTGCCGCCGCTCAGCCACGGCTCCCCGGCCAAGAAATGCAGGCTGCGCCGGAGGGTGGACTCGGGCCGGCGGCACAGGCCACGTAAGTGATAACCGCGGGGCTCTAGGAGCGGCGCCCGCCCGGACCCCTCCCCTCGGCGCGGCGCTGCCGCAGCTCGGCCCGGCGGGGCTCGGCGCTGGCCCCGTGTCAGGCGGGTCCTGCGCCGCCTTCCTCCTTCCTTCCTTCCTTCCCTTCCTCCCTCCCTCCTTCCCTGCGGAGCGCCGCCCGGCCGGGGCTGGCGGCCGCCCGGCTCCGCTCCGCGCCGCGGGCGTTCCGCCCCCGGCGGCCGCCGGGAGGGCGGAGCGAGGGCCCCGCGCGGCCAATGCGGCGGCGGCGCCCGGGCACGGCC
>JAYRBT010000178.1:18837730-18890012 GCA_036023395.1 Myiotriccus ornatus | reverse complement strand
GGGCACGGCCCCGCTCCGGCGTGGGCCGGGCCCGCCCGGCGCCAATGGGGCGGCGGCGGGCGGGGCGCGGCGGCCCCGCACAAACGCGGGCGGCCGGCGGGCGGCCGCTCTTCGCCCAGCGGCACCCAGGGTCCTGCCGGCATCTCCGCCTCCCCGCCGCGCTCATGAAGCTCATAGTGCACAAGCAGCACTGTAAGTAACGCGGGGCCGGCGTCCCGGCGGGGGCGATCGGGGCGCTCTGGAGCGTGGGAAGGCTCTGCGCGCTCAGTCGGTGCTCGTATTCCGAACGTTGGTAGAATTAAGAAAGGAGTAGATCGGGGAACCCAGGGCAAGCTATTCCGACTGGGGAGAAAATATATTGCAAACACGTTAAATTTGTAATATGTTTCTCAGAAGCGTCTCCTGTGCCTTTTGGTTAGTTGGTTTGGGAGGTGTTAGTGAGCTGGCTGTCTATTTTCAGGCTTGGTTTTAAGGCTGTGAAATTCAAACACCCATATTATTTGTAATATGCTTAATTTTACACGATTTGTTGATTAATAGTTTTACTTACTTAATCATAGCTAACTTCTTACTTGTAAGTATGGAGGTATTGAATAATTCCATAATAAACTCTAGAAGTAAAACAATCTGATGGAAGAAGTACTGAATTTCTTTGCACTCTCACTTTGCTAGCCCTTCAAATAAAGGCAACAAATGTTTGCTTCTTTGTTAAAAGTTCAGCATGTTCCAAAAAGGATAATCAGGGATAGTCAGAATCACAGCTGCCCACTGCCAAGACTTAAAGATGTTTCTACTCTGTAGGAAATAATGTGCATTCAGCTACTCTGGTGTTTTTTTTCTTCGTTTTGAAATGAATTTTAAAAACTTGTCTGTATAAGCAGAACAAAGTACTCAGAAACAGCCTTGAAGAGCTGCAGCTTTCCCAGGACTACATATTAGCCAGAGCCTTTTCTGGCTTTTTAAATGTTTTTGCTCAGCTACACATACCACTTTCCCTTAGAATGTTCTCTGATTGATTAATCATGTAATGCTTGCATTACCTGTTGATAGTTAATTTAGTCTTCTATAAAATTTAACATATCAGTGACCAGATCATTCTCTGTCACAAACTGGTTTTGTAGTCTTTGACCAGCTTCACATTTTCATTCATGAACAAAACCTGCAGAACTTGGACGAGGGTATGTTTTGATTTGGTGTAACTAAGAAGAGTCAGCACTTGCATATCAAACTCTCCATAATAATAAACCCTATTTTGAAGCAAAGAATAAAGCTTTTAGATATTCATGTAATCACTTGATTGCGAAAGAATGAGGATTTTGGGTTTTCCATCCCATCTTGAGGGAAAAAAGAGCCCATCAGAGTTGTAGGTGACTGGCTCCATTGCCCAAGATGCATGACAACTGACTCTTCAGTTGGGGGGTTTTCATGAAATGACAATAGAAACAGCAAGTGAGGGAAGTGGTTTGTAGAACTATTTTGTAGGCAGTTTCTTTGATGATTAAAATGCATGAATGCTTCAAATATACTTTTAAATTTATATAGTTTATTTTTAACTAGAATAAATTTGAAATTATTAGTTGTGCAGGAAATTATGACAGCACATTGTCACCAGCTTTAAAAATTCACTGAATTATTACTCAAATTGTTCTGGTACTGCATAGGTTTCCACTGCATCCTGCTCTAGTGAATACTACATAGTACCATTTTACTGGTTTGTTTGGTTTTTTTAATCTGGGCCTTTGCAGATGTTTGTTCAGTGCTTAAGGGCACATTGCAAAATGAAGTGCAGTTGCCACATGGCATATGTGACTTCAGTATAGATTGTGGGGTTTGCTTTGTGTGATGGAGAAGATAATTAGATAATTGGCATTTCCCAATATTTCAGCAAATGAAACCTATGTTTCTGCAGCAGTTATTCTTTTAAACCCTTATGCTTTCTTGATTGTTTTTACTTTCTGACAAAGTGAGGTAGAATTCTATATTCCCAAATCTTCTTCCCCTCTGAGAAGGGAAGATTCCCTGTGAAACCAGTGTACTTTGCTGACAAGCCTGCGGTGAGAGAAGACTCACCTAGTGCTGCTTCTGCTGAGAATCTTGCCTTGGTTTTTGATTTAGTTTAACAAGACGGGTTGTCAAGGGTATTAGACTTGTGTCAGTTTTGTGTGGATAAGTTTTGTGTCAATATATGTGGATGGTCGTGCCTACATAACAAACAGCTTTGTGCTTTTGGGTTTGAATTTTTTGGGGGTTTGTTTGGTTTGTTTGGTTTTTTGTTTGTTTGGGGGGTTTTGTGTTTTGGTGGGTGGTTTTTTGGTTGTTTGGTTTGGTTTTTGTTGGTTGGTTGGTTTGGTTTTGTTCCTGTTTTTGGGGTTTTGTTTGTTTTAATGTTTTGGTTTTTTCTGATGAGGAGGTAGACATTCAGTAAGCCCTTTCTGCTGAAGATTAACTGGAAGGCTTCACCTGATAAATGTACATGATTTATTTAGCTCTAGCTTTGTAAGGTTTGAAGAAACTTCCATTACTAAGCAGATATAATTAATTTTTTTACTTACATATTCTGGTTTTTTTCAAAATAAAAAAAAATTGTCCATTATATGTATTTTTATAACTGTATAAAACAGGAAGAAGTAATTGAAAAAGATATGTAAGCTATTATCAGTTTCTCTTTTAAAATAAAAATCAGTTTTCAGAAGCTGGGAGAATACTATGCTGTTTTATGTGTGTCTCTTGATTTTTTTTTTCCCCTGCTACTGTTCTTGGCTCTCTCACCTCTTCCAGATCCAATGAAAAAAGTTCTTAGACCATCAGGGTCAAGTAATGCAAATGAAATGTAAATGAAGTAATAGGATTTCAACATATGTTTGCTCAGAAAGAAAAGCAGCTGAACCTAAGATATTTAATCTGAGATATTTATGACTAAAATATCAGAGTATTGATACCCCCATTCAAATTACTGTTAAAAAAATAGAGATACTGTGTCTTATTCGAGGAAATACAGGTCTTGTAAGAGAGATGTATGAGCTAAAACAGTTTTGGCCAAAGAAGAAGCTGCTGCAGGTTGGTCATGAATAAATCTAGGGCCCAGGTAGAAAGAAGAAAGTTCTAACCAGAAGGATTCAGGCACAACCTATTTATAAGAGTTGAGGAGTAAAAAGATTCAGCTAACCTTATGTGGTAGTTGTTTAAAGGTGTGAAAAGGATTACCCTTGGTTATCTTCTTAATGGGGATAAATGTTACTTGATGACCTAGGACTTCCCTTTCATTCTTGCTTCCCCTGAGCTCTTGTCTGTGAAGACAGTGTTGTGATTTAATATTTACTTTCCACATGCCCTCCTTATATCCTTATATTGTAAGGTAATGGTAAGATTTTTAAAAATCCCATGTGTTGAAATCTGAATGTAATAATGCCTTGTTGAAATAGCTTGATAGGTTCATACTCTT
The DNA here is from genome assembly GCA_036023395.1 of Myiotriccus ornatus. Taxonomy (NCBI): domain Eukaryota; kingdom Metazoa; phylum Chordata; class Aves; order Passeriformes; family Tyrannidae; genus Myiotriccus; species Myiotriccus ornatus. Next base: position 18,886,570 of record JAYRBT010000178.1, on the reverse strand, counting down.
GAGAGTTGATGCAGAAACTAGGTAAAATGTGTCATGGAATTTCTCATGAGTGAACCTTTGCCCCAGTTAGCACAGCTGTTGGTGTGCATCAGATTACCCAGTTATGCAATGCTGTAGATACCTTCTGTTTGCATTGTCACATGCTTCTGTAGCTATATTTTGGACTAGTACAGATTTTTATCTCAAGGTAACAAACCAGTAAGTAGTTATCACTTACATACAGGTTATTAACATAAAATAAATTCATTTTCTTAAGAAGATAAACAGAATCTTTGATTTATGCTAGTCTCTTAGGAAAACATGGATTGTACTGAAGCTGGGACCTCAAAGTAGATTTTATGGTGTTATTTTTTATGACTTACTGCTGTGTAGCAATACAGTAGAATAGTTCTGTTTTCGCCACAGTAATAGTTTCTATTGATTCAATAGGTATGTTGCATACCTGCTTCTGAAAAGTGAGAAATCAGCTTATGAGCCTCATCAGACAATTTTAGTTAAAAAGTGCATTTTTTTAGATTGTGAAAGCGTTTCTGAAACATATCCATTATCTTAATTGCACATAGTAAATCATACAATTTTGATTAACTGCCATCAGCCCAAGATGTGCGTGTGATGGAGTTTACTTTCCCCTCCTTGCTTTCCTGGCTTTTTATAATTCAAGAAACTGGATGTTTATTCAGGTTATCAATGAAATGCTGGACTTTCAGTTTAAAACAAACCAACAAAAAAACACAAACAACCCAAAACAATAAAAAACCACCTCCACAATTTTTCTCCAATTTCCCCTCAAGTCTGCGGAGACCTTATCTATACTTTTCTTTCTTTCATACCCCCTGGTTGTAGTACTGGGGGCTCTGATAATTTTGATGGCCTCTGAATCATCTTATTCCATGTATTCAGAGAGGGAGCAAAGCCCAGGAGCACCTTCCAGTCTGCCTGCACGCTCCCATGAGCACCTCATTCAGTGGCTTCAGGAAAGCTGAAGTGTATAGGTACCAGCTGAGATGAATTATCTCAAGATACTGAAAAGAACTGATGGTGTTTCAGTTTTGGAACATAGTAACAAAAGGTACATGAATATTTTTTTTAAATAATCACTAGAATACAGAAGTGTGTTTACTGTCACTCCAGTTGTACAGAAGTTATGTGAATTTCAGGAACCTCGAGACTTGGTTTTTTGTCCTAATGGGTCAACCAATCAAGATAGTTGGAGTTTTTATTGCAAGTGATTCCAACAGATAGTTGGTTCTAAAAGCTGTGAAGAAAACTAAGCTGCTGTTCTGCATAACTGAAATACCTGCTTTTGCTGACTGATCTAGGGCTCTTTATTTATGCTGAAGAAAACTGCTGCTGTTCTAAAAGCAAAGTTTCTGTCTTTCTGCAGCTCTCCAGTTGGCTCACAACAAGCAAAATGAAAAGAGGTTAGATTCCTAGAGAAAATAAGCTAAAAAAAAAAGTATCCTGGTATTTCTGCTTGCTTTTTAAATGGAAGCATTGTGTGTTGCTATCCCAAGAACTATAGAGACTTGAAATAACTTCATAGTTGTTTTCTAAAGTGCTTACTTTCTGTGAATGATTTAGTTATAACCCCTCAAAATGTTAAGATATAAAATTAAATGTCTTGGCAATCATTTATGAATAAATCTCAGCTGTTAGTACTTGACACGTTTATTGCTAGTCTTGTGTTTGAATAGGAGGAGGGAATGCTTTTTCCCTCCCTTACAGATGAAAGCTACTCTACAGCTTTAAAGCAACTGTTGTTGCAGGGTAGAGTGTTGCAAATTTTATGCCCTTAATGAAAAATATTGGAAGTTGGCTGACGCTTAGCTACGGGCTGATTCTCTATCGCTTACTCTAACCATGCTGCTTTTAAAATTAAGCTTCCTGCTTGCCTAGTTAAGATATATCTGAGGAGGAGACTTACTGCTCCAGGGGGACAGGTACTTAAAGGTCTCAGTCACTTAAATAAAGATTTGTGTAAATCACTAATGGGATTGGCATCCTGAGCTGCACTGCATTAGAATGTTGTGCAGTGTGGACCAGACATCTTTTGCATAAGTATTTACCTTGTACTTCCAAAAGTGTTTGACTTACAGGTTAGTCTATGGTATCACATTTTTCCTCTAAAATAAAGCCTATTTTAAAAACACTTGTTTTGAATTCTTCCCATTTCAGGGAGCTCTCATGTATCTGCATAGGATGATGTATCTTACCAAACTGCAAATTAGACTTAATTTCAGTGTCTTGCAACTTGTACGGCATGGAAAAAAAAAATTTTAGACCTCACAACAGATAAAAGTAGATGCTCTTAGAAAAACTGAACTGTAAGCAAGCTACTTCATTGGAGTCTGTGCCTTATGCCTGTCTTGTCCTTAGGGAAAGTGCGGCAGAAACTAATGATTCAGTTACTTGGCATACAGTAATGGAGTGAAATAAATGTATTAAACATCTGACATTTAAGGATTGGTTTGAGCAAGGAGGGTGTGTTAAAAATTGTGACTTTTGAATTACTCAACCAGACAAGAATGATGCTGAGACCTTTGTGGTAAGAAAAAAAAGACTCAAAGCTTCTTTCATTTTGAAGCTGAGTACCTCCTATGCATATTAAAATCTTTGCTCCAAGTTGTTTGCTTATACGTTCACTGGTAGAAAAATCAGTTATGCACATGGTTTCAAGTTTGTATCAACACTAAGCTGGGATGCCCTAATTGGTAGAATCACACTTCTGCCAAGTCTAACTGATTCTCCCTAAAGAGAGGTGACTATTTTAGAAGTGTATCTTAGATGTTAGCCATATACTCAGTGTTTTTAATTTAATTTTTCTAAGAAACATTGCAAGCTGCCTCCTTCTGCACTGCCTGTGTATAGATTTTGTATTATCACTTTTTAGTGCTTCATAAAGTTCCCTGACTAACAATTTAAAATCTATGCACGCATATGTAAGTGGAGCAGGCAGACCAACCTGATTCAGTTAGGATCTTCTGTCTGCATGTTCTCCATAGTAATTTTCTCTTGATACTAACAGAACAAAGGCTCTGGTGGACTAAGCCAGCTGAGGCAAATATATGTATGCTGAGAAGCAAATAGTGGCATTTCTTATATAGCTGTATGATAGACTAACAGATATACCAGCAAAGAAAATCAGTCTGTGGTCAAAGAAGTCTGTCAGTGGTAAATACTGAACATAAGCCAACTCACTTTTGACTACTATATACAAGGGGTGCAGTTCCCAGAGCTGCTAGTTCTGGTGGGTTGAAGTCTGGAACCAGCATAATGGGAGTTCTGTATTGCTGCTCTTCAGACAGTTTTGTGACTGGGAATTCTGACTTTGCTTGGAAAGGCAGTTGTAGATGTTATGCAGTGGGAATATGACTTGAGCAATGTTTTTCTTTTGTTTGGTTGTTTGTTCCTCTTCCCCCCTTAGTGTATTGGTAGAATTAGTGCCAATTGGGTGAAATGCAATTTCATTTCATTTCACCCATTGGTGCCGATTGGGTGAAATGCAGTAAATGTGCTCTGTCAAGAGGTGCTGACTGAAGAGTAAAATGATTTCCTGGGAAAAAAAAAATTTCATTTTATTAAAACCTGCTTTTCCGCAGAATAATATTTTGAGATTCTTTATTTGTTTTCTCAACTGAGGCTTTATGAAGCTTTAACTTAGAGAGTGTGACATGGACATGTAAATGACCCTCAGCTTTCAGGAGCGGATGGCTGGTACTGTGACTGCACTGAATGGTCATTCAGCAAATTATTTCAGTGACATGGCTACCCTGTATATTTATAGTGACTTTCTCTTTCTTCCTCCCCAACCCCTTTGTTCTTAGCGTTCCCATGGTTTGGAATGGATATCGGTGGAACATTGGTTAAACTGGTCTACTTTGAACCTAAGGACATTACTGCAGAGGAGGAACAGGAAGAGGTGGAAAACCTGAAAAGCATTAGGAAATACTTGACCTCCAATACAGCCTATGGTAAAACCGGCATTCGTGATGTCCACCTCGAACTGAAAAATTTGACTATGTGTGGACGCAAAGGAAACCTGCATTTCATCCGCTTTCCCAGCTGTGCCATGCACAGGTTCATACAGATGGGTAGTGAAAAGAACTTCTCCAGTTTGCACACTACGCTCTGTGCCACGGGAGGTGGAGCTTACAAGTTTGAGGAGGACTTTAGAACGGTAAGTAAACAGTTCATATGGGATCAAGGGGAAGTACTTTGGAAAAGCATCATGGGAGCCCTTCTACTAAAATTTGTAGGGAGAATAGTATTTTTTTTTGTCCATCCTAACTGGTTAAGATTAACAGAATCAATTCACACTGACAATTGGTGGCACTGCTGAGAACATGGAGAGAGGAGGGGAGGGTATTCGTATTCTACTTGCTGGGTATTCTACTGAAGTATTACTGTGCAGGATGTATTAGTAAATGTGGGGCTTTTTAGAGTACAGCTGTGGTGATCAGATGCTTCATAATCAACCTGAGGGTATGTTATGACAACACAGAAGCCTTGACACTATGCAGGTACCTGCAAACTGATTATCTATTGGAAAAGAAATGAAGCTATACTGGCTGAAAATTTGATTCAGGTTCACTTCCCTTTGTATTAACATTCAAGCAGAGTGGAGGCAAGAGTCTTGGTGGAGCATGGGGGAGAAACAATGTATTGAAGCATGACGGTACCAGCTAGCTTTTGATTTCAGTTCTGGGAGTCTGCATCATGTAAGAGCAGGTAGAGTTGCTTACTTTGTAAGGAATTTTGTGTCCCTCACTCCCACAGCTGTAGAACTGAACTGGAAGTTATCTGATAGCTATCACAGCTAAGCATTCATCTCTGTAGATTTGGCTTTACTTCCCATGAATATGCAGTTTACAGTGAGGGACCAGTCTTGTCTCAGCTGCAGTGTAGCCGATCCAGCACTTGAAGCATGGTTGAAATTCAGGCTGTTTTTCTATCTGTTGAGCAAATATATGAGTTCACATAGCAAATGACTGGTGGACTTCGGCGTGAAATCTCAAATCTCTGCAGGGTTGGTTAATATTTAGTGTGCTACAACATTTGCAGGTAGTTTAAGATAAGCCCAATAAAGGCTGGCTGGGGAGTTTTGTTGCATAATGCAATTAGTGAAGTGCACTCACACTTAAATGAGTGCTTTGGACACCTCTTCCAGCTATCCAGTTCCATACCTTCCTTTACAGCAAATGTTTCTTGGCTCAAACTATAATATCCATAGAGAATTACAGAAGAAAAATACTATCCATTAAATGAAGGTTTGCTTTCTTAATCTCTCTCAAAGGCCTGGGTGTTCTGGGTACTGGCACTTAAATTGTCACACTTCATTACCCATTGTAACAGCAACTGACTGTCTCAGTGTGTTCTGCTGACTGTAAATTGACACTGGACAACAGCTTCAGGGCTGTTCTCTCAAAGCAGTGAAATGTCTGTTTCAAATATTTGATCACTCTAATGCACCTGTAGAAGTAGAGAATATGTGCCAAGTCTAAATCTTGCTGTTGCAGGATTCAGTATTGCATAATGCCTTTTATGGAGGAGACTTTAAATGTTTATGTACTTAGAAGCAATGTGGAAAAACTAAGATATGTTTGTGAATGTTGTTATTTTCATTTAAAAAATCTGGCATAATGCTAGGAAACTCATGGTTTGATCTCACAAACATGCTTTTGTTCTGACCCTTTATTTCCCTATGTATATGCTTTTTTTTTTCTTTCATTGTATTTCTCAATGCTTGTGTGACTTCTAGAATTGCATAGATTTTGGACAGAAGCTCCAATGTCTTGCAAAACAGCATTCAAATCCCAAAGAAGGAAGCCTTCTAAGATTACAGAAGCTTTTTTCCTTAAAATAGACAAGCAGACACCCTGTTGTCACTTGCCTGTTCCATTGCCGAGTCCTGAACCCCTAAACGGGTTGAATAGGTTTGATCTAGGCATCTCTGTTGCTTTTGTGTAGTAAAAAATAAGATAAAATGGTGATGGTGAGGCATCTTCTGTTTACTTTAAGCCTGTTTCCTGTGCCATAAAAAGGCAACTAAACCTACAAAGCTACCTAAGTTTAGCAGTTTGACTTCCCTCATGTGATCTACAGCATAGGATAGGAAGAGACCTGAAGAAGTCTCTGTGGTTTGCTTGGTGATTGTCAGCAGTAATAATCAGTAGCTTGGCAAATCATGTGATTCATTCTTAACATCTGAATGCTTCCCTTAGAAATAGGAAAACTATTCATAAAACTAGGCCACAGGAATATTTTACCAACCATATGGCTATACTTAATGTTCATTGAAGAGAGCATCAGAAAGTAATTCACCAAAAGGACTGTTTCCAGATTGTTTTTTTTTTTCTTGATTTTCATTTTGGGTTTTTTTTTGGGGGGGGGGTGTTCTTTCTTATTCCTTTTATGAATGACTGGTCTTTATGGCTGGCTGTCTTTATTTTCAGGTAACAGTGGTGTTAAGGCATGGATGGATCTGATGCCTAATTCTGATAATCCTTCCTCCTTTCCCCAACATGTACTGTCACTTTGCATATTCTATAAATACTCAAGTGACCACTTTTGTAAAAGTAAGGAGTACTTAGACTTGTTCACTTATTTATCTGTGATAGGAATCTCTTTATGCTCTGTGACTCCTCCATGATAGCATATGTACATTACTTGCACAGAAGTTTGCTGTTAATGTAATGAGGATCAAGTTCTTAGGCTGCCCCTCAGTTTTGTGAAGCAACTCAATGTAAAGGATACGTGGGGGAGAAGAAAGAACTATTCAGACTTTTGTCTAAAACCTGCACTATTGCAAAATTTCTGTTGATTGCAGTGGCTCAAAGGTGGGATCTTTGTAATCCTTTCCTAAACAGACATTTGTAGAACTTGAAAGAAATTTTACTGCAAATTTCAGTGGGAGCAGGGTATGGGCCAGAAAATCCCCAGCTGCTTAGTCAAGAACATCTGGGACAGCAGAGGAAGGAAATCTCTTACCAACACAAACTTAAACTCAGGCCTTGACCTTCCCCCATAACCTGTAACAAAAATACTTTAAAAGTGAGCTTGGCTGTTGGATAGTGATTTCCTTGTGCCGGTTACTAGCTGATTCTAAGGCTTGATTTTGTGCTATGAACCGAATGCCTGATGACTTGTAGACTGTATTTATCTTAAAACAAATAAACTCACTGTCCTGTGTTGTAGGATGAGTAAGCTGTGTAACTTGAATTATCATAAGACACTCAAAAGTCGTCTTCCTTGAGGAGGCTGTGCTTAGGCTATAGCTGCTGGCCTGTAGCGTGTAGACTGGGCTGGAGTTGAATGCAGCATCCAGAGAATGTGTCAAGTAACCACAACACCTTCTGTAACCGTTTCAAGAAGAGGCTAGGAAACTCCTCAGAGGGAGTGTGGAGAAACAATGGGCATCTCTTCCCTGTCAAGAGAAAGGAGAGATCCCTACAACTATCTGGGCAAGAGGGCAGACCTCTGCAAAGGATTCCAGACAAGTGCTTTTTTTGCCCAGAGCTGATTACAGAGTGAATCTTGCCTTCTGCCTCAGTGAACGCTGGATATGTGCTTGCATTGGACTTTGTCTTGTTTGAATGTGAGTCGTTTGTTTCCCAGCTCCATGAAGAAGAGGGTTGGGTGTTGAACTGAAAATAATCAAAATATAAAGAAAGCAAAGTATGTCTTTATGAAAGTGGGGGAGAGGTAATGGGAGGGAGATGGAAGGAAAAGCTAGATTGTAAGCTATTCTAAGAAGTAAAAACTGGAGCATTGCCCAGAAGACATAAAAGCCAGATTGATGTAGTAACTGAGGCTGTTGTAATTGGTAATTAAAAACTTGCAAGATGTTATGTTCCTAACAGTTTCTTACAAGAAAAATCAGTCATATTTCTAATTGAAAGTTCAAGAGACAAATGAACTTGTAACTGTATCCAGGTTCAGACCTTCCTGTGCTGACCAGAAATATGTAACAGTGTGAATTGTTATGGGAGGGAGTTTTGGCTACTTTCTTGGTGTGTTGCACCTGCTTGTAAGCATGGTTGAAGTCCTCAGTCCTTCATTTTGATGGTCCAGGAGAGTTTCTTGAGGTCTGAAGTGGTTTGTTCCCTTCCCCAGTATTTAAAAAACAGTCTACAAAAAAATTTGCAGTCTGGCTATAATGCAGAAAAATTATTCTTAAAAAAATGTGCATATGATTTCCCTGTAACCATCATAAATTTCCCTCCAGGGTCCTCTATACAACTTTGTTCTGCAGTTGTTCCTCTCATAGCACAATTTTCTGACATAACTTTTCCATAGAGACACTGTGCTGAATATAGTTACGGGAGTGCAGAGCAGAGTAAGCTGAACATTATGCTATCTGCCTTCACATTAGGAATTATAAAGAGCTGGGAAATACCTGCAAATGCATTTTGTAAATATTGTAGGAAAAACATGCAATTAAAATATCCTTCTGTATGCAGCTTCTGGATTTGTTTTTGCATATTTGTACATAAGCTTTGATTCCTGCAAGGAGAAGAGGTATGAACAGCTGAAAGTTGACGGTAAGTAGTGTGTGTAGGTCAGGTGATGGGCAGCAGGAAGAAATGTTTGCAAATCAGTTTACAGTGGTTTCAGGCACATCTATTTTGCAATGCAGTTTTGCTGCTTTGAGACATAGTGAGAAAAGAAACAAATAGCAAAAAGGCAGCTCTATAGGCATGGAAAGGGACTGAATTCTGACACTGGCTCTGTCATGGTTTATTGTACAAGATCGGGTTACCACATTTCTTGCACCTTTCCCCTAATTTCTCTTTAGCAAGAACAGTGGTAGCTCTCTAAGCTGCTTGGAGCTTTGGGTGTCTGATGGCTGCAGAGCTCGTGGTTCTCTGAATGAAGGTGAATCGACATAGAGTACCAATGCGAGTCTTGCTCTTCTGGAAATTAAAACCAGACTGCTGCAACAACACAGGGAAATAGTTTTTCATTCTGCTATGAAATTCATACACGAAAGAAAGCAGTAATAGAACTTTTCTGCATACATTATATCAGCTGTTAAATATAGCACAGAGCTATAAAAAGCAAACCAAATTCTAGTATGTCTTTTTTACATGGAGTCCTGGACCTAATAAAATCTCTATGTGTAGTGCTTGAGAAAGAATCAGATTAGTTTCTTTTGTTCTGTTCTTACAAAATTGGTGGGCTGACTGGAGAGTTTGTAGAATCAAGGATTTTGTCTGTGTTTTTTCTCTGATGCCAGAAGTGCTTTGCTCTTGGGATTTGTATTGCTTGTTTGTGTCTTGCAAGGTCTCTGACTAGTGCTTACCTATTTGTAAAAGTGTAACATGGATCAGACAAAAGCAGCTTGTGGCCAGGTATTTGGCTTACAGGGGAACAGAGGTTTTGCAGTAGGGACCATAAATCTGCTAGTGACTTGTCTTTGTACAGCAGCTTCTAGTTCAAGTCTTTAATGCTGCATTTCTGTAATTGTAATTTGTGTAGCCATGTACTGACAAAAAAAAAATATGAAGGGGTTGCAGAAGTTACCAGAGGAAATACAGAAACAAGAGGAAATTATATCCACCTGTCTCTCTTGTCCTGTGAACAAATGGATGTATATTGAGTCTTTGAGACTGCTGGTTTGTTTGGTCTTAATTCTTTTCTATGGTTCCAGGATTTGAGGAGTGGCAAGTAGAACAGAAAGGCAGACCCAAAGAGTGAGCTGGCTTGAGAGTTACGGCAAGCTGGACCAATGTACAAGTAGAGAAAAGACTTCGCAGGAGAGATTTAAATAGCTCAAAAGAATATAACCTATTGGCCATGCCTGTTCCCTAAAAATATCTTTCCTCTTTACAGTGATTTAATATAGCTTCCAGTATTAAAAATAGGACATAGTTACCCATTTAAGTCTTCTCCATTAGCTGTTATAAAAACATCCTGCAGTATGCAAATGTTTGAGAACTGGCTCTCTCCTGTATAACTCTATTGTTTGTAGTACTCTGTCACTTTTTTTGATAGAAAGTAGAGTTAGGTGAGATGGGCTTTGCATGTGTGAGGATGCAAATGACCTTAGGATTTGAATGGGCAACTTCACAATTTTTTTTGCTCCCTCTCCTCTACCGAAAACTGGAAAGGAGACTTTCTACAGACTGTCACTGTATTCTATTTCTAGAAAGGGATGTGATTTCTAATCCTAGTGAATAGAATGCTATGGCAAATAGACATGTCTGCTTAAGCACAGTTTTGGTGACCTGTGGAATCTCAGGGGGAAAGTCCTTTGTCAGCTTTTTTTTTTAAAATTTTCTATTAAAATTGTAGTTTTACAAACATTTTATATTTACGAACATTTTTCTGGGGGCATAGGCCTGACAATCTTTTTTTTTTTGGGGGGGCTGTATGTTTTTTCACCAAACATAGTGTTTTTCATTATGCATTTTGAAGAGCTCATCATAATTTAAAGAAATAACTCTCAGATTACTGGTGGCATGCTAAAAAACTGGTCATCTTTTAAACATAATTCGCCGTATATTTAATGTATATTAACATAACGTGCACATCTTAATGCTTCTATTGAAAATTTCTCAAAATTGCTGGGAAATGTAGTTGGATGATGAGCTAAAGTACTTTGCATCCTGAGAAATGATGATGTGTAGGCATGTGTCAGATACTCCCCAAAAGCTGCAGCTCTTCTTGGGCTGGGAATGAGGGGAAAGAAATTTATTGCTTCAGAATACCAAGGGGGAGAAATATTTCCTGCTTGCAGAGCAGGGAATGTCTCAAAGGCACAGGAACTAAATGGCATTACTGCATAGCACGTCATTGCTCTGGGAGGTACCTGTTGTCAGACAGATAGCAAACTTTTCTTTCAGACTTTATGCTTAGATCTTTGTACTGTTTAAATAGGATAATGTGTTACTATTAAAGTGATCAAAGTGCTTCATCAGAGCCTTTTGTCCTTCTTAGTGTTGTATTTTACTAGGAAATATTTATTTATTCATTTCTTGTTGTTCTTTTCCAGATTGCTGACCTACAGCTCCACAAACTGGATGAATTGGACTGTTTAATCCAGGGCCTCCTTTTTGTTGATTCTGTTGGTTTCAATGGCCAACCAGAGTGCTATTACTTTGAAAATCCTACAGATCCTGAACAGTGCCAGAAAAAGCCTTACTGCCTTGATAATCCATATCCTATGTTGCTGGTTAACATAGGCTCAGGGGTCAGCATCCTAGCTGTGTATTCTAAGGACAATTATAAGAGAGTTACAGGATCCAGGTACATTTAATTTTGTTTCTTTTAATTCTCTTTAGTAATTGGACAGGTAGAACTAGACAGTGTGAGCAGTAGGTGCAGCCCCAGATTGTGTTTGTCTTTCCATTTCTTTTAAAAGCCAGTAGCAAGGCTGAAAACATTGTAGGATTCCTTCAGGGTGGGGTCTACGTAAGGGAAATCATTGATCCATTCAACTTTACATCTGCCTTAGTCTCTTTTGGTGTTCTTACCTAGTTCCCACCTCTTGCTGTGAATTACCAAAATCAAGCTGTCCCAGGAAATGAATCTTCTCTCTCCTGCTTTGATCTCCTGGAACAGTCTGATTAATTAAATATGTTTTGGCTTAGTAGTTAGGATATGCCCAGGATATAGGAAAACTTCGTAGACTTGATTTTGACACAGGAATCTCACTAGATCCCTTGTTTCCTTACTGATTGCGCTAGTCTTTGGACTATACTGGTAAATGAAGGAATGCCAGTGTGTAAAGACAAGAATGTGGTGGTCTGAATTCATTGTTAATTTGTCGTCAGTGTGATTTCAGCCTCGGTCAGCTAGTGCTGTCTGAACTGATTTGTAGGGTAGAGCTGAGTTGAAATGGTCGCTGGCCTGTGTTCGGTAAGGGATTTAGATGTGCCTGCTCTATTCAGGAGTTCAGTAGAATGGATGTACTCTTTGTTTTTAAGGTCAAAAAACCAGCCTGAAGCATGGTTAAGTTTGCTCGGAAGATTTGGAAACAGTGCTAACTTGTAGGAAAGTATTTAGTTACAGATGTGTCCATCCAGAGATGTAGCAAAAATACTAATAAATCTGTCCAACTTTTTTCTCATACATGCGAACTGAACTGATATACTTTGTTTTTCATAATCTAGTAATAGTAAAAAGAAAAGCAAACAAACCACCAAAACAGAAACCTGAAAAAAAAAATCACCTTTCAAAACAACAATTGAAGAAGCTTCTTGGGGTTGCTATAGTTCCTTCCAAAGCTGCTTTCTGTTCTTCAGTACATGGTACATATTAAAGTTTCTCCTGTATTTTGCACATGACTGCCCATGTGTCTTCTGTTGCCTTATCTAGAGCATACCTTTGTCACAATGGTAGCCATGAGCCATTTTTTTGTATACAGTACAGATGGATACAAGTTGAATGGGAGAAGTATTGGTCTTCTTGCAGGTCTGGTGGTTTTTCAAGCACAGTACTCTTGGCATCTGTAGATGTGCTTCTGATCCTTTTCACTGTGTAAGGAAAAACATGACTGCAGTGGATTGTTGACTTGTTATAAATGATGAAATCAGTATAGTCTTGTGGCTGATGTGGAGAGCTTTCTATTGTTCAGATGCTGAGTACATTATGGTGCTACTAGATGTGTTCTGAAAAGCCCAGTAGTCCAAGAGCACGGACTAAATGGTGTTCCTATCTGACCTTCTGAGCTTTTTCACGAAGTGCAAGTGTGGTGTCTCACTGATCCTCTTGTTTACAGTGGCTTCAGTTGGTGTGACTGCAGTCAGTGCAAATAAGCTAACTTTCTCGGGGGCTAAGAAAGAATGAGGAAGGATATAGAGGTTAGTAAGCTGAAGTTCATGCCTGTTAAGACTGAAGAGTCCAAAGGAAAATTTTAACAGGTTAGAAACCTGTTATGCACAGCTAAATCCTCCCTGATAAATTTATATAGTGAGTAAATACTGTTCCTGAGCCTTTATAAGAACTAAAGTGACTGCTTCTTGCTCAGAGTTCTTGCAGGGAAGGAACATTCAGAACTGATACTAGCATTGCTTTGAACAGGAACCAACCAGTGGCATCCTGCCACTGGCTAGATCTGTCTTGGCTGCCTGCCTCTGTATAGATATTTAACTTTGTTCACTGTTTATTCTTTCATAACTGATTTGAGTGCTCTCCTGGCTAATTATTCTTGCACAAGGAAAATCGTTAAGGGTGCTACAAATAGCAAAGTGGAATCTGTGGTGTTGGATTGGACTTTATTCTTAGCTAACCCTTTATTTAGTATAATTTCTCCTATTTAAGTATTAAAGACTTAAGAATAGCTCAGTTAAAACCGCACTGGATGACACCTAAGTTAAACAGAAACTCAGTTTAGGGTGTCTGTCTTCACTCCTCTAAGGAAGGAGTTGCAAGACACAGTTGGTAGCTCCGTAGACCTTGTTGCAAGTGGGAGTCTGAAGAGGTGTGGTAAAAGCTGGTTCAAGCTGCTGGTCTGAAGGGACTGTACTTTTTTCAGTCTTGGAGGAGGAACGTTCCTGGGCCTGTGCTGTCTGCTCACTGGCTGCGAGACGTTTGAAGAAGCGCTAGAAATGGCCGCGAAAGGAGACAGCACCAATGTGGACAAGCTGGTGAAAGATATTTATGGAGGAGACTATGAGCGGTTTGGCCTTCAGGGGTCTGCTGTAGCATCAAGGTATGTGTTAATTGAGCTGTTTTTAAGGAGTGCCTTGGGAAACTTCCTGTGCATGCCAAACTGAGTGCATAATCCCTGGACTATGCACTATGTCCGTGTGGTCACTCAATGAATCATGTAGTTTGTCCTTAGATCTCTCACCTACTTCGTGCTCTCTTTTTTTTTTTTTTTTAAACGAGTATAAGCAATGCTTGACGAATTTTCCTTCCATTTAAATTACAGTTATTTTAGAAGTGTCCTTATTTATTGTTCTGCCTTTCTAATGAGATCACTTTTCACGTTTCAAATCTGTCACAAATCAGTGGATATCAAGTCCAAGCAAAGCTTATTAAATTACAAAATTTTAAGGGCTTTTGGCACTCCTAAATACCTCATATTAAAAGATATCATCTTCCTCACACAGCTTTGGTCATATGATGAGTAAAGAAAAGAGAGATTCCATCAGTAAAGAGGACTTGGCCAGAGCTACTTTGGTCACCATCACCAACAACATAGGTTCTATTGCTCGCATGTGTGCATTGAATGAGGTAAGTTATTCACCATGAGCTTAAAGCCTTCAGAAACAACACAGTGAGATTACCAGAATGCAAAATTGCTGGCATAGTAGGTGTGTTACTGGCCTTGGTAAATATGCATATATTTAATGACGTGTGACTTACGTGTATGCTTTGATGCAAAGGGAAAGATACTTGGAGCTTGAAAGCTAGGCAAGAGGGGAGAAAAGTTAACTGTAAAGATCTCCTTGAAGCATTGAGCTTCAGCCTAGAGGTGTTCAGTTGCCCTCAAGCCGTAATACTTAGATATTAACACCTTTGTAACATAAATTATTACTCTCAATTATCTTGTAGTTATTAACAGGTTTTACTATACCAGGACAAATTTTATTTTGAACACTGTTTTGCTTTTGGGTTGTTTCCACAGCATGACAGGTTCAAATTGTGTATTGTGTTAAATATTTTGATAGTTACAGGAACCATTGCATTAGGTCAGAAAGAAGAAAAATACACTTGAGGCATTATCCTGCCTCAAACTCCTATTAGGTGCTCGTTACATTCATTTCTTTAGGCGTGATAAATATGGATGGATTGTTCCATTCCTACACCTTTCCAACTTCTAGCAGTTAAAAAAAGAAATAAAAAAACAAACCCCCACACAAAAACCCCACCACAAAACCAAATGTTTAGGCCCTTGTTTTTATCTGCAGATTGCATCCTTTACTGTTGTGTGATAACTAATCTCTTTTATCTGCTCTGAATGAATTTATATAATTTTTTTAAGACAGGTTGTTTAGCTGGACACTGTTCTGTCAGTAGAAGAAATTGCTTCTTTTTTTTATATTTTTAATCATTGACACATCCACAGAGCCCAAAAAAAACCCAATAAAACAAAACCATCTGATTACTTTACTGCATCCCATCTAGCTTTTGGCTTTATGAGAAATAGGCAATAATTAATCACTAGTGGTTTTGGTGGGTGTGAGTTTTGATTTTATTTTTTAATAAATTTTTGCCACATCTCTTTCCTAGACAGAAGGTCCTAATACTTAATTTCCTTTCTTATGGAAGACACTGTCTCTTTTTTTCACTGTTCTATTTTGTCTTTTTAATCTTCTTATGGTTCTTATTTTAGGACTGAATGATCAGATCTTCATGTGGTATTCAGAGTGTTGTTGCTCAATGAATTTGTGATGGCATATTGATAAATTTTGTGTTCTGAGTTCCTTTACTAACAGTTCTTAATATTTCCTTTTTGTGAGCATGGAACTCAATTTTAAGGAACCGTCCACCGTTCCTCCACAGGCTTGTCTTAAAGTAGCTAATCTGGAGCCTTTCACTGTCTGAATACTCAAGTGTTTCTGTCTTACCCCCTTTCATATGTGTAATTTCATTTTTTTAATATCAACTTCATCTACCACTTTTTCTTTAGTCATTGGTCTCTTCAGCATTGCTATGCTGTTTAATTTTTTGTTCTCTTCTGACTAACTTTGTATGCGAGTTCTGTTCGTTGCTCACTGCTCTCTGGACCACTTCTAAAATATGTTGAACAGCACAAGTTTTAGTGTATGCCCCTGTCAAATGCCACTGATAACCCTCTTTCATTGTCAAAAGTGGTTTCAGACATGCGTGTGTGTGTGTGTGTGTGAGAGTGTTTTTGGGGGTGTTTTTTGGCAACTCTTTCAGTCAGGATGATTCTCTTTCAGTGTTCTCTTTGCTTTCAGCTTCTTTACAGTGTTGCCTTGTGGCATGGAGTTCAAGCAGCATTGTACAGGGCTATCAAAGCATGGAGAGTTGCAGCATGGAGCCACATGCGATGCATTCACAGGAGGAAATAGGCTACTAATGAAACTAATGCTTCTGAGTCATCATGAAAAAGTTCCTAACATCTTTGTTTTGTGGGCAGGCTTACTTAAAAACTGGACAGGATCAATAGAATTTTGTGGAGGAATGTGAACTGATGTGTTAAGTACTCTTCATTTCACAGCATCAAAGTAGAATTTATCCAACACTTAACTACATTATTTTGTAGTTTTAGAGAATGAAAACTTCTTTTAGTAGCTTTACATGCTATTAAAAAGAAAAATCAGACATGCAGTATCATTGCAAGTAAGCTAATCTTCAGCTAGTTTGCTCTTGGGGAAAAAAACCTAATACTATCATTCTGCTAAATAATCTAGACACCTAAATGCCTTTGGGAGACATGGCTGACTTACAGCAAGCTTGATGAATGAAATCCCCAAATAAGAGCTTAAAAGCAGCCGAATATGATATTCTTTTATGGAGCTTGTATGTATTAGATTAGGGTTATGGTGAAGCTCACTTTTAGGTTGACAGAATCAATTTATGCCCTGAAGCATGAGTTTTGATAAATTTTTCCCAGTGATTGCAGCTTTAATATTGTGTTGAAAATGACTTGCATATGGGCAGGAAAAAATGAGGCTGGGGAATAAATGAAATATTCTGTCTGAAGAACTTCAAAGCAAATTTGCTTGCACAAAGTTGGCAATGGGGTAGAAAAATTCCATAGTCTGGAACCGTTTGGCTACACATCATTTGAAGTGGTCTGTCCTAGGCACGGCAGAACTGCGTAAAGGAAACCAATGCCCTGGTTTATACTTTTCTTACTAGCAGAACATGTAAGTTGAATCTGAACAAGCCTTCTTGCAGAAGTATGTGTGGGGTTTCTTACTGCGTTATTGGTATATATTTCCCTATTCAATTATATTGGCAAATATGTGAATATACTGCATTGAAGCTATACTGTAGCTTTCTACTGCAGGGTATTTGAACAATTTAATGAGACCCACAGAGTGCAAGAGTGCATGTCTTTTCTAGGATGTTGTAGTTTGATTAGCTTAAGTAAGGATGTCATCACCATCTCTTCATCAGTTTAAGACTTCTGTCTTTCAACTTTGAAAGTTTCAGCAGTGGACACAATTTAGAACTAAGTTGACAAGACTCACTTAAGAGATAAAAGTAGCATTTCTTCATTTTCTGACTCCTGAAAAACGCTGGTTTTTAAGTTCAGTTCAAAAGTCCAGGAAACTTTTTATCATTAATACAATTTTTAATCTTGTCAAAAAAATTTGGAAAATAAAATTGACATTAAATTTTCGTGTTGATATACTCTCTGCTATTCTGGTAGATATGACTAGTATTCTTAGATTCAAAATTTACAGTAATTTTTATACTCTGTGTTTGGTATTGTTTCCTTCAGTTTCTGGTAATAATAGCTTTGTGTTTATATACAGAAAAGAATAATATTAATGTGAAACTGAAATGTAGATTCTAATCAATTTTATGGTATTGCATTATAGGAAATGTTGCATGTTTGTCCCTCCTTTATCAGAAATTACTTCAGAGGCAAAACAGCCTTGTCAAAGGATGCAAGGTGCTCTTGGCCATGTTAAATAGCAGCCTTTTGAAATTTGAGATGTTCTTATTTTCAGTCATAAATTGAATAAAGTCTGTGTTGATGTGTTTGATTGGTGTTGGGCAATCAGACATGTAACTCAGTCATTGGCGACTGATAAATGAGTTACTGCATCTGGGTGTCTCGCTCTCCAACACTGAGTATTCCAGTGAGGATGTTCTCTGTGGGATGTCACATGCACAGTACTGGGCACGATAGAACTGTGGTCTGTAGCAAAGGAATTGCCGCAGAGCCGAGTGTTGGGCTTTATAGAGCTGTAAGAATGTAGAGAGGTAACCCTTGGTAATTCCAGCCCCTGCACAAAGGTTTTCTGGTAATTTTCTACAGAGGACTCTCGAAGATCCATTTCTAGGGTACTTCAGGATTCCTGTAAGAGCTTCTGTCTCCAGGATTTGGCCTCCTACTGAATCTTGTATTACCAATTCTAGTGTATGGTGAACATCATGGTACACCAATGCAAAATGCAAGTGCATTTTTGTGTGTATCAGGCAGAACTGGGCTTGGTGAGATAGCTGTTATGGGCATTGCTTAAACACCAGACAGAACCATTGCTTACTGCAGTGATGTACATACAGGAAAGGATAACCCATGGCTTTCCTTAGTGCTGATGATTCAAAAAACTTAATTTCCTGAATGAAAACTGCGTTCAAGTGAGCTTTGAAACAAAGGAATGTCATTCATATCAAGTCTTACGTCAGCCACATTTCACTTGCTTTTTGAAAATGGAACCACAGTCCAGATAACAGATAATGAAAGATGCTTCTTCCCATCTCTAATGTAATCCTTCTCAGATACCCTTCAGAGGTTCTCCATCTGGATTTAATAATCACAGTGATCACTGGAAAGTTGCTTCATTTAACACGCAAGGGGCAAAGATGTCTTCAGTGCAGCCATGTACAATTAAAAAAAACACTAAAGCACTTCTAATCTGAGTCATGTTGGGGAGGTCCTGAGCTCTTAAGCACATAGTTGATCGTCTGTAATAATGGCCTCTCACTTGGGAATAAAACTTTGCACCTCCCCACCTCTGCAACATCTCTACTTAGCAGTCAGTAGTTGTAATTATTTTTTGCCTTTTCAGTCTGGAGAATTTAAATGTAACCCAAAATTCCCATTGAACTTTATAGTAGAGGCAGAGGTACAGGTTGAATGAGGCAAATAATTTAGCTGAATGTAATTTTTCTGGTCTGTTTTTCAATTTCAATTTTACAGAACATCGACAAGGTGGTATTTGTGGGCAACTTTCTCAGAATTAATATGATTTCTATGAAGGTGCTAGCATATGCTATGGATTATTGGTCCAAAGGACAGCTGAAAGCTCTGTTTTTAGAACATGAGGTAAGGAAATACGTGTTGAACTTTTATCTGTAAGTACAAAAATCTTGTTCTTTATTTGTTAAAAGAGGAGAATTTCAGTGCCATTGCTTTGAAGTGAATGCACAAGCCAAGTTCTGCGTAAATGCAATTTAGTTTACAAATTCATTTGAAAATACTGCTTGTTAACTTCTTGGCTTGATCACTAATCTCACGGTATGTGTTGTTAAACATTGCCTGTCTCTGATTTTTGCTCTCTGACCCTGGTACCAATAATGTTTGTACCACTGGCTTCTACATAAACCTCAAGTGTAATTAATTTTTGTAAGCATAATTTTGAGGTGACTACCAGATGGATGGGTTCATAGTGGAAACTGTCCTGCCGCAATATAGCACCGTTACAATGGGTCTGTAATTTCTTTTTGACAGTTTGGAGAGCTGTGTAAGATTTCTTTCAGTATCAGGCCCTTTCTTGTACCTAAAGAAGATCTTATTAAATCATAATCAGATGGAGCAAATACTTGGCACAGCAGGGCTGAGCTTATAAAAAAGGTCTTTTAATTGCCTTAACAGAACTGAAGACTTTACATGTTCATGCCTATGTCTTATTTTGGAATTTGATTGGGTTTGGTTTGCTTTTGCCTTTGTTCAAAGGGTTATTTTGGAGCTGTTGGGGCTCTTCTAGAGTTGCTTAAAATGACAGATGATCAGTGATGAAGCTGTCTGAAGAGCTTCCTACTGCAGATGCTGCTGGATAAGAAGTGAAAGCCACTACAAGGATGGAAACAAAGCCATTATGGTAGTTCTACCTGCTGGATTTGTAAATAATTTTAAATCCTTTTAGCTAATCTTTAACTTCTTGGGTTTTGACCTTATACTTCAGAATTCATACTGGGAATTATGAGGATTTTTTTTCTGTACACTGTATTTTTTAGAGGGAAAAAATGTGCAAAGTGGCCAAACATACAGATTGTATGGATTTATTTTTAAAAATGGATACTGTTTAACGTAGGACCTGTGATATGAGGCATCTGCTTTTCTTCTGGGGTTTACTGATTAGTGTGGTAATTTTAACTTCATTTAATAATCACTCTAGGAGATTTTTTAATCTTATTTTCATGACGTTTCATGATTTGTTCTTGGTTTCAAATGAAACTACAAAGCTGATGCATTTTACTGTGAAAACTAGTCATTGATTTTTTTTTTTTTTTGTCTTTCCTCATTAGATGAGACACTTTTTTATTTAGCACCTCCCTGGACCCCAAAAAAATAAATTTACAAGCCTTCTGTGGCTCAGTGTGTTTCTTGGCAGGACTGTGAGAAGGCTTGGCAGGGGTAGGGGGTTTAAGATGGTAACTTTTTGGTAGCCGTGAATTGCAACAGGAACAGACTGCCAACTCGTTTTGCAGGATTAATTCTCCTCTATAATAAAAATCTTAAACTAAGATGTGAACTAAAAGTTTAATTGTTGAATTAACACTAAAATGAAATTCTGTTTCTGTTGAAAAGCTCTGATCTGAAGAGTTCTGTAGTAGAGATATTATTTATATGGTACATACTTGGCATTACATGGTAAAGGGAGATTGTTTTCATTTGTTTTTCTGTAGTCTGCAAGTTTTAACTTGTTCTTAATTGAAAGAAACTGATAACTGCATTATTCAAAGCCCAGTTACTAAAGTTAGAAAAGTACTGACTAATCTATTTTTTGCTTTCAAGGTAATGTGAACTTTCCCTCCAGGGCACTAAAATTTGAATGTTTACTCCAATGCAGTATTTTCTACCTTTTTTGATTTGTGGACCTCTCTAGATTTTTTTTTTCAAGTTGAATTGAGACCCCTTTGAAATCTGTGTACTTAGGTTGCTGCAGAGCATGTGTAAACTTGCTTTTCTTAGACACCTTGAGGACTGAAAAGGCTGAAGAACAGTTTGTCTTGCAAGACTGTATATGATGTCACATAATGTAAAGGATCATCAGAGGGACAGTAGAATTTTCAGTAGTAAAATTCAGACACATGTATTATCCAGTATATTTTTGGAAGGGGGGTTATTTCACTTTTCTAAGTAATTTTTTTTCATATCTCCCAAATACTGAAAAAAGGTGATATTAATTGAAGTGTTAACTTGTCTAATGGAAATAAAGACCACTACTGTTTTGACAGTTTTAATGTATCTGTGGAATTCATTTCTTGAAAGCAATGATGTGAAATACATAACACTATTTTTATGACACATGTGACTAGTTATTTCCATTATAATTTTTTGGTTCTTGACATGTCTTTACTCTTAATTACATTGCTTTAGCCTTTGAAGCCTTTTGCCTACTTGAAGTTGACTTTAAAAGACTGTAAACCAAAAGATGAGACAATATATTAGCATGTTGTAGTTGATATTTCCTGTAATATCAAGCTTGAGATAAGTGAAGATGGTTCTGCACAGTGCTTCTATTTTTTAATAAAGAAACCCTTCATTAAGCTTATTTACTAAATTTTGACTGCAAATAAAGATTTATTTGTACATTGTTTAATTATTTTTAAGGAAGACTTCAGAACGTTAAGAGGTAACTGCACTTCTTATGGCAAACGGTAGAGGGAAGCATGACATCGACGATGTAAATATTCTTGGTTGGTTTGTTTCAGGAAGGGCTCCCATCTTTTTCTCCCTGATCTATTTTTGAAGGGAATTTGATATGGGAATATCTGTCACATAGGTGTTTACACATTCTTAGCATTTAGAGTTATGTGAAGGAAGAATATAACATTAAGTAAAAAAATATGAAATAGCAGTTCCATTAGGATTAAATCCTCTACTCAAAAAAAACCACAAAAGCCCACAAAAAAAATGCTAGCAAGCCATCCAGAAAAATATATAAGGACTATGAAGATGCACAAATTGAGACTATGTGGTTAAAGAAGAAAAGAACTACCCTGGTAGCCATGAAGTTAGCTGTAAGATTCCGGGAACTGTCAGATAAATTGATCACAGCAGTTCTAAGAGAAGCACAAAATAAAACTTTAACTTGAAAATACTAATTTTAAAATTTAAAATGCTTAATATGTGAACTGGTATCGTTAAAAGAACAGGAAAATACTTTGAATTGTATACTACACAAATGAGTACACTTGGTTGGGGAAAAGGTTACCAAACTAA
The DNA here is from genome assembly GCA_036023395.1 of Myiotriccus ornatus. Taxonomy (NCBI): domain Eukaryota; kingdom Metazoa; phylum Chordata; class Aves; order Passeriformes; family Tyrannidae; genus Myiotriccus; species Myiotriccus ornatus. Next base: position 18,864,525 of record JAYRBT010000178.1, on the reverse strand, counting down.
ATTAATTGGATAGAGAGTTATGGAAAGTCTGAAGTAGGAGAAATTAGAAGAAAATGTTAGTTCAAGTCTTACTTTCCTGAGGGAGAAAAGCCTACTACAAAACTATTTCTCTGTTGCCTTGAAATCTACAGCTGACTCCTTTTTTCTCTGTCCCTATACCAGCACCATCATACAAATCTGCTAGTACTGTATCTTGCTTGTTTACCTTCAAACTCCGCTTTACTCATCCCAAGTTTTGTTTTCCTTCTCTGTGTTCCCCTTCCATAAGTAAAGTAATGGAGGAATGGCAGGGAGGTCGATTTCTAGCACTGTTACAGTATTTTGCCATATGGGAACACTTTGGGAGTTCTAAAAGCATTGCTGTTGTCTTGAACTTTTCTGATTGTGTTTGGTATCCAGTTGCTGTCTGCAGTCATCTGCTGGGAGTATTCTTTGACTCTCTTCATCATCCAGAGGTATCTAAAGAGTCTGAAAACAGTCTTGCTCAACTACAGAAGTGAACCTCTAGTATAACTGGTACAAATTGGAAATTTGTGCAAGCAAAGCTCAATTGCAGCTCTATCAACAAGTATTATTGAGAACCTAGAAATACCCAGATCCTTGGATCACTTCTGTTTTAGGAGTGGTGACAGTGAAGAAGCAGACTTCCCTAAGGGAGATCAGGGAGTTTGCAGATTTAGTATGTATTGAAAATACTTGTTTCGGTATAAATTGATGAGACCTCTTAACAAGCCAGGCCGTGTGTTAATCAGCTTCTCTTCCTGAAACATGGTAAGGTAATCATTAGAATGAGTTGGAGCAGAGTAAGTGGGGACTACTTCCTCTCAATTCTGATGGCTTGTGCCAAGATCTGCTTCTTTAGGACTTGACCATTGGTTCTTCTTGAATCACATGCTACTCTCCTCATTACCTACTGCCACTGCAAACCCCAGATTTTTAATGGTTTTGACAAGAAGTCTAATTATGTCCCAGGAGGAAGAAGGGTCAAAAAATGTAGTTTTTGGACTAAAGTGTTGGAGAAAAGTCTCTAATGCTGGCTGAAGTATGAGGAACAGCTAAGAGTATTTACTTGATCAGATTTGTTAGAGAAGGGTAGCATGGGGTGCATGGGGGCAGTACAAGAATCTGACTTCTAGAGCAAGTGGGGTGCTTGCAATGCATTCCAACCTCAGCAAAGCTGTCCTGGGGTTTCACTGTTATCAGCACTTCTGTTCCCATTAGACTGTCACAAGATACTTGCAAGTGATTTTTGGCAGAACACAGCAGAACTTTAGAGAGGGAAGAACCATATGGGGTTGAACTGATGACAAAATAAACATACATGATTGTTTACAGTTGGATGAGGAGTTCTACTGGGATCTCTTTTTTAAAGTACAAGGTGTCTTTGAATTTGGGAATAAATGAAATACAGGCTATGAAAAAGATCACAGTCCATTTTGTGTCTTGCTACCTCTTGGCGCCTGAAAGATAGAGAACATCTGATCTCTAGGATGTTCTGGAAAATAAATTGTTGTTTAAACTTAAAAACTGAATCCAGTTTCTGATTCTTTAAGATTTACTGGTGCTAATTGCAACTTTGCGTGATTATTAGTACGTTTGGAGAAAAAGAGATGTAGAGACTGTGCAAGAAGAGAGTCCTTCAAACCTACCCTACCACCTCCCTCCCCCCAAAAAACACAAACCAAAACAAACAAATCCCACAGAACTACAGCAAAAAAAAACCACAAAAACAACAACCAAAAAACCAACCAAACAAAAAAAAAACCAACCAAACAAAAAAAAACAAAACCAGAAAAGGCAAAGTAAAAATTGTGGTTCTGATTGTAAAAGTTTGGAGAATCTGTCAGCTGCCTTGGGAATTGGGATTTGCCTCAAACAAGAGGTACTGGCGGTGGGAGAGATGGAAGAGAAATGAGTAAGAAAAGCTGAAGTTCCCAGGAGGGGAAGCTGCTGAGCCTGGAAAAGGGACAAAGCAGCAGCACCTGTAGAAGTTTCTGGGGTGACATGAACGAGGTAGGAAGGGCCCTGCAAGGTGAGTAATTAACGAACTCTTTGTTAGTGCAACCTGTGAGAGAATGGTGCTGTAGGTGGGGAGGCCAGGTGATTCGACAGAATGGCGGAGGTGCCCTAATTCAGAGGGTGAAGGAAGAGTGGGTGGTCATGAGCTAGAGCACTGAAGGGCTACTACTTGGCTGCAGCAGCCCTGGAGTACCGAGTGACCTGTGCTGAAGCATTAAGTCTACTGAGATGCAGATGTTCTCTCATGTGGGCAGTAAGCCTGGTCTCAAACATTGCTTGTTTCAGCATGTGAGACACACAGCAGGGGATGTACTGCCTCCACATGATAGAGATTTTTTTCTTCTTCTTTTACATCAAAACCAGTGCTATGATACTGGCAGAAGCACAGCTCTTTTCTGCTGGCCTCCAGCAGTTTGCTCTGTTGTGCAGAGCTGTGCAAAGTGGCTGGTAGTGGCAGGGGGTTCAGCAGCCTCCTGCAGTGTGCCCCAAGCTGCTCACAAACGTCAGGGTGGTGCAGCCATTGATCACGCCAGGGCAGAGTTCTTTGGTTCTGCCTGGTTTATTTCTAAACACCCTGTTGCAACTATGAAGCACGAAGTTATAGGTATGATTTAAGGCAATGAAGGAGGACAAACAGCCTCAAATGGCATCATGTTGCACTTAAAACAATATGTCACTCCGTGTTTTTAAGTGGTTTTGCTTATTTTGTTGTGACGATCAGGGCACTTCCACCCTCAGGTTTCCAAGCTGACAACTTCACTTTTCCAGATTTTTGGATGAGTGACCCATCCATCTCTTTTTCTTAAAAGTTTGAGCGAATCTGGGAATTTAGAACAAATCAGAAGTAATGGCCAGCCTTCGCGAATGAAGAACCGGGGAAGGTCTTTACACCTTCCAGCCTGCGCATTGGATTTTTTAGGTGAGTTACAGTGTGCGCGGAACTGAGCCCACCCTTTAATCCTAGGGTAAGTAGCTCTTTAACAAATGCTGATGTACCAAAGCAGCCTTGGCAATGCATGTACGGAGTTGAGTTTACCTCTGTTACTGAGGTCTCCATTTACACCCATCCATGGGGATGTAGCCTCAGCTAACCACGTTACCACTTTCTCACATAAGATGTCAAATTTATTTTTTCTAAGTGGCATGCTTTTTTTTTTGTTTAAAATCTTTTGTGAGGGGAGCTTTCCCTTGTAAAGGAATACACGTTCTCTACTGCATTCAAAACATCAAGGAACAATGGCTTAGAGCAAGACAGAGTCCATCACAGACAGACACTAGTTTGATAATGCAGATTGTCACAACAGAGACATCAGTGCTTCAAGAAACAAGATGGTGTGGCTGCTGGTATGCTGTGACTTGGATGGGTTTGGGGTTTTTTTTTGTTCAGGGGTTTTGTTTTCCGTTCATATGTTAGCCAGCTGCACAAAAATAGAACAGCTGGTCTCAGCTTGTAGGAGTTTCTGATGCAGATGCTAGGTTGGATGTGTGTGTCAGTAAGGATGAGGAAATTAATGCCTCAAGCCCATAGGAAAGACATGCTGATCAAAATGTTCTTTCCTGCAAGCTTTCATAACAGCTGCATCAGTTGGGAGACTTCAATTGAAATATTCTTGTGTAAGTCAGTAAATTATTACCAACTGGTAAATGTAACACTGAGTTGAGATAGTATTGTTATCTACTCTGCTGAATCTGCCCCCTTTTTCCTCCCACTGGCATTACCGCATCGATATCCTCATTGTCAGAAGGAGGCAATGGAAGCAGCACAGTAAATGTGGTCCGTTAACATCTGTTTTGTGAAGTGCAACAGTGTAATATGGACAGGGCAACTGAAGTTATGAGAGGCTTCTCCTCTAAGAAGGATGGATAGGCTTCACCTGGAGATTGAAATAAAAACTTATTTTATTGGAATTGATTTGAACAGTGAGAATGCTCTCTAGTGTTTGAAAATTCTTCTTACTCTTGTTATGGTTTTAAAAGTTAACTGTAAAATAATGCATATTAATTAAAAAAACCTAAATTAACAAATTAATTTATCATTTTTAAAGCTGACTGGCTAAATGAATCAAAAAATTCTGAATGTAATTAAAATAAATTTTAAAGTTCCTTTTAGTAGAATTGTCTTGTTTTTAGAGCAACTTCACCCCTATTGCTATTTGAATAAGTAAACAAAAACATGCTGTTCCTATGTCCTAAGCATGCTGTTACCCAGCTAGATTTCAGCATATTGCACTTGGCTACAAAAGGCTGCACACAAAAAAATCCAGAAATATTTGCAAATAAGCCAAAAACACTCCCAAAATTTCCCAGTGTTTGTCACAGTGTTTTAGCTTAAAAAGTAAGTTATCTATTCTCTTCAGATGTATGAGGTTTGGGGACTTCTCTCCAGCAGATTTGCCTGTGCAGCAGAGCAGCTTCCTTTGCATCACTAGCTTGCCTCTTGGAAGGGGGAAGAGCAGTGCAAGGGAAACTAAAGCTTTCTGCTGATGGCTGCTGATTGACCCATAACCCATTTCACACTACATTTGCTCTTTTACAGGTAGGGCAAAAAACATTCAAGTACTGAACTTCACTCCTTGCTCTCATCACATGAGAAATTGCATCCAGAAAAAAAATTAAGCATAAGGGGCACCAACTCCTGCAAATTAATTCACTTTTTATTCATGGGAAGAATCATCAAAGTCAGCTTAGTTTTACTCAGGAAGACTTTTTTTTCAATTTCTGATCTCTTTCTCCTCTATTAGGAGCTTGATTTTTTTAAGCTGCCATGCAACATATCTCTCTGTTCCAACTCTCCCACTTGAAAGGGTTATAAAATCATCTTTGTGAGATTTCCATGAACATCTGCCTCAAAGCATTATAGGAATTTGTTTAAAATTTCGTTTTATACCTGTTTCTATAAGGTTCTCAGATTCCAACCCTGGACTTCTAAGCCCCATTATCAGGCTAGGAGCAAAAGAGCCATTACTAATACCATTGTGTGGAGTCCATTGATTACTGGCATAAGACACAATTATCTGTCCTATGTATGGAGATTGTTAGGTAACTGAAATATCTTTATTCACAAGAGTTAAAGAACTGGCTTTTCCTTTCCTAACTATTTACCTGGCAGGCCAAGTGGAGGAAAGCAGGTAATTTAGAGTTGGTTCCCTTTCAGTCCCTGACCATTCCTCTTTCCCTGCTGTGCTAGGAAGGTGGTGGTGGTTGACTGGCAACTCAGTGAGGGGAATTTTGGGACACAAAAAAGGAAAAAAGGCAAGCCAAGTAAATTATCAGAGAACTTTTTAAAAAAACAAACAAGCTTTAATAAAATATTACTCAGGCTTGAATCAGAAATCTGTTGATAAGGAAAGGAGCTTTTGTCTGTCAACTGTCATAAAGAATTAGTCTTAGAGCAATGAAGTGGTAGATAATACCATTCTATGTTTCCTTACTATTTTAAATTTCAAGTCATGAGAAGGTAAGATGAGGCTTCAAGCCTTTGCACAGATATGAATTCATCCCCCAAGAGTAGTGCAGAGTGCCTTTACTCAGGCTACCTAAAAGCACACTTGGGTGAATGCATGTGCAGAGGAGGCCTCTCATGCTTTGCAGGCCCATGGCCGAATCTTCAGACCTTGTACAGCGTCTGGGGGGTTTTACAGCAGGAGAACCTGGGGAGAAGGTGGGTTGGCTGGTTGGTTGGTTGGTTGGTTGGTTGGTTTGTGCTGACCTGCTTGCCCTTGAAGGGATGATGCATCAAACACTCTCATACCAAACACTGTCAGTGGCACAAAGAGGGGCCATGCTCTATGCTGTTTTTCCCACCTGCTAGCATCACCAGCCTGATTTCAGCTCCTGCTCCTCCTGAAGACAATGTGGTGCCTGTGTGGGTGAGCACAGCTGCAAGCCAGCCTGCACCCATGGCCCTCTGGGCACCCCACAGCTCCCAATAGATGCCTGACTCACAAATGTACTTGTCATGTCATACTAAACATGTCTTGCCATACTAAAACCGCCACTGGGAACCCATGAAGCACTGTGTTCAGGCACTGCCCCAGGGGAAGAGGAAACAGAGCCCTTGCAGTATCAGAAGGGTGGCAGTGTGACTGGCTTTGCAGCCACATGGCTGATAGCAAAATGCAAGGCCATGGATAACCAGTGTAATATTTACCAAAATATCTTGCTATGCAGAGCAAGTTCCTGATGTACTTTCAGCTTGCTCTAGTTTAGGCCTCTGTCTGTACATGCTTAACTTGGAGAGAAAAAAACAAATGAATGGGGAAAAAAAACCCCACCTTGCACAAGCACAGGATGAAAAAAAATTTATCTGTAAGATTTTGTGTTGCATAAGTGCCCCTGGAAATAATCTGGTACATCTCCAAATAAAACAGAAATCTTTTATGCTTTTAAGTTTCTGTGTGGAATGACAGTAGTTTCTGTGTTTGTTAACTCTGTAAATGTTTGCTGTAGATACTATCAATGGGGATATTTTATTTAAAGGAATGTACTAAAGTTTAAAGCAAAGAAACTCCTCCCCTAGCCTGTGAACACAACTACAACAATTAGGTAGTAAAAACTGAATTGAAAGTAGTCTTAAGTGTTAAGCTGTGCATTTTATAGGTGAGCTGGAACAAACATGTCCAGGCGCACAGCATACCCTGGGTTGGATGAGGAGCTCTCACTGACAGCCCCAGCAGTCAGCAAACACCAGCCAGAGTTTTGTCTGAGGTACAGCCAATTATTGCCGAATGACTGGTTTTCTGTGTTGTGGAGGTGTGAAGACTTGGTGGTGGCTCTCCATCTTCTTTTATTCATTATCATGTGCTGGTTTGGTGAACAGGAGAAAGACCCCCTTGCACTGCCCTCAGGCTTTGATCCCCACTTCAGCCTTCTTTAGCTCGTTCATTTCCTCAGAGTTTGTACCGGCAAGGGTGTTGATGATGAGCAGGATAAGCTGCTAAAACCATTCCTTCTGCAGAGCACAGCAAGTCTCATCATCCAGCAGGAAGAATAAAAACATAATGATGTGAAAATGGAAATGGTTAGATCTCCTCAGACTGGAACAACATTACAGCCTATATTTGATGTCAGATTCCTGTATGGATTAAAGTAGCCCAAACTTCTGGTCCACAGTCAAGTGAATATGGAAGAGAGACTGGAATAGCTGTGCAAAGGCTTGCTTCCAAGTACAACTAATTCAGATTTATTATTCCCATGCTGTGAAAAATTCCAACATCTACTTAAGTTTTTCTTCTGATGGGAAATTTCAAAATGTCTACATTTCATTTCACTTTTTCCACCAAAGAAAAAGGCTGTTAGCAGGAAGCCTAGCAGGTTGCCAAAAGCAAGTCATTTGACATACAAGGTTTTTTTAAAGCTCCTGTCCAGCCAAAAGTTTGTTAAACCATGTTTCCATAGGACAATTGTAGTGATGAATCTTTCTTTTTCAGTGAAACATTGTTGCACTGGCTAGCTGGAGTGCAGATCTTTGTAAAATACATGCATTTAAATGTGTCTAAAAAGTTATTACTGTGTGTTCCTGGACCAAGGACTTCAAGTGGCATGCCAGAAGAGTTACCCCAGATTAATAGCAGCAAGGCAGGAGGTTTGAAATGTGGAAGCTTGTAATCACTAAAAGGAGACGAATTGTCCTCTTGTTCAGCTAATATTAAGTATTGATCTGCCTATACTTATTTCGTATCAAGAAAGAGAGGACACTTCTGCCAAAATTTCCAAAGATTCTGGAAGATGATGCACTCGATAAGTTGTAAGACATACCGACATCTAGTTTTGAGTGTTGTTAGAAACTTGCTGATTTTAAATGGATTTTTAGGTCTGAAGCCATATGATGGTTTTACGTTCCAGGAATTGCTAGTGTCCATGAAAAAGCAAGGAGGCCATGGAATAATAATTTTCTATCCCACGTTACATATATGGCTTATACAACCACATATTTTAAGGATTTTATCACAGTCTCTTGATCCCTTTCTGAAGCCCTTTATGTCAATAAGAAGCAGAGCTTGCCTCCAGAAAGGAGCCTCTGCTCACAAGTGGTGGGTACTTTACCTTCTTCCCTTAGAGTCAGCAATATTTGGACTGTAGCTGCAGAGAGGTGATTGCGGGAACCATAGGGATTATAGTTTCTCCTATCTTTGGCTTCATTTCCAGAGATGCCATGGTACCTGTGTTCCCTTGAGTATAGGATGCCAAAGGTTGTAGATCCAAACGTTAGCGACCAGATCTGGAAATGTTGCTCTGAGCATGCCATTACAGCATACATCTGTACTTTGGCTGGCTGTAACAGGGAGATGGGAGAAGAGGGCAGTGGAAGGAGGGTAATGAGGTTTTCAGTTTACAACAGATATTGGTATATAAAGGTTCAACTTAATACATTGCTTAGGAAGGCCGTTCATCAACCGTACCATGGCACCTAACCATCCTCCAAACTGCAAAAACACTTATTTTACCTGCTAAATTCTATAGTATTATACTTCATTTATTTTTGTGTTCTGCAAAGTGTAAAAGAGTGCAAAAGTATTACTCTTGTTTGCATAGGAACCAAACCAAAACAAGTCCTTTCCTGACTCTGTTTTCTTTGCCTGGTCAGGCACTCCAGGTGAGGGCATGTGCTCCTTTCATATCTTGATTACAGGAGTTCTAGCAAAAGCAACATGCATATTCCTGCAACTTTGGAGGGATTAGGGCCATTACAGGTGAGTCCTATTCTGTTGCTTGTCAAACTGCTAGATGGAGCCATGCAATGGATCATTTATCTGGTGTCAGCAGCTGAAACTTGCATGAGAAGGAGCCGTTTCTAGCAGTGACAAAAGGAAGCCTGTCACAAATGTGTAAAACATGCATGTAACCCAAACCCTTGTATTTCTATTACTGTTAGAGTGTTGCTTCAAGAACCAAATGAAGTCATGAATGTTGTTTGGGCAATATCTAGCTTAGGATACTTCAGTGCTTAAAATTAATTTATATAAAAATTAAATAGCACAAAAGTGTTTTAAAGTTGTTGTAGTGCCAGTGGCAGGTCAGCAGGGTGTAAGTGGTGTTCCTGCATCTCTGGATATCCCGGGTATGTAAAATACACATGGTTCTGTGGCACTCTGGCAATATCCTTTCCACACCACAGACGCATTACCTGTTGTTGACCCAGACGTCAAAATGTCAGCAGCCAACACAGATAACCACTGTCATTCCCAGTGCTGATGGGGAGTTGTCATTGAGATGCTGCCAACCAGACTTGCAGAGGAAGTTTGATGCAATGTTGAGATCCCCAGTCTCTTGACCGGTAGGTCAATGCACATGTTGTTCAGAGCTATTATCTTGCAGTGTTACACAGTTCCAATAAAGCACATTGCAACTACGTTAGCAGTGTATTTTGACAAAATCTTTCAACCTGAAGCATAGTTTAATCCAGGTAAGATTAAAAATCTTTCCAAAATATATATTAAAAAAAAAAACTATAAAAAAAAGAGGGGAAAAAAACCCAAAATTCACCAAGAAAGAGATACACTTTTTTCTCGTTCAAGAACAAGGTTTTGTTACCCACACAGATGGTGTGGGAAAGTAGCCTCTTTTCTCTCAAGCTGCTGTGAGCTGCCACGCTGCAGGAGGGGTGTACTTGTGCTAGGGAAGATGTGCGTAGGTGATGTGGGCTGCTCAGTGTTTAGCTTCATCCCATGGTGTGTAGAAGAAGGGGAAGTATCAGTCTCTCCTAGCTGTCTTGTGTGGCTGTACTGCACAGAGTAGGTCTGTCACCTGGAAAGGGAAGCCTTTTCCAATTTATAATTCACCCCAAAGCTGCCATGCTTACTGAAATCATGTATGCTCCTTTGCCTTGACGGATTTTGAACTTACGCTGAAGACCAGCATAACACACACCTTCCTGTCACTCTCCAAGTGCTCTGCTTGCACACTCCTGGGAGCTTTGCACTTGCTCTTTATAAGCAGCACTGAAAGTCAGCAAAGTCCTGGGGGAACGACAAGACCCAAACAGCTCTTGTCGGCAACAGTGTTTGGGAAGGGTAAGAAAAGATCCAATTTTATCTTAGTTCTCATGGAAAGTGTCACAGGATGTTTAATGTCCTTTCTGAGCAAAGACCTGCTGTTTTCCAGATCTTGCCTGAAAACACATGCAGTATTCAGCAAGCCACTTAGTTTATCTTTCTTGGATAAACAGAAAGCTGCTGGAATTTGAAACTTGTTCCAAGAGTCTAGGGTCCAAATCTCTGAGAGTCCTTCCCCTGGTCTGGGGTTTTGAACTGAGTTTGAAAATTTAAAGACTAGCAAGCAATGGCAGCATGACTCCTAATGGCGTATGGGGCATGCAGGGTTGCTGTATGTGACAGAGGGCCATCCTATGCTGAAGTTTTGGTGTTATTTTCACTCTCGAGTGTAGCCTGACTTTGCAACAGGTTAAAAATACTTTATGAAATGCCTGAAAGCACTGATCCACAAATCCCAGTACAGACTTTGCCTCGACTGGGGGCGGGGGGGGAGGATGTGGGAAAGTCCTCCTAATGCGATGAAAGCACCCGTGGCACTGGTGAGACGCGCTTTTCGCTTTTGTCGGTGAAGGTACCACGAAGGAGAGACTCCGATGGCAGCTTGACGGGGCCGGGCGAGGGGAAGCGCCCGGCCGAGCCCACCGGGGAGGGGACCCGGTCAGTCAGGTGGGCGGCCAAGGAAGCTGTGGGGTGGGGGCTGAGCCGAACCCGAGCCCTTCCCTGCCCGCTGCGCTGGGGGCCGCGGTCACCGCCGCGCCGGCACCACCCGCCCCGGGCCCGCGGAGCTCCTGCCGGCGCCGCAGCCTGCAGGTAGGGGCTGTGCGGGGCCGCGGGGCTCGTCCCGGAAACAGCGAGGAGGGAGACGGGGAGCGACCCCGCGGGGGAGCGCGGTCCGGGGGCGCGGAGCGGGGCGGGCAGCTCGGACGGCAGCGCTCCGGCGGGGCTTCAGCCTGGCCGCTCCCGTGCCCTGCCTTGGAACTGCGGGAACACTGGGAAATAGATAAAAACCACTTTAAATGCCACTGTTAAATCAAGAAACTACGTGGATACATATATATATATGTATAAGCTGTTGGTAAGTTGAGATGCTGATCAGTTAAAGAATAAACAGCGTTTCAAGTTGCTAGAGGTATGAGGAAACTCAATCATCTTTTATTTCTGTTGCATAAACAGAATGAGTGTACCTGTTCAGTGGCGGGTGTGAGAGGCTGTGCCCGTGCGTGCGGACTCGCGGCTGTCACCGGGATCTCCACGGCTGTGTGTGTGTGCCAGAGGTTCCCAGAAGAGCTCCAAAAGCCCAGGCTCAGACTGCTCAGTGACAGGCTAGAGAGCTGGCCTGTGGCCTTCGCCAGGAATAGTCAGCTGTGGAAGTAGGTAATCACAGTGATCCTTATCCTGAATGGCCTTGATATTTCTTCTGGGATATTAATATAGTTCATTTCCAGGAGAATTCTTAGTCCCTTCTAGGACTTAGCCAGGTGTGCAGTAATTGGCTCAGGCTAAATGGTATTGTTGGCATGCCTTGCAGGAAATTTTGTGTTCACAGGCTAAGTTCAGGGAAACTATCCAGTGGAAAAAAAAATGCCTAAAAATACAATGAGTATTATCATTATTTAGAACTTTCTGATAATTTGCCATTCATTTATTGACCTGTTCTGTTTAATATCTTTGGGAGTAAGTTGTGAATTAGGTATTTGGGATGAATTTGCGTTTGTGTGATTTCTGACTGAAATGATTTCATTAAGTTAACAAGCTCGTTGGGGCAGTGAGTGTGTTTGTTGTTATTAGTCTGCTCCTGCAGTGGCAATGAGGAAACGTTTCCGTTAGTGCTGGGAAATTGGAGGATAACTTGGAACTTAATGAAGTGAAACAGGATTGCCTTTTGCTCAGAGTGATCCTATTATGCCTCAGTTAGGGCCATGTTATTGCTCACCTCAAATCATTAGCTGTTACTGTCTTTTCACATCTGTTTTTTTAGCTATACGTAGGTCATTATGTGGTTTTGGTTTATATTTTTTCAGTTGTATTATTTTTGGTTTTTACTTTTCCATCTTTTGCAGCAGTGTAACAGAAGCTCTGTTTTAATGGAAGGTTTCTCTGGGCTTAGGGGTTTCCATGTTAATCCCTTTAAAATTCAATCGTTAACTTCTGCCTTAACCTCAAGCTGGAAAGTGACAATGAAAGATAATATAGCACAGTGTGTAATTTCATTTTGTAAAGTTTCATCAGAATTGATTCAACTGATATGTAAACAGAAGAAACCTCAGGAACTTTCTTTTTCCCCCAGCATGCACATTCACTTCAGCTTCAGGCTGTACACTGTTTACCTGACAAGTGGCTTGCTGCAGGATATCTCCTGACTGATTGGATTTGCTGAGTTGGTTCTTGTCTGCAGCTCTGAGGAAGGGGACTAGGACACCCAGAGGGATCCCTTCCAGATCTGTATTCCCAAGCCAAGGTCCTACAGACAGGGCACAGAGGGGAAGATTTTTCAGATGTTTTGGTGCAAACACAGTTGCTTCCCGAGGGATAAATTTGGCATGTGTTTCCTGAGAGAACCGTGCTTGCGTAAGCAGCCCCCTGCCACCCTCTGAGCTGTGCTAGTACAACCATTTGTGGGGCTGGTGGTGAATTGCGTTGGGAGAACTGCAGTGGGTTCAAAAGCAGCTTTTCTTCCTTTTTATCAATTACTTTTAACTCTGAATTATCTGGCTGTGTGGCTGCTGTGATAGGGCTGAGAAGGTGGCTGGGAAGGAGGGAACGTGTGGCAGGGAGCAGGAGGTAAGGGCTGTTTCTACCAGCATCACTGCTGCTGAAAGCAGTAATGCTTATCAAATTGTGGTCAGTGGTAGATGACATGTGGTTAAGGCAGTTGCCTGAAAAACATAGCTGAATGCTCAGATATCTCAGTTGTGCGCACATGTAGTTGGCTGCATACGTGAAGATCTGATTCTATGTTTCTATCGTAATTCTGAGTTTTCATCTAATGATTTTAATTTTGTGATGTATATCTGTGAGTGTAACTTCAGGATACATTCTCTATACTATTCTCTCTTCTAGTATGAGCATTTCAAAAGACTATTTTTTTTGAAAATAGACCTAGACATCATCAGGCTATGTTATTAATCAGATCATATTTATCTGGATAGGTGAATGACTAAAATTCTAAAGGGGAAGATTGAACCACCACTAAAAGAATGCCTCTGGTTCTAGAGAGCATAATTGTCACCTGTACTCTCTTTTAGATGTATATAAAATGTTAAATATACTTTTGAATGTAGTGTAGACCTGTGAAATTATGAATGACAGAAATTATTAGACGAATAGCACTTTTAATTGATATGGTGAGACTGAGAAGTCAGTGGAGTGTAAGCTTGCTATAATCTGCTATTATTTATTTTAGTCTGGAAAGCATTAATGCTTTTGTGCATTGTTTTAGGACTTGTTTTCATTCCTACTTTAGATAATTTGTGTCTGTCATGATCCTACGGTAGAGAGTAAGAAATCACTCATTGCACATTTTCTCTGTAGCAAGTGTGCATATTTAGAGAATGGTGGTACACTCTCTTGTTCACAGAACTTGAAGGATTAATTACTTTCTATGGTAGTCTTTATTCAACAGAGAAAAATCATAGGCCTTTTTTCTTCCAACCTAAACCGAGAAATTATATGGGAGTTAAGAAAAATATCTTACCTTTACTGATTGTCCTGTGGTGGGTCACTACAACTGCAGTTTGGATTATCTGTAGAGTTTCATGAAGATTTAAAAAAACAGATTAAAACCCAAAAATCTTAATTTTATCATTTTCTTCTAAGAGGAAAGGTGTTTCTTGCCAGCAGCCTTATGAGAACCAGATATATATTTTATGAGCTATATTGTTGCTTGTATTAATTGACATTCACTGATGTGACTGTGAGCAGTAAAACTGCAAGCTACAGCTTGCCTGCAGGAGGTGGGCTCCCAACCTGCAGTATGGAGAGATTTGGAAAGGTACAGTTTTTAAAAACCAAAACTGTAGACATCCAATAACTCAGTTTTTCTTTACTGAAAATGAAGGTGTTTCCTATTCAGCTTAATTGAACTGCAAAGATAGCTTTGTTTTACTCTCTGGAATCTGCAAGAACTTGCTGTGATGTGGGATGTGGAAGAGCTGTTGCCAATAGGACTGTACACCGAGTTAGCTGCCCTGGATGAAGATACCCAGGTGAAGACTGTCTTTTATTGGATTGGCTCCTTGTCTCTCTTAGGCTTGTAGGATTCTGGATATAATTACATAAAGGGCAAGCTATGATCTTCCAAATATGAAATCTTTGTTTCCAGGTTCCTCATCCTCCTGTTTTTGCAAGAAGCATTCTCCATTTTCAGTACTGTGAGGTGGGTGGTGCTGTGTGCCCAGCTGCTCAGGTGACACCTGTCTGGCACGGTCATAGACACCATGGTAGCACAGCTCAGGAGCCCACAGAATTCAGGTATAGCCAGAAGGCACTTACAGTATCGTTCCTTACACTGTAAAAGCAAAATCCATCACTTTTGTCTGCACAGCATTTTAAGCTGTGCAGGCCCCTGAGGCAACAGAACAGCGTTTCAGCAGCAAGATAACTTATTAGTTGTTAAGATTAGCCAGCAATTTGTGGCAGATTTCTTCCCCAGAGCCTGCAGCAGCTGGGAATTGTAGAACTGGCTTGAGGGGATGTGACAATATATTTTATTAGTGAGTGGGGTTGATCTTAGTCTTCATTAGTAAAACTCTACTGGTTACTTTGCATATAGTACAAACTCTACTGAATAGTTGTTTCTCAGCTGCAGTTCAGTGTTGGAGAACTACAGGTTATCCACAAACCAGGATATTCTTGATGCTTTTCCTTGGGACTTGAAACGAATGGAGCAGCAATTTTTGTTGGTATTTGGTTTAGATGTCATATTTATTAGTTTCTCCTTGTTTCATTTGATGGGATAATGGAGTGGTAAATGAAGTAGTCTCTAGTGTTTGTGATTAGACAATATCACCTGTTTTCCACATAAGGATTGTTGGTCTCTTTTTCTCCATTTCTGATGTTTTATTGTAAGATGATTTTGTGGGCTTTAGTGTAAATGCTGTCTCAGAGCATTATGTAAATAACAGAGAAGAATGAAGCAGCTGTATTTTTTTATGTGTGTTTTATGTCTTATCTGTGTGGGGGATGTACATCCACAGTTCTATGCACCAGGGTTACATGGGCCTACATTTGGCATCAACCGGCAAGTTGCTAAAGTGTTTAAGTGAATAGTATTAAAAATTAATGTAAAAAACAAGGCATCTGAGATAATCTAGGCTTCTTTTACTATTAAATGTTACTTTTTTTAACTTTTCTGGTTGTCACTAGAATCTATTCAGTTTCTGGGGAGTATTGTCCTTGAATGCTTTTTTAATGGTAAGTACATTAGTTGCTCCCAGAGGATTGCCGTGAGTGTCCAGAAATAATGATAATGGGAAGTCCTAGACCATATGTGGATATTTATTTATAATGCATATTATCGTTCTTTTAACTTATTAGCAAGTAATTTATGGAGAACCAATTTGTCACGCTTTCCCTTCCAACTCTCCAAGCTTTTTGTGCAATCTGTGAGTGCCTGGAAATTACAAATTTTTCTTCTGCTAGATGAGAGCTGACCTGTCCTTGTCAGGAGAAATGTCTCTTCTGGCCTTGCCATTTGGTAATACCATCAAAATTATATCCATATCTTGCCAAGAGGCGCGACCAAACTTCTGGGATTCCTCAACTTTTCACAGTTTGCCAGTGTACTTGCCTACACACACCATTTATACTTCATTTCTTCTGGGGTAGCAATGTACCTCATGTTTGGAAGCTTCTCTTAAATTCATTTAAAGGATTACGTAAGAGTGCAAATGAAGATATGGTAAAAGAAATTTCAGTTCTTCATTGAAAAGTCAGAAGCAAAGTTCCTGATAGGAGACAAAGAGAAAAAGAAAACATTTTATTGGGATATTTAAAAAAATTAATTTCCCAGCCATTGCAGAAGATCCTAGAGGCAAGTTTTGAGTACAAAACCAGGGATGATGTTTTAGCTAGCAACCACCAAACTCCTTCATCCCCTTTTCTGAATAGAACCTAAAAGTATTTTTGAAGTTGGGACTCAGCTCCTCATCTTCAGTCCTCAGCAGGACAGTTCTGACCTCTTTCTCTCCCTTTGTTCAAGATAGGAAATCTCCCATCTTTCACTTCCTCCCCCCCCCCCTTAACTCAAAGTTTCCTTCCTTCCTGCAATTTCTGGATTTCTCCCAGTGATGATGGGATGATTCATATTTCCCCAGATGTGAAATGTTAATGTGGGAAGTGGGATCTTTTCTCTGCCTCTCTGGGGGTTTCTCAGAGTCTGTGCTGCTGTTGAGTTTCTTAATTAACAAGTTTCTCCTGATTCAAATGGTTTTCCTGATGGCCACAGTGTTTTGGAGACTGTTATAGTACTTAGTAAGTCATGTCTTAGAGTGTTCATTGTAAATGCATCTTGAACTTGGGTGCCTTTGAGAGCTTCTTCAAAACTACACAAAAGTTATTAATTTAGTCTGTAGACATAGTCAAATGCCTTCTCCTCCTCCTGTCTGTTTTAGGGCTCGTCTTTTCAAGTTGTCGTGTTTGACAATATCAAGCTTTTTTGACAGAGGGGTGTTTAGAGCTTGTTCATGCAACCTGCTGGTTGGTGCACAGTTGAGAAGGTGGTAGTACAGGCCCATGCTGCTTGTTTGTGGTCACTGTCCTGGCTCCTCTCTGTTCTGTGTTCATTTGCTGATACTGCAGTGGACTATGGATTCCATATTTGCATTACTCCTGTGCATTCCCCAAGGTACCAGGGTACTTGGTTTGGTAATTTCTTGACTTTGTGTTTATTCCTCTCCTCCAGAGCCCCCTAATTAGCCCTTCAAGCTCATCACCTTTATTTCCCCATAAAAGTCACTAAAAGAACAGGGAAAGGAAGAGTTGAAATAGTAAGAGTCAAAACCAAAATGGTTCCATGTTCAAGGCATGTGCCAGCTTCACCTTTCTGTCATTAAAATGCTGCATCCAGTCTCTCAGCTACTGAGCTTGAAATTTTCTGGGCCAGGGACATCACACTCAGCCTTGCCTATACAGCTGTGCCTCAATGTCAGTGTTCAATAAATATCCATAGTTGCTTTTAGAATGTGTTGCAACACTGAACTTGGTGGGAATAGAGACCTCCCTTTTCATCATACGGGCTAACTGCTGTGAGTTGGCCCTTAAAGAATCTATTTGATGTGCTATTGCTGTTTGAATGTGCTGATGTTGTTACACTTCTCATTAGCAGCAACATTCAACATTTCTGGTAGTTCACATTCCTTTTTTTTTTTTTTTTTTTTTTTTTTTAACACTGCAGCCTTCTAGTTACAATCCTGTCAGTTTGGATAATAAGCCACTGCCTATCTGTTCTCACCATGATCATGTCCTGTGCTGCCACATGTTCCTGGAGAGTTCTCTCCCTCTTGATTGTATATCTTGGCAACCCTGCTTTCATGCAAACATCTCCTTAAGTTTCATATTTTTCCATAAAAGCTTGAAAGCTACACTACCTGCCCTGCTTAGTCTAACAAGCCAACACTACTTGTAACAGCTTAAGACCAGAGGTATTTGGGAAGCTTCTTCATAAAGTGCCGTCTTCTATGCTTGCTGACTCCCTTTTTCTCTCTTTCTAAACTTCTGCAATAACATTTCTTTATTTACTTACTCTGAATGGTCCTTGGGGCAGCTATAGCATCATACTGGTAGCAGCAAGCCAAAGTGCATTTTTTAAAGGGATTGAAAAAGTTCTCCTGTGGACAGAGAGAATATTGGAATGGAAATCAGCTGAGCAAGAAGAGCCAGCTGAGAGGGGCTGTATTTTCCCTCTTGAAAGGACTGAGTCAATACAAAGACCAGGTAGTTTCTTCACTTGAGCGTTATCAAAGCTGGAGCGTTTTGTATGAAAGCTGTTTTCATTATTAAGTATAGAATTATTGTTTTCTGTTTCTTCATCTAAAGTAGTTAAGACTATTTCTCTGTGCATCTGATATTTCGTATTAAAAGTGGCCCAAATATTTAATTTGGGAAACGGAGCTGTCATGAAATACAACTGGATGACAGCAGAGAAACTGGTATTGGATAAAGAATGTACTGAGTGCGGCATCACAGCTGATCACAAAGGACCCTCAAACTCTCAGCAAGAAATGCAATTTGTGTCATTATGTATTGAAGGACCTGCCTTCCACCTTAAAAATGTGAAAATCTCAGCAGTCAAAACAGGGTGCAATTGGAGAACAATTAAATTGGTCAAGTTTAATTTTTATTATTGTAAGTTGGCATGTGGCTGTGATGCAGATTGGCAGGCCAAAAAGGCATTGTAGCAGAGACCTCCCTGTGAATCCCAGAGAGAGCCAGTTCCCTTTAGAAGCAAATAGTTATTTCTGTACCCTTAGAAACTCATTGATGCACAGCACAGATCCAACGCTTTGAATAGTTACCCTCCTGGTTAGCTTAGGGATGAAGATGCAGAGTATGCAGGGTGATAAAGCAAAGCAGTGCAAGAGAGAATGGGAAATTTGAATGAACTGTGGCTCATCCCCTGCCGGATCTACCATCCTCTGCTCTTCATGAAGCCAGTGTTTCATCTCTTGTTTATAGTCTGAGTTCTTTCCATCAGTGTCCATTTAATTTAGCCTGATGGAGTACCAGGTTGGAAAGAATAAATAGAATTATCCCACACAGCTGGTCTATTTTTAATGAACTTAATGGAGTGGAGAGTAATCTCTGAGGGGTTGCAACCCATATGATGTAATTCTGCCTTTTGCTTATGGTGCATGCTACACAGAATCAGCCCACACATGACTGATGGTAAAATGGCACTCATCAGAGTTTCCAAGCTCTGTTTGTGTGCCAGAAAGAATGGGATAACGAAGTATTTCAGATGAGAGCTCTTGCATCTTGGGCACATCAGCAGAGGTATTTTGCAGAGGTATTTAGTAGGCAGTTTTTACTTTTAACCAAATGAGAAAGTAAATCTTGGGTGACGGTTGTGAAAACTTGGCACAGGAAGCTACTTGAAAACAAAAAAAAAATTACTTTTGTTGCTCCTAGAGAATATAGCCAGCATGTAATTGATGTTGTCAGTGTATCAATGCCTTCTGGAAGGGAAGGACTGTGCAGCTGGCACCAATGCACCAAATAAAATCTGTGCAGGGAAAAATTGGAAAAAGTCCAGAGGATGTGAAGGGAGTGACAGACAGGACAATGTGTGAAACAAGTGTACTTTAGGGTGGCTGTGAAGGAGAAAATGAGGTGGCACTTGAGGACTGATTAAAAGTTGGTTGGGATTCTTTTTTTGTTTCAGATGAATTTGAAACTTTATAGTAGTTTAAAATTTATCAGATGTTACCTGTCCTAATATGAAATGCCCGCTCAAGAAGAAAAATTATCTAACAATGCAGAATTTGAAGCGTGCAATAGAGATTTGTTTAGGTAAGTTCATAGGCAGGCATTGCTACTGACACCTTTCCAGTGTTTTTCAGGGTACAGAGACACACAGGTGATAATTGGAACTGGAAACTTAGTTCAGTGAGAGGTTTCTCAGCTGAGAAACAGATAGTCATTGAATTTGACTTTAGGATTTTTATCAGTTTTAGTGCGAGATCAAGATTATGCTTTTTTTGTTAAGGTGTTGATGAACTCCTGAGTGAACCAACAGTTCCCTGTAACAACTCTTCTTCAGGATACTCCAAGTTACACTTTCAGGTAATTCAGAAGATGCAATTAAAATAATACGATCATAATTGTTATAGTTTATTCCCTCAGTGGGATGAATTTCCTTTGTAAATAGAAGATGTTCTTGAAAAAATCACTAGGGTATGTTCACTTTTACAGAAAAAACTTTATTTCAAGGAGAGAAGATTTTTAAGGAATATCATCCTCTGTGTATCAATATAGGAACATTGTTCTTAGAAATAATTTTTGTTGTCTGATAATTCTTGAATTATTTTTTTTCTTCTGTCATTCATGTAATAAGCTATTTAAAGTGAAACTGATCCCACTAAAAAGATTATTGATAATGAGATCTAGTTAAGAGACAATTACAAGGTTGGCTGGAATAACAGGATAAGAGGATAACTGTTGAGTCCTCCTTTTAAGTCTCTTGGTGTTTTATTCTCAAGTCGACATGTGGTAAGACTTTGAACAAACCATATGACTCATATGACTGTCCAATCTAAACAGCAAATGCATTTCTTCAAGACAGCTCCTTGACCGGTAATGTTAATAAGGAAGCTGAGAATGAGAAGCCAGGACAACTTTTTTTAAAAAAAACCTTCCTTGTAACTCCTCTGGGAGCATGGTACCAGGTTGAAAACCTACACTAAGTTCTACAATCTATTCCTGAAATTTCTTAGCCAGGTTTTTGTTTTTATAAACTTTCCAATGCAGTGGTTCAAGATGCTGTGATAAATGTTGGTCTGCAGGATCACATGAAAAAGAGCCTATGTAGTTTGCTTCTGAAGTGTTTCCATTTGAGAGTTTCTGATAGGAGTGTTTAGGTGTTCTATGGGCATTTGGCAGGCTATGCTGATTCTGTCATTGTAAATGCTCAGCTGCTGTAATTAGGACTGGGTTTAATAGGAAGAAGAAATGGAGCATTTTTATCAATGCTTTTATAACCAGTTCTTACATAAATTTCTACGTTATTTTTCTTAGATAGCATCAGCCTCTTTCCTTTTTTCCCTTTTCAAATCCTTTAAAATTTCACCTTTTATGGGCTCTCTTATCATTACTGCCTAACATTTAGCAAGATGACTAACGTCCTGTCTTGCTGTTTCATATGGGCTCTTTTCCTCCTTTTATAGCTCTCTGCCTTTGCAGTGTAGATGTTGAAGAGAAAAGACAAAATGTGATACAATCTGGGGAAAGTGGTTTCCTGGTTTTCTACATACTGTCTCATTACTCCTAATGTAACTTAAACTTCTCCTCAATAAAATTTCTGCCCTTGTTACTTAAAGGTTAGTTTTCCTGCCAGAGGCACCCTTGGGTCCTTTACTGCAAAGCCCTTGTTCTCATGCTTTTTATGAGTTAAACTAATCCCATGCTTCTTGTGGTCAGGTATTTTTTCAAGTATTCTCTCCAGTTACATCTCCATCATTGGCATATTTGAACACTTACTGTAATATTCTGCTTGCTGACAGTTCTGTGTGTCTATGGACCTGAGAGGATACAAGCTGAGGATCTGTACGGGAACACCAGAGAAAATGAAAATGGAGATTAACTTTTAAAGAATTAAAATACAAATCTGGAAAGCAAAGGTAAAACATACTTAATGGAATAGGTAGATTTTAGATTATTTTTTTTTCCGCATTTCACTTACCAAAACAGAAACATTATCTACAGAAAGAAATGTTCTTTAACATAAAATTGAGAAACTGTATTTCTGGGCTGCAGTGCTAACTAGCAGGGGTACACCCTTAAGTAGGATGGAAAGTTCCTGCTGAGCATTTCTGAAAATGATGTAATCAAGCAGCTGCACCAGTACTCTCTCAGCAAAGGGAACCTGAGGCTCTTTTCTCAAAGCTTTAAAGCTCTCCTAAAAACTAAAATAAGCTATTAAGCCAGGATGTAGTTGAAACATGGATGGCTTGGTGAGGCTGAATGGAAGACTGAGCATGAAGAATGTGCTGATCTGCCCAAGATGCGTTGGTTGATTGTTAACTTTCAGTGTGTGATTTCACCAACACAAACTGTTACTTGTGAGTAGATGTATGTTTTCATGATGTGCATGCAGTCAAATACATTCTTCCTGGTCAGAGACTGATTTTGTACAGCATGCTAAGAGTTTTTCCTCTTGACTTCCATCTGTTTCCTTGTCTTTCATTTTAGTATTTAATGTTTCCTTCCCAGCTTAGTAGTCTCCCTTTTGTTACTTTCTGAAGGTTCTGTACAGGGACACGTATATGAGCCTACTTGTGCAGAGATAGGTTCATCAGAATGCACCTATAGCTGTATGATAATATATTATGCTTTTTTAATAAAGTAAATGTGATTTGTGCAATGACTTCTCAGGAATACCTAATCTTGTAAAGTAACATTGATCAGTAGTTGCTTTTGGAAGTCTGTTTCAGGAAATGGCAGACGTCCTGGTTTTTGTCTTTAACAGTTGTCTTTTCAGTATTTAGAAATTTCTCTTTGATTATTGCTGGGGATTATATTAATGTACCATTGTATATACAATAATTATATATTAATTATATTAAAGGGAAAATTAATTGTGCCTTTGACATGATAGTAGGGCTCTCTTATTTTTACAGAGTTCAGGGTTTCAGCTGAAAACCTCCCAAGAAAAATAACAGCCACAGTGAGAGTTTGCTGTGGTATGGTGCATACTGTCCATTAGAAGAGCATGCATGGCATTAAGTTTCCTAATAGCTTTATTTCAGAACATAAGCTTGTGTGAACAAAAGGAAATAACCTGTCTTGCCTTTCCACGCCTGATTAGTTTTTGCAAACAAATATTGCATATTGAAGAACGTGATGAATTGACACTAACAGCAGCTCTAAATCATCAGATAAATAGAGGCAATCTTCTGGATGGCTTGTTCTGTAGGTACAGAATTTGTTTTCTAAAACAGTTGTCTCTTTTCCCTTTAGAAAGCACTTGTGTAAGATTCACATCTTGAAAATTAACCATGAAGAGTACTTTTCTGTGTGAATTGTTAAAAACCCAACAATGCCACCTGGTCTCTGAACTCATTGAGAAGGTGGGGAAAAGATGTCTTTGTTTAAGTAGGGTTCCTTATCTTACTAAAACCCAGACAGGAACATTGAGAACACTATAAACCAAATTAGTTTTGCATGGCTTGAGCAAGGCTTTTCCATAAACAGAAGGGCTAAAAAGATGGTAACTGTGAAAGAGCTCCAAGTACAGATACATATTCTGTAGGTTCATCGCTGAGATTTTCTAGGTGGAGGTGTACCAGTTTCCCCTTGGCTTGCCTCCTGATTTCCTGGATTTCCTCTGCCGAGAGAGTGCCTGCGCACTGGGTGGCACCTCTCCCAGGACACTGCAGAATGGTTGCCGGTGCTTCCCTAGGCTGGGACTCTCCACTGAGGATGTTTGCTGTACACGGTGTCCATCAGCATTCATTTCTTATCAGACATGAGACAAGCTGGCAGCAGCCACAGCTTTTGGGTGGCCTTTGGCACTTCCAGGTATGTGCAGAGAGATATGTCTCCATAGTCAGTAGCCCCTCAGTTTTATCCAGGCACAGCTGCACTCTTGATGCTTGAGCACTCCTGGTGTGCCTGATAACGTCCTCATTTTCTCTGGAGGCATTAGAAGAGCTTTTGCTTGGTATATCCTTTACCAGGTCATCTCCAGCTAACCTAAGACATGTTGATTTTTGGATCCTTATCACTAAAGTAGAATCTGGGCTGCAGAATCAGTAAAGGAAGAGTAGTGATTCCATAGACTGATTGAGTAATTGTCTGAGAAAAAAATGTCCCGTTCTCACATGTTCCATGGAAGCTTTGCAGTGGTGTACTTTCCCAGGGCAAGATTTTCCTGAAGATAGAAAAAGTAATATACCACACTTGGGAAAAGTGTCAGCTGAAGATGCTTTGAATAAAAAGCTTTTTCAGAATTTCCAAATAGTTATGGTCAGATGTTAACATTTCTTTAAGGATCCAGAGAAGTTCACAGATCCTCAAACAGATAGGAATGGCTCGGAAAAATGATTGTACTACCACATATTTAAGCTCAACAATAAATGAGAAGGTTGGACAAAATGTTTAGACATCATTAATAGTATGTTATAAAACTCAGAAGTAAGAGATAAATGTAATGTAATTATAAACAAACAAACAAAAAAACCCTTCCATAACCATTGCCTACCCACCACCTGTTTAAAATTAGGAAAATGTAGAAATACTGAAACAAGGAGAGATATTAGAAAAATAACAAACATCAGAAAGTTCTCTATGTGTCATCAGATACATCTGTATATTGACATCATAAGATAATGTCATCAACAGTCCCTCAACTGAAATTTTAAAATCTTGTCTTGTGTAATTGAAGTTATTGGACAGCAGGAATGACTGTTTCCTCCCCAAAAGTTTTCCTGATATTTTTTGTAAGCACTTTTGGCTATTCTCACTTATTTGCTGGAAGGGGAACGAAGATGTTAAAATGGAGACAGTGAGGGAACCATTCCCCTGCCCCAGCAGCCTGGCTGTTGGCTATCAATTATTAGTGGAGTTCTCCTTCAGGGAGAAAATATGTGTTTGGTGGAACATGCGTGACCATAACCTTCCTAAGGGTGTGCACGCTGACAGTCCCAGCTTGGATTTCAGTAACAGTCGTGTACTCAAGGAAAATTATCCGGCTCTCTGTTATTTTTATCACAGTGAAAAATGGAATGGTGAGTCCTGTGCTTGCTAGTTTAAAAACCTTTCAGAATATCAAGCAAAAATGCACATTTTCAGATGGAGTTGAGTAAGTTAAAGTCAATCTTCCTCTGGAAAAATATTCCTTCACATTCTTTTTACCCTCTATAGTTAAACTACATTATTTAAGGATTAGCCTTAGACGTAGAAGGGTCAAGAGGTTTCCATCATGATTTGCTTAACCTTATTGTATAGACCCTTTCTGTCAGGCCATTGGTTTTCTGTAAGCCCTCTACAATGGTTTGAGAGACAAGGGAAGTTCATATTACATTTCTCACTACTGACCCAGCAGACAGTAGCTACTTCTGCTGAGGCTCCAGCTGTACTATTTGGTTTAGCAATTCCTGGCAAATCGGACAAATTAGGAAGCCAGTGTGGCAAAGCAATTGCTGTGGGAGGCAAGCATGGCTCATCCCTTCCCAGACACTCACTACTCAGTGGGGGAGCAGGTAATGTGCTGCAATACAACCCTTATGTTTACAATCTTTTTCATGTTTCGGCTCTGAATATTTCTACTCTTGGGTAAAATGGAGTCTTCTAAACTTTTGCCCCTGTTTTGTCTCCCCAGTCACCTGTGCCCCTCTCTGGCGCCTCCCTTCTCCACCAGCTGTTTAACATCCCTTCACCTTCCACACTGCTTTTCCTGTTCCCACCTCTATGCTCTTTCCAATCTGTATTCTCCACCAGCCACCTCCCTCATATGCATAAACTGAAGCAAACAAAGAACATTTGCTGTTCAGTGTAGTGATAGGAGGTAATAAGCTGGGCTGTCATACAATTAATCTCTATATTGAGACGTTTTGAATGGAGGGCAAGTTTAATTAGATGCTTGTGTGGTGCCCAGCACTGTGACACTGCTTCCTGAGTAGAATCTCCTAAGTACTACTACAATACAAATAGGTTATTAATGTTGCTCTTATTTATAGGAATCGTAGGGAAACCCCTCCTTAAAAGTATAAAAGTGGTTAAAGATTTTCAAAGTAAAACATCCACATTTTTTCAGGAATGTTACAAAAAAAGGGGGAAGGGGTGAAGCACTTACTACAACTTGTCTTAATGTTCTTCTTGTCTTGGTGCTATGGCAGCAATTAAAAGTCAGATTGGGTTTTGGTTTTGTTTTGAGATTTTTATTATGTATTTGTTTGTTTACTTTGAATCTGGTAAAATTCCCTAAATGAAGTTTCGGGTAAGTAGTGGTTTTTTTTAACCATTTGTAACAGTGCTGGAGAGATACAGAATTTATGGAAGTTGAGAAGCTGAATGTGTACCCTGCTTATATGGATGCAGATAATCTGCAAGATTACTTGCTCACACAAGGAAGATTTCTGTGGACTCATCTGCCATTCTTCTCAGAAAAGCATAAACTTTGACTTTCTCTAGAGACTGAACAGACACTACTTTAAACAGAGAAGAAAGCCGAGAATATAGAGTAGCAGCCTTAAGATGCTCAACAGAGTTGTTTTTATTTAGGAACATGGGGTTGGAAAGGACCTCTTGCATTGCTTTTAAAAAAGTCAAAGTGATAATCATGCAATTCTTGATAAACAGTCTCTGCTGAAATCAAACCAAGCTGTTCTTTTTGAGTTAAATGGCTAACCCCCAGTGCAGAATGGGAGAGCTATTTATTGGAGAAAATAGATTAGAAACAGCCTTTGCATCCCAAGAGCTGTACACAATTTTGGATTTAGCTGCCTGCCAGACTGCTGACTGTAGTGCCTACCATGGTGTGGAAGTGCTAGGGTGGGAGCACAAGGAAGTAAAAGGAGGATGAAAAAGTGTCTCCTTTTTTCTGAACAGAAAAAAAAAAAGTGCCTCTTTTTTTCTTAACAGTCCGGTTGATAGAATGTTTGCAGCTGTCTGCATCTTCTGTGCTCATATCACATACTGTGTCCCATTTAAATGTGCTCTACTGTATGAGGGGGTTAGCAGTCTTCTGGGGAGGACACTGGTCAGTGGTCAGATGTGGTCATCCTCGATCCTTCAAGACATGCAAAAGAAATGAACTCTTTCGTAATCTGTAAAATATTTAATCTTATAAACATCTTACCCTCCATTGTCACATAGAACATACATCTCTTTGCTAGCTAGTTTTTCTTTTTTCTCTCCTCCTTTTCTGTCTTTGCTACTCATTCTGTACCCCTCTTTTTTTTCTTTTATTCATAATTCATTTCTTCTTTTATTTTTTATTTAATTAAAGATGCAGTAGTCAGAGTAAAGGGAACAGAAAGAAAGAGAGTATTAAAGCCAGAGGTCAACATAAATAAATGTAGCAATTGCCTTCAAATAACATTTGGTGCAATCTTAGGAACAAGAAAA
>JAYRBT010000178.1:18808761-18837630 GCA_036023395.1 Myiotriccus ornatus | reverse complement strand
AGAAAAAAAGATCTATCCTAGAGCTATGTTAATAGAGTAAATATAGGAAGTTATTAAAACTGCCCTGGAGCTGGGTGCATAGGTTAAATGTAGTAAATATATGCAATTCTGTTACCTTTCACTCTAAGCATTAATGAATTTTCTCCAGCTCTGCTTAAACTGCTTTATACTTGTTCTTCATAAAATTCATCTGCACGAATGTTCTTAAAGTGACTTTGAAATCTGTGTGTGTTGTTGTTCACAACAAAAATAAAAAATAAATTCATTGGTGACAATGAACCTGTTCTGGGAGTGTGTCCTGGCATTCTGGACACAGAGACTGTCACGAGTTTCTCAGGCCTCACCCAACCCATCTCCACTGTGAAGGTAGCAAATGTTACACACAGTGTATGTATGTGTCTCATTCATCCAGAAAGAAAATTCTAAGTAAGTTTCCTTCTCATTCTTCCGTTATGTGCATCTCTGGATTATCAAACAGGTAAACATAAGTGTTGGATTCTGTGCTTATTTATGCTGGTATACATATTTGGGCCAGCTCCTTTGGGATAAACTGCACAAAATCCTTCAATGCAGTTCTGACAGGAATCACAAAGGCATCTTAACACACAGCCATTTTGATTTTGTGTAGTCAGAATAGTGTGAAGAAGCAGAAAGTAGTGGGGTGAGACCCCCAGTATGTTCTGAGATCTGTGTGCTCTTGCTATGGGGCAGCTGTGATACAAACCTGACCTTCTCCCTGTTCCTCTGGCTGAAGCTGTATCCCTCTACAAATGGAGCATTTTTAAAAAAACATCCAAACTGTCTGACAGGTGAAGTGGTATTTCTTGAGATGATGGAGCTGCCAAGGTACATCAACGGTGTAAATGGAGCAGGTGAACAAGGTAGGAAAAAACCAACCCCTAGTACCCAGGCACGCCAGCCTGACTGTACCTGGTGTTCCTCTGTCCTTTGTCATACAATGCTTTGCAGCTTTACACTGTTGTGATACGGTTTTTGAATTAAAGAAGAAAACCTTTGCAGTGGAAGGAGGGGTGGGCAGAGGGGGCAGGGAGCTCTTTGCTAGCTGCAAGCTGTTTTTAAAAGGTCAGTGGCTCCTGTTGCTGTGCTGACCAGTTGCTAGGCTGCTGTGGATTTTTGTGCTCCTTTCCCCGGCAAAAAGAGACCTCATGATGAGGTGCAAGGTTATAGCCATGCCTTTTCAGTAAACTTACCTGCCCCTTTCTGCTCGCCGAGCAGACCCAGTAAGGGAGATGCTCTCAGGAGCACTTGTTTTCTTCCCAGGGTTCTCAAAAGCAGCTGCTGAAGTAACTGATATGTTATTTATCCTGCCATATTAACCCTAATGTATTATCTTGGGGAAACAGTCAATGTTTAGTGAGTTGTCAGGGCACACTGGGTAACTAAGGCTTTCTTAGGGATCAGCAGAATATGTTGCCATCTTCTCCCCACTTGCATCTTCTTTGAACTCACAGCAAAGCACAATTTTAATGCTTTAGTGAAAATTATCTAGCAAAGGTTGCAAAGTGCAGATATCTTTCGTGAGATTGTCTTTTAACCCTTTTTTTTAGCTGTCTCAAACAGCAGGATCTTTTCATGCATATCTGAGATGCGTTATAATAGCAGCCAGCACTGCCAGAGGGCATCAGGCCTTATATTGCTGAAAGTAGAGCAGATATGCAAAAAGAGTCTTATCCTGTACCAGAAAGGTTAAGAAAAAGATGCAACATGAGAGAAAACTGAGGATTGGGAAGGGGGAGGACGTGATTGCTCAGACAAAGTGTGCTTTCTGCTCTTTCAGCTGCATTTGCAGAGTTCACAATCTGGTCTATCCATGATAAAAATAATTAGAAAACAGTAAGCAAATGAAGTTTTCTAACCTCAGAATGAAATTGTTGGGTTGACATAATAAGTGCTTTTAGACGTGTGCAGCAGGAAGAAAGGTAATTCTTTAACTTGCCTATTAGTTTAGTGGCTGTGAAAGGCACAGTACTCCTAGGAGTGAGAGGGAAGTCAAGGAGTTGAGATTTGCACTAATCTGCTATAGGGAGGCTGGGTGGCCTATTTCTATCTTGGCCAGGCATTTCTTATAATATCATTGTTTTCAGTTGCTTGTAACCTCATTAAATGTTTGCTGTTTGTATGTATGTTGGCAGGCAGGGTTCTGGGAAAATAACAGCAAGTAACCATGTAAGCAAATAGCTAATCTGTGTTTGCTTAGCCTGATATGTCATCAAATTCTTCCCAAGCACGTTAATGTACAGCTAAAATGCGAACTAGGGCCTCAATCCCCATCTGAAGCTTGCCTGGGAAGTTGGGTGAGAGATCCAGGCAGAGGCTGTGGCACCCAGCTACTGCTATTTGTGCATTAAAATTAGTTAGGGCTCCTCATGTGGAGATTGTTGACTCCTCTGAAAATTTTTGTGTATATTTCTGCTTATTGAATGGTTACTGTTATCCCTTCTGGCATTCCTGGACGTTCCTCCTCCACCCTTAATAATCAGAACTTGAAAAAAACCCTTCATTCCTCTAGAAGGGGCAATGAAGGATAGTGTTGAGATCCAAAATAAGAAGCTTAGCTTTGCCGAGACTCTGCAAAAGTGCTGCAGAGATATGTCTGAATTGCTCAGGATCCCTTCGTGGTGTATCACATGCTTATGCAAACTCCACCTAATCACATTACTTGTGATTGACAGGAAACCCTTGAGCTAAATAATTTGAACTTTATGAGTGCCCTGTTAATTCAGGTGGCTCTTGTGGATTTTTACGGGCTATTCAGTCATCCAGGTATTTGAACATAACATATTAAACTTGCAGTAATGCAATAAATCCACCTTTGAGGCTGTTAGTATTAGATGCAAAATGTAGTAGCCACATGGTGCAAAGCACTGGTACTGGCTTTGCTTGTCCAAGTGAATTTGGCAGGATAAGTTAATGGAAGACTTCACTGCCAAATCAGGGTATAATCTATTTGTGCTACTCTGGCTTCATGCTAGATTAGATAGCAGCGGGGTTTTTTGTGGCTAGGTTATACACAGACACTCACAAAAGTGTTGAATTTTGTTTTCCATCTAAGCAGACAGGGATGTGGTGGTTGTTTGCATCAAACTGTGCTGCTTGATGATCTGGTCATTCACTGATCCAACATGAAGAATCATGTAACCACTGCCTTAGCCATCAGATAACTTGTTGATGCAGTGTTTGCACATATTTCATAAGGCAGTTGTTGCTTGAAGCGGTATGGAAAGGGATGTATAATTGACTCTATCAGTTAAAAATAAAAAATCAGTCATTAGTTCATGTCAGCTTACTCAAAACGTAACATAAACCCCACAAAATTGTCTGTCAGCTGGGTGGAATCCACACATGAGAAATATGGTCTGTTTACAAATTAGCCATGTGGGCTGGAAGGCAAATACACAAGGTGTGTCTTCTGTGTCATGTGCCTGGCATCCTCTACATTCTGACTGTAGACATTTTCAGCCTCCCTCAGATTTTGTGAGTAGTGCAATACTTGTCTACAAACATGCTTTCTCATTTTACTGCATTAGCCTGTCTGTTGTCCCTTTTTTCCTCAATTTGTTTGTGTCAGAAGTTTGTTTCAGAGTATAATGGGTAGGAAAGGAGGCTGCAGGTACACACTGTCACTGCTGTATGTTTACCCTGAAGCAAATTACGTAAGGTAAAAAAAAAAAAATGTGACTTTTTGCTTGAAGTGTTAAGTTCAAGGCTTGTGAAGAGGGTGGTGATGTCCTGCTGGTCATGTGGGCACCTGCAGAGTCTTCTCAGAAAGCTCTGTCAGGTGCCATTGCTATTTTTTGCTATGTGTTAGAAGATTGTGTCAGAAATGACAAACCATCCTGGTCTCCATTCCAGAGGTTTCATTGATCCTTTATATACCAAAGTCCTAGTAATTGAATGCCTTGGAGATGAGGTTTGAAATCATAAACTCATTTGGGTTTAAGTTGCTTTGTGTGATTTTTCTAATCAGCTGTAGGAGTGAACTTGGAAAGACTGCATCCAGCTGGGACTTTTTAAACTCACTTAGGAGCCTTTATCCATGAGATACCACTTTTTTTTCTTGCAGAAGCTCTTGTAATCCCAGCCATGAATTCTTGTTTGATCTTTGTGAGCTACTGTGACCATTGATACGTAATCTGAACTTTAGCTATTTCATGTGTCCCATCTGAGATGTGGCCTATTCTTCATACAAAGAGGGAATGGTTTCCATAATCAGGCAGAGCAGAGTACTACATGTCTCTCCAAAGAGCCACAGAAGTGAGAAGCAAAACTCATTAGAGTTTTTCTTTTTATCATAGCTGAGCTCTCTTCTGGTTCACTAGTGTGGGTTATATTGTAATAGTACTTCAGGCTGAAGTGAAAATCACTATTGTGCTAGACTCCATATAAACACAGAGAATAACACAGACCTTGCAAAGGCTTTATAATACAATTTAACTTACAATGAAACAGATGTTTGTGACAATGGAGGAGAAGAGAACACTAAAACAGCATTAGTACATGTTCTGATGCTTGTAATGGGCATTTCTTTGGGCTCTGAATAATTAAAAAGCTTCATAGACATATTTAATTATAAATAAATATTAGCAAAGCCTATTACATGAAGAGAGAAAATAGGACTGTAATTTTTTATTTCCAAATACCATACAACAGTTTTGGCCTAACGTAAAATGTGTGATACAGATGGACTAACACAGAGGGAGAAGTAAATGGTACTTGAAGAGTACACAAAGACCTGAAACAGATATTTAATGTTAGCTTGTTGAGATTGTGTAACTGGGTGGCAGTATAATACAGTTTCGGTATCTTTTGTGGATATTTTTATTCACTGATATTTTTCAAGCATATTGTTTCAAACATGGTTAGCTTAAGTCATAGCTCAAAAACGTTGACGAGCACACATTTTCTTGAGAGGTTACGAATGGTTTTCTTCGCTGTTCACTTCCTGTGGCAGTTCAGATGCCTCATATGACAGCACAGCCCCTGACTTTTGAACTTAACTCCTGTCTTTGAAAGTTGCACTAGGTTTTTCAGCTTTTAACATTTATGGACTGAGTTGTCTTGACATATAGGGCTTGATCATATCCTGTATGATCAGGTGCAGTTCTTGGGCTTTGAAAACCAATCAGGTAGATTAGAATAAAATTTTTTATCCATTTACAATCAAAACACTACCTAAGTTTTTTTTGGTTTTTTTTTTTTTAAGTAGTCCACTGACTCTCTTGTACAGTGTTGTTACAGGGCATTATTTACAGCCTAGTAGGAATTCAGCTAAGCTTTCAACATGTTGTGGGTTTTGTCTATTTTGTCATATCTGTTTTCTCCTACTTCACTCATCTTTGAATTTGGCAATCTGTGTAAGTTTTCTTAAAATAATTTTGTAATGGTTTTGAGGTGCAGCTTGTGACAGGAAGGCCACTGACGAATATTTCTCAAAGGTTCAGTTGTGATACTTAGGGTTGGCTCTGAGATGCCTTGCTGTTTTGGGTCAGGGATCTCTGGGCTTTATGAAGTCAAGCCTTGGCTATCACCTTCCTGAGCAGCTGCAAGGATCAAGAATGCACATTATTAGCCATATAGATGCTTTCTTGAATTGCCCTTTTGAGTGGCTCTGCAGACCTCTGACATGCCATAACAGGACACATTTCCTGTGAAGCCTGTGGTTCTTGTCAGTAGGAATGTTGCATATTTAGTATCTGTCATAGTTAGGGGATGTAGAAGCTATTTGAGCTTTCTCTCCAAGCAAAACTGAAAGGCATCCCACATAGTTTACTTATGTCTTATAAATCTTTGATCCGCCCAGGGGCTAAGGGCTTGTTGATGATGGCAAAAATGTGGTTTGAAATCAACCACTGACAAGCCAGCACTGCGTGTTCCTGCACTGAGTGAATTGGGGTGTCTCGGGCCCCTCGATCAAGCCCTGCTATACAGTCACTGGTGCAGAGGGACTAAGGGCTGTTAGTCCCGTGCTGCTGGTGACACCCAAAGTGTTAGCAAAGCTACCCCAATGCACATGACTCAGTTACTCACCTAGGGTCCTGTGGGTGTCTTTTGGTCTCTTGCAGTGTCCTGCATCACCCAGTGTGTATTTAGAGACTACTTTATGGCCTGGATGCAGACACTACTTTGATTTTAGTGGATAGAAGAAAGGCATGCGTTAGCTCTAACCTTTGGTGAATTGCTCATGCTCAGAAAATGAAGTTGCTGTGTCCTGCTGATTACAGCCTTCATCTGGGTTTTGGCTTGTGAAGCAAGGAGGTCATTTTATCATCAGATGTGCTATGATTTTGCAGTGAATATTCCCTTTTAGTAAAAAAGGTAAAAACTCTATTCTCTCAAACAAAAATTTTGCACTAAATTTCCTACAAGGAAGAGTAGGTAGTTTGCGTGGAGACTACAACTGAAAATACAGTTCAGGCCAGGGACTGGCATGAGCAGGGGGAGCCTGCTGAAGGTAGATGGGTGACTGGCAGTGGTAAAGTGTGACTTACATGTTATGTGCTGTGACGCAGGGAGGAAGAGGGTATCATGCGCTAGGATATAACTGCTGGGCAAATTACCATGAAAAGCACGGTACCAGACACAGGGCCGAATTCTGATGGCCCTCTTGTTTCCAACAAATTTTCATAAACTGCATTTGAAAGAAAACTCTCACTTTTGTGCAGTAGAGCTGAAGCAGTATGTCCTGCCCAGCTGTGCAGGTTACAGTGTGTACAATGTGCCCTGACTCCCTCTCTGCCTGTTTCTTCTCTCTCTCCTCAGATGGCCAGTGACCCATGTGCCCAGCAGCCCCGGCCCATGCCTGGCATGCTGGCTGGAGTCAGCCCCTGCCACTGAGGCCCGGAGGAGGGAGGAATCACCATGGCCTCATCCCGGCGGGCCCGGCACATTGGCCCTCCTGATGGAGGCTGGGGATGGATGATCGTTGCTGGCTGCTTCCTTGTCACTATCTGTACCAGGGCTGTGACAAGGTAAAGGCAACTGCTGCTTGTCTTGCTGACCTGTTTGTGGCATTATCTTTTTCCTTTTTTTCTTTTACCTTAGGAGGAGGGTTTGAGATCTTCCCTGATGTCCCACAGCTGCCAGGTTTATTCTGGTTAGGTAAAAACTCTTGCTACATTTTTAAAGGCTTAGTGAAACCCTTAAAACTGTGGGGATGGCTGAGGGATTATGAGCCCTCTGGTTTTAGTCTTGCCTCCTCTGACAGTTGCTCTAGCTTTCAGCACCCTCTACTTGATTTCTTACAGAATCAAGATCTGGAGCAGGTAGAGCTATTTCAGGCTCTGGTGGTTTGGTTGGGGAGGGAGGATTCATGTAGGGTCTCTTTGGGTTCACTGTGTCCCTCTGACCCCACAGCCATGCTCGTTTTTGCTAGTCCCGGTGAATTAGCTTCCTGAGTCTCTGAAAAACACATAAATACCCCCTTCTCCTACTGCAAGCATTTCAGGTGCTGTTCTGCCCTAGAGAAGAGGCCCGTCTCTATACCCTTCTGGTATCCAAAATATGCAGAAAATATTTTTCAAAAATAGAAAGAACAGGAATAGATTTCTGCCTTGCATAAACATAATGCAATCTGGGATGAGATTACTTCCCCGGTGACTTTGATATAGACTGGAAACAGAGGAGCCTGGTGTGCGTGAACATGGACATTTAAGCTATATTAGGCAAAGAGATAAGCACCCTGGTAAGTGAGGAACACTGAATGAGTGTCTTGTTGGACAGTCAGTATAACGTAAATACAGTGTTTCCTATCTAAAGTTCATATTCCTTTTAAAATAAAGCTGCCAGGTTTAGGGATTTAAAGCCTAGGGTCTTCTACTCAAAAACATAAAAGAGGCATAGAAACACTGATACAGTGTTAGTTAATGTATGCAACTGTACCAATTCCATAATACCAGTAGAGAATTCCTAGTGGATTTAATTATTTTTTAATGTGTGGAATGTGTTACATCCAAGAAATGATCTAATGGCTGGCACACAGTAGACTATATAGAAGAATGAAGTATGTGCAAAAAAAAAAGCTGAAGAAAGTAGTCATTCATGGATTTGCTGGAGGGAAAAAGAGAAGCTGAAAAGGCATCTCTTGTTGATCCAGGAATGAGAATGAAACTATGCAGCCTTTTAATCTGTTCCACTGCAGAGAAAGGTAGAACAGTAACACTTGTTAAGCAGATCAAAGTAACATCTCTTGGAAGCATTTCATTAAAATATTGGAAGG
Source organism: Myiotriccus ornatus (assembly GCA_036023395.1). Taxonomy (NCBI): domain Eukaryota; kingdom Metazoa; phylum Chordata; class Aves; order Passeriformes; family Tyrannidae; genus Myiotriccus; species Myiotriccus ornatus. Next base: position 18,829,394 of record JAYRBT010000178.1, on the reverse strand, counting down.
TCCCCGGGCTTCTGCGGTGTTTTGATTCTCTATTTGTCAGGATTTGCTTTGTGCTTGTCCATCCATGAATGCATTGGTTGTGTTTGCTCTATAGGTACTACATTAGCCAGTTTGTGCAGGTGTGGAATAGCGAGCAACCAGGTCAGTGAAGAAGTGGAAAGCTAGGGTTTTATGTTCCAACATCACAATATGGGATATATATAGCTGATGATAATTACAACTTCATTTAAGTTTAAAATACTGTGAGGTATAAAAACTCTAGAGGCAGATACCCCAGCAAGAAATATGTGGTATTATAACATTTGTAATCTCTCTGGAGTAGGCTCTACATCAGCCTAATTGTCTAATCCCACTGTTGAGATAATAGTTGGACACCAATTTTTGATTCAGTTGTTGCCAAAGCAAAGCAAGGATTGTTCCCATATTCCATGTCTTGTCCCTCATTCATTAAGGTAGATCTTCTCTGCCAGTATTCCTTAAAAACTGTTTAAACATTTCTCCATCTTATTGGCATATAGGCAAACCACAGATTTGATTTTTCTGGGAGCTGGAGAAGACCTTCAAGTGGATGCTTTTTATACCTGAAGAGTGACACCCGTGTTTTCTGTGAGCAAATGTCCCATGTTCAACAAATTGATGTTCATATTTTTTGTCCTAGGTGCATCTCCATATTTTTTGTGGAGTTCCAGGCATACTTTGGGCAGGATTATGCCAGAACTGCTTGGATCCACTCCATTGTCGACTGTGCTACAATGCTCTGTGGTGTGTATTACCCTTTCAGGCCTAATGTGGCTGCTTTTTCATCAGTTCATCTGGTTTTAATATATTCACAAGTTGGTGGAGTCAGCTGGGAAAGAGTGATACTGTGGGCTCTCTGGGGCATGGTATATCCAAGCTGCTTCCGTCAGCATAGTTGTGCAGGAAGGGAGTATCTTAATACTGAAGAAAAGAAGCAGAACTTTTTCTTATTCAGTGATCTAAGTTTTCAGAAATGTCGAGGTCTTGTGGGACATGTGTTAGAGGGCTACTAACTGAGCACATGTTTCTTTTGCCTTTTGGTTGGAGTCATATTTGAGACTTAGCACAGGATGTACATCTTGCCTCCAGATCAAGTCACAGTCATCTTCCTTTTACCATACTTTTATATTTACAAATAGTCTTCTCCCCTAAAAGAAGATTCGGTGTCAGTATAAATGCAGCAGTTGTATCGAATTTCTCATGGGTTTGCTTTCAAGCTGTACAGCTAGGTGAAAATCCATGCCCTAGTCCTGTGGAAGAGGGTTAATCCATGAGAATTGCTAGAAAGGCAGGGGGACCCAGCTGGAAAGAGACATAGCAACTGACCTGTGTCAGCCAGGGTATATCTGGGAAACACGTGAAGTTACTGAGGTCTGAAGTGCAAATTCCAGGTGGGTGAAGGTTGGAGTGTTGTAAGTGTGGAGTAATGAACAGTGTGGGCTGTTGCTGTGGCCTCTCTTGACCCCAGCACTTCAGATTGTGTCCTGTAATGACTTTGATCTATGAAAATGACTGCTGAGAAAGCTACTGTAAATTTCAGGTTTATTGTGACTTTCAGGAAAATTGTTTTTAGAAGGTTTTTTTCAATTGTTTTTGGTGTTCATACCATTGCAATGGGGGGAATGCTGGAAGATCACTCTGTGTAGCTGCTATCACCATTTTCTCCTGCTTGACTCCTGCTTGCTTTTCCTTTGTGACTGTTGAAATGCACTGTGTGTGAGGATCTGCCATTAACTACCAGCTTTGTTTGTTTCTTTGAAGCCCCGCTTGGGAGTTTAATCAGTAATCATGTCTCCTGCCAAGTTGGTATCATGCTAGGAGGGCTGCTTGCATCTTCTGGACTAATTCTGAGTTCATTCGCCACCAGTCTGGAACATCTCTACTTATCATTAGGAGTCCTTACAGGTAGGATGCATTTCAGCCCCTTTGTTGCTGCCCGGAATTCAATACATGATGGCTGATCTCTTCATGTCATATTGACACCCCACTGATGTAACAGAGATACTCAGACCTGTTCCCTTCACTGTAAAAGAGAGGCTTTGGCTGCTGCTGAGAGAGCTTCTCACACACTGAGTCTCGTGTAACCCAAATTCAGCACCCTGCAAAAGCAATAACTTCTGTTAGAGAGAGGACTATGGATAAAGTTCTGAAATTGTGGGAGGTCAAGAAGAACTGCTGTTGCAGGTGATAGACATAAAAAGGTTTCTTTTTTGGCCTGTGATTTCAGAGGAGTTTATTATACTAGGAATTCTAGACTGTCCCAAAATATTTGCATATTTAGGGAAAAAAAGTTTAAATCAAAACATAGGAGTAAGTAAGAGGCAGAAGATCACTGGGTGAATACCTGGCTCAGTGTGCACCTGATTTTTGTCTGCATTACATTCCATTTGAAAAACGAAAGAATTGCTGGTTGGCAGAATTGTTGTAGCAGCTCTTCCATTTGTGTTCAGGTATGGTGATAATTAATATCTTTGCTCTTTCCTATCTGCCCGTGTTTGTTGTGCACAGAGGAACTTGAGAGGGGCCCGTGGTCACACTGACATTCCTTCCTCATTAATACTGACCTAGTAGCCACGGTGATATAAGACCTTGTACTTGGTGCCCTGCTGTTTAGTAATGAGTTGGTGGAATTACTGCAGTTCACATGCTGCCAACAGCTTATTAAAAAAAAAAAAAAATCCTTATTGTAGTGCATGTCACTCCTGTATTACAATGTTAATCTTTGACAAATGTGTTCATAACAAATAAAAAGGCTTCTTGTAAATTGACGGACTGTGCCACATACCATGCTAATGCCTCTGAGGCTTCGTTACTGGGAACTGCTGTGAATACTGAGGTGGAAAAGCAGTTGCACTTTGTACGTGGAGCTGTAGAGAGCCAATTCGACAAGCAATGAATTTCTAGTATGTGGGGACTGATTGGTAGAAAGGTGAACTGTCGGGAAAGGCTGGAGGTGGTGCCCCCAACCCACGGAGGAGGTGGGACCATAATGGATGAATGTCTAAATCTATAAAAGTTACAGCAGTTGAAACTGTGAAGAGTGAAGCAGAGGTGAGACAGGGGAGTGTCAATAAGTAACAGAGTTCCTCCTAAGAGGTATGAAAATGTTTTCAGCCCTTAGCTTTGCATTTGTACTTTTCACAGGACATTGATTGGCTTTTTTCGGGATGTTTCTCCCTGCCAACTCACTAAAAAAATAAATGGCATGTACACCAAATAGAGTATGATTTTCACAACTCTCAAGTGATGATGTCTAGCTCGGGGCTGCTGCTCTGGCTCTGGTGCCGGTACAGGTCCACCTGCAGCTCTGTGCCCTGCTTCTCGCCTCGCCTCCTGAGGGGTACCAGACCAGGCACCCGCCGCGCAGAGTCCCTCTAATCCACTTATTCCATCCTGGCAGGTTTAGTGCCTGTCCTACACAGTGTGGCCTTTAAGGAGGACATGGCAAGCTGGTTACAGCACTGGGTGATTATCTCCGCTATTGGCAGTGGGGTCTGTTTTACCCTCAATGTAGGACATGCTCCAAAACCCTAGTCAGGAACTCATTTCTATGAGTGATTCAGAAAATTCAGTTTTAGTGTTAGAGCAACCACTTGATGATTAAAATCTGCTCTCTGGTTCTGCAACAGAGACCACAATCTTTTTCTCAGTCCAAGAGATGAATCTTATTTGTTTACTCAACTGGATCTGGCTTTGCTTTCTGAGGCTTTTCTCCCCGCTTTACTTGTAGGTAGGGATTTAAAATGGTCGAGACTCCAAGCAGCTGTTGCATGGAGTTTGTTTAGCTGACCAAGAAGGGTTTTTTGTAGAATATTAGTAACAGAGACAGACTCTTTGTACTATGTTTCAGAGACCTGAAAATTAACGTTCAGGGTTGCAACAGACCGAAACACAAAGTGGTGCCTCATCAGGACAGTGTGTCCAGTGCCAGTATTGGTGCAGACCCTGGGGCAAGTCCTCATTTTACATGCAGGAGAGGCTGACACAAAATTTCTCTGATGTATAGCGGTCATCCTTGTTATTAAGTGAACCCTATCAGTTTTTTCTGAACCATATTATCGTGGATTAGTGCTCATCAGTTAGGTTTGTCGGGACAGTGACTCTGGAAGAAAGAAGTCATCCTAGTTCCTCATCACACTCTGACTGGGCTGTATGATACAGAATCAGAAAAACTTTCTATTCATTTGTGCTAATGAAAATACGTTATGTGGTTTAATTTAATATGTTCCATATGTCATGCTTAGTACTAAGCCATCTGCACTGTGCTTTCTCTTCTAGGACTTGGGTTTGCACTTTGTTATTCTCCAGCCATTGCGATGGTGGGCAAATACTTCAACAAAAGAAAAGCATTGGCGTATGGAATAGCCATGTCAGGAAGTGGAATTGGTACCTTCATCCTGGCCCCTGTAGTCCAGCTCTTAATTGAGCAGTTTTCCTGGCGAGGAGCTTTACTCATCCTGGGAGGTTTTGTTTTAAACCTGTGTGTCTGTGGTGCCTTGATGAGGCCCATTTCTCTTAAGGAGGATCGTAAAACTGTTCCTGAGTTTCTTGAACAGGATCATGTCTCTGAAACAGAGAAACAAGACTTAAGGCAAATGTCCGTCTGTTCACCTTTAATCAAAGTGTGGTCTCGTGAATGTTTATGCTACTGTTCACGGAAGGAATATGACTTTTTACTGATGCCAGGCTTCACGGTGCTGGCAGTGTCAGTTTTATTTATGGCATATGGCTGTAGCCCCCTTTTTGTCTACCTAGTGCCTTATGCTTTGAGTGTTGGAGTGAGTCATCACCAGGCTGCCTTCCTCATGTCCATACTTGGTGTCATAGACATCATTGGTAATATCACCTTTGGATGGCTAACAGACAGAAGGTAAGGGCTTATAACTAAGCAAGTGTAAGCTTTAGCTGGTGGGAGCCTGGATGCAAGTGAAGTAGCAACTTAAAAAAAAATCCTACAACATACAGTGTTAACTTTCAGAAATGGTTACTATGTAACATCTTCACCTCTTCTGAGTTTGCTCAATTCTGCTGGTTTAAGATCTTTTTTCCTGAAGAAATTGTGTTTGTGCATTTGACAGTGGAAATGCAACCCCCTGCCTGAGGTATGTTGAGCATGATTTTTTGTATCTATTTCCTAGAGGATTTCACCCTGCTGCCTCTGACTTTCCATCTCTTTTGTGCTGCTGGGAGGCACAGAAGTTATGGAAGAGGGCCAAGAGTCTGGCCCAACACTGTCAGGCACATACTCGTAAGGACTGACTGAAAATTGTACATTTTCCAGTTCATAAGAACTCACCGTGCTTTGTGAACTCAACTCACTTCAAACATCAGAGTACAGCAACTGTAAATCAGTGGATTTTGGCTAAATTAACAGGGATTTTGATTCTGAAAGATGTATCTTATTTTTTGTGCTTCTTCAGTTTGTGGGAAAAATCAGTTACTGGTTTTGTGGAACAGGGAGGAAGGGAATTGCCATCTTGCTTAGCTCATGCTAACTCATGTTTAAGGGCTGATTGGAAGAGTGACAGCTGAGAGAGGTATACTGCAATATTTTATGTATACTACTGGAACACCTTGCTGAGCTGGGATGCAAAGCCCAGTGAAACACTGCTTCAAACATTGAAACTTCAGAGGACTGCAAAATTCTGACAGCAGGATGGCTTTCCTTGGTAGGGGCATTCTGAAGAATGCTGCAGACAGCATGGACTGCTGCTTGCCAGATGTTTCTGCACCTCTAGGTGGGCAGCTTTCCCTGTCTGGGCTCATCAGTGCTGAGTTTTTAATCTTGAAGACTGTGTAAGAAAATGGACTTAAATTTGAGCTATATAAGAGAGAGACTGAAGCACTGCATGCCAGGACATAGGAACTGAGATGCTGTGTTCAGTGATAATATTTTTCTTTTCTGTTTTGAAATTTGCAGGTGTCTGAAGAAGCATCGGTACTTTTGCTACCTCTTTGCGGTGGGAATGGATGGCCTTTGTTGTCTTTTCCTGCCAGTTCTTCAAAACTTCCCCTTGCTTGTGCCTTTTTCATTTACCTTTGGCTACTTTGATGGAGCCTATGTAACGCTGATCCCTGTCATGACAGCAGATGTAGTGGGAACTTCCTCGTTATCATCAGCACTGGGCGTTGTGTATTTCCTGCATGCCATACCGTATCTAGTGAGCCCGCCTGTGGCAGGTCAGCTCCCAGATGACTTTCCTATAATCTTATCAGTACTTCAGATTTACCTGTTAGTGTGATGCAACAGGAGAGGAAGGACAGCAAATGCGCACTAAATGTGGAGGTAGCTTCTGAGCAGAGAAATAACACACACTGAGGTCTTCATAAGTCTTTAGATCTCCCATCCCCGTCTTGATGGGTTAATTTCTACATATAGAGTGAGATGAAATTTGAAAACAAAACCCGTATGGAATGAGCTTCTAAGAGCTCTTACATCACCACTTCATAGTTTAGAAATTGCGCAAGTAAAAGGAGCAAAATATTTCACTGTAAAATTGCAAGATTTTGAAAATGTAACCTAAAGGGAGTTTAATTCCAAGATTTTTTAAAATTTTTTTGGTGTGGAGTCCTTATCTTTAGTACTATTGTGCCTTTTCTCATGGATTTGAGATTTCAGGCTCCAAACAAAAGCCCATAAAAATCTTACCTGCCTGCTGAGGACAAATCCCTCTCTGCCCCAGGAGGGAAAAATATAGTGATGGTGATGTAAACCTGTGTTGTTTGATTGTATTTATATGTGGTATCATATAAGTTTACAAGTTGATAAGTTCATGAAACCCCATTGATCACAGGATTTGGAAATTATCAGAATACTGGTGGACCTTTAAAAACCCATTATTTTTTTTTCCTACAGGTTGGCTGGTGGACACAACTGGCAGCTATACTGCATCATTCCTCCTGTGTGGATTTTCTATGATATTTAGTTCAACACTATTATGCTTTGCAAGACTGGCAAAGAAAATCAAAAGAACACATTTGCGGTCGCTCTCTACTGATACAGGCATGAAACAGCACATGTGGACAAATGGAGCAATAGCTTATTCTGTCACAGCAGAGTTAGACCAAAAGGATGTTGAATTTTTGGCTGTGGACACAAACAGATGCAGCAGCAGGTGACAAGTGCCATCAAGATTCAGTATGACACAGCCGAGACTGAGACAGAGGTGGCTCCATACTGTTAACGCTACTGAAGATACTACTCCTGTGAAACAAGGCATCTTTCAATTAGATTTTTCTGTCATGCTTTAGTTGACTTAAATCTGCATCCAGCAACAGTCATACCAAGTTAATGCAGTAATAGGAGAAAGCTAGAATGAAAATAGTCTGTAGATACAAATGTTCACAGATTTATTTGAAATGCAATGTCCACTCCACAGGTAATCAATAATTGGCTGTACTCAACAGAAAACTATAATGTAATCAGTCACCAAAACCGAACAATAACATTTACATTATTCAAAAAATGTTATAATGACTTTTTGATTTGTCAAGGTTTTTGATGTTGTGGTCTAGTATGTTTCAATGGATTAATCATACACACCACCAAAAACCTCCACATTTATCAGTCTGCATTAAACTCTTTGCAAATAACTGTTTCGAATGCCAAAGCCTTTTTTTTTTTTTTTTTTTTCTGGTTTGTTTGTTTGTTTGTTTTGTTTTGTTTTTTAATTTGGCTGAAAACTTTGATTTATGCTGAAAGCATCTCTGGAGCAGCTTTAATTTTTACAATGTACCTGAACTTTGTACATACATTGCAATTTAATTTCAAATAGGGTTTTAGACCTACTTTCCCAAGCCATCTACAGAAAAAAAAAGGTTTTTTTCCTCCTGGATATCTTTGAAGCTTGAATTTCTAAACATTGACATCTCAAACATGGTTTTCCATCTGATCCTTACCTTGGAGGGTAGAAGAGGTACTGTGGCAGCTTTGCTATCTGAAGAGGAGTAAATTTGTGCCAGGGAACTAGGCATGCTGATAGACAAACCTGCTTTAGCTGCATTAAAGGCAGCCCAGGAGACCAGAGGAGAGGCTCGTGTGTTTTTGGAGTCCATTACTCTTGTAAAATCAGCAGCTGTTGGAGAACTTTAGTGTCCGTGCAACCAGATGACTGAGAGAATGCTCCCTCTCTAGGCTATAAGTAAAGAGGATTGTGCTGTGTACTGCAGTGGCAAGTGTGTCCTCTTTTGGCCCCAGGAGCTGTATCTTCAGGTGGTGCAATTTAGTGGTTTGTGTCATCTGAAGAGATGTCAGGTCACTTGTCTTTGATGGCCAGAACACAACAGCTGTGACTTGGTGGTGATTTCCTGCTGCTTGTGTGAGGAATTTACTAAAGCTGGCTGCTTCACAGGAGCTAGGGACTGAATGAAGATGATGGGTTAAATTCCTGATCTAATGGTCTAATAAATAATGGGATGTTTCTACATTTCCAGGCTGAAAATGTTTTCAACAATGGAGAAACTTCACATTCCTCTATACAAATAATTTCAGTGTTTTGATGCTGTATAAAGCTGTGTTCTGTTCATTAACAAATTGACCAGAGTCCAGATAATTTTCATTAACACTGACCTAGTAGATTTGTTAATCATCTGCAGTGTATTTTCAGTGGCTGCTCATGGTGTCCTTTTCCACCCTGTGCCTCGGAAGGGTAAGCAACATAGATTGATGTTCACTGAGTTCATTTAGATCAAGAGTACAGCCATAGGGGTATAATGTCTTTTTTAACATAAATATATATATGAATAGCACGTAGTTTTATTATTCAAGCATATTTCAAATATAAAATACTAAAATTGTTTGACTTCAATTGTCTGTGATTAAATAAAGCATTTCTCGCTGCTCTGCTTCAAAAGTGTAGTCAGAGCCAGTAGTATGATATATGTGCACAGACCACAGAATAAGAGATGGAAGTGGAAAAACTGCTTAAAGATAATGACATAACCTTTCTTCAGCTCTGCATGAAAATTGATTCCTGGTCCCTAATACTGTTTTTAACATATATTCATTTAAAAAAGGACAAAAATGATCCATGAATTTTTCTTAGTGAGTTAGGAAAAATAATTCGGAAAAAATGAAGTGGTTTTATTAATTAATACTGGTGAAGATAATGTTTTAGATCTCAATGCAATATTTTAATATTAAAGAAGTGGGGAATAGTATGGCCTACAAAGAATATAAATAATTTTAAACAAGTTATAACCACTGTTATTTACTTTACAAAAATTTACTGGTATCTAGGGTACCACATCATAACAAGTCACTGGTTGTTCATGTCAGAGCTGCATATTGTAAAAGCCTGTTGGAATAACATGATAAGCATTTTTATCATAGTTAACTATACTGTGTAATACATTAGTAGCATTTTAAACTTTTTTATTTCCAGATATTTTTTTCATAGGCTTTTCCCTTTATGTGTTTAAAGTAGTACTTCTTGTTTCAAATATCTTATTTAGCAACAAACATTCAACTGGTTTTATACACAGACCTTTTGTAGAAAATGGTAGAATTCTTTCAGGATTTTCTAACACTGTTTCTGCTCTGACTTAAGTCAATGGAGAAAAGCTTATATGCTGAAATGATGCCTTCTGTGCATAAAACACACTGTGATATATCAGCCTTGTCATGAATGTCCCCACTAAGAAACAGAAGGAAACATAACAACTTGCAAGCAGAAGAAATGGGAATGCAATCCAGGCTGGTGAAACCTTACACTAGACTTCTACCTCTTAATCCACACAACCCAAGCTGAACAGTTCACCTTTATCCTGCCATGTGAAAAATTTCAGGCAACGCATTATAGAAGTCTCTGGCTCACAATATTTTTAAAGAATGATTTATTGTATCTGTAATATTTTTTTCAGACACAATAATATTCAGGCTGTCCTTCAAGGAGGGTATTTCCTGGCATGGCGCAGTGCAGCAGTAAGCTGAGGTAGCTGGGATAGCTGTGAGGAATTTGCCAGCCTAACGCTGCGTGTTCAATGATCTTAGTGGTTTTTTCAACCTTAATGATCATGTAATTCTGTGTTCCTGTCAGCCCTGGTGGATACAAGTATCGATGGATATGAGCTTGGATGAAGCACTGCACTGCTGAGCCTGTCTGGCTTCCCAGGATAGCATGGTTTGACTTGACTGGGGTAAGATCTGTCCAAGACAGAAACAGGAAGATTCTACCTCAGATGAATCCTGTCTGGAATAATGCTCTGTTCTGTGCAGTGGATGGAAATTCAGCGTAAGTACTGCTTACAACTGCTGAAGTTATCCCATCTGTTTCCATTCCATGAAGTTTGAATTTGGGTAGTAATAACTCTTTTGAAATTATTTATGTTCTAGAATTTATGAAAATTATTTATGTTCTAGTGATAATCTGGAACATTTAATAAATTGTACATTGAAAAATTGTGTGAAAACAGCATTGGAAAAGTACCTTCCGCTGAAGAATTGCTCTTTTTTTTTTTCTGAGAAAAACATTCCTGAAAATTTCCTGTCAGCTTGGATTATAATTTATCTTCTGAAAAACAAAGGCTCTTTGTGCTACTATGTGGAGAATATATTTCATATTGCCACAATAATTCCTTGTTTGCTTTCTAAAGCGTTACAAATTTATGTGAGAAGAAAGAGCTTGTTTAAGTTAAGTTGTAACAGTACTTCACAGTCAGCGTAGCAAAGTCCTAGTTGGGATTGCCTTAATAAACAGTGCCTTCTAAGTGACTATTCTGGTATATTTCAGTAGAATTTTTATATAATTTAGAAGGTGCTTTTGATTCATAAATTAACACTTCCTGAAAGGTTATCTTTAGTCATTTTTTTCCCTGCACCACTAGCATAGGCTCCAGCGATAAATTCATACTTGGATGTGAACTGAGAGGTGGTCACCTTGTGTGTGGTTCTGGTTTTGCCCAATGGACTTGGATGCTCCAAACTGTCTTTCATTTTGTCCACCTCCCAAAGCTCAAGCTCAGCCTCTTCCCTTTTTGCCATGCCAGGCAGTGCAGCAGCACCACCCTGTGGGAGATAACATTTCTCCTCATTTACAAGACACGCCAAAGGCTATTAGTACAGAGCATCCCCAGATACTATGGCGGTCCAGCTCAGTCCATCAGAGTCCGAAGGAGGTGAGGCACAACAAATACACTTCGTGCATCGCTATGCCCCACAGTCATTTTATTCACTGTGCAGAAGATTGAACCACTCTGACTCTTCATAAAAATTCAGCTCATTTTTTTTTTCAAAATAATTTATAGCTTATCCTTTTTTTTTGCAAGGTTCTTTTTCCAGGTGAGGTCCTGATGGCAGCATGTAGAAGGGAGAATAGATTGCCACCACCTGTTCCTCAAATCCTTCCCTGCTGTCCTCCACCTCTATACCCTCAGTAGGGTTTGCATAGCAATGATGCTGAGCTTAGAAACGCTCAAGATTGAGAAAGGCAGTGAGATCACCTAACATACCCTTTCGCCCACATAGCTGAGCACATCACCATAGGTAGTCACTAGTTCCTGACTTCAACCCCACTGTTCTTCCTGCCAGCTTCCGGGAGTGGTCTCTCAGTCCTGCTCCCAGTCCTTCCTTTTCTCTCTCCTCACCATTCCTTTCCTAGGTAGGGCTGCCTTTGTAAGAGAGAAGTTGGCAGGGGCTGGGAAACAAGGATGGATTTTTCCCCAGCCCTTTCTTATGAAGAAGGTGTGGTTGTATTATGTGCACTGTTAAGCTCCTGATCACTTTCGCTTATATTAGGAAACCTTCTCTGAGGGAGAGCTGAGAAGGAAGAGGTTTATTCATGTTTTCTGATCCAGCACTGTGCTTTCATTCTGTCTATACAGGGGTGCTGTTGTCGGGGCAGGAATATTGCAGGATGGCTGGGAACTAAAGTGCACATCTTTCCTGACATGGGCTCTGTCACCAGTTTGCTTCATGCTACACTACTGGCTAGGGCTCAGAAGTGATTTGGAATTACAGCATTAGTTTTCCCTGAGCACTATGGTCTATCATACGAAGGCACGCTACTGTGGAATTAGGCTGGGCTGTTGTAAAGAATATTGACTTTTAGTTAAATATCTGAAGACAATCATCTTGTCCACCCATTCTGCCATTTCAGCGCTTTATCCTACTCACTAGACTCTGGGGGCACCCACCCCATTTTCCACATGCCCCTTGTGTTCTGCTGCCCTGCTCTCTGGTGCTCATGCAACTCTTCTCTCCAGCTGTGCTCTGCTCTCTGTGCCCAGTTCAATTCATTTCTTGTGTGTGCTTGCTATCCCTGGCTTGTTTCACAACCAGAGATAACCATCTCTGGCAGCTCATAGACTGCTTTTCCTTTCTCTCCAGATGTTTGCTGTAGTGGCTCCTGATAGTGTGGTTTTGGGTAAACGAGACAGATGCTGTTTTGTGCACAGTTTGATTCTTTGGTGCAACGCCTCTGAGCCAGTTTTGCTGAGACTCCAGGAGAAATAAATGGGCCTATCTACTGAGTCTTTCATATCCTGCCAAAACTCTGTCCCTGTGACTTTTTCAAATGGCCATTTTCCTTTTACCTACTCTACTCACATGAAGACTGGTCAGCAGAGAGATACCAGAAGCAATAGTTGATGGATTTAATGCCCTTTAATAGTTTGCAGCAATAATAAACATTTTGTAAGCTTTATAGTGAACTACCTAAACAGTGCTTTTAAAATATTTTTCATAATTAAACAGCATACAAGTTAGTAAACTGAACAAGCCTTCAACAAAAGTTTTTTCTACAAAAGATATTTTTTGAAATAGTTGAAAAAGCATCAGAAATTCCATTTCTGTTTAAGCATGCCTTTCAAATATGTAGACAAAATACTGCCATATGATTTCCTTATATTTTTCTCAGTAGAAGGTAATGTCTCATTTTCAGCTTAAAAGTTCTGTATTCTACTGATCATCATTTATACCCCTTACCATTGAAAACTAAATTAGATGAGCTATTATTTTATAGCTATTATTATATATTATACATTACATTATATAGTTATCTAAGCATGCTCTCTGTTAGCGAATGAACAAATGAACAATCATCATATGCAGTTTCTACATTATCATTGGAAAGTGATACCACCCGTGTTTCATCTGGTCATAAAGTCTACCTTAAGACAAAACCCAACCAAACAAACAATGAAAAAAGTTGAGAGAGTCTGTTGAAATGTCCTTGGGTTTGGAGTTTTTTGGGTGTGATGGATTTTTGTGAGCTTTAGCTCGAGATAGAAAGTTGTAACTCAAATAATGCATTCCGATACTCTTCATTACTGTGATCCAAAGCAATGGCTTTTTCATAGCATTCAATTGCTTCTTGTTTCTGACCATTTAGCTTATGAACGAGTCCAAGTGTACCAAAATATGTTGCATCTCTTGAACCTCTCTCAAATTCTTGTCTTAACAATGACTGCACAGCTTCACTGCACTTACTTCTTCCGTAGGATTCTTTTTTAATTTTCAGCCCTTCTATATAATACTCAATGGCTTTCGATTCTGACCTCATGTGCCAACGCTGAAAATTGCCATAATTTAAGTAGAGCCCTTGTTTTTCAGGACAGGTTAGATTATTTCTCTGAAGCAGTTCCTGAAATATCTTTTCTGCTTCTTCATACCTCTCGCCTAGTGCATACATGTTTGCTAGGTCCATATGGGCAGCAACAAATTTTGGCTTTTGGTCTGCCATAAATTTAAAATGAGAAATGGCAAGTTTGATGAGCCTCTCCACTTCATCTTGAGGTGGATTTCTTGTTTTTTTCAATTGAAATATTTTTCTCCTGTAGCAGGTTCCTAGTTGGTGATGCAAAAAGCCAGAATTTGGTGTCAGTGCTAGGGCCTTTTCCAAAATATTCACTGCCTTACACAGTTCTCCTTTCCTTCTGTAAAATTTAGCAGCATATCGCAGGCAATAAGGAAGATCAGGGGTTTTTTGCATAGCTTCTTCAATGTACCTCTCCCCTTCAACAACTCGTTTTAAGTCCTGAAGTTTTAATGCAAGTAATGCCATAACACAAGTATCCTCTGGCTTCAGTTCCACTGCCCGCATCAAGGCCTTAATGGATGGGCTTGTGTCTTCACCACATCTGGAAGCAAAATCTTCCAAACGATACAATACTGTTGCATAGCCGGCATTAAAATCTGGGTTATTGGGCTCATCCTTTAGAGCATTTTCAAAGCAATTCTTTGCTCTCTCAAAGTATTTCCCCCCAAAACTTAATAATGCCCATCCTTGCTCAGCATAGATCTCTGGAAGCTGTATCTTCCCATCAGCAGTACTTGAAAGCTTTTTGCAGCTGTTTTCCACTTTGCTTACATAAGTTTGAGCTTCTTCATATCTCCCCATGTGGTAATAGATCCAGGCATAGTTCCCCCAGGTAACAAGACTTCTCCTGGCAGTTTCATCTGGATGACATTTTTGAACAATTTCTTCAGCTTTTTGGAGATTTCTCAGGGCTTTCTCATTTAAATTTTTTAGGTGACATATATAGGATAGTAGATTATAATATGCGATGTTAGATTCTCTGAAAAATTTGATGTGATCAACTATTGTTTCCTCTAGGGGATCAAGATCTACATCCTGCTTCAGCAAAGTCCATGTAAAATGACATTGCAACTGCAGCAGGGAAGTCTTCAAGGAATCCTTGGAAATGGTACTAGAAGAAATCAAAGAAAATCATACTCCATTTGTTTTTTGCTACTCTTGTTTTTAAACCAGGCATGATATACTTTAAAGGTTGGCAATACCTCACTTCATGCCCCTAGTCCACAACACTTCAAATGAGCCAAAGCTGTGAGGAGCCATAGGTCTAAAGTGCTGAATAGTTATTTTAGTAATTCTCCTTGCCAGTACAGGAGGACATCTCTTACACAGCAGCAGGATGTCCTGGATGTTAGAGAGGAGGGCTGGTCTCTGCGGTAAAGGTGGCACACTTCTGGGCCTCAGAAACTTATTTCCTGTGTTGGGAACAATTGCTGAAGCCTACCCAAAAGAGGTACTCACATAAGATTCCCTTAACATATAGAGAAAGTGATTTAGTGCCTTTCCTATGTCTCTGTACATTTTATGGTTTATATTATAAATTTAATTTTTAATTTCCTGCCTTTGTAAATCCTCATTTGTCAGATGATAGCACCATTCTTATCTTACGGTTATACTAACATACCCAGGAGCTGGATCCCAGATCAGAGCAGTCTCTCCGTTTGCCGGCATTTGGGTGTACAGGCCTACTCCAATTGCTGGTACAGACCACACGCTCACTCACTAACCCTATGGCTCCTCAGAATCTGGCTTTGGACATCCACTGTCTGGTCAGGGAGCCTCTCTCTCCCCAGATGCTTCACCCCTAAACAAACACACACACTGACCAGACCCTGTTTATGCACAACTGGTCCTTAATACCCCTTTATCCTCGTTGAGGTTTAAGCCCAGCTGGGAACTAAGCACTGTGCTGCTGCTCACTCATCCCCACCCCCACCCTGGTGGAATGGGGAGGAGAATCAAAAGGGAAACTTGTAGGTTAAGATAAGAACAGTTTAATAATTGAAACAAAATAAAATCTAATAATAACAGTAAAAAATTAAAAGGGAAAAATAAATCTCAAGGAAAAACAAGTGATGTACAATACAGCTGCTCATCACCTGCTGCCTGATACCAGGCCCCATCCCCACACCCCAGTCAGATCCTCTTCCAGGTGACTCTCCCAATTTATATATTGAGCATGATATTCTATGGTGTAGAATATTCTTTTGGCCAGTTTGAGTCACCTGTCCTGGCTATGTTCCCTCCCAGCTTTTTTGTGCTCCTCCTCACTGGCAGAGCATGAGATACAAAAAAGTCCTTGACTAGCATAAACATGACTTAGCAACAAACAAAACAGAATGTGTTGTCCACATTATTCTCATACTGAATCCAAAACACAGCACTGTACCAGCTACTGAGAAAAAATTAATTCTCATGCCAGATGAAAACAGAACATTCCTTCTCTATTTTTCAACAGTTTTTTCTTCCCAAATCACCCAGATCCCTTAATTCCCTGCCTTTGGTCCCCTCTCCAAATATCCCATAATAAGTCTCATGCAATCCCCTAATGCTTTTCCTCACATCCCCTCTTGTGTAACTGTAAAGCACTCCTATAGAGCCCTGGTGATGCTGGGTGTCCCCCCAGCCCGTGGGGCTGATCGTCCCCTGGGGTAGCCCTAGAAGGGCTGGGTGGTGGCTTATGTCCCTGACCCAGGCACTGAGGAGCCCTCACCTGCCCTTGCACCTCTGTGCTGCTCCTGTGTCTGGGGGTGGGCTGATGGCTCTTGGTCAGGCCTGGGAGCACCCAGGGCAGGGTGTTACTTGGATTTCCCCTCCTGCCATTACCTGCATATGCCTCTGTGTGGCTGCACAGACCGGCTTTTATCACACAATCTATCAAGGACACAACTGCACAACACAGAGAAGATGACATTTTAGTCCATTTGGGCTCTCCCTTAAAGAAGGAATCACATACAACTTTATTACTGAGGCTTCTCAGTCAAGTCCTTTTGTCCTCAAAAGGCTTCTCTGTTGTCCCTCCTGTAAAACCTAGTGATTCTAACAGCCTGTGTGGCACAGTGAGTGCTGCTGCTCACCTGACCAATCATATCTTTTGGGTAAAAAAAGGAGTGAGTGGAAAGATTGCAAAATTATGAGGAGGCAAACCAAGGAGGAATTGGGAAAGCAATTCTTACAGATTCTGGGACAGTGGGAAGGAAGGACGTTTCCAACCAAACCATCTGACACAGAGGTACTGGAAGAAGGTCATTAAAGGTACTTACAATGGCTATGAATGCTTAAGTTTGTTTTACAAACTTCTTTGCATTTCTCAAATGATCTCCTCTACCTAACTGATGTTTTGATTGGTGTTAACTACAGTTCCTAATTAGAAGGCTGTATGTGAGGTAATTACAGTTCTTCTGGGATGAAGGGGAAGTAAAACTAAGTTCCCATTATCATCATATCTTGTTAGAAAGCTTTGGCTACAGATGAATTTCACAGAACAGGTATTGACTCCCAAATCAGCAGGAATAGCTTGAAGCCTTTAAATAGTCCTGTTCAATTCAAAATGAAATGTATGTCATTTTTTATTGCCTCACCTGAGAATCATGACAGTGTCCATGACTGAAAACAACAGTGGAGACTAATTAATGAAAAGAGATTTGTGGAAAATGAATATTCATGAATGTCACAAACCCAGGTTTGAGACAGATACAGATTAGACCCCTCTGGCTAGGCACCAGCCTGGCTTTCATCCCTGAACTGCATGCACACAGCCTTTCTAACTTTCTGTTCTGTTTGCAGAAACTGAACCTTGTTGGAGAAGCAATAACATGACAATATCCAAAAGCATCCTTATTTTATTTTGATTCTTCTAGTAAATATTCTGTAAAATATTTTCTGTTGTTTCAATGCTCAAAGTCCCTCACTGCTTACATTTTTATAAATAATAAGCATTACTTTCCTGTGGCATAGAGAAAAAGCATCTTGCAGGGACTGGGTTGCTATCTTACCTCATGGTTTTCCTTCTCTGCTCACTTGTCTTCAGGTAGCTTCAAAGCCGACGAAGCACTGCTTACTGCTATGCTTCTCATTTTATAGGATTCAGCCGTCATACGATCTGTGACCAATTTCAGGGGAAACAGAAAGTGAAACTTCAGCTTTTCTCCGAGTCTGCCAAAGAAGCAGAACAGTCTGCAGTCGGAGAACTGAAACTGCTGCATCAATAAGCTGCTCTTTTTCAGCCTGGCTCTGTACCATGTGATACTTTGTGTTGTGGAGAATGTGGCAAAAGCTCCTAGTGCTCCCAGTGTGGAATATTTCAGTCTAGTATGGGCTGACCTGGTTATCATGTACAGCCTAGGGAAGGGTCATTTCCCCCTCTTACCTCTGCACCTTTGCACACCTACATCATGCTTAAGGCTCCTATTTTATTGGTGTTGGGTCATGCACATAGCAACCCCTTATTGCCCCTGCCTGCACTCCTTCATCCTGTGCCTTAACATCACAAGGTCTCTGCTGTTGTACCATGCCTGTGTTTCTTTGCACTGTGTCATCGTCTAAGAGTACTAAATATCTCATCCCACCTGCAGGAACTGTTTGTCGTTGCTCTCTACATAAACCCAGAGTTAACCTTTCGTAAATCAAGTTAGATACAGGCAGTCAATTCAAGAAACTGCTGTCACAGTTGTGCCAAGCAAAACAATGTCACTGGTGGGTCAGGACGAGGTCAAACTAAGCAGACCTGGCAAGCCTCAGTCCTGATGCCATGAAAACTCAGTGCAAAGCTTGTGGCCTGTTGGGAGCAACAGCAATGCTGTGTTACAGGGTAACACATGGTAACAAAGAGAAGGGCACAGCTTGGGGACTGGAGTATCTATGGATATAAACAACTCATTGATGCTTAGTTTAAAAAAAATAAAAAATGCAGACTGGCTTTGTAAAATTGATCTTGGGAGTAATAAAGAGATCCAAGAAACAGTATCCAACATACATAAATGGCACTATATATAGTAAATTCAGATGTTAGCTAAGGCTGCAGACCAGTGAAGAAAAAGAAAAGGGCAGAAGTGTGTTAACAAAAATAGAAAAATGATTCAAAGTGTATCTGGTGACAGAAAGAAGAAACTACAACACCATCAGCATCACTGCCTGATAACTTTGTAGTTATTCCCTCCAGCAGCCTCAAACTACTGATCTAAACACCCAGAGGAACAATCTCAAGGGGAAGGAATTGAAACTAAGAAGTGTCCATGCACGCATGTGTGTCTGTAACAATTTTAACCATAACATTACTATTATTGTGACTTTGTTCTGTAAATAAGTACTTTAACTGCATTATTACTGCCTCTTTTTTCTAATAATTAGATCCAGACTAATGATAATTCTTAGACCATTTATTACTATGTAATATACTGCTTATTTATTGTAGACCAAGGTTTACATTGTAGTAACAAAACAAATTTTGTCTTTATCTATATGAGATTTGCTTCATCTTTACCCATAAATATCACAGAACGTCTCTCCATTCTTCAATCCATTCCATTTTTAAACATGAGAGCATCTTGTTAAAAAACACATATAATTCTTGAAGCCATTCTTGAGGTGTTCCCCCTGCCCTGTTTTGTAGGCATAAGCAAATAAAAATGCATATAAGCTGCCTCAAGTGACTTCTCATTGCTCCTGATATATGACAGTGTCAGTTCACCTAATTTTATGAGGTTTTCAGTGAAGGATGCACAGGTTGTCCCTCTGTCCTAACAAGCCAAAAATCACTTAATATCAAACCTCATTATCACCTCAGAACTGCTGCTGCTGCCATCATGTTCAATCTCTGCAACTACAGACAAGAATTAATGGTATTACATGTTTTTATTTATAAATTTATATAACCTCTGACTGCCAATTTGTATGTTTCTGAGAATTGTAGATTCTGGCTT
Organism: Myiotriccus ornatus; assembly: GCA_036023395.1. Lineage (NCBI taxonomy): Eukaryota > Metazoa > Chordata > Aves > Passeriformes > Tyrannidae > Myiotriccus > Myiotriccus ornatus. The sequence continues at coordinate 18,809,923 of JAYRBT010000178.1, read as the reverse complement.
ATAAAACTTTATCTTCTGTGGTATGAACAGTCCATATCCCCATCCTCCCAAGTATGTAAGGCAGGGGGAACCTCTGGATCTGGTGGTAAGCTGCACTTATCCTCTGAATTTGGCCAGGCTGTGGCTCTGTCCAGCTGGCTCCAGTGACCCTGGGCTATTTGGGGGGAAGCTGGGGCAGCCACTGGGGAACTGGTTTTTTGGGGACACTCCTGGCAGTGTGGTGAGTTCCAGTAGCATGGAGTGAATTCCTGGGAGACAGTGACTCTCCAAGACAAGGCTGTCTTTTGCATTTCCTTCTTCCCCTTCCTTTCCCTTCTTTCCCTCTTCTTCTTTTTCCTTCTTTTAAAAAAAAACCCAGCAAATCAGTCTTACTTAGAACTGCTGGTTTCTGTAAGAATCTGGAGAGGCTTTGTAACACACACACACACACACCCACACACACACACACCCACCCCTCCCTTTTTGTTTCTCATTTAAGTGACTTTGCGTGTGTGTTTGCGTGGAGGGCTTGTTGGAGTTGATGTTTTGGAGCTTAAGAAAAAGGTTGGTACAGCTACTATTCTGAATAACCTTCAAGGTTCTAGCAACCAGGTATTTGATAAGTGATGAAAAGAGGCAGTGAATTGAGAAGGAAAATAGATTAGAGTATCTACACATATTCATGTATTCTATGGAAAATAAAGGTTGCAGGTAGTTGTAGAAAAATGTATTTATAAGGTTTCTGCAATGCCAAAATCAAATGTGGACACCAGTGATTCATTATGCTGCTAAGTATCTCTGGATTTCTGGTCTCTCCTTCTGACCCAGGTGTCTGTTTTCTTTGGTATGTTGCTTGGTACATGTGGGAAAATGCAGCAGTCTTCCAACTGGAATGCAAAAATTTGCCTCAGTTTCCTTGTTTTTTGTAAATTTAGTTGCGTCTATATGCTTTGGTCTGACACAAACGCCTCTTACATAAAATAAATGCAAGAAAGTGCTTAAAATAGAGTAAAAGAACAGTTATGCAATGCTTTTCTGCAGCCATCTTTGTAACTTGGTGGGCACTGCAGAGGAAAATTCAGAAATCCTCCTATATTCCTGTTGCTTTCATTTCAGGGAAAGCTGTAGCTGGGCTGACTGCTACCATGAAAAGCTGCATTGCATAGCAGCAACTGCAGAAGCT
>JAYRBT010000178.1:18745391-18808661 GCA_036023395.1 Myiotriccus ornatus | reverse complement strand
CCCCGGGCCGGCAGCGGGGGCTGGCCGGGCCCGGCGGGGCTGCAGCCGCCCCTCTCCGCCCCAGGCACCGCCGGGGAGCGGGACACACCCCGCCCGGCCCCGCCGCGCTCGCTCCGCCGCTGGGGCGGCCGCCCCGCCCTCGCACCGCGGGCCGCGCCGCTGCCCCCGCCCCTGTCCCGGAGGGGCGGCACATAATCCCCGCCCGGCCCCGCTCGTAGCCGTGCCGGGTTCTGCCTCCCCCCGGCGTCCCGGATCGTTCTCGCAGGACCGGGATGCCGGGCCTGGTGGTCGCCGCTCTCCTGCTGCAGAGCATCGCCGGCTCGGGCGCGTTCGCCGCAGGGAGGAGGAATGTGGACCCCGAAACGAACATGAACATCGTGAGTGGCGCGGCGCGGGGAGAAGTGTTCGAGCCTTGCGAGGGCGCGGCCGCGGCCGGTACCGGAGCTGTGCCGGGGCGAGGAGCGGGGCAGAGGGCCCTGGGCGACCTCGGCAGCCGCGGAGAGAGCCCCGGAGGCTCCAGCCACCTGTGCACGGTCAGCCCAGGGCTGCAGCTGCTCACACCCGCTGCTTACACCTCCTCTTTCTTTTCTCCTCTCCTCCTTTCATGTTCTTCTCTGTCCCCTATTGTCTGTGGCGAATCTTTCTCTCACATACTGCCTGACGCAGTTCTATGTTTTTCTGCCAGAGTCCGGACATTCTTTCCTAACTGCTAGAAAAGCGGATGTTCACACTTGTGCTCTCAGCGCCACGGTCTCGTGTTCTTACCCAGAACTGCTTTTCTCCCCATTCGGCATTTACTCTCTTAACTTCATTCTCCTGCTGCTGCAGTAGCCAACTCGTGAACGTATTTGCTGTTGGTAACTGGTATTAGTTGCTCTTTCCTCTGCGCCATCTAAACCTCAGGTTTTTTTCACATGTGCGAGGAGATACTTTAAACTAGAAATGCTCGAGTCTTTAGGAACAGAAGTGCTTGGATCATGCAAATACACTTTCAAGGACTGAAAATAGTAATTTAGTCTAAGGCTAATAGCATTTGAATAGAAGTTAGCCTTAAAATCATTTTGGAATGTTAATGTCACTGTGGATAATGAAAGATGTATTTAAAAGGAATAGCATGCTTAATTAAATTTTCCTCCTCCTCCTTGCGCAGCAGTCTGTGAGCAGAACTCTGATCGTGTCTTGCATTTCTTACATTATCTCAAGACATGGTTGATGTCATAAAACCAATTAAATTGCAAGCTTACTGCCCTAATGGAGTTGCATCAAAATAAAATAACATAAAGCCCAAGACACAAGAGATGGGAGATAAACCTAATAATTAAATTATAGGGTTAAATGAGTGTAGAGATTTTTATTGTTATTTTCTTGTTTGGTTTGTCAACAAAGTCGCTTAAAAGCTCTGCAACAGACATAAGACTTGAGGAGAAAGGTGAGTAAGAAACAGCACATCCTTTTCTCCTTCCATATGCCGCAGCAGTGACAGCGAGTTTTTTTTGCCCTCAGTTGTTTATTACCGGAAGATACTTGTTTACTTGAGAGTAGACAATTTCAAATTTTGTCTGCCAAATTTGCATCTCAGTGTTTTGTCCTGTTACCATAGTCTCCTTTTCAACACTTTCTTCCTGTGAGCACTATGTGGCTGGGGATAGGCTAAGGAGTCCTCCCAGATTCCTGGGATAAGGTCTGTGTGCTGACTCTGTCCTGGGGTAAGTCTCATTAAGAAAACCTGCCTGCACTGAATGGGCAGGTGGTGTTGCACATTCCTACCACATCCTTTAATTTCTAATCGCTCTCTTTAAAAGTAACCCAGAATACTTTGCATATGTTCCTGGACTGAGGAGCCTGACAGTCTGGCTCCAAGATGATTTCTTTTCTTTCCTCAGAGCGAAATTATCACCTTCAGGGGATATCCTAGTGAGGAGTATGAAGTGACGACAGAAGATGGGTATATCCTTTCCATTAATAGAATTCCTTATGGAAGAAAAGGCCATGAGGGAAGCAAAGGTAAGATTTCTGTCCATTTGGAAAAATGGGAAGTAGTGAAAAAGCTCAATTGATTTATAAAACTTTTGCTCCTGATATAATCCAGAAAGTGATTAAAGACTACATGACCTATGCAATTAGAATACCTATGCAATTAGAATATTTTATTGGTAAATGCTGTGGCCAAAGTAGATTAGGCACTTGTAGAGTGGCTTGAGTAGAGGAAGGGAAAAGGGTTTAAAAAGCTATGTTTTTCTGGCATTATCTTTTTGTGTCATTCATACAAAGCTGTTCATGGTTGGTTGATTTTTTTTTTTTATTTTTTTTTTTCTTTCTTGGCAAGTGAAAAATAAGGGTTTAGATTTGTTGGGGTTTTAAAAGTCATAAAGTCTGTTGAAAAGATATTGGTTGTAACATTGGTGGGTTATTTCAACCCCCATTTCTAAAAATGTTTCCTTTTAACCAGTAAGTTTGTTTAAAATGTGTGATTGTTTTCAGAAGTAGGGCCAGGTCATGTACCTCTTTTGGTGCAGTATAACTAAACTGCAAGAGTTCTCAATAGAATGTTCACAAAATAATTACTGCTTGATTTTTGCATAAAAAAGGAATTTGTTTCTTAAATTTAACCTCTCTGAAGCTCCCTTTATAGTAAGATACAAGCCAGACCAATACTGTGTACTTCTGGGGTGTCATATTTCACACAGCTGCTTAAATAGGTTAAAAAAGAAAAGGATAAAGTTGCTTCAGAATATCTTAAGTACAAAACGTTTAAAAATATATTGCAAATTAGGATTTGCAGTGTGTAACAGGTAGTTGATGTCAGTAACCCCCAACCAGGTTGTTTTATGGATGTGATTTGATGGGGCCTGGGAAGAGCATTGGCACGTGCTACCAGAGTGCTGTTACAAGGTGTAAGGATTACTGTGAAAGCTGGTGTACAACCATGGAAGAGATGCAGGAGGTGTACAGGTGAGGAGGCAGGGGAGAGGAAGGATGTGAGGAATGTAAGCTCAAACTTATAAGGGAGCGATATGGGCAAAGGTTTTAGCGAGGACTGGATGATGAAATGCTTTAAAAATGAGACAAGTGGATGTGGAAGAGGAGAGAAATGTACCCTTTGATTTGCTATCCTCATACACTGCATGTGGCATTAGCAGTGTGTGAACAAGCAGCGGCTGAGTTTGGTAAATATTCATACAGACATTTGTACAACAGCAGCCCATTTGAATAGAAACTGTACATATTCTAAGCAGTGCCTTAGAATGCTTTGGACTGAAAGAAACTAGGATTAGAGGTAAAATCAGGGAACTCACAAAAGAAATCAGTGATTGTCCTATAGCCTTGATGTGAACAAGACCTGTGGAAAAACCCTTTCCCCTGCCAAAGGCCAACCAACAGTCTTCCTGACCTTATCTGTTGGTTTGGTGTGGGTTAGGATGTTTGCACTGTCCATTGTGTCTCACAAGGGGTGTGTTAAGATCAGTGCATGGATGAGGCCCATCAAACCTGGCAGATGTCTTTGTACTTAAATTCAGAGAAGCCCGCAGGAAAAAGACTGACTGCCTTTGTACCTGTTGATTTTGTTGAATCCTTCATTGATGACATAAGCAAACAGAAGTTTCCTGACCTCTGGGAATTCTCCACATTCCCCTTGCCGCACCCTCGACCCCAAGTTCACGTTTTGCAGAGCACTTTAATTTTAAAAACAAGGATTACTGAGCACATTTGTGGAAGTATGAGCTCCTGGGAGAATGAAGATTTCAAAGTTCATGTTGATCTTCAGTTTTTATAGACTTGGTATCTTTTCTCAGAAAGATACCAATGATGTGTTACTGCTGACTTAGAGTATATATGCTGTATTTTTCTTTTGCAATACCTGCATAATGTGAATAGGATCCCTTGGAATTATGTATCACATGATGTTTTGGAACAAAACCTGCAGTTCTTCAGGAAAAAAAAAAAAGAAGAGAAATGTCCAGAGAACATAAAAGCAAAACATGGATGATTTTTGGTTTTAATATTAACAAAAAACCTAAACCAACTGCACAGTATGGGTAAGAAGGGCATGAAAACAAATCTGTCTTCAACTTCTTGGGTTAATAGTGAAGAGAACAAAATGTTCTATGCAGAAAGGGTAGTTTAAGGACCTGCCTTTTTTTATTCCCCCTCTGGGGTGTTTGGGATCCCAGGTGATAGAAAGTAATTATTATCATCCAAGTCACTTTGTCATATGATTGTGCAATTCACGTGGAGATCTGCTGACTGCTTAGTAAAGTAGTAGGAACTGGGAGGAATTGGAGGTTAACAGGAGAACAGAATTAAAGCGTTGAAGCAGTTAAATGGTCTTCCCTGTCCAGTGTTGTGAAACATGCAATAGCAGCTTGAGGAGAGCCTGTTCTTCAAGAAATCGGAAGCTGGTTGATAAAAGTTTAATAAAAGGGAAAAAGATATCAAACTAAAAGGGAAACAAATTCAATGTAAGGCTTGAAAATCCTGTTACTATCGATTAATATTACTGCAGAAGACTAAACAGTTGTGTTGAAGGGTGCTGTCTCCAGGGCCAGTTTGGCACAGCTGGAGGTTTGCTCTACTTGTTTCACAGGATACCATATGGGCTTTTTTAACAAAATGGGAAAAGCAGGCACTCAAAAGGTTCCCCATCACAAGTATAAAGATTGCCAGAAAAGGGGAATATTGCTAATTTGCATTTTGGAACTTGCGGCAAATATTTATGGACATGACCTGGAATGGAGGGTATAGGTAACTGAAAGAGTTTTGATTTGGCTGTTTCTGCTGACAGATCCAAGTCTAAATTATCAATGGAGGAAGCATTGTGTGATTCTGTATTGTAGAGCGATGTGTCATTGGAGGATGTAAATTCCTGTGTAATCTCTGTCACTGAGATAAAGTTATCATGTTATCTGATTTCAGTTATTAAAGCAGAAGTAAAACCCAAAACACCTGTATCACTATGAGAAACGGAGACACATAGTTGTATTTTCTGAAGGTCATGTTTCTCCTAAAGGATTAGATGTTAATTTATTTTCCTTATGTAGAAGCAGGAACCTTCAATTTTTAGATCTGTATTCCACGTGAAGGTGTTATTTGCCTTTTCAGGATAGGGAAGTCAACAGAGGCTCTTTCTCACTTCTAGATGAATCTTAGCTGTGTTTTTTATAACTACGTGAATCAAGGGGAGAAAGTCCTTTGAAACACAGATTATTTTTTTTGGATATTGTACTGCTCTTCAGGTTCTGCCAGAGCTTTGGTAATGGAAGGGAGCTGCATCAAGATAATAGCAGTTGCAGAGATTTCCATAGCTCAGCACACTTGTTTGCATTGTCTTAACTGGAAAACAAAGATCTCAGCAGCACATATGTGGGAATGCTTTCCCCACATGTAGGAGCAGGAGAAGGTCCTAAGTAGTTTAACAGCCTCTGTGTTTGGACCATTTGGCTTTGTCTTTGTGAGCTTGAAACAGTTGTGAGGACTACCTGTATTTTTCTTGTAGCTCCTGCTTTTCTCTTGTTTGCTTCTTGCATATTTGTTTTGAGCTTCAGGTTAGGAAACTAACAAGCTGCTATTTTAAAGTCCTTAATGATAAAAAGTAGCCTTTTGTGAACAAGCATGGGATTTCATAGTATTATGACTATTATACAAATTCCTAGTCTTAGTAGATGAAATCAAGTAAAATAAATACTCAAAGTGCAAGTCTAAAACAGACTTTCAGTGGCTCACTTGAATTACTCTTAGGTATTCAATTCCAAATGAAGAGGAAGCTATGATAAATGCTTTATTTTTCAGGTCCAAGGCCTGCTGTGTTTCTGCAGCATGGTTTGCTTGCAGATGCCAGCAACTGGATCACAAACTTGGATTACAACAGCCTTGGCTTTATGCTGGCAGACGCTGGCTATGATGTGTGGCTGGGAAACAGCAGAGGGAACACCTGGTCCAGGAAACACACACACTTCACAGTGAAACAGGAAGAATTCTGGGTTTTCAGGTATCCTTGTCTTGCTATCTTCAATCACATTGTAAAGGTACAAGGTATTTTTTTCTTGTTACACGTGCTGTCACGTATGTAGGGGCAGTAAAGGGGAGTTACGTGGTCAGTGCAGTGTGCTGAGATTCACAAGCAGTCAGTAGAACATTAATTGCTTTCACCAATGCTTGATGTGAAGACTCAAAAACCAGTGTTCTGCCTCACCCAAAGGAAGTGTTTCTTTATGTCCGGACAACTGATCCACAGTGCAGGGAAGCTCTGTGCAGCTGTTCCTCACTGATCACCTTACTTACATAACTGACTTTCTGTCTTTGCTTTGTAGCTTTGATGAAATGGCTAAGTATGACATTCCAGCCTCAGTGGACTTCATTTTGGCAAAAACCGGCCAGGAACAAGTATTTTACATTGGCCATTCACAAGGCACCACAATGGGTATGTGAAGAGATGCATTTGTTAGAATATACTGTGTGTGAAATGGTATCAAGTTCCACATATGTGGTTTAATGATGAAAAAGTAGGGCTTTTGAAGTCTACAGCTTCTGGGTTTTAACTGTTTCCTGGAATATTCATCAGCATTAAAATGAAAATACTTAACCTTTTGTGTTTACTTTAAAGTGGAAGGATGTTGAAATGATAAATTGAGGTCATGGGTAGGCAGCAGAATGGCTTCTATTAAAACGAATTGATGAGCTGTGCATAATAAAATTAGACTCAAGAGACACATAGAATTAAGATTCCCATTTCCAGACTCTTTTGCTGTGTGTAAGACCTAATGTGCTTTAGACCTTCTAATAAAGGACCTTCTGATAAAAGATTGTGCTTTAGACCTTCTAATAGAAAGAGTTAGACATGTTGGGTGAGTAAACATTAATTTGCTTTTTGGAAGAAAACAATCTTTCTGAATTGGCACATTTAATTTGGGTTTTGTAGTAACTAGATTAATTTACATTATCTAAATTGATCCTAGATACTACAATCAAACTATTAATCTAAAAATACTTTGGCATACTTGTTCATTGATTTTTGTAGAATTCCTACCGGGTAAAAATCCCATCTTACTTGTGTCAGTGAGGTTTGTTAATTGTTCTTACACTGTTTACAGCTTTCGCTGCTTTTTCAACTTTGCCACAGCTGGCTAAGAAAATCAAAATGTTCTTTGCCTTGGCACCAGTAGCTACAGTCAAGTTTGCCACTAGCCCTCTGGTAAAATTGGGAGTGTTTCCTGACCTGCTACTTAAGGTTTGTATTTGAGTGTAAAGTTTTAAGCTGAATGAGCGATGCCCCTTTCTAGTTGAAAATAATATAGCAAAGAATGTTAATAGCTATGGATTAGAAAGTAACATATGACAAGAATTCTGAGTCAGTTGTACCATAATGATGCTTTTGAAGTCAGCAGTGGCTTCTCTGGCTTTATTACTGTTTAGTGAGACAATTTACATCGGTTTAAAGTAGTATTTTACAATTAGAACTTAATAGATGGAATAAAAGTATGTTTTTCCATTAACGTTTTTCTAGAATTTAAGCTACCGAAATCACCATTAATTAAATAGTTGCTCTGTTTTAGAAAAGTCATATGATATGTTTATACTGAATACTTCTGAACTGTCATGCACTTTAACAGATTTGTTTCACAATTAACCATCTAGTATTGGAAGATGATCCTTCAGAGGGTGATTAAGAGCAGCAGCTTTATTTAGATGCTGTGAATCATCCTCTGGAGGAGTTTACCTTTTACCCATTAACATCAAGGGCAGGCTGCAGTAAGTGCCTGAAGTCAGACATTGTGAACACCCTGCTGTGTGTCATTTTTAACCATCACTTTCTTGCCACCACCCATGGAGATTCCCACACAGAGTTGTTTGTTCTGTGACATAAACCCTCCTTTGATGTACTGGTTTAATGTGCTGTCTGCATTATTAGTTCCCTGCTCCAAAGGCAGTTAACATAAAAGGGACACTAAGAATTGTGATCTCCTGTTCCTTGCATAATGAGCTTTGTCAAATGAGTAACAGCTGATAAGTGCCCTGTGCAGATGTTCCTGTTGTGCTGAGGAACTTGATTCTCATGGTGACTTGCAAAAAAATGGAGTGCATGGGGTACCTCAAAGTGACAAACCCGTGGGTCAGTCATATCTTTAAAGAGCTGTCACTTTTAAGGAAGTTCTCAGTGGGCCATTTTAAAATATTTTTAAAAATATCCATCAAGAGGAAGGGGTCACCACAGCTCATGCAACTTGTTTTTCTCTCATGGGTTGAAGAGAGGAAGTTGCAAGTACAAAAGCCATTTTACATTAGCAGACACAGCTTAATATACTCTAGCCCTAAACAGTTCTGATGAGAAGAAGCTATACAGTGTTCCTGTAAAATACTGAATTTAAATTTTAATTGAATTTGAGGTTAGGTTTGGGATTCTTGCAAGATATTAGCGGTTCCCATTTACTTTTCGTGGAGTTAATGGACTGCACACTTTGTAGCAGAAGCATTAACTGTGACATTCCCATGGGACGGTAAATAAGGCTGATAAGGAGATAAATAATTTTCATAGGACACACCTGTCACCAGTGCAAATGGAAATAATTACATCAAGAAAGTTGTAGTGTAAAACCTGAAAACATGTCATTCTGTGCAATTACACGTTTGTCCTATGTGTTTTTTATTTTGTAGGACATGTTTGGAAAGAAGCAGTTCCTTCCACAGAATTCTGTGCTGAAGTGGCTTGCTACTCATGTTTGCACCCACAGAATTCTTGATGACCTTTGTGGCAACTTATTCTTTCTTCTGTGCGGTTTTAATGAGAGAAACTTGAATATGGTGTGTCCTAGTGACTTTTTTTTAATAGCTAAGTTATGGTGAACTCTAACACAGTATTGATTGTGTGTCACTACTGATGGACCTTTAGTGTAATTAGAAAACCACTAATGCTGCCTTCATCATACTGAGTTTGGATGAATGTCTTTCCTTGGTATAGATTAGTTCCCCAGTTGGGATGGATAGAATTAACCTTTTCAAATGTTACTGGAAAACTAAAATACATTATTTTAGATCTTTTGGGGAAGGGTATCAGAGAAAATACTTAATATGATGGGGCAAGTATTTTCCTCCTTTTGCAAGGAAGTAAGGAATAAAGATATAGTTTTCAACTGTTTTTAAGAGTACTGTTCAAGTTTTCTGGTCTCTTGGTGAATGTGTGCAATTACTTTCTCTGGGACCAGTTTGTGACCCTGCTGATGGCTTCATCTGCATCTCTAGTTTCAAAGGAATTGGTTACAGAACTTGTTTTGGTATCTAAAAGCTGGTTAACAGCAAGTGGCATGAGACTGCATTTTTTTTTCATATTGCTTCTTAAAGTGTTTCCAGGTCCCTGAAATCAGTAGAAACCGATATCAGTTTAACAACAGGTAGATGAAGGTTGGGAACTTTTTTATTGGAGTGAGGTAATTATATTTTTTTAATCACTCTGTGTGCAAATACGTACATTTTTATCTATTTATATAGATGTATTGATATACATCTATATCAAGGTAAGAAGAACAGTTTTTCGATGTTTCCTTGCCCAACACATGCAGTTTTCATGGTTTTAATGGTTGATAATATTTTTTTCTTCTAGGATTTAAGTTTCCCTGTGCTATTCAGTACTTCTAAGTAAAAAGTGTATGAAGTTCTGAATCACCTTGGACTGACAACTATTAGTTTAAATGTAGAGTAGAAAAAGGTTTTTTTCTGAAGGTCCATCTAAATATTAGTTAATGTGCTCCCAGTTCTTACAATACCTGCACTCTCTTTTCTAAATATATAAAAATTTAAGGGATATCATTATTAGGTTTAAAATTCAGTTTTAGTGTTCTGTGGTTAATTATTGGTAATCCCCCAAACATCTGAACCTTTTATCTCATTTGTATTTATATTTCCACTTAATTTTTGTTTATAACAGTTTTTAAAGGAATGGAATAGTTTCTATTAGTTGTTCAGGAAGCAACAATGAGTAGAACTGATGCACTATGAGGAATAAAACATGTTAATTATCTTGTTGCAGAGCCGAGTGGATGTGTATTCGACACATTGCCCTGCGGGAACATCTGTCCAAAACATGATCCACTGGAGCCAGGTAGAGTTTGCAGAACCTGAAATGCCCATGATTCTAGCTTGTTTGTAGAATATTGAAGCCTCTGATATGTAAATGGAATAAAATGCCCAAAATATATATGCAGCATAGCCCAAGTGAAATTTGGAAGTGACAGTTGTCAGAACAGCAGATATTGTCTGCTTTCATGGTAAGGACTTAGGGTGGTTCACCCCTCTTCCCTATTTCTTTGAAAATATGCTAACTCTAAGAACTTCAGGCCAACAAAAAATACAGTAGAATAACTTAACTCGCAGAGATGCTGTAACAAATATTTGTTTCTCTTTCAGCAAACCCTGGTTTGATTACAAGTTATATGTTTAGCCAGTGAAAAGCAGGAGGTTTTCTATTCTATTCTGTTTGGCTTCATTTTATATTTTATTAGTATATTTTGAATTTCATCTCAATGCACAGTTTAATGCCTGTGATGCTGTTGTGCCTGAAGCTTGCTCAGCAGGCTGGCAAATGAAACAGTGATCAATGTGATCTTGTAGCTGGACTTGGCCACCTAATCAGAAGCAATGTGTTCTGCTGTACAAGGCTGTTCAACTCTTGGCTCGGAAAGAAATCTGTGAAGACTTGGGTTTTTTTCCAGATCCCTGTTATATAGACATCTGTTTCTCAAAAACAGATGGTAAATCATGCAGAGCAGACTTTCTAAGAAACCTCCATGCTGTTTTAATACACGCTTAGACAGCAAGGTAAATGTATCAGAAGTAAGCATGGAGTTGCCACATCCTGGCTTTGGATTCACTGAACTGTTTTCCCTAATCTTTTCTACCATTGCTATGAGAGAGTTTGGAATCTTAAGGAACAAAGTCTAATGGTATTGAATGTTAGTGTTTCCCACTCCTGTGACACTGGGCAAAGCAGTGACAAAAGCAAAAACCTGTCATTTTTAATACTTGGCATTCCACTGTCATTTGTGTTGGTTGCCACTGCCAGCTGTCAACACAACCTACACTTGGTAATTCTTGTAGTAATGATGCAGTTCTTTGTATGTGTATTTGTTTATTTCTAGGCTGTGAAAACTGGGGAACTCAAAGCTTATGACTGGGGAAGCAAGGCTGCAAATATGGCTCACTACAACCAGGTAGACACCTTTTACAGATATAATTCTTGAGTGTCATAAAAAAATAGTCCTTGGGCACTTGTCTCAGTACTGTGTTTATGCTGCATGCTAAAGAGCCATTTGTGTTACCCAGTAATCAGATTGGAGATCTGATTTAAAAAAAAAAAAAAAAGGACTGTAGAGCTCTGTGGTAGCCCTAGTTCAGTATGGAGCTCATCCTTGGATATGAAGTTATGGAGGCATACTGTTTGTTGAGGGGGAGTCCTGCCAGGCTAGATCATGAGATCCCCTGCACTTCTCATCATTAGGCATAAACTGTCAGTTCATGTGTATTGCTTGTCTTTAGCTTGTTTAACCTTCATGCATTTTTATTTCTAACTTGCTGCATGCAATACCTTGAACAGGATGCCTCCTCTGAGACTTCTGCTACCCTGCTGTCTTGTAAACTCCTCAAACCATGTCTTTGCTGCTAGGCATGCTGTAATATTGCAGGACTCTTACAGTTACATTTTCGGTTGAGTCAGGACTCCACCTCCATCTCCACCTGCCCAAAAGAGAAAATGAGAAATCTGACACATCCTTGCAGTTACTACTATGTTACACTGCAGACCAGAATCATACTGTAGGTTTTCTGTTTCTAATGCTTTTGTTTTCACTTTCTTCCTTCTCAGTCTACTCCCCCTTTCTACAAAATAAAAGAGATGACTGTGCCAACTGCAGTGTGGACTGGTGGACAGGACTGGCTGGCAGACCCAAAGGATATTGCTATGCTGCTCACTCAGATCACAGATTTGGTTTACCACAAAAATATTCCAGAATGGGAACATTTGGATTTCATCTGGGGCCTTGATGCACCTTACCGCATGTACAATGAAATAATTGACATGATTAGGAAGTATCTCTAAACTGACATGGTATTTCAGAGTATGACTTCACCAAGAATTTTCCTTTTTTTGAAAAATACACTTTTCTGGAAATAATGCTACGTTGTTTAGTATGACGCATTTTTTAAATGCCAGCAATGACTAGAGAATTGGATTCATATTTGGTTGGTATTTCTCAGTATTATTTCTCTCTCCTCATAGTATTCTGCTGATTTTGCACACAGTGGCGTGGTACTCAAAACACAGCAGTAGGACTTAGCACAAAAGGAGTATGTCATGTGCACATGAATTTAGTGACATGTCTGAAAGACAAGTTAGTCCGTTCAGCACATCAGGTGCTTGAAAATTAAAACAAGTATTTCCCTGTGCATAAAGCACTGTCATTTCCCAGTATGTTGCTATTTCTGAGTACCTTTCACGAGTACTCTGTGTTGTACACTGCATTGACCCATTTGGTGCTGGCACTTTACAAAGCACTTAGTAACTTTTGGCTGTTATTATTTTAGCCATCACATAAAAGCTAGCTACATCAGATTACTTTCTTTTTCAATGCTGCCCAGAAGAACTGTCATGAAGCCAGAGATGACCACTGTCAGTTAAAATGTCCTATTTTGGGACTGATTCATTGCTGCATCTTCTTGATTTAATGGTGTCCCTGAAGCCTTTAGTGTTTCACATACCAGCTCTGGATACAGGTCATTATTTGCCCTCACAGATTACTGGAACAAGGGTAGTGGTTCAAAGAAAACCACTTTCAGTTAACTTTGTCAATAGGTTATGGCTTTCAAGGAGAATGATGTAACATAGACTTGGATTTTGCACTGACCACTAACAAGAAAACAAGCTCTCCCAGTAAACTACTGGTGGGAGAAGAGCCAAAGCATTAATTCCACAGCTTGAGTGACTTAATTTGTGTGGACTTTCCCCCTTAATCATGTGCTGCTTTGAAGATCAATTTACTTCTTAACTGTTTATGTGGTGCTCCCCACCGGTGTGTTCAAGAACTGTACAACAGCCTGGAGAAGTCTGACAGTATTAACAGCAGTTCCATTTGTCTCAGTTTCCACTTCAAACTGGGGCTAAGCCCCCATTTAATGGGGAAGAGGATTCACATCTGCCTCAGAGTTCTTACTCTGGAGATCTTTCTATTGACTACGCAGAGGACTTTTACTCCTCTGAGATGCCTAAAAGTTCCATGCCAAATGAAAAATCTCCAGAGCTGGTTGCCTCAGTGCAGGTGATTTCTGTGCCATGGTTGGATTCAACCCAGATTTCTGTCAGTAATCCCAATAGGATAAAGAGCCTTTCTACACGGTATAGGAAATTGTGCATTTTAAACTGAGACACGCTTTTTTATTAAAAAAAAAAAAGAAAAAAAAAAGGCAAAAATCTACATAAGCCTTAAATTAGGGCTTATTTGTTTTGATTTATTTTATTACTAACTCAGACTCAGGGAGATGTCAGGTGTGTATTTAAGGAAAAAGTGGTTCATTGGTTCAGGATATTTTGGTTGCAGTTCCTAGCAGGACCTCTAAGTTTGCTTTATATTTGTATCAGCCAGATTTGCTTCACCTTGCTGTGCTGAAAGAAAGCTTCTGTAGGAATCCAAGGTGGCTAACTTAGCAGTTGTGAGAGTATGTGTTACGGCAAGAACCATGTGCATCATGTTTATTAAGCTTGAGGTATTTCAATAAACATGAGATCTGCTTGGCATTTGCAGTGGTGTGGTGTGTTTCACTTCCGGTTTCGTGAATGCATATGAATCTTTGGGACAGAATCCAGAAAGCCAAGTGTGGTTTTCACAGCTTTTCATCCATAAAACAAGCACAATAAAAAAGTAAAATAGCCAAGTAAGCCTAATTTTACTTTTTCCTTGAAAGAATTTTTCCCCAAACCAAACCTAAAAGGCAGTTGTTCTTGTTCTGGAAGACTTTAAGTAAGGTACTACTTGTAAACAATTGCTCACAAGACAGATTAATTTTCTAAGCCTCCAGGTGAGGCTTCTTTCAAACCACTGACAGGGTGAAAAGCTTCTTGTATCATATTCTTAAACCCTGGGTAATTGGATTGCTTAACAGACTGTCTGGTAATCTCATAAAGGGCATATAACCACACAGTAAGTCGAGGAACTAATCTTTGCCAGGGCACACCTGAACCAGCTTTTGACCTTTGTCCCCTTCAATAATAAATATGCTGAATCTGTACCATTCTGTATGTTCTGAATACTATAGTTGTGCAGTCAAGACAGTGGAATGTGTTAAATCCTGCATGTTTCCACCTTTGTCAGCTGATGTGCCTGGAAATAAAGGTCATTGTGGAGCTTCTCTCCCTCGCTGGAGCAGGGATGGTTGTGAAAATTGTGAGCTGCTGTGCTCTCCCTGGCTCACTAAAGTTGCAAGCACTGTGCGGCATAAGGTTGGAGAGGTGTCAGTGGAAAGAAATGTGCAAAATAAGACACCTTGAACACAGAGGAGAAGAGCGAGAAGCTTGATCTGATAGGAATCAGCAGCAACGGATGGTACATTTTTCTAAGCAGATCTTACATACTTAGTACCTGTTTTATAAACATCTGTGTGTTACAGGTCTGTGTATATATATGATGTTGAAGGTTGGCTGGAGATCAGCTTTGGATAATATAAAAGTGCACCATCTTAACAGAGGGCATTGGACACCTTCATCTGACTTGGTCTCAGCATTTAGTGACATGATCAAACTTTGCTGGAGAGCCAGAAGAAAGTAGTCCCTGTTCAGCTGATGCATTGTCAGACTCACAGACCTGTGTGCATCTGAAGAAATACACAATCCAGGGCTTTGACATAGAGAGGAACAACAATTGGACCTATGAGGGCTAACACAGATGTAAAGACACGTGGTTTTGTCCTCGTGTTTGTGCTTGGAACTTGAAAAGAATTTTTTTGTGGTAATCTGCAAGTACATTCACACTGTTCATTCCATGCAGAAGGCCTAAGATGGTGGAGTGTATGTATGTTAATGGAGTGTACTGAAGGATGCACTAGCTCCAGGCAGAGCATTTTTATGCTAGTCAGTGATTCCATGGCTAGTGATAACACTTACAAAAGTTTATATGCATCAATTCAAGCAATGTAGAAGTGCCTCAGCATAAGAAGAGATGGTGAAACAGAGTTAAGTTTAGTTGGGGAGGTGGAGATTAGGAATTTGATAAAGAAAGTGGGTAACTTCTGTTTAAAAAAATACTTCGTGTTTAGGCTGAAGTTTTTAATCAAAACTGAAGGGAATGTGTGTTCTTCGTCCTCAAATTCTCAGCATGCCCATGGGCTCGTGTTTCAAGCTTCTTGCCTGGGATGTGAGGAGTTTCATGTCCCTTCTTTGTATCCGGATCCTTCACTTGAATATACAGAATAACTAAATAGAAGGGGGCTCTAGGTTAGAGTCATAGAATCATTTAGGTTGGAAAAGACCTCCCAAGATCATTGAGTCCAACCCATGAAAAAGCTTAGAAGTGGTAAATACGCCAAGCTCCTCTTTCCCCGTAAACCCGTGCGCCTATAAGGCCGTGCCTGTCGGCGTTCTGTCCTGCTGCGAAGCAGTGCAGGGTTTGTTACCGCTGAAAACGTGACCGAAGGAGCGTGTCCCGGTGTGGCCGCGCTGGCCGAAGGGCAGCGGCGGGGGCGCGTTTGCAGCGGGGCGGCGCTGGGGGGCGCTGGTGCGGCCGGGCGGCCGCGGGGGGGCCGCGGGACCCGCCCCCGGAGCCGCCGCCGCTCCGCGGTGGGAGCATCCCGAACTCCGGCCCCGGGATCAGGTGAGTCGCGGTGTGAGCATCTCGGACTGACCGGGTGTGCCCAGCATGGTAACAATTCCCTCTGAAACGAGAGCAGGGACTGCCGCTGCCTTCCTCTGCTCTGGTGACTGTCCTGCTTCCCTCGTATTGGTCCTGAGCAAGGTATCATCCCTCTTCCCCAGCACCCTTTTCCCGCTAGAAGGCTCAGCATGCACTGGGGTGTTGCCTTACTTCTAGTACAACAGCAATCCTACCATACAGAGGGGCAGAAGAGGTGGAAAAAAAAAGGATTTTCCCCTCTGCTGCTGTATTAATTTCAGTATGTTGATTCTAGTTTTCTAGTTTTCTAGTTTTCTGCTAACTTCTCGTTTTCCTACCCACGGCAGTATTTGACTATTTACCTTATAGCTTGTACCTAACAGTGCAGCCTGGGGTAGGTGCCTGCGTCTTGTGCTCATGTGGAATCTATTTAAGACCCTTTGTGGGGCCTCATTCCAAACTATGTGCCCTTCAACCTAAACTCTGTAGCAGGAGCCTTGAGCTTTTGAGAGAACCATTTAGATTCTTGTAACACATGGGAAAGTTTGGCAGCATTGTAAGTTGAGTGAAAAAAGCTGGGGTTGTGTTGCTCAATTAGATACGGAAAGGATTTGTGTGCAGTTGGTCTTTTCTTCCCGTTGTACCTTGCGCTGACCAAGAGACTGAAGTGACCGTAACGGAGATGTGTCACAAGTGCGTTTTGGTGGCTGAGCCAAACGGCTTGGACACGGTTTCTGGAGGATGAGGGTTTGTGAGGATTCATTCTCCCGAGCGCAGCCGCTCGGTGAGCGGAGCCGGGATCCCGGGGCGGGGGAGCCGTGCGGCGGACCCCATTCCCGCGGGGCTCATTCCCGCGGAGCCCCTTCCCACGGCGAAGCCTATTCCCGCGGCTCCGGGCTGGGTGCGGACCCGGCTCTGGGCGGCGCCAGCCTCCCAGGTAAGTGCTGCTCTCTTGCCCCTTGCTTGGGGTTTGTGTTGCAGGATAGACTAGTAACAGGACTGCAGAACTCCGTTATTTTTCCTTAAGGGACCTCAGAATATTTTTCTATGACCTAAACTGCAGGCAAAATGCCTATTCTTCAAAATTTAGCTTGTAGGCGGCAATGGTTCTAAAACCTGAGGCTTCACATGGCTGTGGGGATTAGTCAGAGGACTGACTTTAAGATGGTTGAGCAATTACTGTCAATCTCCCTTTAGGCAGATTTGGAATACAGTTAGAATAAATTTAGTCCCTTCATAATTCTAATGAAATAAAGAATCACGTATCCCATCTGAGAGACTTATTTTCTGATTGTAGCTATATAAATCAACAGAAATCACATGACTATTCTCAGACTCAGATGTAGATTGTGTTACAAATGCATTTTTCATGTCCTTATTGTGAAATAGAGATCAGGAAAAAATACAGTCAGAGGATTGAAATGAAGCTTTTGGATATAGATTCTCATCTGTTAGATTGGTGTCTCTTACTGTGTTTTAATTTCACTATAATTAACAGTCTGAATTAACTGGAAAAAAAGTCTCACAACAGCAAAGAATCTAAATTTATTTCCAAAATGTATATGGGACAGGTAGACCTGTCTCCAACAAAGAAATTCTAATTGCCTGAATAATAGCACAGGTAATGTTACTGTTTCAGCAAACCCCTTGAAACCTAAGGAGAGGGCAAAATCTTCCTTAAGAGCAGAATCTATTGAAGAGAAAATGGTTGAGACTGAAAGCGAACAAGTGTTACAAGTTCATGCATATTCAGAAAAGCTAATTAATGCTAATTAATCATTCTTAATTATTGAGAAGCAAGGAAATTCTGTCTCCCATTTCTCCCGTCAGATTTCTTTTCTGATTAGCAAAGAACTAAAATCATCTGAACAAGCTAATAAAGTCATCCAGGAAGTTGAGCTCATTTCCAGCAGTAGAATAAATGCTGTACCTACAAAAGAAGTGAGTTCATAGGAAGCTGGTGGCAAGCTTTGTTTCCCTAAGCGTTCAAAGCTTTGTTGTTCTTTTTCTAAAAGCACAAAAGAAGTGATGTCTTAGTGGTTAAATCAAAACCTCCATCGTTTACCCCTAAAATATTTTTAGCAAATCAGAAATGTTGGGAGTCAAGACTGCTAGCTTCTGTCTGTGATGTGCTTGCCTATGGTCACAGGAAGATCCTTTAAAGGATATAGGTCTAACTGGTGCACCTTTTAATTGCTTACATTAGTTTGATACTCGCGTAAAGGATGATTTCCATATCATCTTGCTCAAAGACCTGTTGAGATACGGAGTGAATGTTGTAATAATGAAATAATACTTGTTATTAAGTATCTGTCTTGTAGCATAGTGAGATGTTACCTTGTATTGTTCTCTGAAGCAGGGGGATATTTTTTTCTTCAAACGTTATTGGCTCAGTTTTGCATCTACTCTAGAATTTTTCCATGTCAAGTGCATAAAGGAGAATATGGCCTCAAAAGTAGGTGGAGACAAGTCACAGCCACCACATTCAGACTGGAAGCATAGTGTAGGTTTCCTTAAGGTTTTGACTAAGCCTGTTGTATAACTAAGGGATCATTAAGAAAACCTGTATTTGCACACATCCATTGCTGACCAGATATCCACCAGTCAGACCAGGTGTTTAGGTACCCCATACATCTTCGGTAGCAGTCCCATAAAAATTAAAAAAAAAAAAGCTATTTGTATTTCCTTACCTATAAAGGCAAAAAGATAACGAAGGATGATGACGCAATTTAAAATTAGTAAGAGACAGCAATTTTTCAAGTGTCTGCACTAAGTGGAGTGGAAAATGTTCCAACGCTCTTTCTTTGAATTCCACTATTAAAGAGTTCTGCACTTCTGCTTGTGTTTCCTACATTGCAAGTCTCTTGTAGAGCTCTGTGATTACTTTGACCAGCTGATTCTGCTCTGAGATTGTAATGCATTATATCACCTCTGTATACAGGAAAGGGAACTTCCTCTTTAAAGCGGCGCGTTACTATGTAAGGAGGATTTCTGATGGGGCGGAGCTACTTCTTGAGCAGATAAAGGCTGAGGGATTAACAGCCCTCTCAGACTGCGATCAGCATGAACTGCAGCCTGCCAGACGGAGTGCTGCTCCGCTACACGATGGAGGGACAGCGGGACAGGCTGTGCCTACAGTCTCTTTGGGACTTAGTCACAGCAAAGGAGCCATTGATCAAGTCACCATTTTTTCCAGTGCTGTTTTCTTTTACAGCATACATGGCTTTCTGTCTTCCATATATTGCACTGGACTTCTTAAGCGTTAGATTACCAAACTTGAGAAAATACAAAATCCAGCCACAGAACTATCCAACACTTGGAATGATGGTGCCTTGCATTATTCAAAGCGTTTATCACCACGTTGTGTTGATCTTCCCAGTGACATTTCTGCACTGGTATTGGAGACCAATGAATCTACCAGTGATTGCTCCAGAGCTGCCTGAGGTCCTGCTGCAAGTAACAGTTTGCCTGCTGCTATTTGATTTTGAATACTTCCTGTGGCATTTGGTTCATCACAGGGTGCCTTGGCTCTACAAGACCTTCCACAAGGTGCATCACAAGCATGTGTCGACGTTTGCCCTTACTACACAGTATTCCAGTGTATGGGAGTTACTCTCACTGGGATTTTTTGCTGCTATTAACCCGCTGCTCCTCGGATGCCATCCTTTGACAGAAATGATTTTCTTCCTCGTAAACATTTTTTTGTCAGTGGAGGACCATTCAGGATATGACCTTCCGTGGTCAACTCACCGACTTGTACCTTTGGGTTTGTACGGAGGAGCACCCCATCATGATCTCCACCATCTGAAATTCAAATCAAACTATGCTCCTTACTTCACCCACTGGGACAAACTCTTCGGGACATTCACCAAGTCACATTCTAATTAAGAATGGACAAACTCTTATTTTTTATAGACTGAACTGGGACATTATTTTTTTAAAGACACACAGAAGATTGTATATTTGAATCTGCCTGTTAAAGCAATAGCTATTTATAACAGATCCTCTTAATATATGTGTATTTGTATGTGTACTTGGAACTGCCTGTGTTAAATGACTGCAAATGGGGAGGTGATATCTGTTGCTTAAATTTGAGTCAAAGGTTTAAGGGAAGCATTAAGAGACATTATCTCTTTTTTTCCTTCTTTCCAGCTTTCATAAAGCATGTATCATATTACTGTATGATGTTTTATACATACGCCAGAACAATTATCTTACTGTTGTAGGATGATTTATGATGTAAACAGAAAAGGTACACATCATGGATTTTTGTAGAGTTTAATCTGCCAGAGCATATTACTGCGCAACGATGTTGTAAAATATTGCTGCCAAACCAGGATAGTTGGCTAACTGTGCAATAATTTTCATATTTATATTTTCAACCTTGATGTACTGTCTGTTTTTAATAGAAAATAAATGTGGTCATTCTTTTAAAATCATACTGTGTTTCATTTTATTCATTCCTCTATTCATATTAGGAACAGATATGATTCCTTTTGCATAGGTGTCATTTATTTGAACTCTAGAATTCTAGAATTGTTTAGGTTGGAAAAGACCTCTAAGATCTAGTCCAACCATTACCCTAACTCTGCCAAGTCCACCACTAAACCATGTCCCTGAGTGCCACATTTACACATTCTTTAAATATCTCCAGGGATGGTTAGTGAGCCACTTCCCTGGGCAGTCTGTTTCAATGCTTGACAACACTTTTGGTGAAGAAATTTTTCTTAATATCCAATCTAAACGTGCCCTGCCACAACTTGAAGCCATTTCCTCTTGTCCTTTCCCTTGTTACCTGGGAAAAGAGACTGACATCCACTTCAGTTTCAGAGCTGCAGACTTTTATTATTAAAATATTGTAATATCGTTTCAAAAGTAAACCATTTACTTTTTCTCCAGAGTCATATGTTATTTTAAAATAGGTTTTAATTTTGTAGAAATAGAATATTGAAGAATGCAGTTTAAAAAGCTGTGGTGAAATTTTATTATTATTACATTTTTGAGAAGCTGGAGTAATTTTCACTAAATTTATGGTGTGAAAGCAAAACATTAAGCAGTCCCTAAATAGAAGGGAGCATTCAATTGTCACTTGCATGCAAAAATCTACCAAGGAATATGAACAGGGTTTCTACAAAGTAGGTGATTCTTTCAACCAGATTTCAGAGGAATAGAATCAAACCTTGCAGGATCCTAAGCCATAGAACAAAATAACTACATGTTGCTAGAAGAGCAGTTATATATAGAAGATAAAAATGCTGTCTCACAGAAGTCGTACTGGAAAAATTAAGCACGAAGAGATAAGGAAGTCTTCAATGTCTCATTCAGCAGAGATAAACGTGGACTTGTAATGTCTCCTACGTAACATTGTAATGCTTGTAGTCATCTATCCTGTATTACTAATAAACTTCTCAGAGGAACGATGGAAACAGAGAAAGTGCAAATAATGTAGAAAGTTTGTGAAGAACACTTACACATCATCGCCCAAAAATGTCTTTGCCCTTATGCTGTGTCTAGAGGGTTGTGTGACCTTACAGAGGCTGTTTGTCCAAGAGAAGAGAGAACCCTTAGTATTTCCAATGATGTGAACTTATAAAAGGAACGTCATTTTTCGACACTGTGTCTTTTTGATAACAGGAAATAATTTTCATAAGCATCTTCATAAACAGTACAAAGTGCTGCAATCTTAGTACTTAACTACTCCCTCTGCTCTCTGGATATCATGGGAGAGCAACCTCTCTCTTCCCTGGTAAGAACACGATACATACTGAGAGCAAAAACTGAGACTTAAAAGAGTACAAAGCTGAAATCTTTGCCATTTATCCATTCCGCTGTAAGAAAGAATTCCCAATATTTCTGGTGATTGTAACCTTAAGTATTTTCATGTTTTCTACACAGAGAGGGAAGTATTCTTTCTTTTCTGCCAAAACCACGAGGCAAAACACATTTTCTGATTTCTTCGAGCTGTTCAGCCATTTTGAGGTATCCCAGAATTATCCTTTCAGTTCTAGAAATCCCATTTAATTCAGCTTGGCAAACACTGAGCATCTGATGAGGATGATCTGCAGCTTCAGTGAGTTATACCTAATACCATATATTGTAACTCTACATTATAGTAGTCTGTTTCATGTGCTATTGACTCTCAAAGTAAGCAAGGTTAAGGCTAACTGGTACTTTGCTATGTTGCTATTGGAAGCCTATAAGCAAAACCCACAAGAAAGGTTGTAACTGAATCCATGGGGATTATAGCGTTATTCTGCTTTTTGTATTAAGCCTAAGAGTTGATATAATAAGTACTTTACTCCTGGAGAGAGTTCTAGTCAGCTGCAGGCAAAACTGTGCTTGCTCTTATCAAGTCAAGTGAAATGATAGTCTCATTTGGCATTGACTGGGCAGTGTAACAGCACTGAGGACGATCAGACTGACAGTGGAAGGAGGCCAGGTACTACATGATGATCCTGCCTACTCCTCTCTCTCTCTCATCCTCAAAAGTTGTATGACTTCAGACACGCACCAAGAATGCATTTCCTCAGTTATGGAATTTCCCCAGGTTATATCTGTACCTAACCTCTAGCCAGAGGCTCGTTATTGCAATAATTTGGGATACAAAAAAAAAAATAAAAAAAATTGTCAGATAAAAATTTGACTATTTGACTAATAGATGTCTGAAATGGGTTTTTTGACTCCCATGCTAAAAACATCTGTACTTCAGCATCATGGCAGACATAATCCTACCTTGTCCCTATTTCTCCAATGCTTTTGAAGGTAACTTAAGTTCTAAACTCTGAGGGATTGAATCCATTTTCATATTGTGTATACTTTGAAGTGCTTTCTGTAAAAGTGAACTATAATCTAAGTTTAGCTGGGTGTATGAGAAAAACTCGTGACCCAAAGAAGACCCAAATAAACATGTAACTTCTGGCCTTTGCAATTCAATGAAAAGCAAAATGAAGACAAAAACATATACTGAAGATAAAGCAAATAAGGGTTGGTTTTTTTCCTGTTTTCATTGAATGTTCAGCATATACTATGCCACGAGTGTGAGAGGACAGCAAGTTCTGTGTATTGATAGTGCTGAGATTTGAAAAGAGGATTTTACAGATGTTACTTCCTATATTTGCATTTCCCCGTGGTCTTTACCGCAAGTCTTGACCAGACAAATGGAAAGGCATGACACTCACTTGTAAGCGTTTATGTAAGAAAACCAAAACCAACTTTCTCTCTTCTGTTCCAAAATTCTCCTAGCTTCCTTCCTCATTATGATGTGACATGATGTGCCACACAGACTTCCTATCTAATCCACAGAAGGCTAAACTTGTGGTCATTTGTGAGTAAATGGAGGATATTTGCAGAGACCCTTGAAGCTATAAAATGAGATTTTTTTGATGCTGCTATTGAATTTAAATCTTAAAATGTAATTAATCTCAAAGAAATAAGATTTGTATGCATTTCTCTTTGTAAGTGTGTCTTAGTTCTTAGGCACATGGTTAACTCTTTGTCTGACCTTATGATTTGCAGGAGTTCCCAAATTCTCACTGGAATTAGTACTATAATTCTCCTGAAATTCAGGCTGAAGTTATCTTTCAAATGATATTCGCTTGCGCAATTTTGAGATAACAGTATCTGCCACTGCAAAGGGACAGGTTTTTACTTAATGGGTGTGTTCTCAGCACCACTGGAAAGTGGACTCCACAGGTGCTTTGGAGTGAGTGTATGATGTTTATAGCCATGCTGAGTCAATATTCACCGCTGGCAAAGGCTTGATTCTCCCTCATGTTGAGCAAGTGCAAGTACTTTACAGGGGGAAACCAACACAGTCTACAGTCTGCAAGTATGATTTCTTTTGATTTTTTTATATTTTTGAAAAATTATATCAACAATAGATTTGGTGACTTGTTTAATTTAGTGTGTTATCTGCATTAAATGGAAAAATAGCATCTCTTTGGGCTATGCTATCTCTAAATTAGTTTTGAAGTAATTTTTAATGACTGAACACATAATTGTCATCTGTTGCCCCTTCATATCATTGGAAGGAGTGAATAACTCTTTGATGTGGCTTTATCTTAGTGGACTGAGCAGTCACTTCAGCAGTTTTACTTAATCTTGCTTCCATGCACAAGTATTAAGCTTCTGCATTACCTGCCTACATCCATGCAACCTTTTTTGAACCAGTTATGGTTCTGTAGCTGAGAAAATCAGCCATCTTTGACAGTCTCAAAATATGAACCCCCCACTGGATTTACTCACAGATTTCCTTGGAGGAGAAACTAATCAGTGCAAACCGACGATCACATTTACTCGTATAAACTACGTCAGAGACGCTGGCATGGTGTGCTCAAATATTTACACTGGTCCTGCATTGCTCAATACAATCCAACCTGAAAGGTCTTTGTAGCACTGTCTGGAGTTGTGTGTACAGAATGGTTTTCTTGTAAAAGTAACTGCCAAACAATTGTTTTCCAAAACTTAAATGTGTTTCTGATTCATGGAAATTTGAAGTTGCTCACAGAAAAAAAGCCCCAACCCCCCAGACCAACCAACTAAGCATTCCAGGCTTTAAAGGAAACAGGACCAATGCAGAGGGCCCTTTAGCTGTGGAAAATGATGTTGAGTTTTCAATCCTTCTTTTCAGATTTTTTCCTCTAAAAGATTTCAGTCTAATGAGAGAGACTTCAATAGTACAGGTATACGATTTAGGGGGATGTGGAAGGATGTGCTACCTATACTTCCAGGGAGAGTTTAGATGACATGTACTTTTATTTGTCCTCAGAACAAAGCAGCACACAATTCAGGGATTAAGTAGTCAAAAGCCTAGGATGAGCTATAGAAAATCTGTTTTTAAGGTGAGCAAGATTTACCCTTTTTGTCCAAAGATTATGAAAAGCGCTGCTTGAAATTGTGTTTATGTCTGTTTACACACCTCTTCAGTCATTCATAGCAGCTGTGGAAAATTATACCCCTAAGAACATGTGTAATTATACAGCCCTTTTAAGGGATTTATTTACAAAACTTCCTAGTCTTAATAGCTGAGACAATGGAATTTGTCAATCTATCAAGACAAATGAACATGGGAAATACATATGTGCTAAGCACTGGAATGATTTCATTCTGCACAAGAATGCTCATTTGACACTTGCAGCTTACAAAACACACAGGATCAGAGGTGGCCTACTCAGTTAAGCTTACAGAAAAACGAAATGCCTACCAGCTGCCTTCCCTCTGTTTTTATGCTTGCAATCTGCTCTACTGGTATTCTCTTTTCCTGGTAACCCCAAAATAATACTCCTGAGCAGCTGTTGAGAACCTCCCCTAAGGACGCTGGCCAAGTTCTGCTAGCTGCTTTGCCAGGTTTGCCATGTTTAATCCCTTGGGCAGTCAAATGATCACTCCCAGGTGCCTGCATCAGTTGCAAACCTGTAAGACATTGCATGCACAGGTCCTGCTGCAAACTGAGGCTTATGCCTCATAACCTGTCCTAGAAAACTATGTATGAGAAGCTAAGCACTTCCTCTGTCCCTTTTCCTCTTCTACTCGGCTCCAGGCAGCATGGCTTGCATTTCAGGTGTTTTCTCTCAAAGTCTTTTCCCCCGGGGGTGGGAGAGCCTCCTTTTACCTTCCCTCCTGCCTCTCTAGAGCTCACTTAAGCCCAGCTCATCTCAGCAAAAATAAGCAGGAAGAGTCTCCTCTCCTGAATCTCAGTCCAGGGAGGTCTTGGTTTGGCTCAGTGTGATCACTGAAATGACCTGAACTCACGTTGGACTTTATTGCTGTGCAGGTGTGCATGTGGCAGAGGGAGGCTCAAATACTCCCATGTGCAGTCTCTTCCCTGGGTGTAAATCAAGTGCCAGGTCCTCTGATGAGGAAGCAGAACATGCTGATGGTGTGTGAGGGGAAGGGGCTCTGGGGGGGCTGTGAATATTGGGTCAGTAGGGCCATGCTGACATGGAGCTGCAGGATGAAGTGCTTGAGGGTGTCAAAGTCTCTTGTCAGCCACAGTTCCAGTGTGATCAGGGCTGACCCAAAGCTAATAATGGCTTAGTAACTTTGCTACTATTGTGGTGAGGAAAGCAAAAGATTACGAAATTACTTGTTCTGTGGGTTTCATTGTTTCCAGTGTCTTTCCTCTGTTCCCACGACCATGGCTCCTCCTGGATTCAACACTGTCTGATGTTTCTTGTGACTTGCCTGTGGAGAATTGCTTTTCCAGTTTACGACATCTCAATTTTGTATTATGTAGCAGGCCTGTTTCCTAAACCAGAAAGCTGAAGCAAAATCTGGCTTGGAGCTTGCAGCTGGCTGGCACATAACTAGTCTGTGTAGCAACACTCTTTTGCAAGTACCATGACTGAGAGTTTACTATTTTATCTGCTTTCTAGAAATTCCTGATGCTGTGTTCTTAACTATAACTCCCCTTCCACCCCTGTTAAACCTGGGCTCTAAGCCTGCTGCTCTGCTTCCTTTTTTTTCTTGAGATTAATTGCACAGTTTAGCCAATATGCTGTATGCATTTTTTCTCTTTTTGTGACTTAGATCTGTATCTTGACTAATCGAACCATTTTTTTTAGAAGAAGGAATTTCATTTCCCCCTGCACTTGGCACAGCTAGCAGATGAGCACTGTTCTACTCTGAAAGCTATGGACAGAGAACAAAAGAGCAGAGCATGTAACATGTGGAAAGGCACATGCACTCAGCCATAGCAGCACAACAAGCTGACTCCCTATTTCCTTTGTCTATTTAACTTCAGCTTGCTGCTTCACTGCTTTTCTTTTAGACCTCTCAGTCTAATGGTAACGGGATAAGTTAGTGCTTATGTACTAGCATCAGTACTGTTTCTAGAAGTCAGCAATACTGATGGATCCTAATATATGCAGTTAGCACTGATTTGATTACTCTTATTTATTTATATTATTACTGTGAAACCCACATCAAATCCTAGGTGCCAGGAGCTATATAAACTCAGAGGAAAAAGATTGTCTCCCAAGAGGCTAAAGTCATAGTATGGACCTTCTGCATGCAGAAATTACTTATTCCTGGTGGCTACAATGAAGTTTTGAACCAAGATGAAGAAATCTATAATGTGTATTTTGTGAAATTGTATTAGCTTCTTTGTTAGAAGGATTTAGTAAAAACTTTCTCAATACAGATATCTAACTTTGACTGGCCCTTTGAGATACCTGTAAAGCTTATGGTTCTGTGTTATATATAAAGCACTAGCACTTAAACAAAAGAAGTAATTTTTTTTAAAAATTATTTCCCACTTCTGTTATTACAAATCTTGCTTATTTAATGTAGATATAGCACATACTCAAGAACATAGATTTAGAAGCTTTTTTTGCTTGTTGCAATACACATGAACAGTGGAGTAAAATCCAATGATCTCTAATAATTATGCTGTTACAGCTGTGTACTTACAGTACTTCTGCCTTTCAATGTCAAAATTCCTCACAGCAGCATAAGAAAAGTAGCATAGGATTCAAGGCAAAGCTCAGATGCAAGTCACAGAAAGGTAGCTGGTGTTTTGTCTAACTACCTTTGCCAGTGCCTCTCAGAGTATACCTGCATTTTCATTCTGCTTGAGTGGGAATTCCAGGAAAAGATTATTAGTGATTGTCCAGCAGTATGTGATGTAGCTCACGGCAGTGCATATATATATATATATATATGTATAAATTTTATTTCTATATACAAATATAGAAATATATATATGTGTGTGTGTAAATGCCCCATTGCTTTTTTCTTTTGGTATATCTACTATCTATGTATCTATCTATAAAACTATGGTAGATAAGGTATGGTGTAAGAAAGCTGGAGATGACAATAAACCAGAGTCATGGCTGGTAGTTAGTTAAAGGCAAACACCTCCCAAAAAGACCATGAGGGAGCAGTGATGGGCATTCATATAGGATGTGGATATGCATGCTCAATCTCAGGAGCAACCTAAGGGTTTTTCTTCCCGGTGAAGACATGCTGACAGGGAACAAGGCAGCTGAAACTTTCATGGTGATGGTAATGTTGGCTTTTGCTGAGTTTCAAAAGGAAACAACAGTTATGCAATTGAGTAAATGTCAGAATCTTCCAGGAATTTCTGGGCTTGTTACACAACAGAGTAGGGCAGAGCAGGAGAGGTCCCAAGATAGTAAGTGCTCTTACATTTTATGGAAATGACTAACTGGGCAGAGGTAAGAGATATTTACATCATTTTAACTACCCATTTAGGGAGGAAGCAACCCTGGTTCACTCTGTGTGAGAGCGGTCTGACAGCCCTGCACAAGCGTCCGGCTCTGGATTAACTGCAGCCTGGGCTGTTCCTTAGCTTCAGGCCAAGTGAGATACAAGCAGGATGTTTTGGGGGGTGTATGTGTGGGGTGAGCTTTTGGGACATGGGAGAGGAGTGAAGGTTTTGTGGGGCAGTATAGAAAATGTGGAGGTAGCTGGAGATAGTGCTCTGTCAAGAAGGAGTGGGCAGAGGTTCTGTGGTTTTTGTTATTGTAGTGTGTAACTCACAAAGTCAATAATACACGGGAAACAAGGATTTACAACTCTTAAGTGCTTTCTTTGATTTGAACTACGCCCCTTGTTTATCATTGAAAACAGTGATAAAATCAGAAGCCAACTGGGCATTTCTGCAGAAGAGACCTAGTGATGTATCAGCACTGTCATGGTTCTTCACAGGAAAGTGAACTCCAGAGCCATGATCTCTTTTTGCTAAAAGGAAGAGCAGCTCTTGGTCAGTTGTGTGGGAGAGGGACCAGTGTCAGACTGACCACAGAGAAAACTGAGTGGTAGGAAGCATAGAGTAAATCCTAGGAGGTAACTAGCTTCAGAGCCCATGTTATTTTAGGACTGATAATTGTAGACAAGGATGTTTTACTACAGAATGGTAGCAGCTCTAAGTGAAGGCACAGAAATGTTGTGATTTAACTGCACAGATATGTAACGTTCTGTGTTTTTAATCATCTCTGACCAAAAACTGCTTCTGATATCATTACTGTATACTTTTTTCCTAGGTCAATCACTTCTCTTTTAATTTATCTAGTTTAGATGAATTTAAGACCCAAGACTGCATTACACTAATGTAAACCATTATAAATTCTGGGAGTAGAGACATTAAGTATGAAATTAAATAACCTTTTGTGAGAACAAAGGTACTCCACATTAAGTGGACATGAAATCAATGTAAAGAATTTTCTTAGAAATTACAAATTTCTTTTATTTGTCTTTGATAACTGAGTAGACTAATCAGGAAGCTATGTGTAGATTCAGGTCATATGGCTCTTTCTCCTTATAGGAGACCATTCTCTAGATCCAAGCACATTGATCTGTCCCAGACGGAGTGTGGCAATACATACTGTCCTCTCCCTTCCACACCTGATTGTTCAAGGATCTGTGAATCCCACACTCTAACAAAACCAGCCCTCACCTAATCCAGCCCAGTTCTCCCTGCAGTTCTGCATCCCCACCTCTAGAAAGCCTCCCTTGCACAAGGTAGTTTCAGTTCTTTTCCCATACTTCCCTTCCCCTTCTCCTGCTCCTACATCCCTTAGTACATTCTCAGAGTGGGAACAAGTGCTGTAGCGCTTTTTTTTTTTTTTCTTAATTTAGTTTCTCTTTAGCATTTTGCTGTCAGCTTGACCAAGTGACAGCTGTCTAAAGCATCATGTTACCAGTTCCAGAGATGCTTCCTCTTTTGGAGACTGGTTGAAACAAGCTGCCTTACTTTGCTTGGGCAGTACTCTAAAAGCACTTTGCCTCATCTGCAGGTGTTGCGTTGATCTAAGTTGTGTCATCCTGGCTGGTGTAAGTTGTTTTTCATCTGGAATAGAAAGAATGGGAGGGAAAAAAAAACAACTGAGTGGGCCTTAATCCTTTTCCCCAGGTAGAAGCTTGGTTTTGGCTTGCAGCCTGTCAAGATGAAGATTAAATGAAGATTAAACCTCCCCTTTGCTGAAGTCTTCATCAGCACTTCCTTTTTCTCAATGTTTCCCATGAGCTGAAATTACCATCTGAATCTGGAAGAGTGGGGGGAAAAATCTTACTCAAAAATACGGGGATCTGAAATGTTTTCTGGGGTTTTCTCAACTTTGTAATGCAAAAGGGGAATAACAGTTTTTAAGAACAGAGAGAGCAGAATTTTCTTGTGGCAAAGGGGGAGTTTCCTGTCCATGTGAAATCGTGGTTAACCTCAAGCAGCACTGAGAAGGTAGTAGAACAAAATCTGTGGAAATGACTACTTCAAACACTGGCTAAGAATGACTGTCTCTGCCTTTGCAGTAAGGAGAATTGCTCTACATTGAATATTGATGTTTTTGTACTTACAGTTCTCTTTCTTTTAGATGTTTTTTTTTCCCCAAAACTTCTTTTCATTGCTATGTCACTCTGCAAAAGCCTTCAATGCCTTCAAAAGCTTTCTGGTCCTTGGTCAACTTTATTACTGGGCCTCCTTTCTAAGGAATGAAAATTGAGAGCAGATAGAAGTGATGCTAGTTCACAAATCTTCTGATCCCACACTGAGGACAATATGATAATGTGTGTCAAAGATTTTCATCTATCAGGATTTTGGCAATAGCCTTGTTAACCACTGTCAGTCTGGTTTAAGAAAAAGGCTAACTTGTGAATTTAAACTTATTAATTTTTGGATAGGTAATATAATTTTGTAACTTTCTGTCTGAAAATTGGGATAATAGAAATATTTTCTTGGAGATCTGCACAACTGAAGCAGATTTCAAACTGTACTGAGGCCATTAGATGACTAAACTTAATTTGATTGAAAATGTTAATTACTGGAAATAATGAGCAACACATATGCTAAATCTTAGTTGAATATATTCTGCATAGATCTACGGCTTGTATTGCCTACATCTGTTTTACTTTACAGGGTGCAGGCTGGCTATGGGTGGAAAGGAAAGTGTAGATTGAACTTTGAAGAGGGTTGAGTGCTGCTGCTGCTGTGATGGCCCAGAATTGTAATGAAGAACGTGTGACTTGTGTAGGAAAATCAAGTGGTGTAATTAAAAGATCGAGAAGAAAGGAACTTGCAAGTGGTTACCTAGTGATGGACTTGCTTTCTGTCTAAGCAGTGAAGCTGCAGTTTGAGCACAAAATATGCCTAGCATACAGTTTGGCCTCTATTTTTTATAAGGTTGCAGAAACAGAGAGCCTGTCTCTTTTATCCTTTCCTAGTTAGGCGAGCTGAGGACTAAGAGATTAAAACTGATTAATGCTGGGGTATATTCACTTAATGACATGCAAGTATTCTGCAAGGAATTAGATAAATCAAATTTATCTAAGAATTTAGATAAATTACATCTATGTAAAGCTTGTTCTGAAGTGAAAACTGAGGCAATATTATGACTTCCTTGGGATGCAAAGCTCTGGCACTTTGTTTCAGAAGTAGTTGCTAAAAATATCTTTTAGGGCTTTGTTTTGGTTTGGGTTTTTTGCCCCTATCTTCTTTTAATGTTATCCCATCATGTAAAGTTTCCCCATAGCATCTCCACATTGCTCCTAGTTGGTTCCACAGACTCTTCCTCTGCCCTCAAACTCTTGTTCTCCTCCTTGACTTCTGCTGTTTGTTATCTCAAGCTCCTGAGCTCACAGCACAGTGCAACCATAGTTCGTGGTGTCTCTGCACGAGACAGCTTCATAGCAGCAGAGGAGCTCTTGAGGGACACAGGAGCAGGCCTGGAGCAGAACACAGTGCTCTGGTGTCCCTACCTGCCTCTGCAGGGGCAGAATTTTTGCCTCCCTCCTCTGGGGGCCACACGGGAAAGGTACCCAGATGTGCAGAGCTGTCTAGAAACTGCTGCACACATAACATTAAAATCACAGCTATCTGAGACTTGAATTGCATCACTTGGAAAAACAGTCATTTGGAATCAAACCAAGTAGGATATTTTAAGTTTCATTTTTAAGAAAGAAAATTACATAACCTATTTCTTGGCATTTTAAATTTTTATATTAATTCAAAGTTCTTGTTTAATTTGGAAAAAATTGAAAGCATTTAATTTTGAAAAATAGAAAGGAATCTTTAAAAAATTGATTTTTAGCTCCACCTAGATTAGATTTCCTGTTAGTTTTTAATAATCCAAGTATGCATCTTTTCAACAAATAAAAATTTAGTTTTATTCTGAAAATAATCACATAGCTCTTATGTGATGACCTGATGCATGACATCATTTCTGGAGGATATGTTCTCATATTTCAACTAAAAAAATCCCCTGTTTTCCTTTCCTTCTTTGCATTTCTTTACTCTCACTTATTTAGCAATGCACACAAGACATCTTTTTTTTTGTAAATTATTATGAATATTTCATCTAAACCTCATAAACTCTTCCTCGTTGGACTACTGACAATGTATAGTATGGTTTATTGCATATTTTAATCCTTTAATTTATTTGGATGCAGGATTTGATATCAGGAGGGAATGAAAATTGCAGTCAATTTTGAAGATGCTGTGCAAAATTTGTAGATTGAATTTACATAAAGCAGACACTGAAAATAGTAACATTTCTACTGCTGGGTGCTCATTTCACTTGAGACTTTCTTTATCTTTGCAAATTATCTAGAAGGAAAGCCTGTAAATGCTGCTTCTGTTTTCTATCAGTGAGAGCAAAACCCTCAGACTGCCACTCTTAAAAGCAGTTGGTCATTCTGCGTTTTGCAGCTGAATCATCCCTGCATGTTTATTCTACAGACACTCTGAGGTTTTTTCACCCTAATTGCTGTGGGGGTTTTTTATACCCAAGAATTATTTTGCCACATACAAAGCAATTTCATTCCTGCTTGCTTAATCTGTTCTGATTGCAGGTCTTCTAACTTGACAGGAGTCATAACCATAGGTGCTGGATCCCATAGAAAATATCACATATAATTCAGAATTGAAGCTAATTGTTGGTTCTTTACTGAAGAGGCCACTAAAGCTTGTATGAGTTTGGTCTACAAAGCTCTTTTGTTGAACTCTGTTCTTTTTCTGAAGGCCAGTGTAATCCTTAACTGTGGATCGCACGAACGAGGCTGAGATTGAGCAAAGAAACTCCCAGTAACATGCTGGGCAGGGCTGGATTAGAGAGATGCAGGACTTCATGCTGGAAATGGGCTGAAGTGAAGGGTGGCCTGTATTTCAAAGAGCTTAAAAGTCACATAGAGTTCAGCATCCTGAGATGCTGCTTTCTGCAAAAAGCATGGTCAGAAGCGGAGCTGAGATTCCTAATGATGCTTCACAATTCAGTGGTGTTTTAGGTGTGAGACTGAAGGAAGACACTGTGCTCTGACCTCATTGTCATTTATTTTCTTTACAAACAAAAATAAACCACCCCCCAACAAAAAATAAAAGAAAGAAAAGAAAAAAAAAAAGAAAAGCAAGCCTCTGTGAAGGAAGATTATGTAGCTTTAGATGCTATTGTTTTCCTTAAGGAGGAAAGAGACAAAATCCTGATGTTTTCTATTGACTGGGAAACCAGCTGAGTAGTGGGGAATGTGGCACTGAAAGAAATCATGAACAGGGAGTAGAACTGAGCATGGTGCAGAAGAAAAGGAGGTTGAAATAGCAGAGCTATTCAATGCAATTTATGGAGGAGGAAGATGGTTTAAACTGAGCTGCTGTACCCCCAGTGAGGCTGGGGAGGAGGCTTGCAGCAGTTGTTTAGAATCACTTATTGCTAAATTGCCTAAGATAACTTCTTCTTGTGGCATGGACACCCACAAGAAGGAAAATAGACTGCAACAGCAGGTAATTTTTGAGTGCTTATAGTGCATTTTCTCAGAGTTTAGAGATGAATTCCCTACTAACTCAGTTTAATTAGAAACATTCCTCTTGTATTTTAAAAACTGAAAGGAGGATACTAAAAATTGTTAAATAAAATAGATCAGCACCGTCATCTCATTTGCCTTCTCCACTAAAAACTGTGAGTTCTTTGCTGCCATAAAATTCTGACTCATTGCTTATTTGAGAACTTTTGATACTTTTCAATCTTCATGTTATGAGAAATATGGCTTTTTATGGCTCCACACTAATCTACATTACAGGAATCTTTGTAAGACAACAGTAGATCTCTGATTGCACCTGCCATAAGGCCCAGGTCTGCCAGATAACTTTCCAAAAGAAGCAGCAGAAGGCTTCTGTAAGGTATACATTGTACTCTGCTTTTTGGGCAAACTTAGAAATAATGATAAGGACGAATGACATATTGCTAAGTATGAGATGATTCATTGCCAAAACATTAGTTGACACTGGCTAATAAGAAACCTAGCAGCAGGACCAGGAAATTAACTGACTTTGTTGGATCAATCAGCTTACAACATTCCTGCTGATATTCAAAGAGTGATATAAAATATAAATGCCCAGACATTTCTGTGGAAAAAAAGAATTCTACTGCTCCCACTCCCTGTTTGGATTGTTTTCATCCTCACCCAAGGTCCAACTCTCAACCCACTGTATGTATATGTCGATTTTTAATACTTTTTTTATTTTTCAACAATTAAAACTGCAAATCCTTAGTAAATCAATACATACCTGTGAAAGTGGATTAGAATAACCATCTTCTTTATGGGTTTCTGAAAATCTAGGTCAGAGTGTATGCAAATTCTGACTGATGTAATCACTTCTGGTGGCAGAAAGTCTAACAGAGCAAAGCTATTTGTGCTTGAATGTCAACTCAAATGCTTCCCATACTGAGACTTTTGATATTGTTCCTTCACGAGCTGCACAGATAATGAAGGAGTCTGTGATACAATGTCTTCATTGTGCAAATGACTTTTGACACAGTCTTTTTATTCTTGCACACAGATGAAGGGGCTGCTTGGCTTTTCAGCCGATAGTGAGGGTGGAGGAACAAATGTGTGTGTAAGGTGGAGGTCTCCCCAGCCCCTTTGATTACGGCACTATGGGCATTCATGTGTTGTGTTCAAACTGGTTCAAGGCACCTTCTGTTTCAGTTACTACGAACATTTGACTTCAACTCAGGCCCTGAAACCCATGAGCTCTCTGAGGTTGGCACAGAGACAAGAGCTCCCTGAGGTCTGTCAGTGCAATTCCCTGCCGGGAGCTGTTGGACTAGGTGATTGCTACAATTTCTTGCAAGCTTCCAGAATTACATGGTTTCCTCTGTTTCCGTATGGGCCTGAAGCAGCCCATAGAGTGTTGTTCTGTGCCAGGCACTGCTGCTTCCCAGGGGAGATGGCCAGCTTCTTAATTTTCTCCAGTTTTCTGCTGCCCCCTCCCAGTATTTCTCACCCTTACCTGTGCTCAGCCTTTTCAATTGGAAGAGGAGCAATGAACCCCAGCAGGACCCCCTCCCAAGTGCAGAGGCTTCTATGTTGCTTTCAGCTAGCAGAGAGATAAACTTTTTTTTTTAGAATCTTGATAAAGTTCTGTGTGGAGTTACAAAACTGGCAGTTGATGCTCCCTGAAAGGAGTCCTGACCCCCTTCTTCCTGCTCCCATGGCAATGTGATGTGGTGGCACCATGCTTCCTTCTCTTTGGCGATGTAGTTGAAGTTGGCTCTGGGGGTTGCCTTCCCTCAGTGTGTGCTGAGGGATGGCTGACCCTTTGAACTTGTCTGCAGTCCGTCACAGTGTGGGTAAGGCAGTGAGCACAGTCATCTCAACAGGAAAGTGCTTCCTGGGAAGCTGTGAATCACTGTGGGGCTGCTGTCATGCTTTCCCTTCTTCACCACAAGCACAGGAGCTCCTGACACCCACTCAGCCAGGGAGGAGCGCTGCCAGCAACTGGGGTGCATCAGTGCAGGGGTCTGTTCCAAGCCCCCAGCTGCCCAGGGAGCTTTTTTACAACTTTGGCAGGTCCTGTGTGGTGGGGGGGAGTAAAGCTGAGTGTGGAGAGCACCAGGAACATCCTCTTCAGGGGAATGAAGCTGGAAGGAGAGCAGCTGTGAAAATTGTGCTGTGCTGGAGAGGGACTCAGCATACACAGCCTGGATCTAGAAGCCTGTCTGCTGGACATGCTGTTACTGTTTGTTTATTGTTATAGTGTCCAGGAACTGCACTGATGGATGAAGATTTCTGTTGTGGCTGGAATTGTGTAAACATGTGGTGCCTACAACATCCTTCCTTCCCCTTCTCACACCCCCTCCATTACAGTGTGTGCACTGGGTGCATGGGATAACAGAAAGGTCCAAGCAGTGGGAAGGAGGTAAGGGAGGGAGTTTCTTATCTGTATACCATGGAAAAAGGGGTTGTGCATCCTTGACAAAGGGTAGTAAAAGGCTCTTGCTTCTAACTCCTTGCAAGCATGAGTTTTTGCAAGAGATGCCTTCCTGAGATGAACAGTGGTGATGAATAGATTGAATTGTGCTGGGAGCTAATCTTTATACATAGACAGCTAGACAGATAGGCAGAAATAAGGAAGGCTTTGAAAGGTAGGATAAAGAGCTTCAGTTTCATGCAGGGAGCCAACAAGGAAAGAATGTGATAGAGAACAGATGAGAGTTGATCTTTTGAGTTGCTTTCAAGGTGAATTTAAGCAAGGCAATACAGTGCTTGGTAACTCCCAAGAAAAGGATGTTGCAATACTTGACATGATGAGAACATGGATAGGATTTTTGGCTGGCTGGCTGGGGCAGGAAATGTCTTAAAAACCACTGCTGTGATTTAGCCGTGGGCTAAACCTGAAGACTCAAAGAGATACCGGTCTCCAAGTCTCTTCCCTTGGTTTTGGGTAGACAAAGGCATAGCTGCAAGTGAGGAGACAGGAGAATAAGAGGAATTAAAAGCTGTATTGAAGATGCTAACATAATAATTTTTTTTGCTTTTGTGGGAGCACTTCTCAACAGACATCTGAACTTCATTTATCCCTTCACAGTTTTTGAGCCTAAATCAGCCATTTGGTGAGCTACTTACTGAAGGTTTCGTCTTTTTTTGTCAAAAGCAGAAGTCCATTAATTAATGTTGTACTTCTAGTTAGCTTTACTGAAGCTGCCAGTTTGTAGTGTGGAAGCAAACAATTTCTGTGACATTTAATGTTATATGACTGATGAGCTGGAGTGTTTACATGGGGTTAATTGGGGAAGTAGTTGCTAGCTATGGAAAGCACAAGGGGAAAAATAGGGGTTTGATTCAGATTAAGAGTTAAGCATGTCTGGATAAAAGTAAACAGTTGGATTTCAGCTCTTATTTTACAGGACTTTTTTTATAGCTCTTTATTGAATAGTCATGGTGTACATTACAATTCATTTGCACACTAGCACGGTACATTCTTAGGTGGTTTTATTAGGAGTTTGCCTTTAAACTAATTTCCTTCTTCCATTATATGTTACTCCCTTTTCAGTTTTTACGTACATTAGATTGCACCTTGCCAAAAAACTTCCATTATCTATATTATCTGGTAAAATTATGACAATAGATAACAACACTTAGAGGTAGAGGACAGAAACTGGTTATCAGGGTGTGCCTTGTACACAGAGGAAAAGGAATGAGGGATGGAATAAAGGGATACAAGAGGTCAGGTATGTTGAAAATAGATTATGGTTAAAATACTGATTTATAGAAATATAGAAAATGTCAAGGATTCAGTATGTAGGCTAATGAGCAGGCTAATTTTGTAACAAGTGTTTAGGGTGTTTCCACAGAGGATAAAGTGAAAAGCAGAAGGAAGAACTAAGCAGAGATCGTGGATTATGAGAAGAGAGTTCAGAATAAGCAGTGCAAGTCATAAGGTGAAGAGAGAGTTCTGGACTATACTGATGCATCTGATCCCCAGTAATGAACAAAACCAAAATGAAATGTACTTCTGTGAAATCCCAAAAATCTGAAAAAGGATGTGTGGTGTTTGTTTGCAGCACTGAGGTTCCACTTGCAAGTCTGAAGAAGGTGGGTTTTTAAAGTTTAGTTGTATCATACTTTGTTACCCTATGTTTGATCTGAACAAATATAATGAGTGAAAGTGATTAGGGTGTTAAAAGGTACTGTAGGCTATTTATAGTTTATCAGATATCAGTCAAACCTAGGACGAGTCAGTGTTGAATGGCTCAATGACTCTTTCACTGTCTGCTTAGTGGGCCTCAGTTTCTCTTCAGCAAAGGTTTATCTGCATCAAACAAGCTGCTGAGAGGATGATAGCGTCTCACAGACAAACATACTGTTACAGGAAACTGTCGATTCTGCAGGAAGCTTGGAGGGAATTCTCTTGAGTTAAGCAGATTGTCTGAACCGCCTGTATTGTAATACCCAGCATCAGCTCCACAACACACATCAGAGGGAAATGCATCAGTCCTCGGTTTTCATTTAAAGGCAATTACTATGATTTTATTAAACTTTTGATTTATTTTTTTCCCCCAATGTTTTAGAACCTAAGAGTTATATTTCCAAGAAGATTTGGTTCAGTCAAAGCATAGAAGTAGGTCTTGTAGCCCTGGAAGTTTCTTCACTTTTATAATGGATTTGCAAGTTCGATTGTTTGTTTGTTTGCCAGATCCATCAGAAAATTCTAGAGTTCTGACAGATGGAAATGTAAACACAGGCCTGTGCAGCTGGGATGTTTACACTACTGTTTGCAAATTCTCCCTTACGAGAAAATCCCTTGTAAGCCCATGAGAAAGTCTGGCAATTGAAGTATGGGCTGGTGTTGTAGACAGATCAACTTGTGAGCTAGCAGCACATGTGAGCTGTAGTGGTATGGAGACAAAAACATCTGCTCACCCGCAGGTGAACTGAAACTTTTATTTCCCGTCATCTGGCTCGTGGATGCCAGGCAGGTAATTAATTCCTCATGACCCAGAAGTCAACTGCCAGAGGAGGTGGCTCCCATCTCTGGGTGTCATGTGGGTTAGTCCAGTCACAATACAAGGAAGGACAACGACATGAGGGAATAAAATAAGGCAACATATTTCCTCCTTTCCGGTGCTGGAGACCAGAGCTCATCAGAGCAATGACATGAGCACACTTCAGCAGTCCCACGGGTGATTCTTTTGCTGCCATTTCTAAGCGGCTGGTGATTAGGGAGAGACAATCCTCTCCCAGTGGCTGGGAAGTCAGGTTTCATTTAACTTTCTGAGTCAAAGCTAATTTCACAGTTGGAAATTTTTTACTGGTCAGCACTAGACCCAGAGTGTATGATTTTCATTTAACAATAATGAAGTGCACTGTTAAGTGCAAAGCACGTAACAAGAGTTGAATTTTGATCCAATCAGATATTTAAAAGGGTCCAGTTCTCATGCAGAACAACACACAGAAACACAAAACTAGAAGACTAAAAATATAAATGAGAAGCAGCTCACAATGGTAAAGGTTCAAATCAAAGTACATATTTGGACATATTTAGATATGTTTGATACAGTTCATACATAACTCTGAACAATTCACACAAACCAGGTTGTAAGTAAAGTCATTTTCTCTACAGATTGGTAATTTCCCCAGTAGAGACCTTTATCAGCTCAGCAACCACAAGGAACAATGTAACTTTGCATTACCAGTTTTTATTTTAAGCTAAATGGGAGAAATTACTGAGCCAAACTATCAGAGTAATTTTTTTTCTGTTTGACTTCAGAGTGAGCTTGACTACAGAGAAAGTACTTTGTCTGGCTGGTTTCCTCTGATGACAGTGTAGCTTCTTTACAGTGAAAGGAGAAAATACCTTTTAAAGGAAAATATGAGCAAAAATGCACAAAACCTGATGTGGGAACTTGGACAGGTATAGCTCATAAAACTACATCCAAGCAGTTTCTTCTTTCTTGGTTTTACCCTTACTAGAGTATTTACTGACTATGCTGCTATTATGTCACATTTCCCGCTATAGTCTTAAGCGCACAAGCTGTAGGAGGTTTCTTTAAGAAAAAATTCCCAGTAGTTCATATGTATCAAAAAGTACTTCTGCCCTGCACTTGCAGATAGAGTATGCAGTCCAAACCAGTGAGGAATGCCTATTTCATGGGCAGAATTTCACAACCTGGTGCCCTCTGTGGTAAGCACAACTCTGCATGGTTTGTGTTTGTGCATTGGTATCAGAGCACCCTGGGAAGCACAGTGCATGAAATGAGCTGCCTTGGCAACATAAACATTACCTGCTTCCTCGTCCTGCACTGTGGAAGGTATGTTTTGTAATCAAGATCAATTTTCCCTTTATTTTAGTGTTATCTTTGTGTTATTTAGTTCTGGGTTTATTGTTTAATAGGTTACTGTATTGTTAATAGGTTCTGGGAGGGGAGATTGGAATTGCCTTTGCTGTGAGGACAGGGCTGTGTGTGAGAGTGAATGTTTCAATCTCAGGCAAGGAGCCAGAAGTCCGTGGCTCCTATGTACACAGTTAACACAGACAGCTCTCTTGGAGAGGTCCTATACCTCAGGGAACCTGAGATCTCAAGATCAGTGCAGTTCTTCAGAACAGGGGTTTGAATGAGTCACCTGCAAAGGGCCTGAACTTTCATCTTGTTTTACATATACTCTAATCCTGATATGCTGTAAAATTTTCTTTTTCCTTGTTTTGTCTAAGATTATCACCCAGGTGTCTCAACATAAGGGCTCCACTTACAGAAGACAGGAGTTTATCTTGGAGAAGTGACCAGTACTTGGTGTATCTCAGTGCCTTTCTGGTCTTAGGCCACTGGCATGCAGTGGACCATTAATAAGACAAGTCAAGTAGAACATCACATATAGGACATGTTACCATCTCCAGTTACCTCTGGAGATTACAAGTTCAAACTGTCCTCTTTTCCTCCCTTGTCCCACTTCACTCCAGCTTACCCTATGGCTGCTTCCACCGGGCAATATCCCCTTCCTTTTGCAGGACTACTGGACATAGCCTGTGTGGGGTTTCTTCCAGGTCATCTGCATTGGTTGTGATGGGGGAGAGCCCTGGCCCTTCCCAGCTGTGCTTCCCCTCACTGACAGTACAGAGGGGTGAGGGGCCATGGGCGGGGGTGGGCCATCAGAAAGCTCACTATGTAGTCTTGTGGGCAGGTGAATGTATTTAAAGGATTTTATCATATTAAAATCCTGTGTCAATGAAGAATCTATGAAAATTTTTTGGTCCAAAAAATAGGCCAAATCGGCAGGAAAAGGGAAGCATGAAGTGATGTACATGTGCATAGCTACAGGTCTCCTTGACAGAATGAAGCATCCCATGGTAGCAAGTTTATTCTAACTTGTCATTAAAACAAACTTTGTCCTGCTATTATTCTCACCCTCTTATGAATGCAAACAGAGGTAGGTGGAGGATGCTTGTGTTTCTGTTTATATGAAAACAATACACTTCAGTTACCCACAGATAGTGAGATGCTTAGTGTGAAGTCAGACACAAATAGGCCAACAGAGAAAGTATGCAGGAAGTCAACCCCTGCTAGAAGAAAGGAGTGCAGGGGTTTGTGTCAGTGTAAGCAGTGAACAAAGCCCGAGGAAAATCTAAGGGGGGCACCATAGAATCAAAGCATGGTTTGGGTTGGAAGGGACCTTTGAAGGTCATCTTACCCTAACCCTAGTCCAACCCCCCTGTAATGAGCAGGGACACCTTTCACTACCAGGTTGCTTAGAACCCTGTCCATCCTGACCTTGAATGCTTCCAGCAATGGGGCATTTACCTCTTCTCTGTGCAACCTGTTCCAGTATTTTACCACCCTCACTGTAAAAACCTTTATCCTTATATCTAGCCTGAACCCACCCTCTTTTCATTTAGAACCATTAGCCCTTGTCCTGCCACTACAAGCCATTATAGAAAGTTCCTCTCCAGCTCTCTTGTAGTCCCGTTTGGTACTGGAAATTGCTGTAAGTTCTGCCCAGAGTGTTCTTTTCTCCAGGCTGAACAACCCCAGCTCTCTCAGCCTGTCTTCATAGGAGAGGTGCTCCAGCATTCTGATCATCTTCGTGGCCCTCCTTTGGACTTCCTACAACACATCCATGTCCTTCTTCTGTTAGGGGTCCTAGAGCTGGACACAGTAGTCCAAGAGGGGTCTAACGAGAGCAAAGTAGAGGGGAAGAATCACCTCCCTCGAGCTTCTGGCCATGCTGCTTTTAAAGCAGCCCAGGACATGGTCAGATTTCTGGGCTGTGTGTGCACAGTGCCAGCTCATGTCCAGCCTCTCATCCACCAGTTAATTACAACTGTGAGAGTCGTAACTGAGGGGAGGAAATCTGGAAGAATTCCTGCAGAAAACAGTGCTCATGGATCTCATAGCTGCAACCCTAATCTGTCTCCTGGGGTTTAAAAATCTCGTATCTTGTAGGACACCACAGGCCAAGTGTTGCATGCCAGAGCAAATGCGACTAGTTTAATTGTACCAGTTCCCAATCTTAAAGGGGCCTTAGCAATTCCAGTTTTCACTTGTTTTTCAGTCTTTATTATATATAGCATGAAAAAAATGTAACCAAAACTGCATTTTCCCTTTCTATTCTGTTTTTCCTATTTTGATCTGATGTATATCAAATTATTCTGAATTTTGGAAACAACACTTTTTAAGAAAAGAAATGCACATTTTTCTTTCATGAATACAAACAGTTCTTTTTAGTAATCCTTTTTTAATTTTTTCCCCTCCTTAAACATTCATTTCTAAAATCTACATGGGGCAAAAAGCAAGATTCATTTGCTATCTGCTACAATGATGCAGTCAATAATTCTAGTTTTTTGTCAGATATGCCTTTTCCATTTTGTGTTGTCTTCCTTAAGTGTCATGTTAGTACTGAAGACATACTGTAACACTTCTTAATACTAAAAGTATTGCAAATGTCTGTCATAAACACTCATTTCCTATCTTGAAATTATTGTTTCAGAAAATTTGCCCCTGGTTTGTGAAGTGGGATCTTCATTATCACCCCTACCTTAGCGTTTTCTTGAGGTTTTGGAAAAAATAAAAATAATGCAGAAATAACCCTTTCAGACTGAATATTTGAAAATTTCCAGAACAGATTAGCAATAATGTAGTTGCCGAAACCACAGTGTCTCACAAGTAAGGTCACAGCTAAAAAATGTAAACGAAACGAGCCCTGTTCCCCAAAGGCTGTTTTCATTTAAGAGAAAATTCTCCTCACTCTTAATCAGATTTCAGATGTGTATACAACAAAGGGTACTGAACTTTGTAACTGAAGTAAGTCTCCTGAATGCCCCTTATTTTAGAGACTATCACCCATTCCAGTACCAAAATTATTTCTGTTCTATACAGATTTGTTGTTCCTTCAGCTTTGTTATCAATAATTGCTTATATGAACAACTTTGAAACAGGGGCTTACCATGCTCTCACAGAATAGCTCCTAAAGAAATGTGGTTGCATTCCGAGTCTTCCTTGTGCCTCACATCCAAATTCTTGGCCATGGAATTCTGAGAAATTTAGACAGGAAAAAAAAACCCAAAACAAAACGATTTTTCTCAGTGCAAAGGGACCAACTATTACTTAGTTCAAGCTCAATAAATAGAGTTATATCTTGCGAATTATTCTTCAGCTGACTTCATTCTTTTCCAGCTCACAAACCTTCTGGTTTGCATTTTATTTGTGAATATT
Source organism: Myiotriccus ornatus (assembly GCA_036023395.1). Taxonomy (NCBI): domain Eukaryota; kingdom Metazoa; phylum Chordata; class Aves; order Passeriformes; family Tyrannidae; genus Myiotriccus; species Myiotriccus ornatus. The sequence continues at coordinate 18,765,370 of JAYRBT010000178.1, read as the reverse complement.
CTGCCAGTATTATTGCAACACCAGAAAAATGTACTTACAGAGGAAGACTGTGTTTTGACCATAGAACAAAGTAAAAGGTTCTTGCTTCACAAAGGTTGCAGTTTGAGTGTAAAACAACACGAGTGTCCAGAGGACTGATGTGCACAGACAATAGGGCAGCAATGATCATGAAGAGAAACTGTGGTCATTGTATTCCAAATTGTTTTCAGTATTCTGCAAGTATCACAACAAGGGAAAGTTTTTAAGCAGGTACTTGAAGAATAGTAATTTTCATTTTGCAAATATTAATGGAAAGAAACTTCCAAGCTTCCAGTATGAAGTAGATATAAACACAGCAGAAGTTTCAAATGTAGAATGTAATGTTAGGCAGCAACCATCACTGACAGTGGAAGTTGTAATCTGACCTTGATATTATATGAGAAATGATGTATATAAACAGATTGTGTTTATTTTAAACAGATTTTCTTTTGGAGATGACCAATAGTCTATATTTGATGTACTACAGCAAAGGCAAGATGCAAAGAGGACTGAGAAGTTCTAACAGAGGGAAGAAACTAACTTTGAAATGGCATATAGGCTATGTATGAAAAGAGCAAGAATGTCCTTCTTCAGGAGAAAGACATTACAGTGATGAGATGACTACCTGAAGAGCAAGGCTAAGGAAGGATATATTTGTAGTTGTATGAAAAGTGTTGTATGAAAAGAATTGGCAGTGTTGTATAAAAAGAATTGGCAAGGCTTAGGTATAGCCTCAATATGAGGACTTAAGGACAAGTCAATGTCAGAAATCAGAAATGAATGTTGTAGTGATGTCAGTGCATCTTATCCACTGTGCCTGTGAAAAAAGATAGAAGATATTTTGAAGGGAATTATGAGTTCTTTTCAGACTTTGCTGATGTAATCTTAACATCCCTAAGAAGATACTTGATGTATGAAAGAAAGTTTTGTTGGGACAAAAGTTCCTGGTGTTCAGGGGTGGATCTGTAAATTGTCAAATTAGAGAAGGGAACTGAGTTTGTAAATCTTATGATTTACTAGAGCTAAGGTATAAATGGAGCAGTGGAAAGGATTGTATATTTATGGGCTTGGAAAACAGCTGGCACTCAAAAGGGATAAGTATTAAATACTGGTTTAGAGGAGAATTTAAATCCAAACTTGCTGTCACTATTGGGTTCAGGAAGGATGGAGGTGATGGATTGTTGTATGAACAACTAATTTTAGCAAGGAAGAAAGGAAGGAAGCCAGGAAGACTACAGAGTAATTTAACCATTATAGAAATAAATAACAGCATTTGTAGGTAGTTGTACTATCTTTCGCTAAACCAGACAAAGTTGTTGGAGAATAAGTCTGTGCTTTTTTTTCAGCAATATTGGATTAGCTAATAGAACATATTACCTGAAATAATGTTGGCTTTTTTTTTCTTGTAGCACATTCCAAACCCAAATATCTAATGTGAGGTTGATATCAAATGAAGGTTTTGTCCTTCAAGTATGGAAAGAAACTTTGCTTCAGAGTAATAGTTTGATAGCAAAATTATATGAAAACTTAGAACCAAAGATTTTACTTACTTTTTAATAGCTTTGGGACTCTTTGACCTCCAAAAAGCATTCTTGCTGATTGTCTTCTTTGTTTGACATTGTTCTTGGCTTATTGGTTTCAGTTGAAGCAAAAATGGTATTTTAGGACTTTATTTTTAGGTCTGGAACTACAGGCAACTCAAAGTGTTAGTATTACAAAACTTAAGAAACAAAGACATCTTTTTCAGCATTTCTAGATGAGGCATAGTATGGATGGCATAGTCAATTTTATTTTAAAATTAAACATAATTTCATTGTATCATCTTAAATAATGTATTAATATACAATAAGATTAATTATAATAGTAATTATATAAATGCAAATATGACATTGTAGTAATATTTATTAATATTCTACTTTATAATATTAATATTTAAATTTATTTTGATGGAATTATTTGCTTACTGAGCATTAACTTACTAGCAGCTAGACTTTGTGAGTGCAGAAAGTATCAAGGGCATGTTTTACAGAGTAACCCCTGAAAAACATCAGGAGAGTTTTAAAAACCTGTTATGCTGACCCATTTATGACAGGCAAAGAAATAAAAAGTAGTAAAAATCACCTTTAAAAAATATGTTCTCAGAAATTATATGGTTTTTTTTAAGTTTTGTTCATTAATGACTTGACAGGAAGTATCCTAGCATGCATGTTCCTTCATTCAACGATTTTCTTTCATGTGCAATACAAAAGCTTGGCTCAGCAAATATAATGGGGAAAATGGAATCAGCAAAGTGAACCTTAATGAGGAAGTGAAATAATCGTCATACAAATTCTGAATAGCATTTCTTTTTCCTTTTTTCCACAAACAAGACACCATTCTTACATCATTCGACTGAAGTTAACATTGACATCATTGCATGATGTGTGAGGGTGTGAGGTAACCCTTTTCCTGTCTCGTGCCTTGTCTCTCAAAAGGCCCTCTTGGAAGTTGGATCTGCTGCTGTTACTTATGTGACCCTTGAGGGCTCTGTCCACTTTGTACAGGTACAATTTACCTCCTCAAGCCTGTCTTGCCTACATGGGGCAGAGTCTGCACTTTCTGTAAAGACAAGCTTTGGACTTGTACCAATGGGAAAGAATGGCTTACATTGAATTCAAGGACCAGCTTGGATACCTGTGTTAGAGCTAGGGATAGTCTGTTGTTTGGGATTAGGCTCAGTGTTCGAGGTGGCTAGAGATGGTCAGGAACATTTACTCATGGGAACTATAGAAACAGAGCTGACTGACAGCTTCAGAAAGTATTTTCTCTATGTCTGGTAGTGACTGAAGTGCTTAAACTCTGGTTATGGAGATGGGTAAATTAGGGTTTTGGTTAGAGAGGTGGCTGAAGAAACCCAGGCCCAGAAAAGATGTTTTTCTGCTGGATATTTTCAGGTAGAGGGTGATCCTAAGCACCTGGAAACAAACACCTTATGCTTGTTTCTCAGAGATGTTGAAATATCTGCTATTTGTACATAAAACTAAGTTCAGGGACAGCATTTGAGAAAGTAGGGCTGGGAGAGCAAAGTTTGTTATTGATTGTTATCATAAAGCCTGTGAAGAAAAACAAAGGAAAACTGAGATCTCTGAAAGTAAATGCTTTCACTGCTTTCTCAAATGTTAAATCCGGTCCCCAAAATGCAAGGTAGCTTTAGCATCATGTGGTATCTCAGTTAACTGCAGAACAAAGCCTAGAAAGGGCCTTGCTGTTTCATGATGAAATGTTTCTGGTAATGCAGCGAGAGAGCTTCTATGGCCAGTAAAGACTGTGGTGAGTTCAGGGTCTGCTGAGGAAGGCTTAAGGTGTGATTTGGGCTTAAAAATAGCCTTCAAGCAAGCAGACCCCAGAAGATTATATTACCTGTCCCAAAGTGTAGTGTCTGCAGGGAGAGAAATGAAAGCCTATGTTGCCTGTCATACTTAGGTACTTGCAGATGGCTGTACAAGGCATAAGGGAAGGGTTTGGGAAGATTTTGTTACTCTGGTGGATATTTGTTGGGATGATATCTGATCATTGCTTTTTAACTATGGGCACCTAATTTGACTCTGGATTCATCTGAGCTTTCAAAGTCCTTAGATCTCCAAGATTTTCTGGAGAGTCCAGATAGCATATAAGAATATGACTGATGTCTAAATGCAGATTGAACCAATCTGCTTCGCACATGAACATCAACCCTACGGCCTTAATTAACTCTGGAATACTGAGTTGCCTCAGCTTGTTCTGAGCTGGACTGAGTTTTCTTGATGTCCGTAACTCACTTCTCCTTCTGTGGATTTTCAAAATGCATGTGTTTGGTTTTTTTCCCAGAAGAACACTTTAAGCTCTAGTTTTTTCTTACTATGATGTTTGTTTCCTGTCAGCCTTGACATTTCTTGGACTTCTCAATTTCACCAACACAAAAAGCCTCCACATATTTGTGGAATATGGGTAGTAGGAATATGTTTTCACTTGTAGAAGGATCTATGCAAGTGGCAGACTAATTCAGTGAGTATATGCCTGTGTGGGAGGGAAGGAAGAGGCTGTCAGTATATGGAAGCTGACATAACTCCTTAATAACAAGGAAGTTTCCCAACTTGTGCAACTCATCAGGGATGATAAGATTTATGATTGTAATCTCTATAGCCAAGACTCTTGGAAGACAATAGGATTTCCAATGTTGAAGTGGGGCTCCAAGGGATTTTTTCAGTCATTTTGAGGATTTTCAGGAATAATTTGAAGTGAGTTGAATAAAGGTGAGAATGACCCTGACTAGATATAATGCAGTAGAATCTATCTCTAATTTCAAATCCATTCTTGGCATATGTGATTTGTTCTTTTGAAAAGTAAGGGCGGGGGATTAATTATATGTGAGAGGGCATGAGCAGGGTTAAAAGCATATTTGCAAAATACATTTTTTTTCCAGTTCATACAATAAAGCACAAATTCATTTCTGCACAGGTGAGAGGGGAGCCACCTTCTATTAATGGTTTTCTCTCTGTTGGAGGGCTTGTACCAGCTTTGCCTGAAATCAGGTTCAGTCTTTGCTGGCATTAACAGGGAATAGTCTGAGCAGCAATGTCTCTTCTTTCTGTACTCCAGAAAATGTTAATTTCCAATATAAATCTGACTTAACATTACTGCGTCAAATTTATTTTCATGCCATATTCCTGTTCAAAGATTTGATACTTTCAATTTTCAGAAAGAGCAAGCATCTTGCTTAAAACTTCAATTTGAGTTCTGCCAAGAGAATGCTTCACCAAACAGTTTTATTATTTTGATTATACCCTCTCTGCATGGGACTTAGCTATAATTATGGGAAATTAGGGAATTTTTCTGCTGTGGAAACATAATAACAACTTCTGTTATTATTTTTAGATCTGTTTTGAAAATGTAATTATGAATGTTACTTGACTTTCAAATCTCACATTAATCAAATCTTCATATGCTGGGAAACTCCTGGTTGACAGAGGCAGCCAAAATTCTTTTAGTGGGGTAGGCCAGTTTCAGTGTTCCTATGCAGAGAAAGTTGGAGGTTTTCAAATTCGTTTTTTTTGCAGTAGCAAAAAGAGATTCAGCAGAAGAGGAAAAGGAAAGGAAGACTGGGAGCAGTAAAGTGCAGTTTGGGATGAAATAAAAGGAAGTAAGGGGGTTCTGAGAATAAGGTAAAAGCAGAGTTAATTTTGGATCAAGACAGTGTTATCTTTTTCTGTTCTACTTTTGTCTCCTTTCCTGCAATCTCCCCTGTGCCTTGAGATCCCTTTGTTGCTACCGGCACACACAAGCCTGTCTAGCCCCAGCAGCTGCCTCGTGCCACCATCATTTCAAGCAGCAGTGACCACACTTGAGCTCTCCTGTTCTCTGCACCTACTTTAAGGGTTGTCTTAGAGGACTTACATTCTTGTTTAGCACTAACCTATGAAAAATGTATGGATTGTGATATATAGGAGGTCAGATTGGCCTAACGATTTCAGTGGCCCTAATGAGAACAAACATCTCAAGTGGTTAGGGATTCAAAATTACTGAATGCTGGGTTCAAGTCCTGGATCACTTCCCTTACAGAGAAAAGCACATGATGACACGAATATGAATCACCTTCTTTCTGGGAGATTCATAAGTAAAAAAGTTATGACCTTTTGTTTGTCTAAGGTCAAAAGAAAAGCAGAGGAAAGAAACATTTAAGCTTTGGAGGATGGAATAGTCAGCTCCAGCTAGCTTTCAGACTTCAGATAGGGATGGCTAGTAAGTTTCTGATAAAGCTGGCCTTGCACGTTGCTGGTCTTATTGAAACCAACTCTAATTCAAAGAAACTCAGACTGTAATTCTCTTTTGATACAGATAGCTTCAATCCCTTATTTAACATTGTGTCTTCAAATAACATGGGCCTCTCCCCTAGGCAGAGACAGTGTTGTCACAGGAGTTTATTCAGTCAAGCGCAGGCAGAAGAGCTGGAAGAAACACAACAAAATATATTTTGAGAATATATTGTCAGAGCCATGTTCACCCAAATGACGAGCACACAGTTACCTGTGCACACAGTTACCTGTGCGTGTCAGCTGGGGTTGATACCAGTTCTATGTAAAGTACTTCTTTTCTCTTTTGTTAAATATCTGAATCTCTATATCCATATAAGTAATTCTCTGACTATTTAGAAGGCTATTTAAAAAGTTAGAAGAACTAGATCTCTTTCAATGTACTACAACTGAAAGTGTGTCTTTTGGAAGAAAAGAATATGAACTTTGCTGTGTGTTGCCTGAAACCTGACCTCTTCATGCCCTCAGCGGAGGTCTGTACAACTTATACCTGAGCATATCCTTCCTAAGAATGCATCCATCTAATTATGGATCTGTCTGACTTGTTTTCCAGAAAGAGCTGGAAATTATTTCATTTACTGTGTCAAAACTTTTGCCACTAGTAATAGCTGAACACTTCCTTCGTAGAAGACAGTGTTTCTTGATCTAAACAGATTTTTGTGTAAAGCTCTACTTCCAAGGAATCCATGAATAGTGAAGAATGTCTATATCTTGGAAATGTTTCAGTGGTCTGCAAGGAGGACTCAGGTCTTTCTTTCTTCAGAAAATACACCAGCACTCAGCCTCCAGTCTCCTTCTTACGGTGAAACCAGTGAATTAAGTTGCCTGCTCTTGTGGAAAGACCATGGCTAGCCTGAACAGGTAATTTCATGCATTTCTTGAGACTTCTGAAATTTAGTTTGTCATTAGATATGCCACACAAACAGCCCTTAAAAGTGTTGAGAAGGCCACTTGCAAAAAATTCTTTGGATGACGCTCTTTTCCATCAGGACTCGTGTTAAAATTCTCATTGACTTTAATAAGAGCTTGTTTTTCTGCTTCACCTCAACACAGCAACTATTTCAGAGAAAATAATTTTGTAGCTAAAGTGTTGGATCTTGGTTTTGGTTGGTCTTGGGTTTGGGTTTTTTTAAACATTAGGGAGAGCTGTCAGGCCAGAGCTTCTAATCTGCTTTGTGGATTATTCAAGCAGTTAATCTTTCTGGTCCATCTCCTTGTCACCTCCTTTGGCCTTTCCATTCTGAAAGCCAACTGGGAGGAACACGAAAGAGGACAGTCAGTGGTTTGGACTATTTTAAGCCCATTCCAGCATGCATGATGGAAACTGCAGTAATTATCTCCAGTACAGCAATCTGAGTGTTTATGTGCTCTTGTCTGTTCACACATAGGAACAAGCACATTAGTTCAAGACACACATTGACTAAGTTTCCCAGCATCCCTTATCCCTTAAGATAATGGAGAAGTACTTATGCAGTTGGGTGACAGTTTTACCTGGGTGGACGTGGTGCCTGTTGCCTTTCAGCTGGAATTTTCAGGCTTACTCTTTCTTTATTTGGACAAAACAGTAATGGACAAGAAGCTTTGGGACCTCATGCTGGTCTTTGACTTCTGACAAATAAACAGTGGAAACTGAGTGGGTTGGAAGATGAGTTACTTCTGCTTCTGAGGGGAAGAAGTATGAGTTAAAGGTCACAGTAGACCTTTCTGCTTTTCATGAACATGTTAAAGTAACCCCCGTGAGCTTGATTTAGAGGTATATTAGGCAGAGGATAAAAGACAGGACAGAAGTATTGATTTATACTATGAATACATTTGGCATTTGGTCATACAGATCGGTTCCTGCATTTTAAATGTTTTTATTCTTGGCTCTGAGAGAAGTATAACAGATGTTCTCAACACCCAATGCCATAAAAGTTTTCTATTTTGGGAGCTATTCAAAAGGCCATTCAATTTGTGCGTCTTTATGAAATAAAGGGTGAACAATGTTTTTGTTCATGTATTCCTTTGCAAGAAAAGGCAAGGTGTAGTGAGAGCAGCAAGCTTTCCCCCCTCTTGTTTCTGGAGTAGCAATTTAGTTCAAAATAATCAACTCTACAGGGAATAGCCTATTAGAAGATCCTCCTGAATGGTAAAATATTGTTTGGTTTTGCGATTTTTCTAGTAATGAATGTGTCACTACTATTACTGTCACTACTTTATTAGCAATTTCTTCCTGCAGACATATTCATATGCTTAATAACAGTTCAGATATTATTCATGTACATAGTTTCCTGAAGAATCTCCCCTACCCTTAAACTTACCCAATGTACATAAGGACTCCACAGACTGCATCAGTGGCCATCAGAATAGACAAAAGTAAGTCTTGAGGAAAACTAAAGCATACATTTAGTAGCAGACATTTATTCTTAAATTTTTATCGTGTTCCATTTTTTCCTACTTAGCCACATCAGAAATATTCCATTTAAGAGTCTCTCAGTTGCAGATGACACAGCTGATCTCTTTCTTTGAACTCCAGGTGACATGCTGACTATGATCAGAATGCTTTGTCTACTGCCTTATTCTGTTCTACTGCCTTATTCTGTTTCATAAGGAAATTCCAGGGCAGATGATACTTAGGTTACATACAAGACCTGTAGCTTTGGATTTAGGGTCATGGCCTCAGGTGTGTTTTAGTGGCATTCTTTCTTCTATTTATTTTCCTCTTGACAACATGTTGACGCAGCATACCACTCTTTCTCAGAAATATGTTGTGCCAGTCTATAATGTTGTCTGATTTACAAAGGTGCCTACAATGTTACAGTGCAGAATCTTGTATCCATTTTCTTGTGGGCCTTGAAGAGCTCGTTTTCTTTGTGTTCCTTCCCTGGTGATAGTGTTGTTGCAAGAACTATGAGCATATTCAAGACTAATACGTGATTTTTAAGTCAGACAAGATTTATTAATAGTAATGGTTTCAGGCAAGTCAGTAACAACAAGTAACCTCAGTGAACAGACTGTTATGTAAATACAGGAAAAGCTAAACTTTACCACATTTTCCTATAAAGGCATTGTTTACTGACAATTCGATGTCTTTATTTGAATTATGAAGTACATGGATTGTAAATAACCACAATTTTTTGATCTAGTCCTGCGTGACACTATGACCTGTGTTGTGACTAAACATTTCAACTTATTATATACCATAGATGTTCTTATTTCTATGATGCTTTCCCCAAATCACAGCAAGTACTTGAGAAAGTTGTAGCCAAATCCACTTCTGAACTCCAACTGTGCGTTTCAAAGCTGCTGTTTCAGACATTTTGTTCTTTTATTATACAGTTGGATAACCCACAGTTTCCAACTTGTTAGAACAGCTGCTTCATTTCCAAACTTTCTGCTACTCAATTGAATGTATGCCTTTCCACTGTACACTGTAGAGGTGACGCATTTCAGGTTTGAAGTGGTCTTTTGAATGGTTATGCTCCCTCTCAAGCTATTTACAGGGTAAAGTCACGAGTCAGAAGGGAGAGCCAGGGAGGTATTTTAAGAAAATAGTTGGTATCGACATTAGTATCATCTTGCAGGGGCATCTGAAAATTGTTAGTTGTTCATCACAGTGTGCTGAAAAACCTTTTATAAGCTGAGAGTAAGAATAAGACTTTTTTTTCTATAGTGGTGCTCATTGATAGGACTACAAAAGTGGAGCTGGTGCTGCCCTGATGTGCCAATCAGTTCCACTGACAGCAGTGGACATCTCCTAGTGTCAGCAGGGAGAATCAAAATGTTAGTATTGTTTTGTGAGAAATAGCAAAATAAGTGGGATCTAATCCCAGAAAATAGTTGCAGAGTGATCAACCTAATATAAACAACATTTGGGGCAGCTGTAAGTAAAGGCCAAATTCTATTTCATTTGAGAAGCTAACATTATGATGTCAGAGAAATTTGTGTGTATTTGCTTAATTTGTAGTCTTCAAAGATTCAGCCTGCTCCCAGCTGTTTTTTCCATCTTTTATTGAAGTTTGAGCTGAAACACTGCAATTTGGCAAGTACTGAGATTTAGAAAATACGATTAATTTTGTTTCAATTTTCACTGTATAAACCCCAACATCATAAATTTTTAAGATTAACTAATTCTGATAATGAAAAAAAATTTCCCTTGAATATGTTTAACAGATTCTCTGTGTCACTCACTTATTGTAATAAGAATATTTATTTTCTTCAACAAATATAACTAAATCAGTACTTCTCTTGAAAACTAGTCTTCCACTAACACTTTTGCGTACTTTTGGGAAGAAGCTAGGCTTAAAAGATTATGTTTCTCAGACCCAAACAAGGTAAAAAGCCCTTTATCTATCCAGATGTTTCCTCTAGGGACATGCTCTTTTCTTTGGTATCTCAGCGTGTTTGGTGAGTCATTGTCTCTTTCGATGTTCAAACCTTTGTTAAACTACTAAAAGTTTCCTTTTTTGGCGAGAGCTGAGTAAGGGCAATGTACACAGGGGAGAGCTATCTTTTGGAGTCGGAGTAAGTGTTTATTCTCATGTTATTAATGAGATGTTTCCTCATGTTAATTATTAGCAATCTAGCATTTCTCCTTAGAGGAGTGTTCACCAGCAGCTCATCTGATACCTGCATTCAGGAGCTCAAACCGCTTCTCAGGTGTCAGATTTTGTGTCTAACTTTAAGCCTTTAGGTCTTTCTTCCTCTTTTCTCAACTTTTACAGGTAAAACACATATAATCCTTACAGGTTTTATCCAACAAACTAATATCATACCATATTGGTTTTTTTTTTCATTTGGCTGGTTGGGTTTTTTTTGCCCTGAATCTGCTTTAATTCCTCTTTTGCCTTTCTCTTCAAAGCAGTTTCACAGTTTCTTCATTCCTTAGATGGTTCCTGTGGGCATCTTCATTCAAATGGTCAGACTTTCTGCCCATGTCTATATTCTACCTGAGCTGGCCAGACCCAGAGCAGCCAAATACTTTGGGTGATTTTGAGACCGATTCTTCATTTCCATACTGCCTCTCTAGGTAGAGTTTGTTTGCTCTAAGCCCCTTATTCATGTTGCAAAACATATATTTGTATGGCAGGGAAAGCTAAGGCATTTCAAGGAAATTTGTAGCAATGATCCTGAAGTCTCTTCTTTTATGTCATTCACATAACATCACTTTAATGGTAGATGAGATAAATGGGGGCCAAACAAGACCACCTGACATAGTAATAGAATATCTTTTGGGGAAAATTGAATTGTCCTAGAACTGGCCTCAAGTTGTATAACTGTCACTTGACCTAGGCTTTGGTAGTTCTTGTATTTGTGTGAGATTGTCTGCAGCTGTGAACTAGTGTTTGGCAAAAAAATTGGAGTGAATTTCGAGATAATTTTGGGGGTGGAGCATCCATGTACCATCTTGAAATATCACTTCGATATTACAGGAAAAGCCAGTGCTGGTTCTTCAGGAAGGGAATCTTACTTTGGTACATGATGGCACTGAAATGGCAAATGTGACCTAAGATGACTGCAACGCTTGTAGGATAATGCTATGGATGGGGAAATAAGGGATATTTTGTCAGCCAGAAAGCACTGGCAAAGTTGTAAGAGAACTCTGTCTAAGGGTTCCAATGTGCATCCATCTAACCAGGCTCATGGGAACAGCGAGAGCAAAAAAGCAGACATGGATGGATGGAAGCATGATCAGCCAGTTCATTTTACTCTTTAGGGGAAGCTGAGGCTTGGCAAGCTTAGCTGATGGTTCATTGTATCTCATAGAAGTATTTTTGGTTTCAGTAATAGCAGGAATGTTCAATGGTGAAAATGAATTGATTTTTTTATATAAGAAGAAAAATTAGCATGACTGCACATGGGAATTGAACTGGCTGAAGCAAGCTCCTTTTTCTCCCAGGAAACACATGCACCAGAATATTTACTTTGTGGTAGATCACATGTTTTATTTCCAGAGTGTTTGTTTGTCTTTCAACATGCAAAATGGTGACAGAATCAAGCAGGGATGAAATGTATTAAAAATAGGATTGTTTCTCAAAGGAGTCTGAATTAAAATAATAGTTTCAAATGTTGATATTTCTTTTGTAATTTTCTTCCTTTTTAATTTTAACTTTATTTGAAATGTTTCTTTTTTTGCTATGAATCTGTAGTACATAAAACAAATTGGCTGAAAATAGTAGTGAGATTAGAAAACTATGTTTCATTTCATAAATTTTCTTGCAATAAACATGTACAGAAAAGCTGTGAGTTTTCCTTATGCATCAGGTTCTCCCTCTTTAAAAGTGATTAATTGAGAAGAGAGTTTAAGTAAATGAAATCCAAGAGCTCTGAACATTATGCCAACCTACATGCCCTAACACATGGGAAACAATATGGGAGAATTCCTCTCGATTTATTCCCATTGAAGCTGAATAGGTGAAAGGAAGTTTTTGTAATGAGGATAGTTATGTGCCTACACTCCTCCAGCTGTGCCACAGCCGGAAGATCTACTTGTATTAGACTTGTTTACTAGGTGATGTCAGGTGGTTGAAACTGAAGTAGGCCTGTGGGCTTTCACTAAGTGAATTATAATTGTTTTGCACTCCTACGTGTTCTGTGTGTCAGCATATGGAGGCATTCATACTTTCCATTCCACCAGTGAGGTGTGCCAGAACTTATCCGTGCATCAGAGGGCAATTTGCATAGCTCCATATAGCACGGTTATTTGACAGGCAACTTCTTTCTGATTGCAAAAAATTGTGAATCTTTTCAATACCTTGCTGATGCCGAATCCTCCTTCCTTTTTCTATATTAATCCCCAAAAGGTTTCTTCCTACATTAAATAATACCATAAACATGTGTGGAACTATAGTTCTAAAAGGTTTTGGAAGATCTTTATAGGTGATTCTGTAAGCACAAAGATATTATGGGAGAAAAAAGTGCATCAGATTAATTGGTTGCTACTTAACCATTCCATGTAATATATGCTGGCAGCACTTACATTAAGAGTGTCTATTTGAATGAAATATAAAATGTATGTGGTACAGAGTGGTGATGCTGCATCACTGGCTTTGGCCATGTCTAGTGTGAGAGGACCAAGGCTGTACCACAGGCAGTGTGTGTGGTGAAGCCAACTGACATGGCAAACTGCAGCAGCACTCCTCAAGAAAGGCTTCTATGGTGGATAACTTCTGGAATATAATATGAACTAGAGATTTTCAGAACTTGACTGGAAAAGGCCATTAGCAACTTGGTCTGACTTCAAAGCTGTCCCTGTCCTGAGCAGAGGGCTGGAGTAGATGATCTTCATAGGTCTTCTGCAACTTGACTTATTCTATCACTAAGTTAACTGATATTTTAATTGATTAGCTTCAATAATTCCATGAGATCTAGTGGATGAAAATGTTCCATGTCAGAACACTAGAAAACTACAGAAGGATTTACTGTGTGGAGAAAGAGACCTGTCATTATCATGCTAGCTGTAATGTCTGAAGCACATTTTTAGATAGTTGAAAGAGATCATACTCAGCCAATTATAATCTCTTTTCTGAACAGGCCTAATTAGTCAATAATTGTCTTGTTTAAGAAACAAAGGTACTTGCTCCTCTTTTTTCTCTTTTTTTTTTTTTTTTTTTTGTGGGGGGGGTGTTATTTTTTTTGTTTGGGCTTTCCTATTTGTTTTGGTTTGGGTTTTTTGTGGGTTTTTTGAGTATTCACTCACAATTTTCAGGCTATTTTAATTAAAAACAAATTTGGAAATTTGATTTAATTTTTTCTTGCCAGAAATATGCGAACAAGTTAAAGTAGGTTTTTCTCTTTTCCTGGAAATGTCGGGATGTAATGCTCACTTCTCGACTGCAGTTTAAAACCATTTTTCACATTGTTTTAATAATTTTCATGCACTTTTGATGATGCTTTCTACTATTTCCCTTTGAACACCAGCTATTTGCTGCTTGCCTGGGAAGAAGACTGACCTGGAAGATCCCATGTTACTTCAATAAACTGATCATAGTGTTACTTTTAATCCTGTAATAATTTTTTTCTGGTATCTCCTAGTGTACTGATGACTTCAGCAACTTCTTCTGAAAAATTCTGCTGAGCTGAGCTGAATACACACTTGTGTCTTCTGCTCACTCTTTTTGTATTTTCTATGTATCAGTGAGTAGACTCACTGTAACTGGCTTTGTGATCTTGGAGGAAAGAGTAGGTTTCAAATGTTTGTGATTTTACTGAGGCTTTTGATGTTGTTCAGATAAGCAAATCAGGGAAACATGATGTAGATAAATCTAGTATAGGATGAATGAAGTGGAAGAATCAGATGCTTCATGAGCGTGTCTTGTGTCTGATAATATCTTCAGTAAATTGAAGGTCAGTACAATTCAAAACGATATTGATAAATTGAAGAAATGGTCTGATAAAAATAGGATGTGTTTTTAAAACAGATCAAGTCATCTGTCATAGGTTTTTGTGGGGAACCAGTGGTTAAGTGGCAGAAAAAAGGACTGAGTGGGTGAAAACGCATCAACAGTGCTGGGTCATATAAACAAAACTTATCTTGCAGGGAACATCAAGGTTTTCCACTTGACATTAGCAAAATGTTAGCTGCTGCACTGCTGTAGGCAGATTGGAGATAGTTCAGAGAAGAGAAATAGCAATAACGAGTTTTACAGGATACATGGTCTACAAGGAAAGATGGAAAAAATATGGCACATGAGTTGCTTAATCAAAAAGGAAGACTAAGGGGAGACATACTGGTCCTCAAAGGGCTCCTTCAAAAGTAGAAGAAGTAGCTTTTTTTTTTCTCTGTACTTACTGTAAGTAGGATCGAAATAATGAGTTTCAACTGCAATAAAGGAAGATTTGCTTAGATATTAGTGTCGTGTGCTCGGAAGACATATGAGCATTAAGGATCATGTAAGACTGGAATATGATTCTCTAATGGGTTTTCAGTCATCATCATCAGGAAGAGCAGTTCAGAGAAATCCATTAGGATCCGTATGGATTGCGGATTCTGACCTATCACAGGGAGTGTTAACAGATATATGTTAACAGGGTTCTCCTGTTGCTCAATTCTGTACAGTCCTGGGAAAAACCCAGAAGCACATTGCTGGTTAAGGCCAGTGGCACAGATCTGTCAAATACTCTGTGGAACATCTTTCTGCCCTGTCAGCAGCTCACTGTTAACCTGAACAATGCTAGAAAACCCCACTCTCTACTTTGTCCATGCGTTTACCTCTCCCCTTTCATCCTCTGGGCACTCACTCTATTCAGTTCCTGGTGAACTGCTCCTTCTCTGTCTCTGTGTAAAAGGAAAGCATGTATAGACTATAAATAGAATTACTAGCAAACCAGGAAGCTTCGTAGTTCTGTTTCAGATAAGGAGAGCCCAAGTGGGTTGGAAGACAGCCCAGCTGTGTTACATGAGTACTAATATGACCACAGCAAACAGATTTTATGTAACTTGAAAAGATTGAAGCAATGATCTCCAGTGAATTTAAGCTATTTTCTCTACTGGCTGGATTTTGCAGGTTTCTTGTTCTGTGTCTCTGCACTTATAATCTCTTACTCAGCTCAAAATGCACTGCTGGCTAATGATATATAACATAGCTGTCTCCCTTCTGTTACCTAATTTGTACTTGCTTTTAAATATGAACAGAGTTACAGATAGACAAAAAGTCCTGAAATCTTGGGAAATTCCCTGATCTCTCTCATGAGTGTTTCTGAAACCTCGTTATATTACCAATGTAGTAAAGAAATTGGAATCTTTCAGCTGCTTTTTTAAAGTGGCCTTTCTTGGTTTTCCTCAAAAACATTTTCAGTTCTCATCAATGCTATGTGTAGTCTGTTTGACCTTCCTCAAACTCAAATACCGTAAAGAGTCTCTGCTGAAAGCTGGAAATGTCTTCAGATTTCTCTTAAAAAAATTATTAGGGCACTATCCTTTGGTGACAAAAGGGACTGTGTAGTTGACCATTTACTATGATAGTTGCTATCTGACAGGAAGCTTTTACAGTTTGCATTGAGGCCAAACTTCAACAGTTCATCTCTGCAGACCACACACCAAAAGAAATTGTACATTAGCAAGAATATATCCATAAAATGTACACATATCTATTCAAAGAACCATGACATACTATTAACAAAAGAAAGCAAGAATCTGGCCAGAAATGACATCTAAAATTCTGTAACTTTGCACATAGTTTTACATTGGATACATGATCTTTTTGCCAAACTGTGCAACACTGCAAAGGACAACTTTGTTTTTGGTGTAAACCATAAAAAATTAAAAAATCTGAGCCAGTCCCCCATGAGAGTCACTGCACAAAATCTGCTTCAAATACTTCAGTGTCAATCATTCCTCAAGATTAGAAGTATAAAACAGAATAGTTAACGATAGTGGATTAAGTCCAATAATAGACAAACAAAAGGGACAAGTTAACAGTAGGGATTGATATTGAGGTTTTTTGCAATGCTAAAACTATTCTGATGATACTTTCCTTGAGGTGGTCTCTTGCCCTTATGCATTAGCCTCAAATACCAAAAGAGGATAGTGACCTTTGATTCTGTAAGAAGTATGTTGCTTTTCTAATGAAAAACATCACAAACACTAGCTTCTCAAAATGATGATCAAAATTTTCTGAAGGTCTCTTGTGGCTGAGCATGTTCAGTCCTTTCTGACTCATAAGGGCAAGTGACTGTGAGGTGGTTCCCTGTGCTTGAACTGAGTGCTTGGGAGTCAAGAGTCAGACCAGATGGTGGGGAGGGAAAAGACATAGGAGTGAGGATGAAGAGTATAAGGCTGAAGTGGGAAGAAGAAAAAACTTTTTTTTTTTCTCCAGTTCTTTAACTTTCTCTGTCTCTGAAACATATCTCTGCATCCCGAGAGTGTGGGTGTTTTCCACCAGCCTGTGAAAAGTATGGTGTGGGGCTTACGTCATGAGTGTGGTATAGCATGTTTTAAAGACTGTGGGGGACAGTCATCCCAAACTAATGATCATCCTGAACTGGCTGGTCACATCTGTTCTCAGTCAAGGCCAGTATACTTTAAACCTGTTTGAAAACCAAATCATCTGAATATCAGGACAAGAATTTTCTGATTTCCTCAGTAATTTCTGTAAAATCTATAAATTTACGTGTTTCTTAGGTGTGATGAACAAATGGTCTTTTACCTGCATTTTGTCTTTAGTCTTTAGTATAGGTTTAAAGTGACTCAGAATTTAAGGTTTTAACCAACAGGAAGGCTTTCCTCATCCATCTGTTTAGGGAACTGATGAGCTGAGACATGGCCTCATCTCAACAACTGCCAGCTTTCTCTGGTGCATTCACCAGCCTATAAGTAGTGAACCCTTGTAAGCTTTGTGGATTAGGGGTGGTCTGGGATATACTGGAAACTCATCAGGGTGCAGCTCAGTGCTGGTGTGCATACTTGGACAGCAAGGATTGCAAAGCCCTTCCTGCTTTCCACATGCAGATGAGCCAGACTGATAATTTCTAAACTTTCAAGTTCTTCCTTTAACAACTATAATATTTGGTTTTGATCCATGTGTCACATTCTGCACCTTCTTTCTTTGCTTTGATAAGACTCTAGTTATAAATTTTACCCTCCCTTCTGTCATTGCCTTTCCTTCTTGTGCTTCACTGCCACCTAATCTTGTACCCTTATTCTTGTAGGGTTTGGTAAAATAATGAGATTGGTCTGTCTTAAAAAGCTCAGCTGAGTCACACAAAGGAACTTTAGCCCTTACACTTTCACTGAAATAAATCACTTACACATTTAGCAGCTAAACAGTCTGTGGACTTGGCACTTGAATGCCAAAGGGAAATATAAAAGGTGGAATACCCTTTCACTAACTCTTCTTCCTACCTAGATCCTCTCATTGCCCCAGAATTACGTAAAAAAAAAAAAAAAAATAATTTGGTGCAGCTATCACAAGTTGCCAATCTCCATCTCAAAATGGCAAAAGTTGGGTAAATATGCTGTGATAATGCTCCATTAACAACCTTAGCAGATAATATTGACCCATTCTTTACTTAAATACCCTTGGTTTGGTCATCCATCTGCTGTATTGTGTTGTATCAGAGAACTGAGACAATTCAAATACCCTTCCAAAACTGGCTGACATAGAGGAACAAGCCCTTCTACCTGACCAAAAGAGGTCATCAAGAGGGAATATCCTGTGAGAGAGGCTCCATGGCTTTGAAAGCTGTGCTTGAAGGGCAGAAATGTCACAGAAGAAGGACAGTGACTGTTCTGATGACTGTGGTAGTATTCCTGGCAAACCTAAGCATTCTTTTTTGGAATTCCTGCCTGTTAATGCAGGTTGAACCATCATAAAATACTGTGATCGGATCTGCAACTCAGTTCCTGGAGGGATAAAGGGAACACTCACTAAGTGGTTGACTGTCTTGACGAAGTTTAGAAAGAGTAGCTGGAAGAAGATGTGATAGGATCTACACACCGTGTGGAAGTCCAGACATCGGTGAGATGTGCTCTTAGGAGCACTTAAAATGTCTGCATGGAAAATCTGTCAGTTGAAAAGTTTTGAGACAGTTTAAGGTGTGGTTGTAGCTGGATCATATGAAGATAATTTGAAAAGTATTGTTTTTCTTCTGGCATGACTTAGGGATGTGTTGTATCACTGATTTTCTGATATAAGGTTTGTTCCCTTATGGGGATTTTCAAGCAGTTTTCTTGGTGTTTTAGCCTTCTGTTTCTCAGATCATTTACTTTCTTGGGAAGCAGCTTTTCTAAGCAATGTCAGAGCTAGTCATTATTTGTAACTTATCATTGTGAAAGTAGTATTCTCCTTTAGCCTCCTACCAAGAATTACCAAGGAGTGCTGCAGCAACCCTTGCAGCATGGATCTTGGCTTGGCTAAGCTTCTGCAGCCTCTGTGCAGAGGGAAATATGTTATCGTCTTTTGGCTTCCTTCAGCGTTAGGCAGAATGCAATACAGACAGATTGCAGAGTGACAGTTCTGGATTAAATCACACATGGATGATTAGACACAAGGTATGTTTTGCAGTCCACTCTTGGTCTGCCAGATCACGAGTCCTGTTATGTGTTATCCTGTTATGTGTGTGCTGGAGGGGCAGGTTGCATGGGACAGAGATAAGTACAAGTCTTGGAGAGGTAAGAGATCACTGCTGTAGGGATGATCTTGTCACTGCACTGCATCAACCTTCATCATTGTCTTGCCCAGTACTGCTCTGCTTTTATGTGATGCTTATGTGCATTTGTCATGTGCTTCTGATTCAGGTAGGCACAGAATACTCAATCCACATCATGGTCCAAGAGAAGTGACTTCTAAAGTCTCTGTGCTGGGGCTGTGTGGCTAGAGATTAGCCACTAGTGGTCATCCAGCTTTGTCTGAGGTTATCAGCACTTCTGAAATGAGAAAACAAAACCTGTAATTTTCTCCCCATTGGCTCTTCATTCTACTGATTTGTTTAAAGTACTGCAGTTCTCTGCCTGGGCTGTCTTTTGAGGTTGTTGGCACTTACTGAACAGTCCAGAATTGTGCTGACCCAGTAATGTAGCATGTCTGGGAGAAAATGAATGCTGCTTTTCTGTAACATGAGTTGTTTCACTGTAGTTATAGAGGTACTGTGATTCTCAGCCTAGACCTCTTGTGTGAGTAGGATGGACTGATGAGATCCAAGTACTAAGGGAGTCAGATGCAATGGAGAAAGAAGGTTCCACAACTGTCTTTTTGCAGACTTGCTTAATACAGCACCCATTCATGACAGGACTTGCCCAAGACAAGAGCAGATGGGTCCAGGCAATGTGAACAGAGAAAAGTGTCCCCAGAGGGCTAATGAGGAAACTGTCTGTCCTGGTATATACTGCACCCATGTCATAAACTGCTGCTCAGTAAGGTGTTGCTGGGGCTGTGCCTCTCGTGTCTGCATCTCTTAGCAAAAACAGTAATGATGATCCAATTGCCAGTGGAAGCTCCAGTAGCAAGAAACAGGAGCCTGACAAACAGAAATTTTCTACAGAGTGCAATTCAACATTTCTTTGATCTTGTATTAGTCTTTCTCTAAGTCTCTCCCTAATCATCTTCCAACAGTCATGGCTCACTGGGGAGGTCCCAGAGGATTGGAAGTTGGCAAATATCACCCCAATCCATAAAAAAGGCTGCAAGGCTGACCCTGGTAACTACAGGCCTGTCA
>JAYRBT010000178.1:18666433-18743815 GCA_036023395.1 Myiotriccus ornatus | reverse complement strand
GAACAATCTTCTGCTTGCATAAGAAACTTACACTGTCCTGAAAATTGTATAATCTCCATTAAATTAATGTTTGAGAAAGTTCTGTGTTTGTATAAGCTGCTTCATAAGTAAACACTTCCAGAAGTAGCTTTATTTTTTGCCAATTGCTTTTGCTATATTTTGGTAATCTTTGTCTAAACAGAATTATGTTAGTGACTAATAGAGTTGTCAGCTATCTCCTTGCTTCCTTTTCCCCATAACTTTCCACCCAGCCTTTGTCTGCCTTCAGGCAAATCTGATGGTGGCCTCATAGTCTTAGGGACAGCAAGTTTCTCCAGGTGTGAAAACACTGTGCAGTAAAGAACTGATTTTGACTTCCTGTACTGATGACATACCCACTTTCCCCAGATAAATATCCAAAGGAGTCAATGTTCCTGTGGGCATGGCTGACAAAGTGTTGCACAAGCAGCAGAGTTAATGGCATGCCAGTATTGTGGAGTCATGGCTTGTGCCTGGATTCCCCAGTGTTTAATTACAGTGGCATCCCCAGTGTAGCCCTTTCTTCACTACAAAATCTGCTTCCCCATCTGTTCTTCTGCAATCTGGTGAAACCTTTGGCTGTGGTTGGTATCCTGTTGTCAGATTTGCTTGAGGCTGGCCAGAGCATGTAAAGCTATTGGGAAAATAAGGCAATAACATGAAAGACAAACAGACTTTCATACACTGTGGGAGTGATCACATAAAACTTCAGGTTGAAAATGGCAGTTTTACTGCCCTGTGATGGCAGGAAAGGGAGGCAGAGGGGAGTAGAGGAAATGATGGTGGGGTGTTCTCTAGTTCGTACAAAGCCTGCTTTGGAGAGCTTTCTCCACCAAAGCAGACAGTGGCACTTGTGAACTGCCTGCTTGTGACAATGGCAAGTAGTCTTTGTCATAAACCCCTTGAATAAGTCACTGCTATGGGCTGCAGAAGCAGATGCCCCAACTATCCAAATGACACAGGCTTCTGGGGAGGCCTCCAAGTACTGTGGAGCTCTCATCTGCAGGAGGAAAGGAACACTTAAACCTTTGTTGCTATAAAGAGGAGGAGAGTTAGAGTTGGACGAGTCTGCTGACTTTTGCCTCTATCTCTTTCCAGAAATCAAGAAATTAAAGGTCAATTCATGGAATTTCTTCATCCGCAGAAGCCCTTGCCTTGGGAATGCAGCCACAGGATTGGGTCCTTCACGAGCAGCATAAGCTCAGCCATTCTCTGCTCTTTCTTAGCTCTTGATGTTTTCCTTTGAGATTAAAGAGTACATTGCTAGTATTTGACTGGATTTAATTTGGGTAAAGTGGAAAAATCCAGACTTCATCCTGTTATATAACTCTAGTCTGGCCCTTGGGACAACTCTGAATTCACAGGACTCTGCTGGCTTCTCTTCATAACTTGTTCCTATTCTCTGCATTGCTTAATTTGCATGAGATTAGTAAAAGTGAAACATTGGTTGAACTTTTCTGTTGGCAGTAATCGAAAAGGCAATGTGGTATGTAGAAATTGTTTCCTATTCCACCAATTTTTTGAGTGACTTAGTATTATCTGATTGCTTCTCTATAGTTCCTTGTAAATGTGCATTTACATGCACAACAGATACATGGAGAGCTCCATGGGCCAGGAATAGCACACAGAGCAACAACCTGCCAACACCATAGGCACATCCTCTTCAAAGAGGCTGAATAGAAATTGAGGAGAAGTTTCATAATTTGGTGGTTAGGAAAATAACTTATACCTAACGAATTTTCTGCTGCAAATAGGCGGGTTTATCACCCTTATGTAACATCATTGATGCGGTTGCCAGTTAAGTTAGATGGCATTAAGGGCATCTTAGAAGAAAAATATTTGTGGCTCTTCTTCTAATTTGAATGTTATTTCCAGAGCAACTTGCTGAAACAAAATTTTAAAAAGGAAACTATGCAAGTTAAGGATCCTGCCAAGTGTGAGCACCCTGTTACCTGCATGAACATTTGCAGACACTTAAATGATCTTGGCTGCACAATAGCTTCAGGAAGGTCTAAAGGTAAAGTTCTGGGCAGTGTAAGCCCTATTCATGTTCTGGGAGCTGGAGGAGACTTGACTATAACTCAGTAAAATTGAGTGCTTATGTAAATGGTGAGTGATTTGTGGTTCAAAAGTAAACTTGGGTATTTCACTGTATTGTCAGCTGTGCAAATGGACTTCCCTACCCTTTGGGTATGCTCCAAGCAGTCAGTGCCAAGGGAATCCTCATAGGTGCAAAACTGGGAATTATTTTCGTTTTGGTGAGGGGAGATAAAAATTTCCTTTCTACAGGCTTTTGAATGTTTTGTGAAAATTTGTAAAATTTAATGCATCCTGTTCAAACAACGGTTCTTCACTAAAACGGTTTTATTTGTACTTAAAATTAGTCAAGGCAGGCTTGATATACTTCCAGAGAACCTACTAGAATTGCTCTCGTTGAGTTCTGTGTGCAGGATCAGACTCGCCTGGCTGGTTGTTCTAGGCTATAGAACATTTTTGTTTCTGACGAAACTTCCTGGTCAGGTGATTTTATTTGAGATGAAAAACTTACTTTCGAGTCATGTTTCCATTTGAATCTATTAATTTGCTATGGCAAAGTTCTTGAGTAGCCTCTGTTGTTTCCTGACTTTTTAACGAATGTTCTAATAGTTTTCTTATTAGCATTAAACAGACACAGAATTTCAGATGGGACTAACTTTTTAACAAGGATTATGTTTGGTCTTTTTGTTGTTTGGCTGGTTTAATTTTACCCCCCTCAGGGACTGTTCTTAATTCTTACGAGAGTTCTCTTGTTATGACAAGATGAATTGTCAAATCAATCATCAAAGAAAATTTCTGACTTTAATGTGTTACCAAAAGTTGGTTTTGAGTTTCTGAGGTAGGAAAACATCTCTACATTGTGAAAGTCCAACCGCCTGTGAATGCTTGTTGCAGCTTTTGTAGGGATCACTGGGTTTGATCTGTTGAGATCTGCTGAGAGTTGGCATTGAGAACTAAAATGCTCTCATCAGCGGCCGGAGAACAAATATACATTTAGATCCTGATGATTTAGATAGGTCTCACCCCACAGATTTAAGCAATATGGGCAGAAAGTTTTCTTATGCATCAGTGTGGATGTATTGAATTCAGCATAACTTCTCCCATTTAACCAGCTGGGAATTTAGATTTTTCTGAATCTTGAAAACTTTGAGTTGGTTTGGGGCTTTTTCTGCTCTTGATTGGTGGGAAAATCTTAGTGATTTCACCGTGAACCCAAACTGCATGTGAGACTAAAACTTGCATATCAGTAATTACCTCTGTAATTGCTGAATTTTTTTTTTCAGCGATGTCTACATAGTTTTGTTCTTCTGTGTTCTGTGTACAGATGTAGATCCACTGCCCAGCTGGCAGCCACAGTCCCTCTGGGTCTGTGTGGTGAAAAGCTGTGCTTTCAGACATGCAGCTTCTGCCTGTGATCTTGGGGAGGTGTTGGTACCCCAGTTTATGATGGGAGGACAACACCAGGCCTAAGGGCAAGGAAAGCTAGAGGGCCTTGAGGGAAACTGCATCTGCTCTGTTGGCAGCTGGTTGCTGAGTCACTGAGCCAGAGCTGGGGGTCCATCAGTGCCAGCGCCTTCATGACAAGCAGCCTTTTAGGATTTGCCGTGCCAGAGGCTCTGGCAGCATCTGGGGCAGGGAGCTGGCACACCATGCAAGAAAATGAAAGAAGTCTTGCTTAGCATGTGGTGGGAAGAAATAAAACAACCATTCCCTGATTTTGAATGTCCTTATGCAAGGCCAGTTTAAAAAAACAAAACCAAATAAAACACCAAAAAAACCAAAAACCCCAAAAGCAAACAACAAAAAAACCCCTTCCTGTAACACTGAGATGACCCTGTACCATGATGTATTAATCTTCAGATTTCCACCTGACTTTAGGAGAGCCCAGACTGGAGAGGAAGGGGATGCAGCATGTGCACGATTTTATGGTAGTCAGAAAAGGATCTGTACACCACTGCAACAAAATTTTGCTTAGTATGAGTATCTAGAGTGGAGAAAACAGATAAACAGTGCAAGCAAATGACAAGTAAGCAGGCAGACAAAACCAAACCACTTCCATGTAAACACTCCCGGAAACTGTAGCCAGTATGCCACGCTAAGTTTGGAGGAAGAAACATCACATGAGATGTTCATACACTGATTCCACGTGAGACATCTTCTCTTTCCTTTTTGGTCATATCAAGTGGAATATCTGGGGGCGGAAGAGCCTGTACCACCAGATCTGTGGAACAGAGACAATTATAAAACGCTGTTCCGGAGGGGAAGTGAGAAGTGGTAGAGTGGGAACATAGCAGCACTGAGCTAGCTCTGGTTAGACTGACCAGATGCTTGGTTATTTAAGGGACAGAGGTGGAAAACCCTTTCTGCATCTTTTTAAGGAAAAGGAAGTTGAATTGGTGGGTCAGATGAGCAATGGAGGAGCTTGGGCTGAGATCCATATATTCCCCTGTCATGAAATAATGACGGCAGCAGAATAAACATGTCTGATGCTGCTGCTTAATGGGTGAACACTGCATCTTGTTGGCAAAATGAGAACACACAGCATTGCAGAGCTTTTAGTCAGGATGGCAGAGAGGTCTACATGCTCTAGAATTGCCCCAGTCAAGGGGTATATCTGATCCTGCTTCTTGCAGGCATATCCATTTCTACAGCATCTCTGTTAGCTACTGACAAAGAGACACGGCACAATCAGTCATCTTCTTTTGTTGTTCAAATAATTTGCTCCCATCTCTGTTTCATGCTTTCTCTGTTTCAGCATGCTTTCTCTGTCCTTATTTCAGCTGATGCCATGAACTTCAGCTCCTTCACAGACATATCCTGGATATGTCTTTTTTTCATCTCACTGGTGTTAGCCTTATTGTTCCCACACAGTAAAGCAGTCTTAAGAGGTCTGCACTAAGAAGGCAGGAAACAAGGTAGTTATGGCACTATGGAAATAGCCTATAGTTTCTTCTCCACTCTTCTTCTTTCACTCTGGATAACAGTATTGGGAATAAGCTCTTTTTGTGAAGTATTTTTTAGGAGATGCATGGTGGCATATGTCATGGTAAATTTGCCATGCACAGAGTGTCACTGCCTTTCCCTGGGGGAAGAGAGCAAAGAGGCACACTAGGTTGTCACAGTGGAACAGCAAATATCTTGAAATGCTCCACAAAGGTGCTTGAAATGCAAGCTATTTCAGTTGGTAAGGGTGAATGCTATGACAAGAATCAAGCGCTGCAAGCAGGATCAAGTCCTGAAAGGACTTCTGATTCCTTCTGCTAACTAGAACAGAAAAGCTGGGAGATTAGTAGAAAATACACTTCTACTAAGCCCACAGCTTTTCCGTCCCTGTCACTGTCCTAGAACATACCTGTGATGGAGGAGAGAAAATTAAGAACCTCAAGGAAAGACTGATAAAATTCGTCTTCTTCCAGGGGCAGTCTTACATGATCAGTGGAAAATTTCTGCATAGAACATGATCTTTGGCAAGGACGCACCACTGCCAGGTGAGAAGCAGATACCCTCAAGACCAGGCAAAGCATCCTTCATTCTTCTTCCTGATTGCCTCAGGTATATATTAGCAGGTTGTGGGAACAAAACTGGGAACTGTGCAGTTCAGGATGACAGGCAAAGGGACATGGTGGTTTCCAAGCTAGAAAAAGATGGGCATATATCAGATAGGATGGGCTAGGAGCTCAAGGTGGCCCAATTCAAGCTGTTTCTGTTGCCAGAACAATTCTTTGGCTCAGTCCCTGTGTGCTCTCAGGTTACTCCCGAGGAAGAAGCTGGCTGGCAGTAGCTTGCAGGAAATACTCTGGCAGTGGCAACATGTTCCTTGCTGGTGCCCTCCCCAGGCATGCACACGCTTCACTGGGTGGGTGCACCACCCACTAGCTCCACTGCTTTCAAGGAGCATCACACTGACAGGGTGTGCATTGCACACCCAGTCTGTATGTGTGCAACAAATCCATTTTTTTTGCAACAGCAGCAGACCCCCTGTTCTTGCAGCAATAGGCTGTGCTGTTCCATGTGCAGTTGTGTGACAAAGAAAAGCTGCATATGTGACTTACTGTAGTGGGCTAAGGGAACCAGCTGGGCACTGCTGTGCTACACAGTGATGTACAGGGCCATTGATTCCACTACCCCAAGAAAGGTATGGCAAGGAGACTGAGGACTAGACAACTGTACCCTAGGGAAAAGGCACAAGGCTAGCATAGAACTTTGAGGGCTTTAAGGTGCAACTGAATTGATGACCCCTTTTTAGCACTGACCAAAAAAGTTCAGATATTCTGGTGTATTTCTGTCCTCATCACTGAGGATGCTAGAGGCCATGACAGAAATTTTAGTACAACCCAAGAAAGGAGAGAGCCTGAGTTTTGAGAATGGATAGGAAGGTGATGGATAGGAAGAAAGATATGTGGCTATTTATGCAGTTTGACTATTATTCTTGACACCTTTATTTAACAGTGAAGGAGGAAAACCTAATTTTTGCAGATGTAGCCTATGTGGAGCCACTGTCACATTGCTTGTCACACAAAAGTTTTATATTCCACCTGGAGTGGTATGGCTGCAACTGCTGCAGCGGTCTAGCTTTCTGAAAGACAGTTAAACCTTTAAGTTGTTTCACTTTGGTTTTTAACTTGAAAATCTTGATATTTATCCAGTTAATAAAAGCAAACCCTGAATATACCTTTCTATTTAAATTTAGGTCCCAGAATTATTTTGAATCAACATCTCATTAAGTATTGAACTTGTATGTTTTATAGTTCCTTTTCCTTTCTTTCTCTGTGTTAGATAATAGTAAGTCCTCTTACTGTGATTTACCATAACGCAAATGCACCATAGCCCTTGGTTTGACTTTTTCCTACACATCTCAAAACCAGACTCTTCTTCAGTTCTCTATTTTTATTCTTTCCACACATGGATGGAACTGAAAGTTTCTGCAGCCATTGCACAATGTGACAGGCAGCCTTCCAGACCAGCTGTCTGTAAGATCTAGTCTGAATCCTGCAGTAAGGACACATCATCCTGTTGCAATTCCACTCTGACTTACACTGGTGAAAATTAGAAGTAATTCTGTGGAAATGGATGAGTATTGTCAGCCATCTAAATGTGAGGAAAATTCAATCTATTAATTTCCAAGGGATTCTTCTAATAGGCTTAGACTTGATTTAGTGACAATCAAAAACAAGGAAGCACTTTCTTTGATTGTAGCTACATATCCAAAATGAGCTGTGTTTAGCTGTGTTACCTACAGCTATGGCATGGGAAACAACTTATATTGACATTGGTCAGGCCAAGGCAGAAAAAGTGTCAAATTAATATACAGGCAGCCATAAGACCTGAGGGTTTTTTTGTGCTTTGGTAGCATCCCTTATCTTCTTCCTTTAATTTACAGTTACTTTTTTTTTAATATAAGTAAGTTACCTATTTATCTATGGTTTTCTCCTCATAAAGTCTTCATTTTACCATGGATCAGATATCAGCATATGGAGTCTTCATCAATATCAACAATTTTCTGCCACATCTCAAAGCTGCCAGGTATTCACATTGGACCTGCTTCGCTCTCCAGATTACCTGCTTGTCCCTAATTTCTCCTGTCAGGGTAACTACTGCTCTTCACCCTCTTGGCACTCAACATGGAGCCTCCCTAGATATACTAAAGCGTAATGAGACTGATGCATGTAGTGCTGCCATGATCAGGATACTGAAAAGTCCACCTTAGTGCAGAATAAACCTGATGGTACCTGCAGCTACAGTACTGCTCTGGGTACTTGCCAAGGCCCTGAGATCCTGATATCTGCCTCTTAGCTGCAGGGAGCCAAACACCATGATGCTCAAGTCAATCCTTATACTCTCCTTGCGGAAGGCAGTAGTGTAGATGTAGAGGAGATTCTCCTGGAGGTCAAATTGCTGTTGTTTGGCTCTGATGTCAAGGAGAAATGAATTTATGGTTCTGGAGTGGGGTGGGGTTGTAGTGTGGCACCTTCACAAATTCCTGTTTCAGTTTAGTCACCACTTCCAATCTCTAAACAGTTTGTGTTCCCAGGAAAATACAGACCTCTTTTGGGCATATGTTGGAACTCCCCTCTCCTGTATGTCTTCTTCTCAGCTTGGTTTCTTGCCAAGTCCTTTCCTGCTTCATCTTAGGTTTCTGTTTGCATCCAATATGCAATCAGTTGTGATTACTACTTGGTTTCCTGTCATGTATTTACAGTTCTTCCTAATTATTTGGACTGTCTCCCTATAATTTATCCTATATCTGCTCTATGATAACGCAATTTTGAATTCTCAGAGAGAAACTTGCCATTTGTCTGCATGGCTTTCACCAGTGCTGCTAATCCCAGGGGGAGGCAGAAAAGCATTATGTTGCTGTTGTGCTACCAGTGGAGGTGTTTGCACCATTGTGGTGTACACTGTCTTTGTTGCTTTGTTGCTTTCATTCTGAAGGTGCCCTTAGTTTTTTGTTATCTGGCATAACTAAAAGTAACAGATATGCAGATGGAAAAAAACCCCGTATTTTTTGAAGATGAAAGTGAATTTTGGCATCTTTTGCTTATATTCTGAACATCTGTACCACTGTGGCCACTAAAATGATTGCACGTAAAGGACAAAATATTACATTTCTATATGTCTGCAATTACAGTGCATTTACAAGTAGTGCTCTGTGTATTTTAACATGGATGTTCAGATGCCACTAACCAGCTTTGGCAGGCTAATGGGTGTGCAGAGAGGCTGCTGAGATCAACGTCTGTCAGACACTATCATATCTCAAGCTGCAATACACCTGTGAGGCCTCAGAATGACTTTTTAGGTGTTGGTCATGTTCAGTGCTTGACTGGTTTGCTGAATCTGCCTGTGTTCTAGCTCATGATAAACACTGTGACTGATGTCCCAGATCCTGGAACTGTTTTAGCTATGTGACCGCTGGCAGCCCTCTAGCAGTGTGTTCTTCCAAACATTTATCTGTTACTGTGGCACATGCTGTTTACTTTATTTATATTCAAATGGGCTTTCCGCTAAACATTTTCTGTATTTTTTTTCCTTTCCTTCTCACTTCATCAGAATGCAGCAAGTCTGTCTGCTCGTGTAGGGAAAGGTGCCAAAAGAGCTGGTGCCCAGCTTGGATCATGGAGCTTCCCTCCAAGCCAGTAAGTCATGTAGCACCTCTAAGGATGTAGATTCAAATGGCTGATAGGTTCAAGGTCCAAAAATTATTTGAAATCTTAACTTATACTAGTAATAAACTGGTTCACCACTGTCATCTGAAAACTGGTCTTCTTCAGGGCAGTGATGGACTACAAAATAATCACATCTGTAGGATCTTGGTTGTGTGATCTATACACCAATGATGTTGACAACCCCTGATGTGAAAGGAATGCCAGCAGTAATGGGTGGCATGCAGGACACATGGATATGTAGGATTTAGGGCACATGGTGCCTGTTTCTCACTATTCTTTATTATTTTGTTCAACTAAATTATTGCACATGTTCTCATAACCCATTGTATATTTATATGTTTATATATGAAGTTATGCCTTTGAATTGGGGATACAAATAATTATTTCCTTGCTTGGTTTAATGCATTTAGTATTATCAATATCCAATTATCTAATTTAATTTCAGATTTTATTTTAGCAATAATGTATTTTAAAAAGAATTTCCTCTGGCAGTGAGCAGTGTTCTTGATGGTGTTCCTATCTACACACATCCTAAAACCTGCTCTGAATGAATGCCTGAATTTGTGTGCTTAGGGTTCTTTCCCAGGAGGTTGACCATTTGTTACTGATACTCAAGAGGAAAATTTAGTTTTGAACCTAAAGATTTAATCTGTTCTTCTGTTTCATATACTGTTATCTGTTGCCTGCAGAGTAATGACGTGTGGTGGAGCACAGAGTGTTGGCTGCCCTGTAGGGACAGCAGCCAAGGTAGAGCACACCAAGAGTTATGTCTTAAAAGAATGAATCAGAACTTTCTCTGTCTGCCTGCAATGTCCCAACAGTGGAAAAAGAGTTGATCAATTATAATAATTCAGAAAGCCACTACAATGATTCAGAAAGAGCTACAGTCACAAGGAGGATAAGAGTTATGTTGAAATTAAATTTTAAAGACTAATTCCAGGAAATAACTAATTTTTGATGGGTCACAATTACAGTAATTTTCCTGGTAATGGTCTGGCTGTATCTTGTAACTAAATACTGAGAAAATGAGTAAAGCAGCTAAACTGTGACAGCAAGGGACAGGGGTTAAAGGACTCTGGTTAGCATGAAATGTTAGAGTCTTGTTCTTGTAGTTTTAGAGAGGTAAATCCTAATGTTTCCAGTGATTTAATGATCCCATAAAAAGTTAAGAAATTTATTTAGGACCTGACACAGCAATAGAAAAAGGCATCCATTTAAAGAAATAAACTGCATATTTGTGGCCTTGTTACAATAAGGATGAGGCAGGAAAGAGAGAATTCCTTAGCAGACCCTTAGCACGAAAGCTCAATAAAGGAAACAGATGCACAGAGCTTTTTTATATCATATAGCTAAACTAGGTGAATGCGAACTTCATCCTGATGAAAACAACATTTTCTACGGAAATGAAATCCAGATCATTGTAATACCCAACAATTTTGTACAGAGCCCAACTCCATGGGCTTCTCACAGAGCACCATTTAGAGGATATGTGAAAAAAAAGAGCCAGAATAGGCCAAGGTCTGTTTGTGACAGCAAACTTCGTCATGTGTAAAATACCTTCACACTAGCAAAACGTGCCTGGTTAGGGGCCAAGGAAATTAATTTCAGGTGTTACATTTTTGCCAAGTATTTGTGGAACTAAAGCACTATCTGCATAAATTCTGCTTCCTTGGATGAGGTGGTAATGAAGACAGGAGAACTAGAAGAATTAAATTAAAATAATTGAGCATAAGATTTTCAGAAAGAATCCTGGATTAGACATTATATACATTATATACCCCTAAGCCTATATACTGCCACATGAGGAAGAATCTGTTTTTATCTGTGGATTGCAATGTACACAGAAATGTATACATCTAAAAGTATATTTTTACTTTGGAGACTAATTAGTAAGTTTCAGAGGTAGATAACCATAGGGAAATTCAAGGGTAACTGAATTAGCATGCTTAATCATGCTAATGTGATTAAGCGAAAAAGGGGGAAAAAAATGTTCTTTTCATTTTTGTGTACTTGTCATTGTGCACAAGATGTGGCTCTCAAAGAAAGGCTGGACAAACTGGTGCTTTGTAGCCCAAAGGAGGAAAAAAAAAAAAATTGCATGGTAATGATGTTCAAGTATGGAAAAGGCTGCTGTTTTAAAAAGGGAGGGAGAAATCTCTTCTCCGTGTCATAGTGTGTATGGCAAGATGTAGAAGACTGGAAATACACCAAGAGTTCATTTTGATATTAAGACAAACTTCTGAAGAGTAGAGGTTGTGAAATATCAATATAAATGACCTAGGGAATTTTGGAGTCTCCCTCCCTGAAAAAGGATAAAAACATTTAGTTAATCCTGCCTTAGGGCGAAGGACTGGCAGGACAAAGGACTGGCATAAATGACCTTTCAAAGTCCCTTCTAGTCTTAAGAGTCTCAGAAAGTAACCAGTAGCTTTTAAAGCAGAAAGACTTTTGTTCATCTATTTTAAGGTGGCTGGAATTTCCAGCCCTTTCTTATCTAAATAGGAACTCTCTCTGGAGTCCATTGTTCAACTGGAAAAATTCCTGGTTTTCACCTTAGCTAGAAGACTTTATTTCCTGTTTGATATTATAAACAGTACTCTATCTTCAAAAAAGAAAGTCCCAGATACCTCATTAGGAAAAAAGAACAATACCAAAAAAATTCCCAAAGGACAGTGTGGTGTGACTAAGTAAATAACTTTACAGTGTAATACCACCTTCACAGCATGTTTTTTTATTCTTGTGAACTCCTGCAATCTAACCCGAATTAGTCCCACAGAAGAATTTATGTACCTAATATCTCAGTAGATGCCAGTGCCTACAAGTGAGTTCTCAGTGCTGAGCCCCTGTGCATTTGCTGGGTTCACAAATGACAATTCCTTGTCTGCCTTTCCAGTGACATTGGTCCACCAGATAACTAATGGGACTAACCTAACCATAATCATGAAACAGAGAGAATCAAGCTCAAACTTACACAGCAATGAATACTGAAGTACACACAGTGGAACAGGTTCAACAGAGTGATGAGGAAAGCGATGTCCTCAAATAGCCCAGACTTGTGCTTCTGGAAGGTGGGAGACTTGCATGCAGCTTTGTGCTCCAGACCAGAGAGGGTTATTCCAGCCAAGTTCTGCCACAGCTCATGTCAGTGTTAACATCTACCACATGAGTATGAGTTTAGAGTGGAAGAAAAGGGAAGAAAGAGGAACTTGCATTTCTGTGTTTGATAGTGTGGCAAGACACCATTGCAAGGCATCATTGCATTTTAAGTCATATTCTTAGCTCTAAGAAGGCTGTTCTAGTATTTTTAGATTTTAGAAGTCTGTTTTGCTTTTTGACTCTGTCATGAATGCCCCACGGACTTGTCCATACTAAGGTTATCTGCCCAGATTTGTTAAGTAGAGGGTATAGGTTGATGACTGATTAGATTCCTCAAGTGGAAGGCTGCCTAGAAAAGAAAAATTCTCCTTGCTTTCTAGTGATTATAGTTTGCCTCTTCAATCCTAATAGCTAACTTGAATCCAAGTAGAGCAGGATTTCACTTGAAGTCCTATTTTGAACTACTTACAGCTTCTAACACTTGCTTTGCTAAAATTTTCTGGATCTGGATACTGTCCAAACATAATGTATTGACTTAATTTAAACAGCAATATTTTCAGTTACATTTGGAAGAATCATTTCCTCTATTTAAGAAAAAAAGTCAATAGATGACTATCTTTCTTTGAAATGAGTCCACAACTGAGAGAAGAAAGTAGGAAAACAGTATTTCTTTTT
Organism: Myiotriccus ornatus; assembly: GCA_036023395.1. NCBI lineage: Eukaryota > Metazoa > Chordata > Aves > Passeriformes > Tyrannidae > Myiotriccus > Myiotriccus ornatus. The sequence continues at coordinate 18,730,826 of JAYRBT010000178.1, read as the reverse complement.
GAGAAATGCTTTTGCATGTCCTATTGGTATTTAGTTTATACTTGGATGAGTTAGGGGAAGTTAAAAACTGCATTTCCTGGAAGATCTGTGCATTTTTATTGTGATGTATGTAGGAATGCATTTGGATAAGGGAGAAGGAAGCTGGTCTCTGAAAGACTTGACTCTTGACTCCAGCCTTTACACAGAACAGATCTTTTATCTTGTGCCTAGCCCCCCAGTTTCAGCTTGTGGATTTACTCATCTGTTTTCATTTACAAATAAAAAGAGAGCTTAAAAAGTTGCACTGACAGGAGAATAATAGAATCTTAAAACTGTAAAGGCAAGCAGTGATAAAAGGACATATAACCCCACAAATTTTCTATGCATCTTGTTGCTATTCCCTAAGTCACCAGGTGAATCTAACTCTGTCCTGCGGTCCATAGGCGTTGGGTCCCAAGTACCTTGCAGTGGTGCCACAGCTCAGGAATCCTTGGAAGCACCTGTTAGTGCTACTGTTTATCAAACTGCTTACCTCGGGATCCCTAAAGGGTGCCTGTGAGTACCTGTCCATGTAACCTATTATTACTACTTAGGTTGCACTGAGTAACACTGCTCATTGTTTTTCTCACAGTATCTTTATGGGTTGCTCTTTGGAAGTTCCTTACACCAATGTGTCTGATGTCAGAGAAGGGCTTTTTGAGTGCTGTAGGGAGATCTGAATAAAGCTCCTACAGTAAGGTGCTTTCTCAGGAGAGGCATCTCAGTAAAGGACCTGTGTACCTTGCACTGCCAGTAGCCAATTTGCTGTTTGCTAAAGATACATAAATAGAGCTAAGAAAAAAGCCCACAGTGTATGGAGTACTTTGCAACCTCTGATGTCTCGTAGTACAGGATTATATATTTTCAAGCACTCACCCCAGTTTTTCTGATGGGAGCAACAGCCATAGATTTTGTAAGATTAAAAAAAATCTTGGCAACAAACTTCCAGAGGTGGCTATTCCCAGTATATCTGTAGCTAAAACAGAAGTCAAAACTGCATTTAATGTATAGTTATTTAAAATGATAGGCTAACTTATGAGCCTGGAAGAGAAAGAAGACAATAGCATGTTGCAGCAATTAAGGGTATTATTCATAAGCCAGTTCCTCCAGGAAGCCTCTAAGCTGTTACCACCCACCCCTTCTCCTCCCCCGGCTTCACCAGTTGTTTTTTCACTTGATTATGGTGACACAAAGACTGCCCTTCAGAGAGCCAAATTTCAGGACAGCCATTCTGTCTTTCCTAGACTCTCACAGCCACAGCTAACACCTACCTTTGATTGGTATTTTGGCAGTTGCGAAAGTAAGAATCAAAATGAACATCTAAGTCTCAACTGACTTGGGTTTTTTGGTGAATATTTATTAAGATTTTACTGCAATGCCTGTTCATGTTGGCACAGGTACTGCTGCATGTACTTCAGTCACAGTGCCAATTCCAGATTTCAGAGAGTTCAGTTTGCAGCCCGGATGTGTTATTATGATACAATTTTTCCATGTGGTATTAAATTTAAAACTAGTGATGCTGCAGTGGAGTTTGGCATTGCAGCGTGGGACTTTCTTGAGCTGCCTAATCCTAGGACTAGTTGAAGGGAGTCAGACTGTGCTCAAATGTGAGGAGTGTTACAAAAGCAGCTTTTTATGACATTGTAGGTGTCATTTTAAGTCTTCTGGAATATGACTTGAGGAATTGCATGTAAAATTAGAGATGGCACTGGCTCAGCAAGACGACAGGCTGAGCTCTGCCAGAGCAAGGCTTCGTGCCCTTGTCAAGCCAGTCTGCGGCTAGCTTCGTGTGCGAGCTCGTTTCCCCGTGAGAATAATTCATCCCCCGAGAGCCATCCAGCCCGCGGGCCTGGGAAGGAGGCGGGGGAGGCAGCGACGGGGAGGGAGCTCTCGCAGGCGGTCCGTCCCTGCTAAGCCAGACCGGGGGGAGCCTGGGGACTGCGGGAGGGCACACGCGGGGGACTGCGCGGGGACAGGGTGCCACCTGCCAGCGGGGACGGGCAAAGGCAGCCTGCAGAGCTTGGTGAGCTCCGCGAACGGCGAGGCAGGCTCTGCCTGCTACACCCTGCGCCCCAAAACCAAAACCACCACCACCACCCAGAGCGGTTGTTTAAACAAGTTTGATGGAATTAGAATCTGAAGAGATTTGATGGAGAGGTTTAAAAATAGTGAACTATGTAGTGACCACTATCCATTCTTGGATAAATGAGGGGACGCTGTCTGGTACAAATTTAGCTGGCCCTTCGCCCCCCAAAGTACAGGAGTAGGTGTTGTCCTCACGTCTTAGAGACAGACCTTGAACCTCAAGACCCCTTGACATAGCCCAGATCACGGCCATCTTTCCCATGAGCTGCAGTGACAGCTGTGGTCCCCACCCAGCAAAGCAGAGTTGCCAGGGCAGAGCCAGCCCAGCAGGGATGGAGACTGGCATGCCAGGGGCCTCACTGTGCATCACAGCAATTCGAGGAGTTTCACAGTTTCCCTGCAGCCTCAGCTATCCCAGAGATATCTGCAGCTACTTGTAGTCTAGAGAATATATTAATCCCATTACTGTGTGTAGGATAAATATGCAGGAAATGAAACTGAGTACTTCTGTCTCATCAGTTCTTGTTCATATCCCAATGACACACACACACAGGTAGCTTTATCCTCTCCTGTTGGCAGCCAGTCGTATGGACACCACTGTGGGAAGGTGTATGGGATGCAGGCTCAGTGACCTCTGTGTCCTGCATGCCTCTGGGGTGTGGAATGCTCAGTGCTGTCCCTCCAGGGAATGCACCTTTGGCTTCCTCTTGCCATTGCTTTTCATCATTAACTGCTTTCCTGTATTTGTTCAGGACCTTCCTTCCAGCACTCCTTTGATCACAGACATTTTTTGCCAATTCCCCACTAGGCTGAAAATAAATAGCACTTTGTCATAGTTGCAGATTTACTGGGGGAGCAAGAGACCTCTGTGTAAAGTGATGAGAAAGGGCTCTCTAGAACTCTAAAAGCCTTAAAATCTTCCTTTCAGTTTGGAAAGGAACTTGAACGAAAACCACCAAAAAGCTATTCAGAAAACACTGACTGTACATTGTTTTGTGATTGTTCCCACATCCCTCATGATTCTCAACCACAGCCCTGCACTAGAGGCTAGATACACATGGTGGGTATTTTTGCTCCTCCTAGAAGTGGGATAGCAGGAATGCAAGCTTCCCTTTTCAAGTCCAGAATCAAAGTATTGGACAAACAGTAAAACAGGGATGTGAGTTTTGAGGTTGTATCTTCCCTCAAAACAAGAAAACTTTTCCCAATACAGTTTTGTTCTTCTCATGAATTTGTCAATATTGTTTTCCTTTTCTCTCCTCCATACAGGAAATAAGCCTTACGGCTCTCTCACACTTTAATATGCTTGTCATACTATCTGTGCAGAAGCACTTCAGAGCCTTTGCACGGAGTCTCAGCACTTCATTTTTCAGACATATCTTTTCAAGAACTGGCAGCCTGCAGAATAACTTTGAAAATAATTTATTTCATATTGTGGCAGTCTTGAGCTGATTTTTATATATATATATATAAAAATATATATTTTTATATATTTGAGCTGTTTTTAACCATTCCTGGATTCTTCTGGTAATGCTGTAGTATTACTGTAATACTGTATTACTGTATTACAGACTGTAATACTGATCTTGTTTCTGTCATCTGGTTGGTGTTTGGTTTGCTTGCAGGGCAGCAGGAATTATTCTACAGTTTACAGCATGGGGGAGCAGCTGGAGTGGGTGTGCACTACAAAACAGCCCATGGAATTTCTGAACAGACCCCTCACACATGTGGTCACTTTCAATTTGCAAGGAACTGAAGTAAGATCATCTCTCTGGCCTTTTTTTCCTATGTTCCTGTTCTTCTATTGTAGTTATTTGTAAATAGCTATCGTTTTGGTTTTCCTATTTAAATAACAAATGCAATTGTTTTGCAAAGTCTTGGCTTCCGGAAGAGGGAGCTTCTCCTTTGTAATCTGCTTTTTAAAACCTGACAAGTCATTCCCCGGGCAAGTTTCTGTTTCAGTTTTCACTTGCTTTTCTGATACTGCGTTTCCATAAAACAGGAGACATTTGTTTTAGGTTTTTTTGCCTATGCAGCCTCAGTTTGAAAATTATGTCAGAAACAGGAGACAGTGGAAAGCTATTTGTTTTACTGCAGATCAGCAGAACTAAATCGCTTTCAGTCCCTGGTCCAGGTACTTAAACTGTGATCAAAATCTACCCTGCACGGCTGACTGCAATGTAGACACATATACCCTCCTTTGTAAAAACAACTGCACAATATATCAAGCATATTATTTGATGCACTGTGTTCCAGGTAGGGAAAAAAATGATGATGTATGCTAACCACTAGAGTTAATGGCAGTCTTGAGTTCAGCAGACATCTCTTAAAGAAAATGTGACTCATTGGTCAGGGACTTTTTTTTAACCATCTTTGTTATACTGAGGTTGGGGAATTCCGGTGTGATGAAAGAAAAATTCTCATTTTATTTCACTGTCACAAATTTATGAAGTTTGGTGCCTCCATTTTAAGATCTGCATAAGACTGATTATACTAACTGACCCACTGAAACCCTGAGAGGTGGACTACCTTCATTTCTGCTCACCAGGTGTCTCACTCTTGAGACATAAAGCCAGAAGCCAAAGTTCAAGTCAAGCACCTGCCAACATACCTTTAAGCTACATTCATGAGTTCCTGGGTGGGAGATGGTACAGCCTGTCTACGAGGGCTTGTTGAGAGCACGGAGCTTTCTTTCTTCCTTTCCCTTTTCCTTTTCCCTTTTCCCTCCCTTCCTCCCTCCCTCCCTGTGCTTCTACACAATTGCATCTGAAGAAAGATGGCACAGCCTATACCATTGTTGTGCTGCTTTTCTGAAAGGCAGGTATTTTATTCTCCTCTATATGTGGAGCCTGGACAAAACATAGCAAGGAGCAACACAACATCACAGCGTGTCAGACCTGTGCACAGACACAAGTCATTTATACAATGCTAAGTCTTAATCAGTCCATGGGTGCACAGGCCTGATGCAGGGCTATTTGACTGCAGAAGCTTGAAGTTCTCAAGGGCTATGTACTGCCCTCCCAGGAATCTCACTTCCAGCAAAGTGGCCTTTTGGAGGAATGCCACATGGCTGTGGGCAGCCATCATTGCCAGGGGTTAATTGCTAGCCCCTGGCATCCTGCACCCAGTCCTGCCCTGCGCTGTCCAGGCCCTGGGACCAGGTAGCAGCCATGGGACCCTATCCCACACACCCATGCACTGGCTGGCAGGTGGGAGAAAGCCCGGGCAGGTGTCCTCCCACTTTGGCTGAGTCTTGATACTGGCTGGAGATTTTCTCCAGATAACTGATGGCAGAGACAAAGAAAGTCATCTTTCCTACTGTGTGACCTGGAAAAATCAAACCTTTCCAGCAAGGTCTCCTCTTCTTTGGAAGATTTTGGGAGACTTTGCACAAATAGGTGTGTGAGAGGGAAAGGCCTCAGGGCAAAGCTGCCAGCGCTATACTAGTTCTTTGAATTTAGGAGCTGAGTCCTCTGTGCTTTGGAATGGAAGAAAGTTGAGGTGGATTTTTTATGAGAGTGATCTCCTTTTTTTGTGATTCACTAAACCGAGTAAAAGAAAACCTAAATGTGACATCTCTATGTTGCACAATAAGAAAGACAGAAGTTACGCATTATGCAGATTTTTTATGACAAAGATGTTTTCATTGTACCAGTTTCTGCATTAGAAAAGCTTCATACTGTCTGGAGGCTGCCTTCCAAAAATCATGGTTCTGTTGTGCTGCTTCAGCTCCTACTTCTTTGAAGGGTTTTAACGTTAGAAGAGGCTTACAAACATTGCAGAGAACAATATAAATAATATTTTTTACTTAGAATTGGGAGCTTTTGAATAGAAAACTTGCACATATATACACACACCTAAACGACACACAGAGGTGCTTTTATACAAGGTAGACATCCCATTTGCAACAGCGTAGAATCTACACAGCAACACCTATTCCAAATTAATCAGGGGTATAATAGGTAACTTTTTTTTTTCCCCAAGTGTTCTTCCTGGTACACTTTGTAGACTCATAACACCTGAGTTTTCACTTCAAGAAATACAACATCCCACACTTTTAATGTAAGCAAAGCATTACGTTGATTAAGTAATGCAGAACCATACATTTAAACAGCACCTTTTCTTCAAATAATGACTACTTTTTTCTTCTTGTAGAGAATACTATAGCTTCAGTCTTGTATTGTACCTTTTAGTGCACAAGTCATAAAACTTCCAGTTCTTACCAACCAAAAAAAGCCAAAACTTTTTTTAAAGGAAAGATATTGCTACAAAAATCATAATTCTTCCTTGCTCCTATAGTAACTTCCTTGAGTCAATCAGAACTGACAATGAAAATGCCAATTTAAAGATTTGTTACTTATATTATTAGAAAAATACTATTTTAAATTAGAAATAATTTTCAAATTACTCTGTGCTGTCTCTCCCAAACTACCAGCATATGTTTTACTTTGCTCAGCGCTATCATTGTAAGAATTTCTATCTTCCTGAGTGCAGGTTTTGCTTTGCTTAGTGTCACCATTGTAAGACTGTCTCCTTTCCTGACAGCTGGAAACAGCTGCCTTCAGTTTTTCCTCGACTTTATCAGCTGCAGCACACATTTTTAACTGTCTCAGACTGCTTACTAGGGTTCCATAGGCTCCTTTTATCCCATGACGTTGATACCAGGTTCGAAACAGCCTAATCTTCTGTTCAGATGTATCACCAGGACAATCCCGAATAACTTGATCTATGGCAGGTTCTGGTACATGGTGATGACGAATAAATGTCAAGACTTGTTGGAATGTCATCTCCTCCACAATACCAGCAATATGGCTGCTCAGGTCAGCATCTAGGACCATAAAACAAAATTAATGCACTTGCCACTTATATATTACGGGGTTTTATCACCTGCACTCAGAGCTGATACTTCTCCTATCCAAACCAGATTAAGTTTCAGGTATTCATGATTCAGTATGTCTCATATATAATTTTTTACAATACGTATCAGGTCTGCCTTTCCATGTTCCTACCAAATGCTATGTATTTCAAAGATTTAGGGTTGCACCCACATTGCTTTATACCACTTAGAATATCAGTTCCCTCTGTAACCTATTCTGTCCCTATCACTGAAGTCTGGTCACCCCTCATGTCCTTGTTTTTCTCAATACAGTGTTGGGAGAGGTCCTGGAACAGGACAGGTCTCTTGCTGTGATACGGTTTTGAAGCTTATGTTCTTTTCCTATTGTGTATTACTACTGTGCCCTTGCACATAATGTAGGTTTGTGATTCTGCAATCCCACTGTTGTGTGTGGGACTACTCCCTTATCATAATTATCCATGATTCTAGAAATGCAGCTTGCTTACTCCTGGTGTTTCTGTCCATGTCCCCATGCAGAACTGAAATTCACCTGCTGACAATGAGCAACTGCTTCCTATACAAAAGAAATTCCTCCTGAGGCAAAACTTTCGTGATACCACTAAATCCCTTAATGAGCGCAATATGAGCTGGTATTTCTCTAGTAAGTATTCACTGTTGTGCTAGAATGACAGGTCTGGACAGGAGCAGTCTACACAAAAATACTCTTTTTTTTTAGCATAGGATTTGCATATCTGTATCTCTTTTTTTTTTCCTACTGAATTTTGAGAAATTACTTGTCTCTTACCTGTGTCTATCAGAGGTACACTCTCCTGAAAAGAGAAGGAAGAGAGAAATGAGTAAAAACACATTTTGTAAAACACAAAGGATAAATACGTTTCATGACACTTCTTTAATTTTCTTTTAGTTTTCTCCATGATTCCCCCATCTTATTTGTGATGGAATCAGATCAGACAGAGACCTCTTTTGACTTCAGTAAGCTTGGGGAATCAGCTCACAATTGTGATTGCCTAAAATTATGCATGGGGACAGATACCCTGGGTCAGTGAAGGCCTAATAATTTATGAAGTTTTGATCTTGGTCCTGTAATTTAGGAGGCAGGCCAACAAATCCTGAAGAAGTAATAAAGGGTTTATCTTATTTCTCCCAAAAGAGAAATTTACTTCATTAATGTCATAGAAGGGAGGCACACACACACTTGGGGAGTCCCAGTGTAATCGAAATGGAACAGAGGTCCTTGCGTAAAGCTGAGTTTTTTGTGATCTACACAAATACTTACACAGGAAGGCTCTGCTTTGAATACTACTTCACTTAGGTTATCTTTGGTTGTAAGGCCCTTCTGTTTTCTCTTCCCTGAAACAAAAAAAAAGGGCATTTTTAAAATCAAGGACAGTATATCTATCCATTAGACTCCAAGAATATAAAATTACATCTGGGTAAGCAGCTGAACATCTTATTGAGAGTATGATAGGAATAAGGAATAGGAAATCACTTACACCAGAACACTGCTCCAACTATTGCTAGTAGTGCTAGCACAGCTGGAAAAACAATGGGCCACAGCAGCATTCCTGTTTCTGCTGGAACATTGGAAAATTCACATGAAAGTTAACTCAAGAAATTCAACGTAGCAACACACTCTAAATTTTAAACAAGACTGTGTGAGATTTGAAAAACCTTCCTCTTGTTTCTCATGGCAAAAGCTACCTCTTAGTTAAAGACTAAGTTAATCATGAGTTGCCCCTGAAAAGGATTAATAGCTCCTACATCTGCACCGTGATGAAGGGAAAATCATACTCAGTACAGGGTCCAGGAGGTATCATGCCCTTAGCTGTCACAATTCACTGCAGACCAGTGTGTAGAAACTACGACTGCAACAGCCTCTCAAAGTACAGCAGATACTAGACCTTGCTTGGTTTTAAAACGGTACCTTTTATTCCACACACAGTGTCTGAAGTTGAAGTACATTGTTTTTCAATCACACCACTTTCACATCTGCATAACGGAAAACATAAACAAAAATTATTATGGGTTTTTTTCTCTCTTTATAAACAGTCAAAAGAAGAAATCACTATCTTCTAACACTTTTTAATAGCTAAATATTTCATACATCAAAGTCTTGGAGTGTAGAAATTAAAACGAAAGGTATGAAAATAGCATGGAAAGGTGGGGGAGTAGGAAAAGGTGTGCAATTATTTTCTGAATGTAACAGTAGGGCACACAAGGACAACTGGAAAGCTCAGATATTTTATTACATGTTTTGAAAAGTATATACAGTCTTGGTGGACACATAAGTTTTTCCGCACGCCTTTGGAAAACCTCTATGGATGCAAATTGAGCTGACTGAACTACGTTGTTTCACATGCAAAGGAAAACTAGTATGCCTTCCCTTAGGTTATAGACTACCTTAGCCTCTGTCTTGAAACTAGCTGGGAAAAAGTGTGATAACATATGATATTAACAATTTCATATGTAGTGATGAAGGCATAAACTTACACAGTACATTCAGTGCACTCCGTACATGTTACAGAATTGCAAAAATGGTTCTTTACACAGGCGCATTCTGTGTTCTCTTCTGGGGTACAGTTCTTTACCACCTCCAAACCTAAAATAAATTTCTCAAAGTGTATTAGTTTGAAAAAGCATGTTTCTGCTTACAAGATCATAAGTGCTGTTAGCTCTACCACTGCTGGCACTGGAGAGGCTTAACTTTAGAACATGCATACACAGCTTTTATGAGGAGCTGGGCTGCCTGAGCCCTGGGAATTCGGAGCTGGCAGAGAGACCTCTGCTGGCCGAGAGCTCAGAAAACTGGTCACACGATAAAGTTCCTGCCAGAAGAGAACTCGTTCTGCTAAATCTCAACCTCTTTTTCCCATTCAGAAGTGTAAAGACAGAAGGAAACTCAGAAAAACACATAGCCCATCTCCTCACTTAATGTTGAAGATGGGTTCTTTACTTTTCCTTACAGACAACAAGTTTTATCTTTTCTTGAGTACCTCCAGTGATGAGGAATTCCACTCTCTCTTTTTAACTAACATAATCTTGAGAAATATTCTGCATAAGTATCAAAACAAATGAATTAATTTTCTCCTATCCTCAGTGTATATGATGATGCCACCTCTATCTATGAAAAATATTTCTGCATTAAAAATTACTCTAAGTATCTACCTACTATGAAAGCTATTTTCTTAGGCATATAAAAACAGAAAAAAAAAATTACTACATTCAGTGCCCTGAATGGGCTATATTCCCTCTAATGGGAAACCATGTTGTATTTCAAAATTTCATGAAGTTCTATTGTGAAACCAGTGCTGAAGCAACTCATGAACATAGCAAACATGAATAATCCTAAGAATGGTTCTCATGGAACTTCAGTGGTAATTTTCCTCTTGCCTAAGGTTTTCTACTCACTTTTCTTCAGCTACATTATTGTTCATGGAGTATTGTGACTAGCCATCCCATTACCCTTTTCCTCCCTTCAGTTTAAATCCCTTCAGTCCTTTGTGGCACTGTACAAAATACTGAGTTGTTTAGCTCTAGTCAACTTCGTTACCCACGCAAAAATGTTTATTTATAGTAGCAAATGAGAGGAAAATTTTCTATCCATATTGAGGTCTTACAGGAAGAGGAGAGTACTGGAGATTGATATTCCAGCAGGTGATCTGAATCCAACCATATTGGAATTAAGAGCTGCCTCTCCACTCGCTAAACTTGATTTTGGGTATGATGAATGAAGAACTATAATTTCCTAAATCCTGGTACACTCGATCTACAGGACACCTGGCAGAATTGGTAGGAGATAAGTTTAATGGATTTTGAAAAAAAGAACCAACCTGTGATGAGTATTTATGGAACAGGAAGTGAACTTCTGGAACCTGGTGTCACCCAGCAGGTTCATGCACAAAGGGCTCATAAATAGACACTAAAATGACTAGGTAGGAATGGATCTTCTAATGTCCTTTCCCACAATTATGGATGCTGATAGACTTTGCAGGGAACAGACAATGGAAAGTGGAAAGTGTTTGTGTTATTTCTAAATAGCAACTCTTGCCTCCACTGCTGAATGCAGAATACTGGGATAGGTGGGCCACTGGTCTGATCCAGTAGGGCATGCCTGTCAGTCTCATAATTTGACCCTATGTCCCACACAGCACCTTGAATGTATAAAAGACAACAATCATCTGCTCCAGCAATTTTAAATAATATAATTAATTACATGGAAGACTACAAAACAAACCATTGGGAATTCTCCCATCATTGCTTCTTACACCCCCTTTTTAAATAGAAAGCGAAGAAGAGGGAGAGCTTCTCTTCCTGGCCTCTAACCAGTTCATATAGCTTCTGCTTTGCAAGGACTTTGACTGTGGCTGAGCAAAGGTAGATATAAGGATAAATAATGGACCGACTATTCTTCCTACTTTGTGCTTGCTGAACAGGAACTGGAGGATAAACATTACTTTCTCATGAAATCATTCATGTTCTACCAATAAAAGTTCTGAATCTGCATGCTACTCACTATTCAGCGATTGTGGAGACTTTTCAGTGAAATCCTGTATCAGAGTCATTACTAGTTGCCATTTCTACAGACATACCGAATACGCTGTCGCACGAAGAGCATCTCCTACACTCAGTCAAATCATTGAGGTGCTCTGTGTACTCCTTTCCACTTTCACACTGAGCACAGTGTTTGCTAGTATCTGTTGGGCAGGTGATATTTTTAACAAAACCTGTAAAGAAAGAAAAACAAGAATATGGACAGAAGCCACCAGCTATAAGACTTTCATCAAAATTCTATTTTTATTCCCTAAAACTTCTTGATTCCAAATATGAAATCTATATTCTTTATGCATATGTATGCGTACTTCAGGAATGTAGTATATGTAAGACCTGATTATTCCCCCCTTTTCTTCAACTTAAGACTGAAGGAGAACACACCAAACAAAAACGTACATGCAAAATTGGAACAACCATGAATATTTGGAATCTTGTATGCAAAAGCATGTGTTTTCACTTTTTTAACCTCATTCAAATACACGTAATTCTTGTCTCTTTTGTAACAAGCATGTTATGTGATAACTACTATCTGTAGTGAGAAGTTATTGGTGCACTGAGCTCAAGAAATACTTTTGAAGTGGCTGATGTCCTGGAACAAAGAAAGGTACAGCTAGAACGAAGCACTGCATCTAGGAAACCAACTCATGCCACTTATCCCAGCACAAAGCAATTGTCCATGCTACGGTTTCTGCTGTTAATGACTTCTCAAATACAGTCTTAAAATGATACTCACCACTTTTACATTTCTTACAACACTGACCATCTAAATCGTATTCATCCTGTTTACAATTAATTTCCCTCCTGGCAATGATCCTCCTGTTGTAATCTATGTGCATTAGATCTTCAGTATCATTTTTGCACTGTGCTTCAATAATGAAGACAGCCACCTAGAGGAGAACAGCAAATAAGACAAAAAGCTCTCAAGGACTGTATGTGTGTTTTAATACTAGCAATCACCTCAGAAGTGTTATATAGCTAAACTCTATAGCTAAACATATTGATATGCACCTGTTTATAAAACTGTTCATTACTTTAGAAGATTTAATGGACAGTGAGGACACATACTAGATTCAAACCCATGAAACCTACCTCTACAGGCACTCCTTTAAAATTAATTTACAACTGATCCATTTCTCTGAACTTCTCTGAATGCAATGACAAGTTCAATTGCATACTGCTTGGGGTTTTTTGTTTGTTTGTGGTTTTTTCTCTTACTTGTCAGTGGGAGCTTTATTAACAGTCCCTGCTCTGCCTCTTTTCATGATAATAACAAAGCACTGTGGACCAAAGGTCAAACCATTCCCTTTTTTTTTTTTTTTTTGGTCTATTTTGGAGTAAGGTGGGAAAATGAAAAGGATAATCTGCTATAGTTTGCCTTCCTCTCAGCAACAGTTTCTGGGGAATTCTGTATATACTCTGCATGCACTAAATATGAGATATCTATATAAGGGAGCTATGTACTGCTTGGATGCTGACCATTACTTTAGTTAGATGCAGAACACTATGTTAACTTACTGAAAAACAGATCTGGATATCAAACTGGGCTCTCAAGTGAAGGAAGTGTTATCTGCTGCATAACTGATGTAAGCAATATGAGCGTTGTCTGCACTTCTAAAAGTAGCCACTTCTTTTGATCCTCTAGTCTATTCAGAGATGGGAAGGTGGAAAGCATTTTATTTCCTTGGCAGCCATCTGTTTGAAAATGTATATAATATTAGTTACTAGGCTGAAATTAAGAAGATCTTTCTGTGTACCTGGAGGAGAAGCTTCAACAGCTAAAAGATCAGTCTAGTACTTGAGAAACTGTGGGTATAGATGCTCAGCCCATCACTTCCTCTGATTAATGCTCTCTGTTCCTTTGCTGTCAAAGCTTTCAGGGAGCTCTTCTCTGAATCCCAGTGTAATGCTGTCAAAAGTTTAAAGTCAATGTTAGGCCTCAACAGGAGCTTTCAAATGGATGTGTCAAATTAGTGTGATTTGTTTTCCTTTTGCCTGGGAGAACCGTCTTACTAAATACTGGGTTAGAAAGTCCAATTAAAAAATAATTACTAAAATGTAGCCAGGGCTGTACAACCTTTCTGGTTTGGCTTTCCCTAAAGCAGTATGAAGAAAATATCCAGAGAGTCATGCAGGAAATGGGATATAATGAAAGAAAGAAACATGTCTCTGAATTACTAACATCAGCAAAACTTAGCTGATTTTTTTTGGTGTGTTTACCAAATGCCTGCAAACACGACGTGTGCAGAGACACATCTTCCCTCACATGAACAAACCTCTCTGCCTCTTGTTTATGCCCTTATGCAAGTGAGCTATGTTGGTACAGTGAGGGGCTACAGAGTCATAAACTTTTAGATGGAAGGCCTCTGCTCTTGCTCACGGAGATGAACTTCCTGGTACACTTACAAGAAGTGGGGGTCACTTCTCAGAATCTGACACTTAAGCAGCACCAAACACCTATATTGGTTCTGCTTGCAGAGGCATCTTACAATGGCATTCTGTAGAAGAAATAATAATAAAACTGTGAAGATTTTTTTCAAGCCAACACACTATTTTTTTCAAACATTTTTTCTCCTTTTCTCACCCATTTAAAGGCAATCCACTTTCTGTATAAAAATTTCAGTGTTTCTTATAGGAAAAAAAAAAAAGAGTCAATAGTCATTTCGCTTCCTGTACACACCTTAGTTGCTTTTTTTGTTGTCAGTGAGCAGTAACATTAATATCAGAAGGGAAGCACTTTAGGGGCTTTTATACAGGCAGGGATGATAGGTGCTTTTTTGTGATCTGTACACTCAAGCAGCAGCTGTATGTTCTCAGCCTAAAATGACTCACAGAGGCTCTCTTTTAAGTCTCTCATCTTAACCTAAAAAAAAAGAAAAGCAGTTTTCATATCTAAACTGAAGATTTAGATTGAACACTGACTTAGCAGTCAACGGGAAGAAGCTCAATCAGTCAGGGACACCTAACCTTAACAGAATCCATAAAAATTTTCACATGAGCCCAGATTTTCTGGTTTCTTTCCATTTGCATTGCCCAGGCAATGAAGAGAGTTTTCTACCTGCTCCCTCTCCTTCATTCCCACTGAGTCCTCCAAAATGCTTTCAGCAACAGCTATGTGCTAAAGAGACTTATAAAACCTGTTTTCATCTGCATTTCGAGGGCAGAGTGACAAGAACTTTAGTTTCTTTGAATATTCATGTCATTTGGGGATTTTCAGGCCTCCAATTCTTCCTTTATCAGAGTATTCTTTGTAATATGTCAACCCACTTCAACTGAAAAGCTTCTGCAGACATAGTTTATAGGCATGTAATCCCATCTTTCAAAGTCTGTGAATGTTTAATTTGCATATAGGACTTTTTTAAAGTTCACAAATGAGAAAAAAATTGTCTCTGCTTTCTCCTGTTACCTTTACAATACATTTTATTTTTAGCAAACTACTTCTCTCGTTTCTAACCCATAGATGCCAGTGAATGAGAAGGATGATGCCTTCAGAACTTGGTTGCCTTTTTTTTTCCACTACACATTTGTTACATAGAGTAAGGTGCATGAGCTCACCAGGGGCTTTCTAAGTGTTCAAAAAAGGGGAGGGGAGATTTTTCTTGCTTTTTTTTTTGCCTAGTGGAAATTGGGTTGCTACAGTTGCTTCATCTTAATACACTTTTCTCTGTAATTAATCTCCCTTGTATTAACTCTTTCAGGATAGCTTTTTCAAAGAATAATTTCACTCAAGGAGTATTGGTAAGAGGATTCTTTACTCCAATTCTTTTGCTATGACAAGTAATTTGTGCTTCCAAAATCTCCAGTATCATTTTCCCTCCAGCTCTTTATTTTTTCTCCTACCAAGGCTGCAGTTCATAGTTAGCACCAAAATAACCTCTAAAAATAGTATTGCACATTCTAAAATCTTTTATGGGAACGACAAAAAGAAACGAGTTCCATTTTCTGGAGCCCAGCAATGGAAGTTGGTATTTCTCTACCATTAGAAGCATCCTGAGCTTCTTAAGCTTTGAAAAGGCACGTGTTCAGTGCCTGTGAAAGCAAGAAGCCTCAGCTATTGTCCGGCTTCTTAAAATAGTCACTGTCCAAATTCAATTCATTACTATTTCACATCTCAGCTGACTCACGTGCAAATTACAGCAATACATTGGGGCTGAGAGTTGTATGGTTTGTTATTTTGTTGGGTTTTGGGTTTTAATTTTGTTTTTCAGGAGTACTGTACTATTGAACACCTAGTAAATACAATTTGGGAGAGCTGGAATAATATTAAAAGC
This sequence comes from Myiotriccus ornatus, assembly GCA_036023395.1. Classification (NCBI taxonomy): domain Eukaryota; kingdom Metazoa; phylum Chordata; class Aves; order Passeriformes; family Tyrannidae; genus Myiotriccus; species Myiotriccus ornatus. The sequence continues at coordinate 18,715,046 of JAYRBT010000178.1, read as the reverse complement.
TCTCACCTCACTGTGATGTTGTGGTTAAGGATGGAGAAGAGCTGGACAGCATAGAACTTTAGCAACTCTTTCCTTTTTTGCTTTTGTAAATAATAAGGTTTTCTTATTGTGACTTTCCTTTTTTTCAATGAGTTACCACAAAGATAAAGGCAGTTAGCTGTGGGAACATGTCCTAACATGTTTTCAGAATTGGGGCCCTTATACTTTTCACTTGAATCCTGGGTCATCCTATTATTTTATGGCTGTTTATGCATGTACATGTAAATGTGTGTACTAGTTTCCCATGAAATGAGAAAGAAGGATCAGCATTGTAATGTAGGAGTCCTGTTTTCAAAGGTGTGTCTTCTGAATGTCCAGAAAACTGCCTGCTCTGTAGTCATACCAGATGAAAAATATTCTAGATAAAATATTTACATAACACTTCACTCTCTTCAGAGTTCTTTTCGTTCTGTTCCTTTAGAGTGTCTCTGAGTAGTACGTAGTTTTATGGCTTTTTTTACAAGGAGAACTTAGATTTTTCTAACTACATAGAACATTGCTATTTTTGCACGACTATCCCTGTGACTTTAGTGCAGCATATAGCCCCTTGCAAAATTGAAGTCTCATTCAACAAACCGCTTTCATGTTCTGGTTTAACCAAAACAACATGCCAAACCCTGACCAGGTTTACTGATTCATAAGTAGTGGAACAATATGCTAATTAAAAACAAACAAACAAACAAACAAACAAGAAAGTATTTAGGAGTGTTATGGTCTTTCTAAGGGGTAGTGAAATATGAAAACAATTGGAAAATAGGAATATAAATTATATATTCTCTGGGAGCAGTGAGATAAGATAGAAAGTACTTTTAACCTTAATACATATTCTGAATGGTTACAACACACCAAGCCAGACTGATATTTCTGCCACTGGTTTGCTGCTCCTGTAGAGGAACAGATAATACACCCTTCTGTCAGCAGATGAAAATCCTTCTTTGAATTTAACTATGCTCTGGTGATTTGTACAGGGGCATGAATAGAACTCTCTGAAACATTTTAGATAGTTTATTACTTGTTATATAGTAAATCAGATCAGAATTTGAATGGTTTATACATTAAGACTTGATTTTAACCCAACAAATCGCAAAGGAAACTGCATTTGCTAGCAGTGTAACCACACTGTGAAGAGACTTTAAATGTCAGATCCAGTGAATTGTCTCTGAACCAGGTGAAAATTGGGGTTGGGGAAGCAATGTGTACTGCATCCACACTTCCAGGCAGGTGGAGGCTCTGCTATGCAGCAGGGCTCACTGTCACCTGCCTCATCTCCACTATCCCACCTCCAGGTTCTGGGAACAGGCCTGCCTGGGGGTGACTCTAGCAGAGTGCAGGCTAAGCCAGGGCATCCATGTGTCCCTAGGTCTCCTGTCCTGGAGCTTGCTGCCACTACAGCTCCTTGGGCTAAGGCACCTGTACTAGTGGAGAGCCCTGGGCTGGGCACTGACACACCTCCTTACCTTTCCTGTTGACAGGAGCCCTTCAAAATGGGTGTTTGTGAAGGTAACTCAACCAATGAAAGTGAGACATGAGACCAAAGCTCTGAAGCTGCAGGGACACATACTGTGTGCACAAGGGATGATTCAGGCAAGACGGGAAGGCCCTGCCCCACTGCTTCCAATAAATGCTGCACACCATGCCGCCGGGCTTGGACTATTCCTCTAGCTTTTCTTGGGTCACTGTCATAGTGGTTCAGACTCCTCCCCCACGGCTATTCGCTTTTATGTTGCTTTACCAGATCGCTGCGTTACGGATGCTCTGGGGCGCAGTGCAAGACAGCTGCCACTAACGCGGTTTCAGCGCGGGCAGGTGCCGGCTCTCACCGTGCCGGCGGTGCGGGACGCTCAACCTCCCGTCCAGCGTCTCCACACAGCACCGATAGCTGCGGAGCGAGGCCAGCTACAGCTGTCCCTGGGTCCCCCCACCTCCAGAACACGACCGGTGTCCCTGACAGCCACCTGCATCCATCCCCCTTTTCTTCCGCCCGCTTTTCCCCAACACCCACTTCCCTTCGCCCTGTACCCTCAGAAGTGTCTAACATCATAAAGTGCCTGAACCTGAAAGTGGGGGTTTTCTTTTTCCCTTTAAAACATCGCCTAAACTAATCAGCTGGAATCTCGGTAAGAAGCCTGTCGCTGCCGGCGGCGAGCAGCACGCGTGCAGCGCTTGTCGCCCGGCTGTGCCGTGTCCCCGCCCGGCCCCGCTGCCCCCGCCCGGGCTGGTCCCGCCGCCGAGCAGCCCGGCCCGACACCGCCCCGCCGCCCGGCCCGCTGCCCGCACGGGCAGACACTTACGAGGAGCAGGGGAAGGAGCCCCCGAGCCATTCCAGCGCTGCCCCGCACCTTCCGGCAGAGCACAGCCCGCCCGTCCCGGCAGGGCAGCCGGCCCTGCCCACCGGGCTCCTCCCATCCCCTGGCAAACACCGCCCGGCCCATCCGCGGCGCGGGGGGGTGGCAGTGGTGCCGGCGAGCGCTGCTGCTCCCCCGCAGGTGCCCGGCGCGGTGAAGCGGCCCCGGGCAGGGTCCCGTCCGCCGGGTGAGCCCGCGGGCACGGCCCGGCACAGCGCCGCGTTAAGCGGGGGCACGGCGGCTGTGCTGAGCTCCGCGGGGATCGCGGCTGCTCGTCAGGCACACCCGCTCGGCAGCCTGGGAATGCCAAGCACAGCCCCGAGGTGACGAAGCCAACGGACTTTGGGCTGGGAATGAGGAGTTTACTTCATGTCCTAGCTGCTGGGCGAAGCAATTTCCTCCCCACTCAGGGCAGAAACTCCGCTTTTGCGGTATTGATAAGGACAGGCTTTGGGCAGGGAGTCCCGAATCACCAGGAGTAGAGCAGTCTCTCAGAATAGGCTAAACCCACTGCCCTTTGCTGTCATGTTGAAAGGATTGCTCAAGCCTGTGACATTTTGTAGCTGTCTAGTCACTTGTGTTTTTCGTGCAAGCATTTCAGGGTTTTGAAATGCTGATAGTCTGGCCTCCTTTGCAGAGTTAGAAATACCGTGATGTGAGTTATCGATATATATTTTAATCTCTCAGGTTTTGACATGGTGCTGTTGCCTTGGGAAGACATGGTTGCAATCGAGCTAGCGTTTTCATTTTAAACACCATTTTTCAGTGGTTTATGACTCAGATTTTCAGAAACTCTTCAGCTTTTCTGCTGGTATGGGTCTTATCTGCCATACAGATAAGCTGGGTTCATAACATCACCAAAAAATAGCTGCTGTTTTAAATATTTCAGGCTTTTTAACCACTTCCGGATAAACTGAAATGCACTGTTGACACACATTTAGAGATGCTGCCTTTGGAGTATCCTGGAACAATCAACTTTTTGCCTTCCCAATGGCAGTATGGAATATAAGGAACGAGAGGCACCTCTCTTGGGTGTAGTGCCTGGGTTACATGTCTGTAGTTCTTACTGGGCAAAGCCAAATCTGTGTGTACTTGAGGCTGCTACTTTTAGCGGAAGTTTGAGTGCGAGTCGGGGTGGAGTAGGGACTGCAAGCAACGTTGTCTGCATCTGGATGGTTGCTGCAGCAGAAAGCTTGGTAAAATTATTTCCGAATTCATCACTCGGGGGATCGTGTTTTGTCCTAAAAGCAAAACCAAATGCGGCTGGGCCCTCCGTGGGCATTGCTTATGTTGGGTAACACCTCGATATGCCCTCTGCCCTAATTATCCAATATCTTCCTCTAATGTAGCTAGTGTCTCTTAGGTGCATGTGGTTTGCACTCCTCCCTGCCCCCCCGGGGGTGTGATGACTGTGTGCATGTAGCTGTTTTGCGGTGGAGTGTTTTTGTCTTCATAGGGAGTTTTGAGAGACATTTGAGAAGCCACCACATTCATGTCAAAACAGCAGTGCCTAAATGTGGCTTGCAGTCATACCTTGCGTAGCTGTTAGGGGGTTTTACATATATAATGAAGAAAGAGAAATGTGTTTGGAGGATTTTTTTTGGTTGTCATTTGACTATCCTGAGCTGGTATCAGTGAGCATTAGAAGATCAGTGTTTTGCTCTTTTCTGTGTTCATTGGGTTGCAGCATTTTTAAAAAATGGTAAAAGTTGTATCGTTGACTTTTGTCTTTACTCAATCTTCATCTAAAGCTTAATTCGGGTGCCAGCAGAGGCATGTTAAGCAGTGCAGGCGTTGCGGTATTTCTCTTGCCAGCAGATGGCCTTGCGCCTCTCCTGACGCGCGAAGAGGGATCAGACGGGGACGAGATGCAACCCCAGGAATAGTTAACACACACTTTTTAGCTCTTTTGCAATTCCACCTTTAAAAATGCAAGGTCCTGGAATTAAAATGAAATTTTTAATTTTTATTTTATTTTATTTTACCGTGCTGGTTGGATTTGTTGTTTTTGTTGTTGTTTTGCTTTTTCCTTGTTATTGTTGTCCTATATCCACATATATACACTGGTCATAGGAAATTCTGTTCAAGATAGCTACAAAAACACCCAAGGAATAATTCTGAATACACATGATCACATTATTCTGACTACTAGAGTTGCTGAGCTGGGATCTGTATTCATGCCTTAACTGACATCAAACCTTTTCTTTCCAGAAACTTACTTGCACCTAGAGAAACTAACTTTGTTGGGGTATTATGATATTATGAATTGCTAAGTTTTTGAGACAGTTAACTTAAGTAGTCTCTCCAGGTGAATAAAAAATTGTTAAGGTGCAATAAAATGTAACTGAGGGCCCAGAGACCTTTGCATTGTATTGGTCTCATCTCAGAATGTGGAATCCATTTTTATATTCCAAAAGGAAAATAACAGGGGAGGAAGCATAAGATCTGACTTGCTTTCTACTGCTTGCTTCTCTGTTAAATTGTTACAGATTTTAATTTTCTTTTTAATTTTTTTAATATTTTGTTTAGATTTGTTTTGGCATATTGGTAATTTTTAGCACTTCTTTTGTATTAAGACTGGGCATTCAGATTGATGTAGTATAACTTAACCAAAGTAGTTATGTCAAACTTAAATTCTTCTTTGACCTAAACTATGCATTAGAAGATTACTGTTGAACAGAAGACTTACACTGAGATACCTTAATATAATAAATGTGGAAAATCCCTACTACATTTGTCTTCCCATAAACTTTGCATTTTCTGTTCTTGTATATATGGACTTATTCCCCTGTCTTTTAGTAGATAATAAGTTTGCCTTAAAATGTGGATTAGGATACACAACTTTTGTATTTGGGCAACTTGATTTGGCTGGAAAGGGAGGAAAATGGGAGAGAATGCAGAATGTATATTTTAGAAATACTTAAAATTATACATTTTGTTATGTGATTCATGTTTTTTGAATACCCTGAAGTTTAAAGGGAAGGAAGATAAAGCTCAAACACTTAATAATTGGACCCAAGGTTTTTGTTTTGTTTTGCTTATTTATTTGTTGCACTTTCTGTTGGCCTTTTGGTTTAGTTTGCTTTTCTGTTTTGCCTCTCCCCTCCCTCTGGTTCAGAACAACCAATCTAATTTTGACTTTTTGTTTAAGTACTAGAGTGAGCAATCTATTACTTGCGCAGCTCTATTGCATCTTCTTCATCCTTGTTTCAAACCTCGTCTGTTATGTGACTCTCATCTCAAGCACCAGCCTATATTATTGATCAATGATTGGAGTGGCATCAGTCCTTAAATAATCAGTTCTTACTCAGTGCAGTTTTATGATGGTTTTATTGTTTTCCAGATCTTCTCTGAAACACTAAAACAGTGGCCTTGCTCCAGCCACCAGCTGCACTCTTTGCTCTAAGGTCTGGTAGACCAGAAAAGATTTGTAACCACTGTAACTATTGGCTTCTGTGTTGCATTGTGGTGTGGCCAGATTCTCACAATTGGAGGTTACCCTTCTCCCTTTTTTCATTACAGTTAGAATCATCTGGGTTTGTGGTATAGTGAAAGGTTCTTGGTCAGACGATGAGGTAGACCAAACACCCTGTTTTGTGTGTGGAGAAGCTGATATGACAGCACAGAAGTGGGAAAGTGGGGTGTGAGCCGAGAGGTTTATGGAGACCCTGTGGGCTTTTTCGTAAGGGTGCCACATGGTGTTACATCAAATCAGATCAGGAAGTTCTGACACGCAGCATGTTTATTTTAAAAACAAGAGAGGTCTGATACACCCGCCTGTGGAGCCATAGATGCTAGTGTTTATCTAAAAAAAAATCCCACACAAGCAAGAAAACAGAGTGGAAACCAAAAAAAAAAAAACCAAACTAGAACAAAACAGTGGAAACTGAAACTAGTAGCAAGTACCTTTTCCCCTTTAGCAGTTCTTCTCTGGAGAAGGTGATCAAGGGGAACTGGGCTTAGTCCCTGGCCCTCTAAAAGAAAGCTGAAAAAGACGAATGTCCTTTTTCTCATAATTCACTTCCTGACACAACCCTGGACCCATGCGTTTGTTCAACAGACCCAGTTCAGATGACGTCAATGCATTCTTCACAGCAGAGGGAAAAAAAAATCATTTTTCAAACAAACCGAGCATTTCCTTAGACTGGAAAAGCAAATTGGCTGGATGCCTGGTGGCTCCTACAGCCAATCACTATAACCTTACCATAAATGTAGATGTGTTTCTATCTTAGAGTTGAGTATTGACTTTATTTTAGCCATGGGACCATCCTGTCCCAGTCCTCTGTGTGTGCACTGTACCAGGGAGTGCTGAGATACTGAATGCTGCATTATTTAGCAAGTATTTTGCACATCACATGGGCTCACTTAAGTGAGCTCACTCAAATTTGACTATGTGACTTGATAGACTGTAAATTCATCTCTTTTAATTGTTTTGCGGAGCTCTGTCTCCATCCAGATCTTGCAGCAGGCAGCTTAGCTTCAGAGGCTGGCTGGTGCTCTTCTCTCTTTTTTCAGGCTAATTGGTCTCAGTTGTTTTTTGAAGGATGCTATTACTAAGATTATGCTTTGGACTTTTGAAGCTTGATGTACAGCAAATGCTAACTGTCAAACATGTAATAGATGAGCTGTAAAAGATTTTTAGATAATGTGCTGGGGATGCTAGATGTTCTCCAAGGGTGAGGGAGTGTTCAAACCTTTTCCCTTCAGGCGCTGCCTGGGCAGAGCACTGCTTTTTTAATTTGTGAGTTAAATCCAAGACTGAATCGTGGTACCAAGGATGAGAGAGGGAAGATCTGTAGAGAAATGTCTAGAGTTAAAAGGTAAATGTGAGTAAAAGGAGATCTTTAGTTCTGCTTTTAACCTCTAATCTGAAGGTGACAGTAATAGGTGTACCAGATGACTTTATTTCTGATGTTGAGTAAGTGACACCCAAACAGCTACCCTTCAAGGAAAACAGTTCTCATTATAATTTGAAAGTAAACTGAGACGCATTTTATTTAAGGTAGTGGGGAGGAGAAGCTAAAGGAAACATTTTAAAGGATCTTAGCATAGTGTAGTTTCTGAGATTGTAAGAAATATTATGTCTTTGGGATTCAGTTCCACTGTTTTGCTTTGCACTGTCATGCTTCTCTTTCTGGGATATCATCTGATGAGTGAAACTAGATAAAGCAATGCCTTGTGGCTGAGACTCCAAACAGTCTTGTTTTGGTTTCTTTTGGTATCGCTTAACCTTTGAAATTCTTTGGGGGTGGTGGGGACATGACACTGATGTGAAAAGTTTTATCTCTCCCACTGATATCTCAGATGTAGTTCAGCATCCTCTGTGACATCAAACGTTCTTCAGAGTGAGAACAGGATGCTGTGATCTTGCTCTGAATGTTTGTCTCCTGGGCACTGCTTGTGTGCTTTGAACCAGGACTTGAACTTCAGGTAGATGTTTAACAGCTAAATCCAGGTAGAGAGAGGCTGTTGTGATAGGAATAAAGTTTGGAGGTGAGGGGGCTATGGCTGTTCCCTGCCTTCACCTACTCACGCATTTCTACCACACATCTGCACAGACAGCAGAGAGGCCTGGGTAGCTTATGCAGCTGTGGGAGTGAGTCATATCTTCTCTGTTCAGCTGCACAGCTCACTGTGTAGTAAGCTTTTATGAACTGTAGCAAATGAATTGAGTATATAATACAGACTGATTCATGTTTCTTTCAAGATGCAGTTGGTTGTTTTCTGTCAGTGGTTCTCATCAGCAATTAAGTAATAGGCTTAGAAAGCTATGTGTCTCTAAGGGTGGTCATAATAAGAAGGGATACATTCATGTTTTCTATCTGAAGCAGTCTGCTAAATTCCCAGATAAGATGTTAGTGATATTCTTCAGCTGAATCATTTATCAAACATTTCTGGAAGACAAGTATTTTGAAAGAGGTAGCCTTTTCACACTGCACAGTAGCTGCCTCTCCTGCTGTCAGCCAGCTCAGATGCAGGAATAGGAAACTGGATGAGGGACTGAAGAGGGATGGACAGCAGAATGTGCATTTCTGGTTCCCTGGGATAGACAGGAGAGTCTAGTGCCGGTGCAGGCCACAGCTTTAACAGCCACAGGTTTCCCATGTGCTTCTCCCAGCTCGGGGATGCTCAGAAACCTCCCTGCCTGGAGGTAGCCAGCTGAGAGGAGAGTGGTTCCTCAATTTCATGTGGGTTCACATCCACTTGCTGTAATAATATAGGGAGATTGTCTTACCTTCTTGAAGTAGAGGTTTTGAACTGAATTCTCAGCTTTCATTTAATCACTTCAGTGAACCATGGTTTTACTTGAGACTAGTGGTTATTTTGATGTTGTCTTGTTTGAAGGTAAGATTTCACTACATATGCACAAAGCATATGTAAAGATATGCTATATCAATTTCTGGGGACTTCCCTCTTTTTGGGAGGCAGGGCTGGCCACCAACCCCTTCTCCATGAGCTCGCTGAAGGGGTAGCCCAGTCTGCCCTGCACTAACCACATGGCATGGGTGTCTCGTCTTGGTGCAGTGAAAGGCTATTGATTCGTGGAACTTGTTCCTTGCCCTCCCAGCTACTGTTCCACTATTCCTCAGTGACCTGGTAGAAATCCTACATGTTTTCTTTTCAGGGGTCCTACCTGAAAAAAAGGATCTTACAAAAATAATTTACAGAAGAACAACCATAAGTTACTAAAATATAGGCAATAGGGAAGGTTTAGCCCTTATGGAAACAGTAGTTGGTATTGTGTATGCAGAATAAAAGAAGACAGATGTTAGACCTTTTTCCCAAGTGTGGTTGTTGCCTGTTTCTCCTAACCCATTTTTCTGAGAAGGCCTGGCCATTTGCAGCTCAAGTGGCAGTTTACCAATACCAACACTATTTTATTTAAAAGCAATTCAGAAAGGGGAATGTGTTTATGCGGAAGATCTGCTAATTGCATAATTTTCTCCTTGTATTAAACAATGTGTTCATGCTGTGTAGCGCAGACTAATCAGTGTGCAGGGAAATTATTTATATTGTTTTGAAGAGGTCTGAGCATTTGACCTTGTAAATGAATTTCCAGAGAGGGCTAAATACAATGCAGTAAGTAACAGGCTCTAATTAAGAAGCTGGAAGAGTTGCGTAGTTCTGGTATCCTGATGTGGAAACTATCCAGCCATTTTCAAGATCCTTGGACAAAAGTATTTTGCAGCAGTGAAAGGAGTTACTATATCTTTTCAACAAGTTACTAGCAAGGAATTGAAAGAGAGAGAAACTTGGAAAGTACTTACAGGACTGACAAAATGCTAGAAACTAGAATTCTGAGACCTTACCTTTTTTTTTTTTTTTTTTTTAGTGCTGTTACTGACTCGCAGGAAGAACAGAATATGAATCAGCAGGCTTTAGTATTTTCTTTCTGAAGGTACTTGGAAAATTCTTAAGCCCTTAAAATTACAGTGAAATCAGGGAGATGTTAGCCCTCTCTCTGTGGAATGAAGAGCTGTATCTGTACCAGTCCCTATGGAAACACTGTATGGGTGTGTGTAATACTGGACAGTATATATGATCTTATCCAGGTGAAGAAATGGATCAAAAAACAGTTGAGGTTGCAGAAATCTCCCACTGAGCTATAGACAGATTAGACCTGAGTCCTGGCAGTTTTCATACCCCACGATACCAGTGGCACAACAATTGGTCTTGAAATGGGCTAGAACGAGGAACACCTTTGCATGATGCTGAGTTTTTCTGTATTTCTGAAAGATGGTTATGTTTGTTTCAGAATTGTGTATCTAAGTCTTCCTTACAGTCATAAAAGGGAAAGAACAAAACTTTGTTATTTGGCCTGACGGGAAATTTGATCAAACAGTTAAAGCTGGGCATGTAAAACACATTTCTTGGAAGAGGAAAAGAAAACCCTGACTGGAAAGTGCTGGTACACTTTCAGAAAACCAACCAAATTATTAAACAAAAATAGCATGTTATCTGTACTTTTCCATAGTTCTTACGATTGCCTGTAAGAAAGAGGAAGAAGAAACTACCTTATGTAACCAAGATGCATCTGCAAAGCAAAAACCAGAAACCTGCCTGCTTCAGTTCTCTTGTGAGCCTTTAGCACTGTTTGGGGAGTGGTTTATAAGCTGAATATGTTAGAACATGAATAATAGCTGTGTGCTAAGTTCCTCCTGGCTAAGTGACCAACAATTGTCAGCTGTCAGTCTTTCAGGGCACCATACTAGGTAGCAGGATGGTCTTCCAGGCCCAAGCAGCAGCCAGGACGTGTGCAGGAAGGTGTGACAGAGGCAGGGTAACACTCCTCACAAGGCAGAGGAGTGCACCAGTGAAATCCTGTCCTTCCTGCAGGCTGCAGTGTTAGGCACCACTTTGCCAGGTGTGTTTGTCTCCACCTTGTTTTCATTAACCAATATGACATTCAGCAAAAGTTCCATGGAGGTAAGGAGGGGCAGGGATCCTTTTGTACAGATGAGAGATGCAAAGAGTCTTCTCAAGGCTTCATATTATAAACAGGATTCTGTTGGGGAGAGCTCTGTTTTATCTTAGATCTATAATGTAGGTTGTAGCAAGTTATAAAAACACATTTTATCTGTGACATTTTTCTGTAACTTACGTTATTGTTTAGATCACTGATGAAGGCCAATGATGGGTAGGGAAGGTCCCACAGAAATGCACCCACTCAGCAGTGATTTCCCTGTGCTGTATTGAAAGGCTTCAGCTTCAGGGGCAGTTCTCTTGCTACTCTGCATGTGTTGGATCTGCATTTGCTTTATTTGTAATTATTTCATGTTTTAGAAAATAAAAGGCTTTAGTGGGCTTTTACAAATGTGTTTATAATATTCCTCTAAGGAAGGTTTACAATAAGCTATTTTTATAAAGCCTTATTCATCAATATTTATTATATTGTCTCATTTTATTTTTTATTATTTGAATTCTGTATTGGCAGCTCTGATAGGTTGACTTAGAGCGATGTGTTCATCTGCAAGTTTGTAGTTAGCTACTTCTTTTCATTACTTGCTTGAAATTTTTGTTGAACTGCCTTTCTTCCTGGGGAAAACCCCTCAAGCATTTTCAAGGGCTAATGAAAATGAGTGTTAATTGTTCTAGAGGCACTTTGGCCTATTCTTTGGAACACCTGAGTGGATGCAGGCTGTTCATACCTGCTGCAATGTGCATGCCGAACTTTACTGCTCTTTTAGCACCGTCTTGCAGTGGATTTTAAATTAAAAAAAAAAAAAAAAAAAAGAGCCACAAAACAGTTTTGCAATTCTTTGAATTGACTTCTGGCCTTCTGGCCTTTTTTTTTTTTTTTTCTGGTACAGAAAATGCACGTGTATTAAATATGTTTGCATTTGCCACATTACTTTTTACTCTTGCACATAACAACATACACTTTCCTATAATGGCATTCCTTTTCCAAAAGTAGGTTTTCTTTTTATCTTAAGGTATTTTTAAAAGTATATGTTCACTTTAGGGGCACAGGTGGTAGATTTCCGCATGTATATTTTGTACGTTCTTGTTTTTATTGCCACGTAATTCTCATTCCTTCACTGTGATACAGTCGTTCTTACATAGATTTTAAAAAAAATAAACAGCTCAGCTGTGCTTTCAGTTGTTTGCAGGTTGTGCTGAGTGACTCATACAGAAGATGAGGAAGCTGCAGCAGGGTCATGTCTCCTTGTCCTGCCCAGCAGCGACACCTAACTGCTCCGAGTGCTCCAACCCAGGTGCCAGGAAAAAGGGGCTGGAGACCAGAGATGAACCCCTTGGGAGAGGCAGGTACCGGCTTGGTGACATTTGTGGTGAGAGTGACTCTGCAGTTTGTCATAATCCAGAGCCTATGGGCAAAGAAGATGTGTTGATTACAAAAAGTTAAACTCTGGCACTCCAGCCAATTATTTGCTAGTGAAAGAGATGACCTTGGAGAGGTCCTTTTCCTTATGGTTTGCTGGAGGGCCAGCCAAATTGGCTGATAAAGGCATTGAGTTTTTGAGGCTTTGTGATATAGGTAGGCATGCAGAGCCCACAGGTTTGATCTGTAATAGCTCCATGAAACTCGCTTCCAGCAAATTTCTCTCATGGGAACCATCTGATTTGTTATATTGTGCAAGCTCACCTTGAAACTTTGCTCTTGGTGAGATAATAACAGGAAAGCCACTTGCAAAAATGTGCTGGGAAGTGGTCTCCTTGTTGCTGTCAGCCTGGGAATATGTTGGTTGGGGAGCTTGGAAGTCACTGTGGAGGAAGGACCCCTGTGCTGTGCCTGTCCCACGCACATGTAGTGTAGGTCTGACTTCCTTAGAAGTACAGGACTTGTCTTCCACAGTGGGAAGATTTCATTTACGTTTTGACAAATTTAGATAGCATGTTACTGAAGAGGTTCTGATAATTGTCTGGGGGAAACTGTTCTCCTGTAACTCTTGGGAGATGTGCCAATGTAACATTATTGTGAAGCTGTATCTACAGTGTAATTTCAGACAGATATGTCATCATTAACTGAGAACAAGCTACTGAGGTGCTGCTGATAGTTTGCACAGTGGGGCAGAGCTTGGCCTTGGCCAGTGGCCTGAGGGCTTATCCAGGATCTCTGGTGGATTTGCAGCTCTTGGTATAGACAGTGTTCCTTTGACTATGCTTCTGATGTATTTGAGGTTTTCTTTCTAATATTAGGCATGCCTATACCAGCTGGACTGTGAACTATGGATGGTGCCTTGCAGACAAAATGTAGAGCTTATTTCTACAAAAAAAAAAAAAAAAAGAAAAAGAAAAAAGAAAAGAAAAACAACTTTCAAAACTATGTGTTTAAAATTATGCAAATTTATGGTGGAAAAATCTGTCTGCATCTATTATGCATGATGACATAGGTACAAACTCCTGTCTCAAAAAACCCTTCTGCTGCATATATGAAAGGAGAAAGGTGATAGGAAAAAAAAACCCACTGTAGAAGTTCTATTTCTTTCCTGAGATCTGCTATCAGGAAATCTGAGAGACAGGATACTGAGCTATATGGATATCAGCCTGACCCAGCAGGGCTTGTACTTATGTTCTGTTTATTTATCTAAGAAGCAATGAGGAGAGAGCCATTATCTCATTTTTACTTTGAATGTGTTCCTTTGATTTTGAAGGAAGGATAACTACCACATTACCATGGAGGAAGACACCTTGTCAAGAAGATGAAGGAAGGTTGTGAACTAGCATTCTTCATCACCACACTCAAGAGGCCCAGGAGGCAAACATTGGCTCCTCTAGCTCCTGAACAGCAGTGGCAAAACTATTTTCTAAACTTTGTAGGTTAAAAACTGCCATATTTGAGAATGATTAGAGTAATTTTGGCTTAGTTCAGTGCAAGAGCCTGACAATCATAGAGAAAGCTAATCTATGAGTCTGACAGTTTATGGTTAATCTGACACTTTACAGATGCATACTGTGTGACAGCTGCAATGAATCAGATTATTAGAGCGACTTTCTGCTCCCTAAAGCTTATTTATTCCTGTCTTTCTCAAAATGGGGCTGTGTGTGAGGGGGGTGGGGTGGAGAAGTGTAAAGCCTATCAATGAGGTAGAGGGCCTGAAGCCAGACAAATCAAAACATTTAGAGATTCTGCTAATGTTACGAAGATGAAAGGAATCCCCAAATAAAAAGGAGCCAGAGACATATTTAGCAGAGCCTCATTCCTAAACAGCCAATTGGATGCAGGCAGGAAGGTCTCCACGCACATCTCAGAAGTTGTTTTCCCTTATAAAGTAAAGCAAAGGGTTTACTTTATTCACAGTCTTCTATAGCAGTTGGGATAAACCTGCAGCTTCTGTCCTCCTTTACCAAAAAAGTATGGCATCTGCTCACTGGTGTGGGGCCTCTGAGCTGGCATTCTTCAGGCCAGCTGGAGCCCATTTCCCAGGCATGGTGGGTGCACAGCTGCTGTGGAGTCCCAAGTACACTCTGGGCCCATATGGAAATCTGCACAAGTTACTGAAAAAGAAAGAACTTAAGGAAGGTGTAGCTAAGAGTTTCCACTGATATATTAAACTATGCTTGAAGTCAGTAGGGAAGTTCCCAATGGGCATTGGAGCTTTGCTAGTATCTCTATAAAGAGATCAGAAAATTAGGAGAGAGGCAAAATTACTTTTTACTCTTGTTTTTCTTTCTCTCATTTCACTCCAGACATATCTTGTGATAGAGAATACGAAAGGGTTTAATATGGAAAAACAAAGTTCTCAGGGGAAGCTAATGAAAAACATAGGTTTTGGGTATGGATACAAAGAAAGAACGGGAACCTTGGGATATAGACACACCAGGCAATTGAGCTGCGTGGTTTCTATACAGATGAGTGGCATAAGGACTGAAAGATAAGCAGCAGAAACTGGTGATGGAAGTAGCCTCTAGAGGAAAAGGTAAACTACTTTCAGGAATGGTGGTGTGTTCTTTTTCTTGAAGAAAGAAAGAAGCAAACAAAACCAACCTACCTTATATATATATATATACACACATATATACACATACTTATATAATATACATACATATATATATATGTATGTCTATTTGGGCTAAGCTCTTTTGTGTCTGTAGCTGCAGAGGAGAGTTCAGTGTTTTGATCCCCAGAATTTAGGTTTGATTCTCAGGAGACTTGTTCTATTCAGTTCTCTTTAGGTTATTATTCATATTTCGTGCCAAGTACATTCTCCCCTTCCCTCCCTACCCTTCTGACAACAACCTAAGTTGCTGAGAAAAAAGGTGTAAACTACTGATGCACTTTTATGTCTAGTAATAACTGTGTGATCATAACTTCATCAGGGACTCACCAAAAAGAAAAGGAATACTTTCATTCTATAATGACCCTCAAGCTGGACTGACCTAATTTCCTTGCATAGTTCACCTGTTTGCTTGCCTTCCTTCCTGCCCCGGCACTTTCCATAACATCATGCTGCAGAGACAATCTGCCTGCTGAGCACTGCTCTACGTTGTGTGCTAGAGGCATGGCTGGGCAGCTTCTCTACATTTTTCCTTTTCTGTTTCTGCGTATCCATCACTACTGCTTAGTCAGGCCTCTAGCTTATTTCTTCCTTCTAGTCTGCCTATGTCTGTCTGTCTCTAACAAATGTCCTTCATACAGTAGGTCCTTCCAAACAACTGGTGTTTACTGTGTGTCACCATATCAACAACTAACTGCTCTGAGTGAGACTGTATCTTTTTCATGAGCATCCTGAAAACTAGCACTCCTACATCTTTGGTGCCCATGACAGGTAAGGTGCTGTGTGATCCCCACCCAAAAAACCATTCCTCAAAGCAGCTGAGGTGCTGCTGCTGCCATCATTGCCATCAACAGCAATTGTGATGTGCACCAGTTGTGTGCACTAAGGTATCGTGACGAAGCTTAACAGAGGTACAGGTCTATGGTGTCTGCATGGCCACTGTTTCCTTAATGTTCACAGAGGCCTCTTGTAGAAAACTTGCCTATATTTCTAGTTATGCTGAGGTGCAGGGTGAATGATGTATCAGTTCTACTGAAGGGTTGTTTACTTGGCTCTGCAGTCTCATATGTGCTTTATCCGCTATAGCATCATCACTAGTAAGCTGTTTTCAGAATGTAAACTTCTGCTCAGTAAGACAAAAAGTTTGGTTTCTTTTGAATCTTTGTCTCAGTCTTGGTATTTCCAAGGAGTAGTAGTTGATGATGTTTCTGAAAACCTAGGATTATGTTTCTTCTAATCTAGAAGGTACTTGATGTTTGTATCAAAATGAGACATGATACTGCATTGAAGGGTTATGCTGTGTGAAATTCTCCTTCCCTTTGACCAAAGTTCCCTGATCTAATACCATATGTTCTATGTGAGGTGTACAAGTTTTCTCAGCTGTGTTATTGAGTGTTGTTTGAAAACAAAGAATTTGGTTTTGGCTGTCCTCTGAGTGTCGGTTGGAGATATGCAAAAAAGGGCCTGTTTAGGTCCTCTCTTTTAGGTTGCTTGTCTTGATGGTTTGGATTTTTAAAATTTTTTTCCTTTTTCCTTTTTTTTTTTTAATATTTCTGTCTTTTAACCTGATACTAGAAGTGAAATAATAAATAGCTTTTGCATGGCTCATGTTCCAACATTTGATAGCTTCTGTTTCTGACTCTCTGAGGCAGTTACATTCCTTCAAAGTTCCTTTCCTTAAAAGTTAAATTCCTTTTGGTCTTCAATCCATAATTCTGTCTATCTGCTATCTCTACTAGTAGCTTACTGCTTAAATTTTCACATCAGAAAAACTTTCACTGTGGTTTTGTGGGAGATTTTCTTGTATTAAGGCTACTCAATTAGGCAGCAAGCACTCTGTAAGCAAACTCACAATGCCTCTCCCTATTGCAACAAGACTCACAAAGCAAGGATCTCACTTGGATTTTCACATCTTTCTTGGCTTGTGTAGTTGGACTACTTTTGAATTTGTAAGGTTTAGCATTGGGGTTAAGAGATGCTGTTTCTGATATTTTGTAAAAACTTAATGACAAAATGTTGGCTATGAAAGGGCTGCTACACTAGAATTAGCCTGTCCAGAGAACAGTTGGCTACAGCTGTAAAAATTGAGGCCTGTGATGAAAATAACTTGTACAGGGAGAACCATTCCTTTATTTGCTAAAAATATGTTCAATGGAAAAGCTAGCTGGGGTTATAAAATTCAACTACTTTACTATGAACAGTTTGAGATTTGAGTTTATGGCAGCCCAGATTTGTGGCCTTCAGTGAAGTAGCACTAGGGCATAATTGGTCTGCAGGTCCTAGAGTTGAAAAACAAGCTGTCTGAGAAACAGAATGGATTCTAACCCATCATAATCCAGAGGGATCTTAACAATCTCTTAACTGAACTTTTTCACAGCCTTCAAAGGTTGTGAACCATAAACAACAGCAGGTACTTTTTTGCTACCCTTAAGCCTATGGGCAGTATTTAGTATACAAGCAAAATGCCAAGCTTTTAAAGAGACTTTGTAGAAAAACTGAAAGCTATTTAGATGGCCAGAAAGATTTTCATTGTTTTTGTCAAAATCTTTAAGGACAGGAAAGTGTTTCTTTAAAAACACCTTCCTTGTTATAAGTGACTGCTCTTTCAATTTCTCATTCTGCCTTTTGGATGTTACTGTGGAGTCCTGGACCTTTCCTGTTTGAACACATGATCCTCCTGCCAGAAGATGTCTATTGTGGGCAGGCTCTGACTCTGTATTTTAGTAACTCTCCTGAAGTTTTAAAGTGTTTATATTACACAGCTGAAAGTCTCCTGTTTCATGAGCTCCGCACTGGAATGCGGTGGAAGAGACCCAGGGCCTGTGGCCACCCAGATTAGAGTTTTTTGTATTAAGGTCCCTATATGGTTTTGTTAAAGACTTCAGCTCTGTCTCTGTCTGTCTCTGCTCCTTGTTTGGGAGGCTAGTGGGAGGAGAAGAGCTGAAGGGTCTATATAACCTCAGAGCTTTCAGATACAGAGTGCACCATCCCAAAGCAGCTATCGCCAGCCAAGCACTGTCAGGGTAAGTGGCACAGAACCAATAGTATGATTTACAGATTGCTGGAGGAGTTCAATTAAGTAATGTCAAATGGAAGCTATTCAGCAGGGTGTACTGCTGTGCTGTAGTTTGCTTAAGCAAACTTACTTATTAGAATTGAGTTGATAAAATACTTGTAGTATCTATACTGAGTTGACTTTATTTTATAGCACTTCTGAAAGGGACAGAAAAATTCTACCTAATAATTTTGCTAATTCTACCAGCACTTCAGCAATTGTATAACTAAATGGCTTGTGTAATGCCACAGCTGGAACTACAGCTATGTTCATGTTTAAATGAACTCATATGACCTTGGGGTATTAGTCTGGGGTAGAACAAAGTTCCTGAAGGGGTATACAGTAGCGTTTCTTAGCAGATTTTCTTCAGTGCTGTTAACCCAGTGTAACGTACATGAGTGTTTTGGGGCATGTGACTGCAAGAAGAGCTGGAAGTGTGCAGATTAGCAGTGTGTAATAGGATAAAATGAGGATGTGTGTGTATTCATCCTACTGTTCTGTAAAATGCCAAACATTTCATTAAGGAACACACACAGACTTCTTGTGGAGCTGGAGTTCTCTTCAATAGCTTGTTGCAGAGATTGGTGAAGTGATTGATTATATTTAGAAGTAAAGCAAGGAGAAGAGACTACTCAGTGACATTTGCTGCTCTAAGATGTTGCTACTGCATACCAGAGCAGTCCTGAGCTGTAACTCGCTGGTTGGCAGCAGAGCCCTCTGTCTGATTTTTCAGCTTTTTGCGCTTTATTACTAAATATGGTTTTCATTTAGAGTCCACTAGGCTCAGAAATGTAGCCTTTCCTGCCCCCTACTTTCCCCTCCCCCCAGTGATTTTTGGCATTGCATTAGCTGCATTGGTTTGAACAAACCCCCTGACCTCGAACTCTGTTCCAAAAACAGATGGTTGAAAAGCCTATTTCCTAATTAGGAAATGGTTTGTCCAAACCAGTCTGTTCATTCATGTTAGATAACAATTCTACTCCATTCAGTAAATATTTGAATATAAAGAGCCTGCTTCCCCAGGAGTTTAATAAATGAAGAAATTGCAATCTACTTTCCCAATTATAGTGATAAAATATCGGGAGTACACAAAGTTAGGATTTCCTTATCCGTGTCTTCTCCTGGGAATTCTGCCCACTCATCCTGCGGGAGCAGGGTTGCAGCGATGTCTGGTGACTGCCTGGGCAGAGGCAGAGGATCTCAAATGAAGCATTTGGAAGAACTGCCCATGCTTGTTCCGTCCAGGTAGAGGATGAACGGATTGTTGACTCCCTTGCCCATTGGCCATAGCTCTTTCTGACTGCATTTCCACTTTGTCCCGTGCTTCTAGTATTCCTGTGGCAGAAGGTTTTGACTGCATATGGAGCCAGCTGGTCCGTGGATGACAGCTGTCTCCTTTAGCTGTTAACACATTGCAATTTGTTGAAGTCTGCATGGAAGCACAGGCTCGGAGTGAGCCAAGTGATTCCCTAACACACTATAAATTGCAAGCAAATAGTTCTTCTTGAATCCTGGTATTCAGTTCTTGTTTCTGTAATTGACCTTAATATAAAGCCTTCAAAGTATTTTTATTACCCATATTATCATCCTATTGCCAGAGGAAGAAAACAGTTTCTTTTTACTGAGTCAAGGAGCCAACATAAATTGCTCTGTCACTCTACAAATGTAGTTTATTAGCTGCTTTGAAATGATGATAGAGAAATGGTTTTAAAAATACATACTGTCTCTGGCTTAATTTTAAAAGTGGGATTTTTTTCCTGAGTGATTAGGGGAGGACTGAAAAACACTGGCTTTTTTTAAATTTTATTTTAATTTTTATTTTTTTTATTTTAGAACATTTTTTCTCTTTTAAAAGGTTAAACACAAACTTCATTGGCCATCTTCACCCAGTGGGTTAATATCTGCCTCAGGAAAACACCCCTGGTACATGCACAGCATTTCATGTGGTTAGTTGTTGGGAAGCGTAGGACTAAAAGGGAAAGATGAAGTGCTCTTACCTCTGACAGTTTTCCACATGTGTCAGGACTTTATCAGCATGATAGAAAAGTGGGAGAAGTTGTGCTGAATCCAGTGCAAATGGATCTTTGTTTTTGCAGCTGTCAGTTCAGTGCTCTCTTTTATCTCCCACCCCCAGCCGTGGATTTCTGTGACCAAATTTAGATAAACATTTGCTGCTCCTTGATCTCTCTGCCCATGTTGCAGGGCTGGAAGTCTCCTCTGGAATTCCCTGGATAATCCCTAGTGCACACAGCCCCTTGGCAGACATGGTTGAAACCTCTCATGCTTTCAGAAGGAAGCCCATTCCCTCGAATAGCCCAGCAGCCCTTGATTGCCAGACTGGGCCATGCCCCTCCTTGCTGTGCTGGCTGCTTTCAGACAGCCATCTCTGTCTTCTGGGAGGGGTCTGATACCTGAGTACGTTTTTTGGTTGTAATTCTTCTCTGCTGTTTTCAAAGGGCTGTTTTCTGTCCGGAGGGCCAGAGGACACTGACGTAGAAGATGTGTGAGGAAGAGGACAGCACTGCCCTTGTGTGTGACAATGGGTCAGGGCTCTGTAAAGCCGGATTTGCTGGGGATGACGCTCCAAGAGCAGTTTTCCCATCCATCGTGGGTCGTCCCAGGCACCAGGTGATGAACTACTTTGGTTATTCCTTACTCGACTTGTAGAAGGCTTTGCTGTCCTGACCCCAGCTCTTTACCATTTCCTATGTCTTGGGCTAGTCCAGCCTGGGGTGATCTGTGTAACACAGTATTTCCAGGCAAAATGAGTCCAGTAGTGCACTTACCTGAGTCAAAGCAAGTCTCTTGCCTTATGAGAGAAATCCTTCTAAAATTTTATTCTCCCTTCTATACCATCTTTTCTGTGCCCCTTAACTTTGAATCAACCAGAGAAATTTGTGAGTACAGCTAGTTTAAAAAAAACAACAAAACCAAAAAAAAACACAAAACCCCCCCCAAAAACCAACCCAAAACCCAAGTAAGCCCAACAGAGAAATAACTGGAAATTCTGACTGACCTTAAAGCTAATGATAGGTAATATGTAGAAAATGAAGGGAGGAAGAAGTTTTTAGTCGGCTTCCTACTAACCTTCCTGAGTTTATTTATTTAGTTGTATCACAAATAGGCACCTGCCTAGGGTTGAGCTTCTTTAGCTTCAAGGTTTACATTTGAGTATACGATGCATTCCACTACATTTTAATAGTTTGCAAAATACATTTATTACCTGAGCTGCTAAATATAGGGAGTTTATGAGATGGATCATCATTAGCATGAACTAGAGCAGCTTGGCTATGCCACAATAAACTAACTCACATAATTAGCAGATCCACCTAATTGCTTGTATGTCACCTTTCCACCCTGGTGGAAAGAAACAAGCTAGTTGTAAGATGTGGCACTTTATATACCCAGCAAATAACATTTGAAGTTCTTCAGGACTGGAGAAATATCTGCCTGTCAGTATAGAAGATACTACTACAGGATCCATGAAAATACCTATGGAAAAGCCTGTACCATTAGATTTAAATTGTCTTTCTTTAATTACAGTATTATAGTGTTCAAAAGGGGGATTAAAAAATGTTGAAACTTAAGCTTTGGGAAATATAAAGTGTGTATCGCTCCATCTTGACCCTTAGGTGGCACAATATCACTTTCTGCTTTTACTCCATAAATAATAATGAATATTAAAACAACTTTATTTTTCCACTTTATCTTCATGTATTTAATAATCTTCATTATTTAATATCTTAATGTAATTAATATCTGTTTACTTAAACTGTAGTGCAAACATGAACTCCAGGGATTTAAGTGAACTAAACATTTAATACTGGCAATTTAAGAGCAACGAATAAGTCTGCATTTGTTGGTATTTGTAAAGTATATTGTAACTAGCATAACTGGCAGTTGGATATATTTCACAGTTAATGTTTTGTCTATTTTGTGACACTTCTTCCTGAGGCACTAACTCAATTTGTATTATTTTATAGGGTGTGATGGTTGGTATGGGTCAAAAAGACAGCTACGTAGGTGATGAGGCTCAAAGCAAGAGAGGAATCCTGACCTTGAAATACCCCATAGAACATGGCATCATTACAAACTGGGATGACATGGAGAAGGTATTTCAGCTTTGAAAAGTTCATGTGTATCACTACTAAGCAAAACTACTTAAACCAAATGTTTACCCACTAAATTTTAGATGAAAGTGTCATGCTATCCAGTGTGGTTTAATGAGAAGCTCGTTAACAGCCAAGGTTAACTTGCATCCAAAGCTTGAGTATCACTAGAAGTCCACTGGGAGTTCTTTTACTCCCATCTGATCTTTGCTAATTACTGGGGGGTGGAGGGTGGCAGGATAAGGACAGGGGAGGAAAGAAGGAAAAGGAATATATCAATTTGCTAGTAAGAAAATGGAAATTAGGAAGGTGTCTGTTTCTGCAAAAATGCAAAGTGTATATGTGAAGGGCACTGTTTATACACATACTTTTCAATGCTTGAAAGATTAGCAATACTGCCCTGCAATGCATCCATTTCAGAGCCAGTATTTGGATGAAAGGCTTTCAGAACTATGTGTTTAGTCATAGTTTGTACAGATAATATAATTTCTGTGGTTCTAAAGTGGTATTTCCATTTAATGTTGTTCTGTGAAAATAGAGCTATTTGGAACAGTGAGGACATCGCAACACACTGTAAATGTGTGGAGTCAAAATACTGTAGATTTTACTTGAAAGCAAAGCCTTTTAGATCCAAACATATTAACTGATCCCTTGAAAACGAGCTTAGCAAAAACTTCTTGGCCTTTAGACTAAAGTTTCTGGTCAGTTTACTTCTTATTGGTATCTTAACCTCCTCATTGCAATCCACTTGGCCTCAGATTTTTACAGCTTGTAGGAATGAGCTGTGTGGAGGTGATAAACACAAGTTGACTTTTAACCCCACAAACCATTTATCTTTATTTCTTTTTATGAATTCTTGGGCTGGCCTCTACAAATGAAAAGACGAAACTGTCAAGAAATCTATTATTTATTGAACTCTGTGTAAGTTCTAGAGTTGTTCTGGAAGTGTTTAACTTTCAGTAGTTGAAATAGCATTGCTGGAACCAATTCTGTCCTGCTCTGTCTCTTCTATTGTAAGAATAACATCAATTTTCATTAACTTATGTGTCTTTAAAGTAAGTTATGTATTACTAGCAGTAAAACTTGAGGAAAATGCTTTTCTTTCTATACTTATTCTGGTAATCTCTACGAAGGCAGTAAGAACAACTGCATGAGAAACATCACTAGTCTATATCTAGGGCTGTAAGCAGAGGGCTGGAGCACAGTACCTGTCTGGAAATGATCCTGAGCTGCTGGATGATGGTGTTTCTTTCCTTTGGCTTCTTCCATTATCCTCAGATCTGGCATCACTCTTTCTATAATGAGCTCCGGGTTGCACCTGAAGAACACCCGACTCTGCTGACTGAAGCACCACTGAATCCCAAAGCCAACCGTGAGAAAATGACTCAGGTGAGCTCACACTAAAGCTATGGGATAATCCAAGTTTGCGGTTCAACAGGATATGACCTTCATAATTTCAGTTAATCATGTTGTCCAGTAGTCTATCTCTCTTTGTTATGGAAGATGGAAAGTGCATAGTGACCACCTATTATGTTTACATATTATTACATTTACTTTAGAAAATCAGTGTATCCACTTCAAATGTGAGTACTTCAGTCTGTCCAAGCTTCATGACATCTTAATCTATTTTTATGCCCAGGCCTATTACACAGTTATCTTTAATATGACCATGTGTCTATATTAGTACCTTAAACATATATGACAAATACAGGGAGATACCTTATTGGACAAATATTTTTGGATTTAGATTTTTTTGTTTTACTTCCTTGTAAAACGTTACTAACCATTGAGAACTATGAAAATCTTGTATTCTACCTCCCTTTCAGTCAATTGCTTCAACTAAGCTAACACCCTCAGTATTAAGACAATTATTTTCATTGCATTTCAGATTATGTTTGAGACATTCAATGTGCCAGCCATGTATGTAGCTATTCAAGCCGTTCTGTCCCTCTATGCCTCTGGACGTACCACAGGTAGGCCCCTGGGGAATACGACATAGACTTTGAAATAGTGACGTGTGTTGATGAGGGCCTGGGAGTGAATCGTGTTATCTTCTCAAAGGGATCGTGCTTGACTCCGGGGATGGTGTCACCCACAACGTGCCAATTTATGAAGGCTATGCCCTGCCACACGCCATCATGCGTCTGGACCTGGCAGGCCGTGACCTGACAGACTACCTCATGAAAATCCTGACAGAGCGTGGATACTCCTTTGTGACCACTGGTAAGGACATACTGCTGACTGAGAGGGAGAGTTTTTAATGTGCAGTGTTTCTGCTGGCCTTAGAAGGACCAGCAGTGGTCCTGCAGTTAAACAGGCACGAGAAGGATTCAACATGAAAGTCCCTTGCAAGACTAGCAAAGATTTGTTTAAAATATGGGGAGGGTGTTACAGGATGACAGGGAACAACCTGTCAGTATGTCTGGGTCCTTCCTCAATGCAATTCTGAAGATTGAATCCTCTTGACAGCGGAGCGTGAAATTGTCCGTGACATCAAGGAGAAGCTGTGTTACGTGGCCCTGGACTTTGAAAATGAGATGGCCACTGCTGCATCTTCCTCCTCTCTGGAAAAAAGCTATGAGCTTCCTGATGGTCAGGTGATCACCATTGGAAACGAACGCTTCCGCTGCCCAGAGACCCTCTTCCAGCCATCTTTCATTGGTAAGCTGAATGACTGTTCTACCTTGGTAAACCGCACATAAATATCAAGTCCGTATTTTCTTTTGAATCTGTTCCATTAGTAACTCACTCAGACCTATACACAAGTTGTCCCAGCACCCATTATAAAATAATCTTTCGGAACAGCACTATTAATATGGTGGGAAGAACCTCATGACAAACAATTAGGCAAAATGCTTTCCCAAAATAAACTCACAATGTTTATTCCTGGCTTCTGGCATTGGACCTGTGCCATTTTGTATGTTTGAATATGCTTGCCAGGAGTGTGGAGCAGTGGCAGGGGAAGGCAGGCAGGCAGGAAGACCTACTTTTATTTTTCCAAAAGAATGTTCCACATCCTGAATCCATGGTTCATCACATTTTCAGAGCAAAGCAAAGGCAATGCCATGCTAATCAACATCCAGGAAGGCAGACTTGCAACTAGGTCACACAGAAATCCAATGTCAGTTCTGCCAATGGGCAGAATTTCAGCTCAAACATAAAGTAGTTGCATACCTAGAGGTATTAGGACATATTCTGACTGTTTTGTGTCAAGCTAACTTAATTTGAAAAGGAAAAAAGAAAACAAATTATTCCAAGACCATATAAGGAATTCTTAGTACAACTGAGGTTGCCTGCAAAAGCTGAGTGGAAACTTTACTATTCCACACCCCCAGCTTTCTTTTTAAGGAGGAGATGTGTGCATAAGGGGGAGAGGAGAGCTGTACACCAAGGAACTCATAATCAAATAATTTAGGTGAGTGCAGAATGACTTTCCAGATTTCCAAAGCTCTGAAGACTGATGTCTTCTAAAGAGATGCTAAAGTTCATGTTCTGTGGTTAACAATTTTAAGTCTCTGTACGGAACTGCTTCCTCAGTGTTCTTCTGTACCTTCCCCAGGCATGGAGTCTGCTGGCATTCATGAAACCACTTACAACAGCATCATGAAATGTGACATAGACATCAGAAAGGATCTTTATGCCAACAATGTGCTGTCTGGAGGCACTACAATGTACCCGGGTATTGCAGACAGGATGCAGAAGGAAATAACTGCTTTGGCTCCTAGCACTATGAAGATCAAGGTATGTAGGGTGCAATAATTTTTAGACTATATAAGCTGGCATTTACAAAGTCCTAAAAGATCTAGTGAAATATAGTGACACTTTACAAAGTAAGTTGCTTTTAACATATTTTGAATCTCATGTGGACTGTTTAGCAAATAATCATCACCTGGTAACTTTGGTGCTGGAAGAAGAGAGTCCTCTCATCTCTCATATCTTTGTTCATGTTGAATTCTGCCAACTGCCCTAACATGGCCAAAGAGTAGCGTGGACCCAGCAGCATAAATTTTCCTCTAGGGCTGTATGTGAGATTTTTTTAGTCCTTTTTATCTGATGGACATGGGAGAGAGGAAATGCTGGTTTTGTCTTTGGCCTACAAGTTCAAAAAAGGAGACTGACAAAGCAATCTTCCTCCTTCTTGTTTTTCCATGTCCTCCTGGACTATCATTATTTGTTTCCAGAGCAATTATCTCCCTTTTCATATGTGGCAGTGAGTACACAAAAACATCAGGTGTAAGGGTTAATGTGGAGACTGACTCAGGAAGAGAAATTGAAAGTATAGACTTATATAACAAACTGTTCACTTTACTGCTTGCAGCAAAGGCTAGCTGTAATGCCAGGGATGACACTAGCACATATATACAGTATTTTTGTTAATATCATGTATCACTGCTTTACTAATTTTGTATTAAAAGATGCATTTTATTCACAGTAGGCAATTGTAATTAATGTTTTTATTTCTTAAACAGATCATTGCTCCTCCTGAACGCAAGTACTCTGTCTGGATTGGAGGTTCTATTCTTGCCTCCCTGTCTACTTTCCAGCAGATGTGGATCAGCAAACAAGAATATGATGAAGCTGGCCCATCCATTGTTCACCGCAAATGCTTTTAAATTGCTTTATCTTTATATGTCTCCTTCGTGTGAATGTATTTGGGAAAATACATTCTTATAATTTCATTCCATAAATGCTTCATCGTAATTATTTGATTAATTGGATACTGTGTATTTTTTTTGTAATAAATTTTAATTATGCTACGAAATTGCTGCTCCTATTTGAGAAACAAAACCAAAAGCCAAGCTGTGCATGTGTGGAGATACCATTACAGCTGGTTTGAAGCACCATCTTGTGACATGAATTTGTTACTACACTGTACTGGGCTTAAAGGTGATACCTTTAGCTCAATGATACCAATGCCAGAAAATGCTTACCTATCAGGCTGCACGTTCTCAGAGTTCAGCCTCAGAAAACATTTTAATCTGCAAACAGAACATGTGATTTTTTTCAAAGTTCTGGGCAGTACCAAAGGAGCATAGCATGTGTTCGATATCAGGATGAGCATGGGCACTCTGCTTTGCATCTGCTCTATCCAGAAATATTATCTCTCCACATCACTTTTTAATTCACAGCTGTCATGCTGGAGAAGCTAATTGCTTACAGGACATGGCCCAGAGGTGTACAACGTGTACCACAACATCTCTGTGTTTTCTTCGAAGAAACAAAACCTGTTCCTTTGGGAGCATATCTAAACACTAATATTAGGTTTAACATACGCACTCAGGATGAGTGCAGCCTATTATTTTTATGTTGTAATTTCTAGCAAGATCTAAAGAGTAATTAAGCTGGCTTAATACACTTTCTCTTCAGAACTTTTTTTTTCGGGGGTGGAGGGGGTGAGTAATGTAATCAAAGTAGCTAAAATAATTTAGACAATTTTCTTTTTCTGTGGTTTTTCTGATTCCTTTTATAATCTTTAATACAACAAAACTGATAGTTAGCTAAAAGCATATGCATAGAAGCTGAAGCCAGTAATACTGTCTGAAAAGTATATATATATATATATACGAATAAAGAATTCACTGAGACAGACCTGAAAAAGGTCACTTCTAAGGAACTTGCTGCAACCTGTATTCATTAGAGTTCTGGATAAAGGATGCTATTTATTTTTGTTAACCTATTTTCCTCCCTAAACTCAATAGTTTATCTCACTTGCCTGTTACTTGTTATCTTTCAAACTGTAAGCTTTTTGCAACAGCACCTGTTATTTACCTGCATAACCCCAGGGTTCCAGATCTTGTCCCGTTTCTGAGTGTTAGCACATGTTGCAAACCTCTTTGTACTAACCTCATTATTTAAAGTGTAGGTCATCTAAGTTCTTGGAACAACTACTAAATAAACTCTTGTAAAACCAAATAACTTTGTATGGTTCTTTCTTCCTTCTAACTCTATCTAGACCCTTTTATCTAACTCTAGATAGATCCAGGGAATCCTTTGCAGGATAAGAAATGTCTTTAAATTGAAAGTTTCTACTGGAGAATTGCTGGAGGAGACACATTTCTCCAAAGGACTCTGATGCATCTCTGCTCTCCCAAGATGTGATAAGGGTCAGCTCTCAGGTAACAGATTTGTGTTTTCCTAAGTGTTTTCTGTTAGCTGAAACTTGAGCTATACTGTAAGTTGGAATGGGGGAAACGATGGAAAAAAGAATCACCCTAACTGATCTATTTGCCTCTACTTCATATAATGTAAATTCACTGAAGCACTGAATAGATGTACATGGCTGAAAATGACAAAAAGCCAATGACTGTTAAAAATCTCTGATTCTCAGAAATCAATTAATTCCAGCAAGTGATAAAAGAAACACTACATATTTCAACACAGTTACTGTTGTTTGAAGTTCATTTTATTGTGTTTTATAGGTGAGGTTTGTTTACATATTCAGGGGTAATGCCACTGAAGTCCACCTTGACAGAGCAACAAAATAACTCCAAAACAGACTAGAGCAATAAATATCAAACCATTCAATCTAAAATGTATAAATATAAAAGTAATTTTTGAAAATGTAGGAAAAACAGGAATCCATTTTTCTGTTTTGGCCTTTTGTAGAACATCAGTATCATCCATCCATATCACCTCAGATCCAGCACAATTATCTTTATGTCTTTCCCAACCACATGGGTACATGGCTGCAGAAAAAGTCAACCCATTACTGACAGAAATCAGTTTCAGTAAAATAGCCAGTAACTTCATCCATGAGCCAAGTTTGTAATGGACAAGTGAAAAGGCCCACTTGGAACAAAAAATCTTAACATTTTTCAGAGCTGGACTACCTTCTCATTACCCCTACAATGAACAATAAAAGAACAGAACAAAACAAAGAACCCCGACTTCTTCTTTTGAGGACTAATTCCGAAAGTCTGACAACAAGGTAATTTCCACTGTCTCTCAGCATTACTTCTCTGTATTTGATCAATTTGTTTTGAGCTATATGAGATGCTTCTGTATTTAAGGTGAGGCCTATTTAAAAACCCCAAATTCTTAATTATTCAAAGGTAAAGACTTATCAGAAATATTACTGTTATCTGGAAAACAACTCTGACTGACTCTACTGGTGAGCCATACATATAGCTTACTGTGTTATTACAACATAGTTGTTATTATCAAAAGATACAGTAGCCAGGGGAAAATTATGGGCAATGAAAGAAATGGGACTTAACCTACTCACAGTTGCACTTTATATCAGCTGGGATGTTATGTTGGGACACTACAGTTGGAGAGATGAACTGAACTGATTCTTTGTTTAAAAACTGAAGAGCTCAGGAATAACTCCCATTTGAAAATGTGGCTTTTGCTCCTTCAGAAAGCAGGCAAGAAGTGTTGACTGATGGTGACTGCCTCTGGTTAGCCACCATTTAAATAGAAGCATGTAACACTCATTTCATGGCTGCTATTGATTGTTTGAGCAGTCTCCTGCTGACCACCTTAGTCAGTCAACTAAGGGTAATGAATCATTAAGACAGCAGGAAGTTATTAAGAAATCTAACCTCAAGTACATGTGATTTCTGCTCATAGCAGATCCATGGGCAAGAATTTAAATAGTCAAAACCATGTTGGATTATATACTTACATTAAATAACCTAGGGTCCTTTGTATGTGGATGGAATCCCTTCTTTTTACAAGCAGACACTTCTAGCATGCCAGCATTAGTAAGTCTGAAGATGCCGGTGCTGGAAAGCAAAACAAGAAACTCCTGTTACACATTGCTCCCATAATACATGTCCAAGGTTTCACATGCCAATGGCTTAGCTTAAGAGAAGGACAAGAGAATAGCACTTGGTGACCTTTGATACACAAGAGCCCAGGCGGAGATGTTTTTTAAATTTTAAACCAAAGGGAGTTGCATTCCTGTAAAGGAAGAGATGATGAGGGGAAGGGGTTAGAAAAAAAATCACAGTAGTGGTGCTACTCCCATTAGGCAGTAAATGACTAGTGATGAGTACCACTCCTTTAGGTAATCACATAATACAAAGCATTAGAAAATGCATTGCGGCACATGTGTGATCTAATACTTTTGGTATTGAATAAAATGTTAGAAACCTCACCCTTCTGCAAAGAAGACTGATACCTCTTAACAGCAAGACAGCCCTGATAAGATATGCTCAAGGTTACAAAGCCTAGGGCTTGTGCTCTTGCCACATCTTTATTCACAGCTCTTCTACCTGAATGGCCCATATCGGAATCCAGCACAGGATTCACTGAACTCATTTAAAGAGGCAGAAGGCCAAAAAAAAGGTTGAAGAAGTGCACAGTCTAAACAATGGAGTTAGCCCTGGTGCCCTGAAATGCCAAGCACACCAAAGGAGAATCAGAAAATCGATGAGGTTGGAAGGAGCCTCTGAAGACTGTCTGGTCCAACACCTCTGCTCTGGCAGAATCACCTTAAGCAGGTTGCCAGGACCATGGCCAGTCAGGTTTTGAATATCTCCTAGGATTAAGAGTTCACACCCTCTCCGGGCAACCTGTTCCATTACAAACCTTCACATTAATATTTACATGGTTCCTTTTTTTTTTCATATATATATGGTTTATATTTTACGAAATAGAAAAATAGACTCCTACTATCAAAAAAAGTAATCTTTATCCTTCTGCTTCACAAACTACAATTTTCATATCATTCTAGAGAAATATGCCTCATCTCCCTCCACTTCCTTAACTAGATAGAATAAAGATAGATCTTGGTACGCCACTGGCAACAAAAACTCCAGAAGAATAGTTCTTGTCCTTACTACTTTGTTAAGTAGAATATAAAAATAAACAAAATTTAAAACCTGGGTCTAGGAAGGGAGGAGGAGAGAGAAACCAGAAACAATGTTGTGCATAGAGACTGACTGAAATGCAAGTCTGAGTTACTTACAGAAAATAAACACACCGATCCATGTACTCTTTGCATTTGATTAAATTTTATGAGAAAGAGCAGGGAAAAATATCTAAATATTACTTTAAAAAAATCAGAACTCACTCATTATGCTTTGGTGAACAAACAATTGCAATGGCCTCTGGCAACATTAGCTGATAAGAACAATGAGTATGAAGATCAACACTGGATAAGAATGCAGTTTGTGTTGGATGTGTCTAGAAAAAGAAAAAAAACCTTAACATCATGAAGTAATTCTTACAGATCAAGGTCAACATAAATTCAAGAAGGAACAATAATTTGTGACAGGTGAAAGCATCAGTACTTCCCCAGGTTTGTTTCTTAAGTTCTTATTGACCCAGATTCTATATTGTTAGGGTGGCTCTTCAGGATGAGATTCATGGAGGCACATTCACAATCAGGTACGTAAGCAGTTTTCTGATCGTGGTGAGGGAAAAGTTGAATGAAGAAGCACAAGACAAAGGGAAATTTCTTAATTGCACAAAATCCCTAAGAGTGAAATCAATATAAAGTTTCAACAGCACAATACCTCCCCTCCCCAACTTTTGAATATGGCATTAGAAAGTAATAAAATATCCTTAAATATAAACAGAAGTTGCACTGGCAAGGCCAGGCCCATTGTGTCAACAGGATGCCTCGACTGCATTAAGAAATACTCTGTGGAGAATACTCTGTGGTCATTTACATCACTACAAGTAGAATTAAGTAAGCAAATTCATTTGGATTAGTCCAGTTCTTTTTTTAGTTTATTTACAGGTTTCTTTTTCACACGGTATTTAGGGCCAACATAAAAAAGCCAGAATTTATGAATCATACTTACATGGATCCAACCTAAAGTAAGGAGATCATACTGATCCTGAATACCAAATAATTCTTCAACGTTCTCCATGTCACAGTAGTCTGGTCCCGCAGTTTGCTTTGGCACTATTACATGTGTAATAGTAAATTCATTATGTGTCTGTAAAACAAACCTTGACTTAGAGTGGAACAAACAAACTAATGAATAAATGCTGAATCAGAATCTGAAAGATGTCAGCCTATCAGCTAAAACAAAACAAGATAGGCCCCACTGATCCCAGTGTGGCTCTACTAACATACTGCACCTGAAAATATGCCTTGTCATTTTATTATAAAAGGATATAGGGCAGCATTAGTCACAAGATGAGACTGCTGTATTGAAATATTCTCAGAGAGCACTGTGAAAAGATTATCCTTTATAATAATTAAAAACATATACAAGAGGTTTGAGAAAACTATAATTATTTTCTGTGAAACTTGGAACATGACTACTGTTGCTATTGTTTCTCTCAATTCAAATACACTTGAGATCATCTTTAAAATTCTTTGTATGCCAACATTAGCCACGACATCTTTCCCTGCTCTGAAGGACATTAAGTATTATCTAGGTCAACAGGAAAAAAAACCAGACTGAAAATCAGATGTTCTACAGTTTGACAGGGGGATTTTCTTCTTCTTTTTTGTTGTGGCACTGTGAATTTGATGACTCCAGTGGATTCTAGCAGTCTTTATATTTCATTGTCCTGTAACTAAACCTCACTTACCTTAGATGAATGCCAGAGAAAGTACTCGAAAAAGCCTGTGTTGTATACCAGCTGAAAAACTTGCTACGTTTTATAACAACAACAGAGTACTTTGATCAGATGTTTCCCCAGTAAGGCAAGCCCACAATGCTAAAGAGATCACTCAGATTGTAATACAAAGTTCATTATATTAAAAACCAATCATTTAGATCTACTCTGAAATCAATACATCACAGGATAACACAGCACAATCAAATACGTCTTCCCCATACAAATGTGAGCATTAAACTGTACCAGTTTTCCACAGAGAATTCCACATGTCTCTATTCCTCTTACTGTATTTGCCTCTGCTAGCAGCAGAAATTTGTGACAGAGATCCCTGGGCAAAATGACACCTCTGAGTGCTTCAGCCAGTTGAGCTAACCAAGAATAAAAAAAAATTAAAAAAAAAAAAAAAAAAAAAAAAAAAAAAAAAAAAGAGAGAGAAAGAAAGATAAAAAGGCAATTACATCTTACACAGTGAAGATCCTTAAAATAAAGAAATACACCAAGTATATTATATACTATAATTACAGGTGAAAGAATTATATTTACCATATCATAAATTTCTAATAAGAATAAATCTGCAGCACAAGCATTTCATCTAAATTGAAGTGGCCAGCCTGTAAGATATGCTCACAAGCCTATTCCTGAGGTGACAGTGAGCTGATACCATCTCCCAGGCGAGGGCTTTTCAGGGTCAACCACTGCAGGTTCTGCCTCTGCCCCCTTGAGGCCTCCATGGCAAGATTCAAACTTCATTCCAGAGGAACACTAAGTCTCACTCTCTAGATCCATCCGTTGGTACTCAACCGGAAAATGTGAAACTGTAACTAATGGCCTCTCTTAAAATGAAGAAACTATAGAACTATTGTGTGTACACTAATTGGTTCATGTTTATTTCACTATGGAAATCCTCACAGTGAATAAATACATATGCACATAGATTAAAAAAGACAGGGGAAAAAAGAAATCTCTGCACTTACTCTGAACAGCACTTAGAGTAGCTGCTGGCTTTAAGACCCGGTTTACTGGAGGCGAATGTCCAGCACAGCCAGATGTGCTGCTCCTCTCTTTTTTCTCAAGCACTGCAGTAGATAGGGAATTGTTCTCTGGTACAGAAACACAAGATAGCATACTTCCATCTATCTGTTCAGACATAGTCATACTCTCTTTGATTTTCTGATCTCGAGCTAGTTCTTGCTTCTTAAGCTGATCCTCAAAGAATTGAAACTGTTCTGATTCAAGCTGCTGTTGCCGCATATGTGCAATTCGTTTCTTCTCTGCCTCTATTAGCTTTTGATGCTCTAATTTCTTCAGAATTTCAGTGTTACATTTGTTCTGAAACATATGCAATATAATGGCATTCTCAGAACACAGAAAAAGTTACAAAAATGAATGCAAAGCAGCAATCTAGCAGTTTTATAAAGCCGTCAAATCCTGCCATAAAAATTGAAGTTTTGGAATCTATTTATTGAACTGGAAAATACAACTATACCCCCCATATAGTAGCAAGGAAAAGAAAATAAGTATTTAAGGGAGGGAAAGAAAAATACCATTTTTTCTCAGACGCTTTTTCCAAGACAAGTTTTTAAACTATAAATCCTGTTTTCAGTGACTTCAAAACACAACATGCAGGTATTTACAGTTAATTAGAGACTCAATTCAAACTTGAGCACATTAGAAGTCAAGGGACTTTTTCCACATACTGATATAAATATCAACTGAATCCTCTTTTTAAAACAGAATCAGAGTGTATCAAAGACCTATCCAGATATTTGTAGACAGTTATTAAGTAAATATCACAGCATATGTATTTCCTAGCACTCACTTGCATCACTTATTTTCAAATGACAAGATGATTCTATAGAAGAAATGAAAAGTCATTACTAATCAGCCCAGAAAATTATCAGATTATTGCAGACCTGGCATTTTACTGCTTAATTTTTAAGTCTTATATGACAGAAAAATATTCATGCAAACCATTATTTAATAACTATACAAAACTTACTTTTTTTTGCATGTATTCCTGGTATTCTAAGTTGTATTTTTTTAAAAGATCCCTTTTCAATTCATCTGTCCGTGGAAATGCAACCTCCTTCAATTTCTTTGGGGTGGAATGGGGGAGAAAGATAGGTAAGTTTACTTTTCACTTTTTATATGAACCACCTGGAAAACAAACTCAGCTGTAACAGATTTTTAAAAAAAATACAAAATTGAAAAAAACCCCTGCTCTTCTCCCAGGAAAAAAAAGGAGGAAATACACACTAAATCATCAGCTTATGAAACTTCTATAGTACACTGATTTCAATAAAGATATATTAATTTATATTAGTGAAAGTTGTGACATGGCTATTTCTTATCTCAAGGAGTGATCAGCTCTTTTACTAGCAATCTGTTATCTCTGTCTTGTTTAAACAACTGGAGTGTGGTGACTAACGTTTTTGTTGTAGGTGTAATTTATAAAATAAGCTAAGGCCAACTTTCAAAGTTTCAGGTAGGATCATTGCATTGACTTCCTGGTCATAAATATATCTAAATATGCCTGTTTCCAGATGGGGAAAAAAAGCATTTCTTTGAAGAGCCCTGTAGCTTTCTGTGATAGCCCTGGAGGACAAACCAATATTGTTTGTAAAACAAAACCAGTGCCCAATGTTTTCTACTAATGTGAAGGCTACTACAAAATAATTCAGGGGCTGTAGGCAAGGGAGGGAAAGAGACCATGTGCTTAATCCTACTGAGTGCCATAGGGGAGGCATGTTGGATGCCCTTTCTCAATATGGATGTTTCCCTAGATTGTGGCCACAGTCGAAACTTTGGCATAAAGCGTTTTGATTCTGACTATAACACTTGGCTTTAACAGTAGAAAAAGCATGCAAATATGGGAGCATGAAGCAAGAGACACTTGTGCTTCTTCTAATAATTCTCCCTGGGCAACTCCAGCTGTGTAAAGCTCAGTATAAGGCTACATTTGAAATCCATTTTCTAGAGGGAGGGGGAAAAACAAGTAAAACTCTTTTGTATAGAAATGTAGGGAAAAAATCTGGTAAAAACTACGTAAATATATATTTGGTAATAAAGAAAGCAAAAATATACTTTGCTTATTTAGCAGAGTAAGCAAATACTGCACAGACACCAGTAATGCCACATATCTCTCCCCCTCTTTGCAATCATTAGCTTGGACCATTATCCACACACATAACTGAGACCAGAATCAAACTAAGTACTGTTAATATAGTGTATTTTTAGTATGTAAACTTTCACAAATAGACATACCTGACTTTCCAACAGCCTAGCAACCATTCTCATTCACCTTTTAGACTGATATATTTCCAGTAATGATCAAATAATTGAACCAAAATAAAACATGAATGACTAGCGGAGAAAGGTATCAGAAATTCAAGCTGTGGTGGCTGCCATGGACTATGTGTGTATGGGGGGAAAAGGACTGCTGGGAAAAAACTGAGAGATTCTGTGCAAAACACTTCTTAAATGCCAGAAAACCACAACCCTACCTTAATAATATCTTGTTTTTCTGGTACTGCGCATTGGTGATAGTCTCGGTGACTGGGCAGCTTTTCTACAAATAATCTAGAAAATTAAAAACGCGTGTGTTTGCCTCAGAATTCAGAGAAATATCCATAATAGGTTTTAAGCTGGCAGAAAAATCAGTTTCATATAACTGTTAAACACTGAATTCCAGATGACTTGGAGTAGGTTTCTACACACATGTTTAAAATAACACATTATTGTATGGACCTGCAAGGGACAGACAGGATGAGGACAGGAGATTATTTTCCACATCTGATATATATATTTTGGCTTTCATTAGTAATGGTTTGGATTTTAAAAAAAAAAGGACTAACTAGCAGGCAGCACCTAAAGATATCCATCAAAAGCACCCTCCACTCTACTCAGCACTAATAAATACTATTTCTACTGTCTTTATCTGTCCTTAGTAAAAATGCTGGAAGATGTGGCACTGACTATCATTAAAGCAGTTATTTTTACAAGACCAAGCTGCACAGCTACCTGACAGGTAAATTATGGCAACACTCAGCTGTAAAGAGTTTGGAATACACAGCTGCTATCATTCTTTCAGCAAGTTGCACAATGTTTACCTCCAGACCCTCTTTTTATAGACATAGATAAATTTAAAATCAAGTGGGATAAGAAAGGTTTGATCTAATTTTCAGAGCATGAGGAAAAGAAGGAAGGAGGAAGGATGTTTCCTATTATAAAAATTTTAGAATATGCATATTAAAAAAACCCTTTCAGAAGTAATAAAACAAACCAAGCAACACTACAGCAGAACTAGCTAGGTTAAACATTTAAATCTGCCACTGATATATTTTTTGGCTGCCTATTTTGAGAGCTGTAATGAAAGCTGGCCAGATTTGGTTTTTTGGGTTGGGGAGAATAATCATACAATGAACATATATTATAGATTTTGCATTTATTCCTGTAAGAAACTTGATCCTTTTGGGGAAGAAAAGTAAAAAATAAGCAAAAGGCACTTTTTTTCATGTTTTTTTAAGTGCTGTGCAATACTACCATCTTAAAGATCAGTAGAAACTCGTAAGGCATAACTACTGAAGGCTCAAAAATCTTATCTAAACACTGCTTTTTAAGTCAGACACTGTATTTAACCAACATGCTGATACATACAGAAAAATCTGTGGGCAACAGTGCTCACGGTATGACCTGGCACAGTAAACTCCAACCTCTGTAATATTAGGTTAATTCATGCCTAACAGTTAAGAGATGGGTAGAACTACCAGGTCTCACTACAGGGGAGATGCAATTTTAACAAAGCCCGTGCTAAGCATAAAGATCTCCAAAGATATTCTGCAAGAACACACCGAACAATTTCCTCCTCATCTAAAGGGGTTTTCACAGTGCAGCTCTCCATTTCAGTGCACTCAGAATTACAAGCTGTAAAGACTGCAATTGGTTTCTTACGTTATGAACTTATTATAAAAAACAAAAGCGTTCTCCAGGTTTCCCTCCTCCATATACACTGACGCCATTCGCTCCATCTCTACTCCAGATCTGAAGTAACGGCGCGGAGTGATATCTTCATTGATTGTGATATTGCTGCCAAGTTTGCTTAAGGCACGCACTCTCTCTTCTGGAGTCACAGAGATGTCTGTGTGGTCAGGGATAGCTACTAGCTTTTTCTGAAAAGGAACAGAGTGATTAGCAAAGAGAATATTCTGTTTCGATTTCAGTAAGCGGTCTCAGTCAAGAAGCTCAAGGGAAATCTTCAGCTAATTTTTTCTCATAATAGGCATTGGTTTCCCCACCGCTAGCCATAGCTGAAACATTCTAATGTGTTTCTTAATTGAAAATAAATTGTTATTGCAATTAAAATAAAAAGTGATCTTATCCCCCTTCCCCTCACCCACCCCCCTGAAAAAGACAAAATCAGGAAAACCCCTATAGAAAGAAAAAAAAGGAAACCAAAAAGATAAAATTAAGTAACCCCCTGTAGAAACCACCAAAGGCAACAAAAACCTTTAGAATCTCCCACACATGAATTCTACAAGAATTTGTCTTAAGTTATTGAACTAATCTGATGGAGATCCTGAATATTCAGACTCCTATTGCACGATGTATAGGCTTTGACTGCTTGGAATAGTTCATGTAACAAAGAGCAATAAGTTCCCCTGATTCAGTCAACAGTTCACTTCAAATCTTAATTTCCAGTTTTAAATGAGGTAGTTAAATAAGTTAGAACTATTCTCCTTACTGAAGGAGAAGCATAGCTGCTTATTGTCGTCATTACCTTCCTGTTAAGTAGCTAAATAATTGGCTAGTGCAAGTTGTTTCCTCTTAGTTTAATGAAATTATTTACTCCTTCTACTCAAAATGTCCATTTCAACTTCTTAAAAACTTGATTGCTGAAATCCCATAAACCACACATAAAGAAATAAAATAAATTTCAACAAAGCCATCAGGCAGAATGTGGTAGGAACTGGCAGCATGCAGGAAGAGAACCACGGAGCTGACAGCCAACACTGCTGAACAGCTCTCTTGAGCTGATTCCTAATTGAAAGAGGAGTTGCTCAGGCACTGAAGCATTTCTTTCCAATACGCACCAATGAGCTGACAGTGAATGGTTGTTCCATGCTGTTGTCTGCCTGCAAACCAAGGAGATTGCTCTTTTCCTCCAAAGTCTCCATCTGACTGAAAAGGGCAGTATCAATCCAGCACTCAATATTTGCAAACAGATGTCTCAGGGTTTAATAGCCCAAGGGAAACTTGAAAATAGATATGTTGGTTGTGGCTGTGTGCTGGAAAAAATAAGACAAGTCATTCAGATTAGAAATACATTCAAATGTCACACAAGTTTGCATGGCAGCACTCGCTCATTACTTTGATGACACAGTGCTTCCATATTTAATAATAATTTAGAATTTACCAGGCAGCTAGAATTTAAATTGGGAATGCATGGGCTTTCAGTGCAGTAGTGGACCAGCTGACCTGCACTAATGTTATTGCAGTGGATCCAAACATGATATAACAAATTATTTTAACAATTTTTACAGCAACTTAAAAAACGCCCAACTTTCAAGCATTAAGTGAAAAACTCAGAAGTTCAAGGATTAATCACAGAATCTGTGCTTCCTTGAGCATATGTTTTGATGAACAGTGTGAATCTGGCATCTTTATTTCCTGCTAAGCCTGTAATTAAAAATAAAATTTTACACACAATCTTGTATCAGAAATATAAAGCAGAGAAAATACTTCAAGCACCATGTGTTTCACCTGCACAGCTTGCTGACTTCAACAACACTCAAAATACGAAGAACTCTGATGAGTCAACTGATAATAACTGCTCCTTGCACAGCTTTGAACAAGTTAAGACAAGTATTTAGATGTTGTGGTCCCCAGAAAAAAACCCCACCAAAACTCAACCAAAACCAAAAATCCCAACACTGAAAGAGGAATGAATTATTTAAATTTCACAGGAAATGTGAAAATTAGGTTTCTAGTATGTTTCTTCCCTTCTGTGCACTCAATCTAAACAGATTTGATCCTGACTGTTGAAGGCACTTTATATGTTGCAATAAATATGCTTATGCTTCTGTAAAAGCATAGAGTGGGTTCAGCAAAAATATTTTCTCAGCCTACCTCTTCCTAGTGGCCAGAGGACTCTGGGTTAGAGAAAAACAACCCTAATGTGTCTTTAGCTGGCTGTATTTCTCAAGTATTGATGTTTGTATTTGTGTCTCTTCCTCATTTTTTCCCAAAATCAACAGTATCAGTTACATCAGTCCTAAATTTTAACCATTAGTGTTATAGGAGATATTAAATTCATTTTAGTAATACACTTTATTTAGAATAGTCAGAATCATCCTGTTTTACTTGTAAAAGCCCTTACTGGTATATTCATTCCCCCTCATTGAATCAATCTTACCTATTTTTATGTATGACCTCCTGATCTCAATGAGTATATTCTTGACTGCCTTTATACCGATGTTTTTAATTTTCAAGATTTTTATTCTCATCATAAGGTATATCACAGATCTGTGAATTCAGTTTCAAGGCCTGCTTTTTGGAAATTGAGATATTCAAACTGCTTGCACAATTTGTGACCAAAAAAAATTGGAACATAGCTTATACCCCCAAGGAAGCAATCTTAGCAGTGGTTGCAGTGCTAATGGAAGCAGCTCCCTAAACAATTCAATTCTATGTACGTGGAGCTCTGGCACAAATGATCAGCTTGGCAGGAGAGCCTACTCATTACCTATTCACAAACTGTAGAAAGACCCCGTGGGACAACAATAATGAAATATTTTTGCTTTAGCCTACTCCAGGAAACATTCTGCTTTATACCTAGTTCCACCTGAAGCCCTTGAGATGTGGTAGACTGTGAAAGGAGAGGGCTAAAAGCTTGGCCAGTGGAGAGCTCATTTCAGTGTTCTGCTCATGCAGCTCAGACTAAGCAGAAATGAAATCTTCAGTGAGAGACTCTGCATTCATATGATCTATGGAGCTCAGGAACAAAAACTGAAAACAAAACCAAACAAATAAACAAGCAAAAAAAAAAAAAAAAAAGGAGCTA
This sequence comes from Myiotriccus ornatus, assembly GCA_036023395.1. Classification (NCBI taxonomy): domain Eukaryota; kingdom Metazoa; phylum Chordata; class Aves; order Passeriformes; family Tyrannidae; genus Myiotriccus; species Myiotriccus ornatus. Next base: position 18,674,454 of record JAYRBT010000178.1, on the reverse strand, counting down.
AAAAGCATATATTTTAAAACTATTTAACCACTCTCTTATGCATTACTTTTGACTTTTTTATTTTATTTCTCCTAGAAGCAACTGGGACATCTACAATACCTGAATGGAAGGTTGGATTTGGTCTAAAGTATGCATCCAAGCACAACAAACTGCAAAATATTCTAGTCACTCAATGTATAACAAAAAAGTTTGGTTCAGAAGTAAAGTGGCAGAAATGCATTTGTGTTCAATTCCTTATTTCAGTTAGCAGCTTCTGAGCAAGAAAACCATTTTTCAAGGCTTTCTCCCTCAACAGACTTTCACCAAAGTCTAGTGAGGAAATGGACATTTAAGAGAATGTTCTTGAGATGCTTCCCTACTGAGGACACGGGATATTGATCAAATACTTTTTTCAGCTATTACCACTCCTTGAAGACCTCTCAGCTCAGCTGGTAGGCAAGTGGAAAAAAGTTAGTGCAGCAAGTGGCAAACACAAGAGCCACTAATTAGTGGTTTGATTTGGTTTGGGGCGGGGGCAGTATTCCCAAAGAGATCTTTGTCAAAGAAGCCCACAGTATTCTCAAAATCTGTTCACAAACGGCACAGGGAGACATCATGGAACCCTTTACTTGCAAATGTTTCTCAACTTGGTTTCCTCTAAGAATATTAAAGTTATAAACATAAGTTAATTCAGTGATTTTTTTAACCTAAAGAAGCACTAATAGTAATAGCATTAATTTTAAAAAGTGTAAGAGCAGGTATTTTAAAGAGGAGACATCTGGTAATAGGAGAAACTCACACTTCCTCAAAATTGTCTCAGAGCCTGGAAAGGATGAAGAAGCTCTGCACAGAGCGAAAGACAAGTCACAGTACAAGAGCTTAGCAGAAGAATGGCTGCAAATAAAAGAGGAAACAGACTTTTTAAATTTAGCTTCAGGAACACTTTAAAAACCAGACACTGTAAATAAAGAAGAAATACTAAGATGAATTTGTATCACTTTTACAAAAACCTCAAATAAGACTCAAATATATTAGGTATTACAGGTGGCAGTGTAACTTATGAAAAAAATCCTAAAAAGAATTCTGTCTGTCTTATGACAGCACTTCAATATATTATCCTTAATACATGGACACACTGGCAGAACAATGAATGATTAAAATGCAGAAAGTCAAGCTTTACTAAAAACACCACCACAGGCAGTTCTGCCAGCTCCCTGGAATGCCTCTGTGCATAATGTTCTTCACGGCACAGCCTCACAGTCACCTTTAGCCAGCTGAAGGGCATGACACTGCCAAGGGGCTCACCTCACCCTCACCGTACTTCTTGGTACTTTAACTTTGTTGGCTCCAGTGACTTCAAGGCAAGTTGTAGCTGATCCAAATCAAAATTAAATGGCTTTTAAAATTAACTACTTTCTTTTCATAATCAAAATGCAAAGGAGGAGGCAGAACCATGAAGCCAGAGAAACAGACAGATTAGTTCCTTTCTGAGGCAGTGCTGTCCTAGATTGATATAAACTGGCTTTGAAAAGGCACCATAAGAGTTTGTACAGCACCTACAAAAATTGCCCAGTCCTGACATGTGACTCTTTATTTTCTGAAAATAAACTTTTATTTTACTTTAAAAGAGCAAAGACTAATTCAAATACCCAACCACTCTGTAAACTGAAACTATTTTTACTCAAATATACAAAATAGTTATGCTAATACAGTGAACTATACTCCAATCACAATCACAGGGGACAAATAGCAACGCTAGCTTGGAACTGTTTCAGGCTATTAGACTATGAAGTGCTCTAAATTCCAAGAGTAAAGATGCATTTTTCTGCTTTACTAACTGAGGCATTTCAATTAACTTTAATCAACTTAAGTAATGTTTGTTTGAGAAGAAATGCCTAGACATTTGTCATTCAAATCAAGTTTTTTCTAATTATGAGTTTTCTGATAGTCATTAACAGAATATAATCATTTAACATCCATTCAATGGTTAAGAAACTTTTCTTGATTTCATTGGCATAGCACTCCTCGCCAAATCCCATTTCCTCCTCAAAAACCATTCGTTTTCCTGTATGATCCATCTTATTATGCTATGTTTTAATCCTTGAAAAACTCAGCTTTATTAAATCAAAGCCCTTCAGCTACAGGTAACAGTACAAAGTGAGAAAATCAACATTTTAAATGGCATTGAAAGTAATTTTTCTGTTCAGGCTAACAAGCACGGTATCAAGCACCAGGGAAGTGAAAAGCAGAGAGAGCAATTTTAACTGAAAGTATATGCAAATAGTAGTACAGGAAGACAGAATAAATATATCAAGACATATCAAGTACCTCAGGATTAGGTGATTAGGGTAATAACACAGAGGTGGTACGAGAAGATCTGGGGAATGCATGCACAAACTCTCATGCTTTTCTGAGAGGTAGAATATCACAATTCATCACAAGTTCTCCAACGCCCTCACAGTTTGCTGCATGATGATGTTTCAAACAATTACCAGGATGGATGTGGATGAACGAGCCACCCTGTCTGTTCTCAGAGCCCAAGAGGCATAGCCCAGCTAATTTTCCAAGCTGCGTAACTGCGGTGTGATAGTGAGAGGTGGTACACACAGCTGCACAGCAAGGCTTATCAGCTCAAGTGCAGTATGAGCTATTTAAGTTGCAGTTTGTGTCTGCAATTCCTTCAGTGGAGCCAGCTCACAGCCTGGGCAGAAGGAGCTTGCATCTCTCTTCACACCTTGCTATGACAGACTCCGAGATGTCTGGTTAGTATGGTGTGTCCTTCACTGATACAACCCGACTGTGTGAGATGCCTGTACCAGCAAAGTCAACAAAGCCAAGCAAGACCACGCTCTGCCCAAGGATGCACACAGTGATTGCAGCACCCCAGCGGGAGCTGTGTGCTCCGACCTTCTGGAGAGGACACAGACACAAAGAGGAGCTCAGTGTCAGGACCTCACAGAAAGGAGCTGACTGCAGGCTGCGAGGACTGAATTTCAACACCTTGTGATCATCTGGAGGCTGTGTTTCCTTCTTCCGTTCCTCAGAAGAGGCTTTTAAATGTTAAATCAACTTTATGGATTTTTAAACAAGTAACTGACTAACTTCAATAAATATTAAGTTAATTATTAGTTTCACTCCATAAGATTACTTTGAAACATTGTTATTAGTTAATTTGAAACATTAGGTTCCTCTTTGTAACATTTTTAAATTCTAAGGGAATTATTCATAACACTGACTTCACTGCTGTCATCAACATTTGTCAGTATTTTGGCTACTGGTCTTACTAAAAAGCTGCGCTAAAGAGATCACTGGTAAAATTTTCCAAAGCACTTTCTTCATTCAAAGATAAGGTTCTGTTAAGAATAACAGGAGCTTACTTATGCAATGATTTATTCTTTGCATATTTTTAATAGTGGATTATTTCAGGATTTCTCATCCATTTGTCTGATATTTTGGTGGAATGTAAAGCCCAGATCAGGTTCCCATAAAAATCATTCACTTCAGTACATTGGGATCAGGATCCTTACAGTATATCTAGAAATGCTTGCTTATATAGGAGCTAAAATGTGGTATAGTTCTACTTTTTACAAACTGCTGCTTTTGAGAGAACTTTTCTGCATTCATCCCATGACACGAAAAAGCTTGTTTTAATACTGTCATGAGAAGTTAACACAGTCATACTTCAATTCACTATTCTAGGAAGTGTGATGATTACAGAATCCCAGAATAAAGCTCAAACCATAAAGAGGTCAGTTCTCATTAAAACAGCCAAGTTAGTAAGTGCAAATAACACCTTTTAATTACCCATAATGGAAGTAAATTGTCTCAGCAAACCGTAAATAGGGCATACCAGCAATTGCCAGATGAAGGTAAAAAACTGTTTCGTGCCAATATGTCACCCATGAAGCAGATACTTCATCTGTACTTGGAAGTGGATGTTCAAGTGAATGTGGTGAAAAATAGGTTAGAAATACAGGCACCTCCCTCACTCAGCTCTTTTTGAAATGCCAGGCCATGTACTGGCACAGCACATAATAATTTATACACACACTTGGGTTTGATATATAAATATGGTAAGTACCAGCCTAAATATCAAACTGCCTTCTGCTGGTTCTCTCCAAAAAGAAACAGCCTGTTCATCTGTCAACATGCTTTTTGTAACAACCGTTCAGAATCACAGCAAGTGATTCAGCTGGTATAGTAAGCAGTCTCTTCTGGAAAAAAAAACCAGCAAAGCACTGAATGTCACAGCAAGATCATTCTCTTGTGCAGAGGAAATACCCAATCAACAAAACCCAACAGAATGGCCTTTCGATGAAAGGAAACACTGCGAGGAGTCACTTCCCAGAAGTCCTGCACCTTTCAATGGAGAAGTTGCACTTCACAGTAGGAGCTACTAAGCTTGGCTCTAGAAAAGCCCATCTCTGGAACAGTTCACACTGGTCCTTAGTGCCATGGCTTCACTTAAACAGCGTTGCCAAGACCTCCTCCCAAGCTCCACTAAGTCTCAGAAGCAACTTCTGAGATATACAATCATTTCTCCTAGAAGAAGGCCAAGATTATTTCCTGTTTTTCACTGGTGAAGGACCAGTGCCACCATGTCCCAGTACACTGCCTAGAGGTCTCTCTGCAAACCGTGTCAGTGGAGTATAGACAGTAGCACCTTCATTGGCTTGGGTGCTGAGAGGGGGAAATCAAGTGCAGAGAAGATCCTCCATGCACAGATCTGCCAAACCCAAGCCTTGCTTATATGGTTAGGCCACTCAATGCTGTATCTCACATCACAAAACTGAGCTTTATTTTCATCTAAAGAAAAAGTGGGTGGCACAAGGCTCTGTTTTCCCACAGTTAAAAAAAGAAGATGGAATAATTATTTGAAAGCTTTTAAAGTTGGTCTGCAAATATTTGGATGACTGCAGTTAGTCAATGTAATTCCTTGAATATAATTGACTGGCTGTCTTTTAGGGACAGTTTTCCTTTTGGCACAGATATGAATAATAATGCATAAAGTAGCTATGTCAATAAAATTAGTTTGCTACTGGGTCTTCTAAGAGTGATAAACCACTGCAATATGCAGATAATATCCAACATGGCACATGCAAGAACCTGACTTTTACTCCCAAGTGTATGTGAATACAGAACCTACAAACTTTTCCTATTGCTTCAAAGTACAGAGACCTCTGACTTTCAACTATTTTCTCATTCATTTTTATGCAGACTGTTTTGAAATCAACATTTAGTATGTTTGTGCTATTATAACATAACCCTATGCATTTGAGCTGTGCACCTTAATGATGGCTTGCTACCTGATTTATTAATATATACCTCTGCCTACAAAAATATTAGTTACTTTTAAGAGAATGTCCTGAAAAATGGACTGGAAATACTGAACATTCAACCATGCATTTGTGAACTGACACTTCTTTCTCTTGTGGTTTTTTGTGTTGAAACAAAACACAATCCCTCTCCCCTCACCCTTTTGTGGTAACACCTTTCAGTTTCAGCAGAAAAGCATTTTTAAAATAATGGACAAAGTACCACCAATGGTAGAATGTCTTGGATTACAAGCAATAGTCTTCTTAGGCAGTCAGTGAAATATACTTATGCAACACAGAACAGCATCTTTCCCGTGACCCACTAAAACGATGTTCTAGACATGGTGTAGAAAAACAGTGCCATTTCCTTCCTTTAGGAAATCCACAACAATCCCCCATCAAAATTAGAGTACCAGGGCACAGTAACCCAGAAGAGGGCAGAAATAAAAGAAATAGCTCTTGTTATGTAATTTGTTCTTTGATGATTCAACTGAAATACTGAAAAAAAGGAGATACCTGCAATATAGAACATCACTGATAAAACTAACTTCCACCATGAAGACAAGCTGTGTTGCTAAGGGAAACAAATGAGAGGCTAAAAATTTAAAAATAAAGGCCTGCAACTTCATAGACTTCCAGGAAACAAAGAAAGCATGATTCCTTGCAAAGTCTTAGGTTTCCCAGTTTTAACGGCCTGTAGCCCTATTTCTCTCAGAAGAAACTCTCCTCCCCTAGGCTAGGAGGGTTAAGAATCTTCTGTTTTTTCCTATAAAAGGTAATGATTTTTCTGGCAGTATTTGCTACTTCATTTTGAACACTTTCAGACTCCATAGCTTCCAATAAGGACACTTGTTAACTGAGTGTGTAACCAGTCGCAACAAGCAATTTCTATCTGATGACAAATTCCTATTCCATCTTACTTCTTATAGTTCATAATATAGGTGAGAAAATAAAGGAGAACCAAATTTACTTGACATTTCTGACATACAAATTCACAGTTCATCTGAAGCCTATCAAATTGCCTATAAAGAATGAAGCTTGTCTTGTGGCCTCAAATCTAGAAAAATAATTTGGGGCACTAACTCCAAGGATTCTGACTGTTTTGTACGCTAATGGTTAAGTAATCAAAGGGCAGGTAAAAAATGGATACTAATATTACCTACAGGGTGAAGTGTGATCCACCAGTACAAATACCTGCCATTTAATCTGGCATGTTTCTGTAGTACGATGCTTATATTAAGATAATACAGTTCACTGATTTCATAATTAAATCTTTGACCTCCTACCCTAGCCTAGATCATTCAGAATATCTCATGGTATGAGCAGATGGGAAAAACAACAGGAATGTCTGGCTCTATGAGGAGAATTTAGACTACTTTTTCTACTTGGATAGTTACAATATTTAATTTCTCTTATGTAAGTTTGCTAAGATTGACAATGCTAAGCACAAGTTTTATAGCAGCACAGTGACACAGTCAGTTCAAAGGGCTGCTTGACAGTCAGCTGAATTATCCAGAATATCAAAGCTGAGTGCAACGATTTGTGGTTAACATTGTATACGCTCGCAGGCCACCAGGCTATTCATCCCAGTGAAGCTATGCACGGACTACCTCTGAGTCTATTTTCAAATTATTTGCTTTTCCCCTCAGGATGAGTCCATTGATCTTTCCAGCTTATACAAACTCTTTTCCAAATCAACACAGAGCAATAGATATCTCTGAGGGCCTTCTGACAATGTTTCAGAGATGCTAATAGAGGAAGACACTTCCTACGTTGATTATGTAGTGAGCCCACAGCTTCCATAATGCAATTCCGTATGTTGTGTGCTGAACTGTGAGTCATCTGGAGCTGCCAGTAGGAAGTGGTAGGCAACGGGTTGTGTCTGAGGAGCTGACTGACTCACAGCATTACCAAGAGGCATCATCAGCCGTGCAAGACTGAAAATGCTGGATTTTTATTAAAGGGATTTCTATGCAAAACAGTACTAACCCACTACATATAGATCATTCAGGAACTGTACAGGCAAGATCATTTGCTTTTATGGACTGATACTTCTATTTATAATAGAAACTATGACCAGAAGATGTTTCCTGCCATGAAAATCCAAATGTTCTAATTTTATTAGAATTGTATAGATAAAGACTTTCTTTATGTAGCAGCAAACTACTTTTAAGAACTAAGTAAGAACTAAGAACTAAGAACTAAGTAAGAACTAAGAACTGGAGGTGTAACCTTTGATGCAAAAATAAAATTTCAGGAGTCAGAGGAGACCAGAAAAAAACATTGTTTATACAAGTTCAGCAAACAGAAACCAAGTATATATTTTTTATACAACATTTTCTCATTGTCGTCATGCCATTCCCTCAGCAGCTGAAGATTTCATGACCCCTCACCTTGAGCTAACTCTTCCTCATCTTGGTGATTAACTTCAGAAAATGCCTTAAGGCCTGAACTTGAGCATGCTTCATGCACATAAGGAAAACCACATGAGAAATGCCTTCACAGTATTTGCATAGCAGTACCAAGTAATACAAATGACTGCAGGATTGATCAAGACACCGAAAAGTATTTTTAAATGTAACGCTACCAAATAACTCCCTTGCACTTGTAGTCATTTAAAAATACTATAAACAACCCCCCCCCAACTATGAAATCATAGAATCATAGAATCATAGAATAGATTGGGTTGGAAAAGACCTCCAAGATCATCAAGTCCAACCCCTGATC
>JAYRBT010000178.1:18644465-18666333 GCA_036023395.1 Myiotriccus ornatus | reverse complement strand
AAACCTCCAGGGATGGTGAATCCACCACCTCTCTGGGCAGGCCGTTCCAATGCCTGATTACCCTCTCTGTAAAGAATGTATACCTAAAGAATTATACAGAATTTGGGATGAATGCTTCCTGCATTCCTACAGTGTCCTGTGATGTATGAAACTCCAGACTTGTCAACACTAGCCTTCGGTTTAGTTATTCAAATATTTAGCCCTTAGACATGCAAGATACCAGCAGAAATGTTTTTAGTATGTCAGAAAATCCAGCTGTTTCAGAGTAACACAATATATTGCCTGAACAACACCCATAAGAACAAACCTAGACTCCATCTGCTGGGGAATATTTCATGAAGTTCTGGGTCTGTATCCTATTTTCTAGGACCTGATGGTCTAAGGCAATTCATCAATATATGCTAACTACAGCTTTGGACAGTCATCCACCTTAGCTTGCAAAGAGGAGAAAGCCCACTTCCGCGAAGACAGAACTTTCTAAAGCTGGTCTTCCCCTGCGGAATGAACTCCCTCGGAACTACCATCCATCCAAGATCTCATAATCTCACCACTTCCCATTCTCAGTAAAAGGTGGGTTTTTTTCTGCCCATGATTTCTCCGAGTATTCAGAACCATGTGCATATTAAATAAAAATAATTCCAGACCAAGAGGAATTCCCGCAGATGAGACTTTTGGGCACCCTTCTGAAACAGGGTAGACAGTGCGAGAGGAGTGAATTACGTTCCTCCATGCACTTCGGAAGGGCACCTTCGATCCTACAGAGGTCAGGAGGCAGGTACAAAATGAAGTACATGAGCAGAAACCGAGAGTTACATATACCCAGCGAACACAATTTCTACTTTTTCACATTCTTTCACTTCCTATTCCGATGATCATCTTTCGCTTGTATATGGAAATCATTTAAAAAACCAGAATATTGTTATCAGCGTGATTTCTCCCTGGAACACGGTAACACTCCGGACTCGGCTCCCCACCAACCCGTCACCACCTCTTTGCGTAGCCGCAGGGCAGTCAGCAGCTTTAGGCGGCCCAGGCTCGCAGCCCCCCGCCTCCCGCACACCCCCAGCGGCACCGCGATGCCCGCGCAGCATCCCCGCACCGCCAGCCGCTCCCGCCCGAAGTTCCGCCCTGCCCGGAGGAGGGCTGTTTCCGACAGGCCTCCGCGGGTCGCCGCACCTGACACCGGGGCGGGCAGGCTCCGGGGACGCCGGCCGGGGCGGTGCGGTGCGGCGGAGGAAGCTGCTACCGGCCCCGGCTCCCACCGCCTCCCGGCTCCGGAAGGGCTACGAGCCCCTGTCGCCCTCTTCCCGCAGGGACCGCTGGCGCAGAGCAGCGGGATGGAGACGGGAGACGGCGGCAGACGGCGGATCGGCAGCTCCGCGCTCCCCGCACCGGGAAGGGCGACGGCCGCTTACCGGGTCTGGCATCGGCGTGAGCGGCGCCGCGGACAAAGCGCGGGGCGGGAGGAGGCAGGGGCGGCGGGGCGGCCTGGGCCTCCTTCTCCTCCTCCGTCTGCTCCGCCGGCCTCGCCCCGCCGGGACGCGGAGCCCCGGGCGCCGTACGCGGCAGGTGCCGGCGGCGCGGAGCCGAGCCTTGCGCCGCCGCAGCCGCCCGGGTTACGGTGCGGGGCGAAGGGAGGAGCCTGCGCCGCGCCGGGCGAGCGGCGTGGCCGCGTCCCGCTCTGCGCCGCGGGGTCCGGCCGCCGCCGCCGCCGCTGCAGCCCCGCGGGGGCGAGAGGGAGCGGCGGCGAGCGCTGGCGGGGGCGGCGGGCTCGGGCAGAGGGCCCGGGGCGCAGCGTGGTGGCCCCTGCTCACATGGCGTGTGTCCCCCCGCTCCCCGCACTTCCCGCCGGCCCGGGTCGGCACTGCCGTGCCTGTGTGCCGGAGGGTATGCACGCCTCACCTGGGCTCTCCTGAGCTTTGCAGCGGGCTAGCTGATGGGAAACACCGCTAGCAGCGTCGCTGAGGAGGCTGTCTGAGGACAAGGAGGAAGAGGAGGAAGGTTAAAATGAAGGTATGGTGGTCGGTGTAGGGCTGTGGTACATGGGAAGAGGGATGCTGGACAGGACGAGCTTCCTCCCCTAAGGCAAAGGAGGTAGGGAGTCACAGCCTGGGTTTCTGAGGAAGTCAGGCAGTACTGTGGGCTAGCCTAGATCTCTCATGGGAATGTCCTGCCAACACAGCAGTTATTCATACCATGGTAAGTTTGGATAACCTGCTTGTTGTCTTTGTGTTGAACTTGCTCAGCAGATATTGATCATACTGATGTCTTTCCTGGGTCCCAAACCTGGACATGGAAGTCTAGATGTGGTCTAAGATACCTGTATTTGGCTCATCCTACACCCCCAAACATGGTAAGTGCATTTCCCTTTTAGTCCTTTCATTGTGTGCAAGGCTATTCTGGCTGCTGGGCATCCCAGCTTTGAATTATGGCAACAGGTCTTGGTCCTGCTTTAAGAACAGGAGGGACTGATCTCGGCAAGCATCAAAAATCCCATGTATTTGAAGACTTATCTTGTTACCTTGGATTTGGCTGAATGTGTTACGAAATAGAGGCTCCACAGAAGGGTTTCAGTGGGTTTGTTGCGTTAATCCCATCCTGACGCAGACGTGGAAGGGGCACTTACAGTGCTGCAAGGCTTTTGTCGGGGTAGCTAACAGTTTTCCAAAGTGAAGTGTAAAGAGTGGGTATTCCTGTTGTTCAGACGGGAGACTGCATTTCTGACGGATGGCAATAAGAAGATAAAGTAGGAAACTTTGGTAGGTGCAGAGCCTATCTAACGAGTATTTGGAAATTGTCTTCTGTTTAAAAAACTGGAAATCCGTTATAAAACTTAGTTAGGTCAGAGGTGATGTTAGGCTGGTTTAGATGTTCAGTACTGAAGACACTGCACATTGTGTTCTTTCCCAAGCAGTGTTGGTCACTGACCTGAATGCTTCCCTGTAACCTCTTGCAGGGTGTGTCTGTGGCTGGTTCGTGTACAGCACAGGAAGATGCTCTAGAAAAGTTTGAACTTGATGTCCTGGAGTGGCCCTTGGTGGCTGTTTCCAGGCTGAGTGAGCCTAATTTCAGATCTGTGTCCGCACAACCAGATTTGAGGCACTACTAGATCCACCTTCATTCACCTCCCTAAAAGGGCAGTCCCCAGTGTCTGCCCACTACTTTCTACAGTTGGGCAGAGCTATGTGCTCTGGTTCATGAGGAATCTGAGTTCCAGCTCACAGTTAGCCCTGATTCTGCAGCAGGAAAAAGGCACAACTGGTCCGGGTAGAAGGAGTTTGCTGTTATGATTCTCCTTTTTCCCCTCCCATCATACGTTTTGTGCAACATCACATTGTCAGGTTCATCCTGTGCATGTTGTCTGAATGTTGAATGGTGCTGCAGATATGTCAATGGGGCAGAGGTGAAGGACCTTGCTGCCGGACACTTCAAAGAGGCACCGTCTTCCTCTTTGACAAGCTCTAATTCTGGATCCTGCTCGCCCTATCTTCACACCAGAGCTCTTGTCTGATCAGGTGCAGTGTTTGTTGTGCCTGTGCCAGGTCTGCCCTGCTACATTATGGAGGTGGGCCAGGCCTATTGTGAGTTCTCTGGGGTGGTCAGAACACTGGGATTTATAAATAATGTGGTGTAGCCAAGAGTAGCCACTCTGTGTCTTGGACTGCAAACCTTTCCAGAAGTTGAGAACTCAGTTCCCACTGGTACCACAGGTTGCTAGAGAAGGTGTGTCATTTGCACGTGTTTGCACGAAGATGTCCTTTGCATGTGTTTTCTATATTGCATGAGACAAACATGTTTTGTTTATATATTGATGTCTATCTCCTGGATTACAATCAAATGGGTTTCATTTTCCACAAGTCTTGATTGAGGAATCTGGGCTTATGTCTCCACCCAGAAACACCCACAGTGCCTGAGCTACCCTGTATTGCCCTGTAATGATGAGCCCTTTAGATGTGATCTTTCACCTCCTGGACTAGTCTCGTAGGTGAGCAAGTGGGAGACACTGCCATGGTGAACTGAGAACCTAGAGGAACTTTAAACAACTTCTTTACTGATAGTGGCAGGAATATTTATTGAGATGGATGATGTTGTCTTCTGTGTGCAGGTTGCTGCTATGCCTCCATCTTCTCAATCCTCAGTCGCCAGGTTATGAGCGTAAAGACACTTGTTCTCTTTGTAGTAAGAGGGTTAACAAGTCATTAGTTAGTGTGAGGGTAAGAGAGTATCTGTATCTGTTCAACTATCAATTGATTTCTCTCTGACAGACATTTTCTGGTGTTGGATTTCTCTGCATTTAGGCCATAATAGCCAACTTCTGCCTGCTTAGATGCCAAGGTAGTATTACAAGTGAAGATCTTTTGGGTCTTGCTTTCTGCTGTTGGTAATGTGAGGAGAGGAAACAGGTGAAACACTCTATCAAGATGAGAGATTATTTAATTTAAACGAAGTTCAGTAATACTTCAGCAGAGAAATTATCTCCCATTTTGGGTTTTCATGGGATAACACCTTTGTCTCAAGTGGAATAAGTGGTACTGATCTACAAGGAAACAGAAAATGAAATCTTAGTTTTAGCAAAATCACTCCTATAGAAGCTAGAATCTTCCAAAATAAATTATCCCTAAAGTGTTCTGTCTAATATGTTTGTATTTTCACAGGTCATCCCCATGTACCTCTACTGCTTCAGAAAGACTCCAGTCACCAAAATAGAGTAACACCATGGAAAGCAATGTAAAAAAAATTGCAAAACGATTGACAGTGGCTTGTAAACTTCTACACCTATCCCTATACCAATATTCTACTGCTAAATAGAAGTATCTGGGATTTCTACTGCATGAATGAATTCCTTTTGTAATGCTTTAAGGGTGTTTTTTCAGTAGTTCAATGATTTTTATATACATTTTCTCAGCTGCATCAAGGCCCCAGAGGAAATCAAGATGTCCCCATGCAGGAAAATGCTCATGGTAAATGAGATTAGTAATCCGAGGGAGTAGCCTTGCCATGTCTTTTGGATCTGCAAATGTGTCCTCCCCTCCACTCCAAACAGCAGTTGGTATAGTTATCTTCTCTATCTTGTACACAGGAGGAGCAGTCTGTAAGAAAGGGAGAAGGCTGAGTAAATGCTGTTGTATCAGAAGTTATGTTTAGAGAAAGGATTCTGTGCAAGCATCTCTCTCTTTCCCCTCTGCACTGCCTACAGTAAAACCATAGGGATGAAGGCCACCATCTTATTGTTCATTGCCCTAACCCCATTCCCTGACTTGCCTATCCTCACAGAAGAAACCAAAGAAATACGGAAGAGTAAAATGGGGATCATCTGAGATTTGTCTACATTGTGGTAAGGGACTATTCACAAGATGTTTTTAAATTGACTCCTTTTATCAAAGGGTGGTACTGCTATTTTTCTTCTTGACTGTATTTTGGGCAGTTTCCTAACTGTTCACAGTACTGGGAATAAAACATTGCTCGTTCCAAAATTCGAACTTCAGGTATTTAAAGACCACATGTGTGGATGAAAGGTGTTCAAGAAATCTTTGAAATCTTTCTCCACCTGTAAAATAATGTGCTACCTATAAAATAACCTGCCCTGACTCACAAAGCTCACTACAAGTTGGCTGGTCTGATCAAATCTCAAAAAATAATCAGGCAAGTGTTTTCAAGAGGAGCACAGCATTTCCAAGTGTTGACTAGGCAGTAACTGAAGCTCCTAGTGATCAAGTTTTGCCTGTTTCCTTTCTTCCACACAGGATACTTCACCACAGCAGTAGTCTCCACTGTCTGTACTGAATGCCTTTGCAGTAAGTAGTTTCTGAAAACCAAGGTATGTGTTTCCACTTTTTTTTTTTCTCTCCAGTTTAGTGTTTAACTGGAAGGTAGACCTTGAGGATTTCTGGAGAAGTGAAGAGCTCTGCACTCATCCAGTCCTAGGACTTGGGTGCAGCTCTTAGGCCTTTGGGAATGGCAGGTAAGTTGACATGTCACTGAACACATCCCTGGGTCAGTGGGGGAGGTAAAATGAACTTCTGTTAGCTGTCTGCAAGGATCTGTCTATGCCATGTCTGTGAATAAACTTTACAATTATGAGTATTAGATTCTGGTGAAACATTGCCTGAGACCACTCTCCCCCTCTTTCTGTACACTTTAGGGGCTAAAATATGATTTTTTCTATTCTTAGTTTTGCCAGGACCCAAGCATGAGTTCTAAGAGAAATGTATTGCCTTACCTGGTTGTATTTCTTCATGTTTTCCTTAGAGCCATAGTCGTAAGCTTGAAATTGGTCTGCATGTATTAGCTGTTAATATTGTAACAAGGACAGATAAAAGGTGAGTGTTAAAAGACAGAGCAGAGTGCAGAAGTTATTTTCTTGCATGTGAGTGAAGTCAAGTCTTGAGCAGTAGACAGGATTCCAGGGATACTGAGGATGGATCGTAGCGTGTTTTCAAAGCCTTTCCCCATGCTAACATACTCCCCTGATCCTCAGCCACCACTCTTGGTATGTTTAGTTATTAAAATCTTGCTGCATTATCTTAGTTGGCTCTTTAGTTAGCTAAATTAGCTCTTTGTGAGGCAGCAGTGTGTCAGGGCTGTTACATGTGTTGCCTCCTCACACATCTCAACTGACGTGTTGCTCATCAAAGCAGTTTTGTCTGGTCTGCTCACAGTAGTGAGGACATTTCCAGAGGCTCTGTTCTGCGTACCAGAGTTTGGCTATGGGGAGCAGGGTGTAATTAGCTTAACACTAATCTGTTGTCTTCTCGAATGTGATTTTTCTAAATGAAAATAAAAATAATAAAATACGAATCTGTCTTACTGATAATGTGTGTGCATTTTTTTCTATCCATACCTTTAAGTAATTAAGGATATGATAGAAATCTGCTAGCTCATCTCTGTTTTCTGGCTCTGGGTGCTGGTCGTTTGGATTCTAGGAATTTTAGGCAGGGGGGTTGTGCAGCAGCATGAATATATTTAAATGCTGGCTGAAGTGGTACAGTTGTGTGCACATACAGTGATGTGTTTCTGAGCCAATGCTCTCTTGCCCTGGTCTGACTGGAGCATAGACAGAACAAGCTTAAGTCTGAAAGTGGCGTGAGATCCAGCAGAAGAGGCAGTTCCCCTCTTTGCCATTGTGCCAGCAGAAGGGTTTGTGCAGTTAACTGGCTCTGGGTGGTGATCCAGGCTGCAGTTAACCTTCTGGAGACAAGCTTTAGCCTAGATGACTTCCTTGTGATCATCCCCTGGCTGCTAAAGGTTTCATTATACTCCTGCTTCCTGCCAAGTGCCTAGACCACACTTGCATTCACTTCTGCAGCTTTCAAGGCAAATGTCTTTATAAATAAGAATGAAGGCTGGATGCCATTAGAGCCCAACATGGAGAGGCGTGATGTGCCCTGGGAAAATCTGAGCCTGGTACCAAAGGGGCAATTCAGGGAATGATCTGGTGAGCCATGGGAAACAGTGCTTCTCTGTGACAGGTGTTTACAGCAGCAGGTGAGAAGGTGTGATGGGCAGATTCCGAGATCCATCACTTCTGAACTTCCCTGTAGGCTGTCAGTTGCATAAAAAGCACTAGTAAGAGACTGTATGTCAGTTCACAGTTATACCTGATGCCAGTGAATAATGTTCTGTACTGATGTTCCAGCCGGGTAATGTCCTATAAATATATCTATTCGACTCTGGAGAGAAAGCAAAAGCATTATAAAGACAGAGTTCCAGTGCTGTGACAGAATAAAGCTGTGAAGGCTCTAAGCAACATACTGCTGCTGTGTTAAAATCCCATTTTAATAGAATATTCTTCAAATACGTAAAAGGAAGTTGAAGAGAGACTCACAAATATGCGAGTTTACAGCAGGAATGATTACATACGATTTTATACCTCTGGGAAGAGTCTTTTCAACATTAGTCCTTAGTCATATGGAAAATATCATTTGGGGAGTGTGTATGGCCTTTGTTTTTCCCAGTTTCTACAGTTCATATGATGCTTGTGCATAATCAGTAGAGGAGTATAATGAGGCTACATGTGTGAGAGCTTTTTATGGGAACACTTATTAAATAGTCTGCCCATGAGAGATAGAAGGTCCCTGGAGAACAGACATGTCTAAGATTGTAAGAAAAACAGGTGGCAGCCAGAGTAAAGGAATGCAATCTTGCTTTTGGAAGAAGTGTGAAGAAACAGCTTTAAGTTTTGAATGGAAATGTTCTGATGTATAAGAAGTAAAAAGAAACCATCTCTTACGTTCAGATGATCCAGATATCTTTCTGTTTAGGAACGAAAATATATGAATTGTGCAAAAGAGAAAAAGGTCTGTCTTCATCCAGTTGTCCATTTTAAAAACCTTTGGTGCCTGTCCAACATTTCTTTGGCTTAGCCCCAGAAGAGGGGATTCCCCCAACACATTACTCTATGTCCTTGCAACTGTATATAGACAACAGGCAAAAGAACTCTTTTTCCTACAAAACTACTTTAGATTTACTTGTATTAAGCTTTTCTTGGACATGCTTACCGTGTTCAGATTTTGTATCCTGCCCCCAGCTATGAGACACAAGATACTGCCACAAACTTTACCCAGAGATCCACAGAAGCATGTTAGAGGTCCTTTCATCAGTTCATTCTGGTGAAGAACTCCATTGCAGCCAAGTAATAACTGAGGGAGAAAAAGTGCAGAAGTTTTTTTGTTGCAGGATTATTTCATGCAGAAAACTGTCACTCCCTCTTCCTTAATAGCCTTGCCTCTTAACTAGAGGCAATATTGCTGAAACTGCTTGCCATCCCACTATCATTTATAGTGTGTTCTTCCCAAGGGCATACCACATGTTCTTCCTGCTTCTTTTCAGGTATGAGTCCTGGAGGTCACTATTCATCTGGTTTTAGTGTACTGTTCTCAGTGAGAAAGGTAGTTGGCTGCACTGATGACTGCAGCATACAGGAAGTCCCTTTCTGCCCTAATATTTCTTCCAGGCAGGTGCACAAACTGTACTGTGAGTGTTCCTACTAAGGAAAGAGGGATCAGACAAATGAGAAGGGTGTAGAGATGGATGCTTGGACAGAAAGAGGATGTGCTCCTGTGGTTTGACATAAAGTACAGCATGCATGATTTTCACCATTCCGAGCAAATTCTATGAAATGGACACATTCTGATGTGAAATAGCTATTTCCCTTTATGTTTTGTTTATCACTTTACAAGTAAATATTTCACAAACATAAATGAAATGCATGTCTGATAAAATTAAGATGTGAAATATTTGCATTTTTTTGTTAGCGCTTAAGGCTAGTTTTAGTTAACTATATTAGATTTGTTTCAGTCTGGTATTTGTGAGTTTCCTTCAGAAAGATTTGACTTAAATAAGTAGTGATGAAAGTATGCCTGTTACCTTAAAGATGCTGCAAAAGAGATACTGCATCCAGCCTTGCTGCTTAGCTCTGTGGGAAGTCTGAAGTCTACAGGCACTGTCAGCAGTGTGGTACACTGAATTCACTTCTAACTCATCACCCCTTAAAAGTTCAGGTTAAATGAGTCCAGTAGAGACAAAGCAGATAATATTATGTCTTCTAGAAAGAGAAATTACATACCCTGATCAGTGACTGGGGAAGACGTGTAAATGCCGTCATAGGATTGGTAGCATGTGTGATTGTGGCTACTGGTCCCAAAGCAAAGAATACTTTAATCTTCTGAGACAACTCAGGATAAGTAGAAAATGCTATGAATCCTGCAAGCACAGAAGGAGAGTCAAGGTAATGAAGAGATCTCCACAAACCAAATAAATAAAAAAGCAGTAGGCAGCAAAGAAGGGAGCCTAGAATAGCATTTAATTATCTGTTCATTTCTGTCCTGCAAACCTAAGGAGAATGTTTGATTCTTGTTTGAAACCTTTATTTGGAAGACAGAGTTAATTCTAAGGATATAAGGTCATTAGAGCATGTACAGATATCAATTTTCACAGAACTGGCAGTTTTGCATTAAGGCTATTTTTTGGGGATAAGGTCCATTAATCAGATTTTTTTAATTCAAATTCTCTTTAAAGTTCTCTTAACTCGAATAAAATAATTAGTTTCTTGGCTTGCAGTCTCTAAAAGTCTGTATATGTTTATGCTGGCATGCAGCTATGCAGTAATTATCTGAAGATTAGGAATAAAATTTTTACTTGTAACTAAGCACATACTTGTGTGAGAGTGAACGCATAAATAAAGGAAGAGTATAAGGAAGGAAGGAAGGAAGGAAAACCAAAAAGGGTTCATTTCATCCTGTTTTCTGAACATATCTAAGTTTCTCCACAGATGGATTGTGTTAGAATTTTGACCAGTTGACATAAGTATCTAAAGACAAAGAAGGTGGTGACTTGGTCTGAATTATTCATTCTGCAAAAAGACTTTTAGAATGCACATAAGTAAAGAAAAGAAAATAATTGTCTAAGAATGTGGTGATATGCCACTTCCCCCCATTTTGCCCTCTGTTTCTGAGTTTATTTTTTTAAAAGGACAATGGTACACCATGGAATAAATCCCAGTGTCTTCTCACATACCTTAAATATAAATCATAAACACTGTTTTGTACCCAAACAATCCTAACATTACCTGCAGTTGTGCCTTCAGAGTGACCAACATAATAGACTTCCTTCTGTCCGGTTTTATTCATGATGAAGTACAGCTCTGCTGGAATATCATATTTCCCTATCTCATCGAAGCTAAAGGGAGAAACACAAAAAGCTTGCAGATAATTCAGCCATCACAGTGTGAGTAACTGAATGTCACTTTTGTTCATTGCACCAAGCAGAACCCATTGAAGGATGAGGTTGCAGGCTGTGTCTGCTTGATTTGGGGAAGTGGGCAGAGGGATGCAGCTGTACAGCCAGGCTGCCTGATGCCGTGGTCTCCCTGTGGAGGAGGTGCCAGTTTTGCCTGACAGCTGCAGCCCTTTGGGGAACTGAATTTAATCAATGCTTTCACCAGCATTATTTTTATAAGAATTATTTTTCTCCCAGGTAACATCATCTGTGGTAGATCAGATTTCTCAACAGAGCTGATCAGTCTTCTTTCTGCACTTGGGACATGGTAATGGTGGGAGGCTTCATGGTTACAGATGCCTCCCAGTTTTGGAAGCCTATTCCCCAAAAAACCAGCATGGTGTATGGACAGAGATGATTTGTGTACTTCCAGCTTTGCTTCTGTATGTGCTGATTCCAAAAGAGCCCATCCAGATCATGTAGTCCTTATGACTCCCCTGACATACCCAGAATTGGCTGCATCTGTGGAAAAGAGTTGGTCTAGTCTTCTTAGATGTTGCATGTCCCACTTGGAAGTCAGATTATATGAAAAACAGCAGTGTTTTCATATAGCTCAGAAGTTATTTTTTTTCTTATGACCAGAAGGGGAAAGGTCCTGCATTTCTCTAGCAACCACCTAATCTTGCTAGTTCCCTGAATGTTGCTTTCTTCAGTAATCTTTTTCCATGGAGTACCTGTACTGCCAGAACTCTTTCTGGCAGGGCTTAAGGGTCTTGTGTTTTAAAGACCAGGTGGCTCCTCGGCTGTTTCCCATCCAGACATCATAGCCAGCGTCTGCAAGAATGAAGCCTAGGCTGTTGACAGGCAGGTTAGAAATCCAGTGAATAGAATCTGCTAGAATACCATGGTGTAGCAAGATGACAGGCTTTTCCCCTGAAACAGAAGAGGTTTTCTTAGGATGTAGTAGTAGCTAATGTGTAGTTAAAACTGGGGTGCAGAATCTGGTTTTGAAGGAGTTTTTTTAACCCGTGTACAGAATTCAGGCCACATTCTAGGCTGAATTACTAGTTGCCTTTGCTGAGATGGAAAGGTATGGAACATGCCACTGCATGTGCAAAGGGGAAAGATGTGGATGTCATGTAAGAGTTGTCTCTCAAGCCTTCCTTATGTCCTACAACTGTCATACCTGTATTTTGGCTATTCCTTCCAGAGGGAATTCTGAAAACAGCAAGAATGTATCCATCCTCTGTTGTAACTTCATATTCCTCACTGGGGTATCCATGATACCTGATAATTTCACTCTGTGGAAAGCCAAAGGACAGTTTATTAAGATGCATTTACAGTGTAGATATTGGTGTAGAAAGTGTTTAGAGGTTGCTTCTGTCCAGGAACATGAACCTAGCCAAGAATATGCCAGGAATATAAATGTGCTAACATATTGCTAGCTTTTCTCTACTGCTGTGTGTTATACTGGTAGGAAGGTACACCAAAAGGGATTCCTGTAGGAAAAAAAAACCAAACACGTCTCTCTCTTTCATGGGTGATCCAATATTATATGCCATGCCTTAGCCGTGGAGTCTGGAGGATGCAAATGGCAGTGAGAGTAGTTGGGATGTGTTTCTGTGATGTGGTTTGTGTACATTACTTCGTGCTGTATGACTCAAATTGTAGTAATTGCTGTAGCACTGGTACTCAAAGCACTACAGAGACTTGCAAGAGTAGCAGAATGCAGTAAAGTCTTCTTCAGACTTGCTTAGATCGTAATTGTCTGGTATTTGACCCCGTATTATGGGATGAAGCAAAACTGTACTGGGTGACTAACCTTTTGGGAGATATTTTGTCATTTTTTGCAAGGCTGATGCAGGTTGTATCTTTCTAGAGAGTAAACATGCATCAGTATCTCTATCTGGTCCATAATGAATCCTTTCTTGCCAAAGTGTGGTTAGGCAAGCCATGTGGGGTGGATCTCCTATTACAGACTCACTCACAGCACCACCTATTACACTTGCCATAGTGAGGAAATCTTTGGTGATTCAGAGCAAGGGGTCTTGGGGTTTTTGTTGTGAGAGTCTGCTGTTTGAAGAAGGGTTTCAAGCTGCCTTACCACTGTACAGGTTGTTATAGAAGGGTAGGCCTTTGCTTCACTTGAGACTAGAAACCAGCCTTTGCTTCCACTCTAAAGGAATTCTTCTCTCTGGCTCAGACTGTTTCAAAAGGAGCATCAAAGTTTCTTCCAGGCAAGTGCTCACCGTGCTGGAGGTACCCTTTTGAAGGGAACCTACTTTTAGCATTGTGACAGGAACTGTTAGTGTTATGGTACTGGGAGAGAAGCTTTAGAAAGAAAGGGAGAGAAGGTGACCCAACTTACAACATTCATAAAGCATTCAGGGTTGCGAGTTTTCTTGCATGAGCTTGTATCTACACTCAGAGTGCAGGGTGCTGTGATTCCTGCTGAAAAGGCAATTCCTTGGGAGCAGAGCAGAAAGAGGAGGCACCACATCTTGGGGCTGTGTGAAAGAGAAAATGCAAGGATGTTTGTCTTAAGAAGGGAGTGATGTGGAATTCTACAGGAAGACCCAAATGGGGGAGTCTCTGTAAGGTTGCTCAAGGCCTGTTCCCCATGGTGTTGCCAGAGTAAGTACCTGTGTGAGGAAGGACTGTCTACAGCTCACTCTGTTTAATATGGGTCAGGAATGAGTCAAAAGCTCCAGGATGATATGGAACCAACCTGGGGGCATGTGTTTGTATGACACCAATGCTAGTTTGTGCTGAGTATCTTCCTTTCTCTCTCCACGTGGTCTTCCCTATTGTAAATCTGTCTTTCCTGGACAAAAGGCTGAATTTTCATAAATTTTAAGGGGTCTGGTGATCACAGTGAAGCTTGTCTGAATTGAGATTGTAGAGTGCTCTCTATCCATTTAAACCCCTGCTTCTTGGCTGTAGCCACCTTTGTAATCAGCATGGAGGAAACAGGTCATAAAACCAGTCTTGGGGAAAATCTTTAAGATTTGGAAAGTGTGGAAAGGATAGGCAAAATGTTTTCTCTGAATTTCTTCATGAGGGAGGGACTTCTCAATTATTTTCATTTTTTATTAAATCTGTCATATCCCTTGAGTCTCTAGAACGTTTGGATTAAACTACAACTTGGATATACCCTTAATATTGACATCCAAACTCACTGTAGTCCACTTTGTAGGAGAATATTCCAATTCTTCTGTCAATAGAATAGAAATCCTTCCACCTGTGTGCTCTGGAAGCTCAGTTTTTTAGTAGATATTCCATTGCTTTCTGCAGTTTTGTTCAGTTCAAACAAAAGTAAAACACATTCCTCTATGTGGGGAATTGTTTAGGAACAAAACTGGAAAGTTCAGCATAGGTCATAGTTTGATTTTGTACTTAAGGTGAGGCAGTGGGGTAGCTAAATTGTTACCATTTTAAGGGTATGTTTTTTCTATATATTGTATGGTCACCTGACTTAGCTGGCATGTTTTAAGGCTTTATTCTGAATGTTTTCTAAATTAGATATAATGCACCAATTAACTGTAAGGCTTGGCACACACTGTCTCCTTAATTTCAATGACCAAGTCTTGACTGTTGGAGCCTGGAGCAGTAATCTAATCTTTTTATGCAATGAAACAGTGCCAAAGAGTGGCATTTACCATGGCAAACTGGAATATTTAAAGAGAAAAAAAAAAGTAGAGGAAGGTATCTGAAAGATACATTGAAAATGCCATTTCTGGAGACTTTTGATATTTAATGAAAACAAACCTTCTAGAAATTCATCAGAGTACTCTTGAGAGAGTTATAATGTTTTTGTTTCACATACACTGTACACAGGACAGAAAGGCACCAAGTCATTAAATGTGCTTAGCAGATGTCAGAATCTCCACTTTAACATACAAGGACAAATTAAATGGATTTGGAGCTATAAGAGCAAAACGTTCAATTTATCTACATGTTTTCAATTCTGAGATTTTCATGCATCCACAGTGATATCCCAAGGGGAAAAAAAAACAACTAGGAAAAAACTGAACTATCAGTTACTCCTTTTTCCCATTTACATGGGTCAAAGACTTCTTCCTCTCCTCCTTTAGCAAACATGCACTTTGATGCATAACATCAGGCTTGCAGGTCAGAAAGGATGCAGACTGTCTGCTCTGACAAGCAAGTACACAAAATCAAGACAGCACATCTTTATGGAGACAGGCAACAGAGAAAGGGACCATGGGCACATATGTACAAGCAATTTACCTCTGCTTGGACTCCCTTGTTGCACCTTCTGCTGCAGTTGCTGGTCGGTCTCCACTAGCAGACTGCCTCACTGCCAGAAACCTGTGGCGATAAAAGGAGTAGCAGCAGAGTGCTGTGTGGTATCTGCATGTATAGGAGAGCATGTTAAAGTGCTACTTGTTTGGCAGTATTTAAGGAGTGGAGTTATTTTATGATAAATAGCACCGTTGCATGACATTCTGAAAGACCAAATTGCACCATGGAGCAGGTGAGGTAAACAGGCATCTAACCTGTCATTAGAATACTTAGCAGGGACTAGGTTATTCTTGTTCCCTGAGGCTGTGACAGATTTTTATCCATACTGCCACTTGTCTCAGGAGGTGCTGTGACCACTTCATTTCTGGATGAAGAGGAGGAAGAATCCAGTCTTCCTCAACACTTTCTGCCTAGGAATGTGATCTCAGCTGCTGTGGGTAGTACAGAAGCTGATGTGATCACTGGTTTCACGCTTGTTGCTTGTTTTCTGAATTGCTGTTTGCAGATTGCTCAGGGACAATCCTAGGTAATCTTGGAATAAAAATACAAGTGATTTGAAAGGTGTGTATTTAGCATCACATGCACATTCCTACATCTCTTGTTCAGTGGGCACCACAACATGCAAAGACCAGTTTGCTCTGAATTAGCCTGCTTCTGTAGGGATTCGCAGGTATTGAATTAAATGAAAACATTGTGTAAACTTTGAGTCAAGAGACTCTTATTATTTCCAAGCCATTTCCATGAGCTCTGTGAAAACACAATATTTTGGACACCCCTGCCTAATCAATTAATTAATTGCAGTCAGCCCTGGGGAGCTTGGTCCTCACTGAAGTTGGCCTGGTGTCCTTGTGAAGCAAATTCTCTGGAATGTGGGTGCTAGTGATCTGCTGTCTTGTATGGGCAAGTGAGTAAAGTAAATACTTGCTAATAAACAGAACCTGGTAACAGAGTCACCACAGAACCAATTCTGCTTTATCAGGTAGAGTGATTTCTCACACAAGTGATTTCTCAGTGAAAAACATTACAGTTAGGCAGGCCTGATGCCACTGTTTAGTGAGATTAAGACCAAAGACTTTTCTTTGCAGTGTTCCCAGCTAACAAATAACACTACTCTTTTTTTGTTTTATAGAGTTGTCAGCCTGGAATGATCTGTCAGTTTTGCCTATTTTACCTCATCTTGGCATATGGGATGTATGATATTTTTGCTGATATTGTTGGTAGCAGTCAAGTGAAGAGCAAAAGATAGGTTAATCCACCTGAATAGGGAAAAGAGACAATGAAATTAATGCATATAGAAAAAGCATAGGAAACACAAAACTGAGAAGGTATACAGAAACTTCCAAGGACATGGTGTCCTTGCTTAGAGAACCAGGATAGCTGAGAAAGTAAGCATTCTGTTCTAAAAATGCTGTGGCAAAACTGAAGCCCAGGTGGTCTGGCCTATAACTCAGTTCAGTTTAAAGTGTTATAAAATACAGGCTCCATTTCATGCCACAGAGAGGCTTCTTTGTGCTTGGTGGGTCTGTTGAGTTAATCCTGTCCTGAAGCAGAGGTGCCAGGGACCCTGGCAGTGCTACAGGGATGTTGCACAAGTAGCTAACAGTCTTCTGAGGGAAAGTGTAAGGGGAGAGAGTTCCTCTTGTCCCAACACTGGCCATTCCAGGAGTGCATTTCTTGGGAACATGCATTTCCTAGGATTCTTCTGCACACACAGCTCCACCAGGCCACAGATTTCTTTCCCTGGAGTAGTGTAACTCATGCCATTTGGAGCAATATGATCTCTAGTGCTTGAAAATTAAAGAAACAAATTATCTTCTGTGACTTTTATTGAATGTGCTGTTCTGAAGTTTAATTGATATCTAGTCTAAAAAATTAGTTTATTATATTATTTCCTTGATGAAGGCCCTTCTGAGAAACTCTTAGTTCCCTTTTGGCTCATATGAAGCTTTTGTAGTGTTGTAAAATTCTGTCAGGAAGTAGGAATCATGTTTCCTACACACTGAGTAGGTGACAGTCTGCCCATGTACTGAGTCTTGGCACCTTTTGGAGAAAAAGATGTATTCATCAACAACAAAAAAATCAACATTTTCAGGACTCTAATCCCAAGTATGGTAAAGAACACTAAAGCAATATGTGAAGCAGAAGTGAACCTGTGACTACATAGATTTGCTTGAGTCTCATACCTCATCACAGTTGGGATGCTTATCTGTTCTCCAACTGAAGCTCTGACCAAAGTGCTTTTCAACAGGACTTGAGATGTGATGCTGGATTAAATAGTAATTTACTCTGTCTTGGGAAAAGTGTTGCCTGAAGCTATTGCTCTGCTTTGCAGAGGATGGGCTTTTTTTTATTTATTTGTGTTAGAAAAGGATTAATTAAATTACTAAATTGTTATATATAGCATCATAGTGATTTGACATGTCTTTCAGCAGGTTGTAGTTGGGAAATTTCAACAGCCTGGCCAGTTGATGTGGGAAGATACTAATTCCTTAGGAGCTGGATGTGAAGTACTGGTGAGGTATACCTTTGCATCTTTGAGGTGTTACTCACTCCTCCATGTTGTTGGTCCAACAGAATTTTCATCACATGCTGAAAGATCAATCTATTGTGAGGATCCTTGTGAGTTTGTCACAGGTAGATGTCTGTTTCTGTTAATGTCAACGTAATTTTCTTCAGATAAGCAGCCATTAAAACTGGTGCCAGCAAACAAACACTACAGCCGTGGTGCTGTACTATTACTTTAATTAGAGAACGATAGATATAGTATAAGTAATTTTATATAGTCCTCCACCTCATTGGAGAATAAATATGGAAAGTTATATGGAAATAAAAGTTCTCAAATGTAAGGTAAAGGGCTTGGATTTAAGATGCATGCAAATGTTTTACATGTATATGTTTTAAAACTTGTTTTAAAATTTACTTGAAATACAAGAAACATGAATTTAAAATATAAAGGGAACAGATATTTTGAGGTGAGTACAGACACTTGAAATACACATGCCCTACTCGGAAAGATTGAGTGTAATACAGTATCTTATCATCAGAACCATCAACAATAATTCTCTTCTGAATTTAAATATAAAATTATCAGGTTAAACATGAATCATATTCATTGTTTGGGCTGGGCTAGGAAGAGAAGACTGAGCAAAAGGTGATGAAAGCAGACGGCCTGTTTAATTAGAGACTGTGGATAATTATACTGGGAGTTCTCATTAAAGGCGTGGGATTTAGTTGCTTCCCTTTTCCTGACAGGAATCTTGAGCTGTTCTTGCAGGGCATTTGGAATATGTTCTAGTCAGAAGCAGCTTGGGTGGCACACTAGCTACCATTTGTAGTTACTTATTTTAAGTTTTAGATTTCATACTTTTTATTCTTTTTCCCCATCCACTTTTTCACTTGTGAAACTTTCTTCCTCTCTCTCTCCCTCCTCCTCTCCTCGACCTGTTTCGCTACTTTCCTTTTTAGGTAACTGAAGGATGTTATTGCAAAAATGACAAAGGAAGATGTTTCTGTGTTGTAACTTGTTCTGTCAGTCTTCTGCAAGCTGCTGTTCTCACGTTCACCTCCCTGGGTTGGGTTTCTGAAGACAATTGTTTTATACTAGCAAGTAGAAAACACTGGAAGGAAATGTAGCTTAAGAAAGAGTGATACTTTTAAGTTAAATATTAACCAGATTCAAACAAGCTCAAGCGCATTTCGAGTGTGGTTAACTTGGGCGGTTGAACAAGGAGGAACTCAAGCAGTGAAGAATAGGCATGGGGATACTCTATTCAGAGGTATGTGACCATTTTTTGCACAGTAACTGAAGCTGTTGAAGGTGTGGATATTCACTGGGTTTGGTTTGTTCCCTTCACAGCCCCCCATAAACAGGCTTATACAGATCTGAAACATTTTTCCCTTTGGAAATACTTTCCTTTGGCTATTGTGAGTTGTCAGAAGTATTTTTTTGTAGGAGCAAAGGAAATGCAATAACCAGTGTAATTATTGTGACTACACAAAATATGTGTTCAACATTGTAGTATTTTCCTAGACTTTAGCATAAATGCTACCTAAACATATTGGTTTTTAAAGTTCCCATTTGTTCACAAGGGGAAAAATTAGGATTTTGGACCTTTCTGACTAAGAATAGAGTGTGTTGCACAGCTACTTCTTTTGCTGGAGATAGCATCACATAGCTCTTCCTTTAAAAGGTTACATTTCTGTGCTGAAAGACACTTTTGTTTTTAAAAAGCTATTCACTGAAATCAAATATCTTCTCCTATTTCAGTATTACAAGGACCTTGAATCTGTGCATTCATAAGGTGATCAGTGAATAGACTGTAGCTTATTCTGAAACGATTTTTTGCCTCTCTCCAGGTCTACTATTCTGAGATAGTATTGCACAGGAAACCAGTGTCATCTAGCTTAATTAAATGGGTTTAAAGAATGTTCAAATGCTGCCCATATTTTCCATGCTTATTAGTAAATATTCTCATATACATTAGTTTTCTTTCTTTAAAAATTTTGAGATACAGTTTTCTGGGTAAAGTATTGTTCATTTCTACAGGACAGAAAGCTAGAGAAGTAAAAATAAGACAATGTAAGTTGCCTTTTCTGAGGAGTATGCACTGGACATTAGGGCATTCCTCAGCATCCTAAACATAATTTAGACTTTCCTGTTTAGTTCATAGTGTGCCTTTGAATTCATTTTAATGCATAGGAAGACGCTATGGATTGGTTCAGAATATTTTGGCATTTCAACATGTCTCCTTTTAGTCTAAATGACTGCAAAGTGTTGATGTCATTTAGGCAATCCCCGGCCATTCTCAAAGGAGGAAGCAATTATAAAACCAAATTGCTCTCATAGTTGCAAGACAGGCTTTACCTTCACCTCCTCTACTGGCTGAATGCTTTGTCCTTCATACTGTGCCTTTAACCTTTATTTCATGTGTGGTAGAACTTGCTAAATAGCTTGAGGTTTATCACTAGCTCAGCAAAGCTAAGCAGAGAGAGATACAAGAAACCCTGAAAACAAGCAGACAAATTCAGATGTGGCAGTTCATCTGTGTGTGAGTAAACTACCAATCACATGTCCCACAATAAATTAAAAAAAAATAAAAAAATCAAAGAACCTGCTCTGCAATTGAATTTTTTGACAGTGAAAGTTTTATTGCTATTCTTGCACTCCTTCTCTGGTTATCTTGTATTGAGTGATCTCAGCCATGAAAACCCTTATCTGTCCTACAAGTACTTCTCACCTTTCCTGAAGCTTTAGGTAGATACCGAACAATTAAATCATGGTCTGAAGGGCTTGCAGAAGAATAAGAAGTATTATAGAAAGAGAGATTTTAAGCACTCAATCACTGGCATATGTAATCTTCAGACTCCACTCCACTCCGGTGTCTGTACTCTGCTCTTTTCAGTTGGGCAGACTGTGCTCTAGGTCATGGTTAGCCCTGATGCTATGCTAGGGAAAAGGCACAACTGGTCAGGGTGGAAGGAGTTTGGTGTCGTGATTTTCTGTCTTCCTTCCACCATATGTTTTGTGAAGCATTGCGCTGTCAGGCTCATCTTTTGTATCTTGTCTGAATGTTGAGTGGTGCTGCAGATGTGTGATTAGGAGCAGAGGTGAAGGACTTTGCTGCCAAACACTTCAAAGAGGCACTCTCTTCCTCTTTGCCTAAGCTGGAAATCTGGATCCTGCTCCCCATCCCTTCACACCTGAGCTCCTGTTTTTGTTGGGTGCGGTGCTTGTTGTGCCTGTGCCAGGTCTGCCCTGCTATGCTATGGAAGTGGGCCAGGTCTGTTTTGAGTTCTCTGGGGCGTTCATGACACGGGGATTTATAAATAACGTGGTATAGGCAAGAGTAGCCACTCTGTGTCTTGGACTGCAAACCTCTCCAGAAGCTGAGAAATCAGTTCCCACTGATGCTTTCTTCAGAGATTTTTGTTGTGGGAGCACTGGCCTTTGTTTCTTACACATCCCTAAAGGAGATGTCATAGACATTATATCTGTGCTCTAGTTGCCAGTGCATCTCTAACAAGGGAAGCTGCAGGGGTTCCTGGCTGTCCATCAGATTTCTGCTCTCATACTCCTGCTCCACTCTGCATCTGAGCCCAAGTCTGAGGCATGAACTTTGGATTCTTTGGATATGGCTTCCACCTTGCATGTGAAGCCCAGGTATTGTGTGTACGTATCCCACAGGTTTGTTTCCCCCTTGTGTATGATGGATGGATAACAATAATGTACAAATCTGAAGCTGGTTGTTAAGCTGTACCACTGCTGAGGCAGTCTTCTAACACTCTAGATAACTGAGTGAAGCAGTCTTTTTTCCTCCAAGCTTTTCTGTAGACTTAAAGGAAATATGTTTTCTTGGGTTTTGGATGGAATCTACTGCTTGTACCTTACATTGTTGTAACTCCATAACTGGCCTCCATGCTTATCTTCCAGATAGGTGCTGTCTAACTGTCTGTTTGTAAGAAACTCTATTAGTCTTGTAAGCAAAGTTTGGAGAATTGTTTAAAATAGTCTTAAGCACAGTTAGTCCTTCTTTAGATAGGACTGCCAGAGTGGCGACCCAAAAAGGCGAAAGATGGAAGAGTGATTTGTGGCAGAGACTTCACAACCACAGAAATCCTGGCACATGCTCAAGCTCTGGCCTGGAGTCAGTCAGGTTTTGTGTCCATTCTGCTGCTACTGAAAACCTGTTTTGTTATTTTACTCTGCAGATTAATAGAAATCTCTTTATAATTTTCATGCTAAATTCCTTGGCCAGAGTTACTACCTTTTTGTTGTGGTTTGCCCTGGGTCAATTTGCTTTTACACACCCCCCCACACACAATTACTTTAAGTAGAGAGAAGGTTTATGCAGACAAAAGAGACTGGATTTGGGAAAATAACATGAAC
>JAYRBT010000178.1:18610630-18634619 GCA_036023395.1 Myiotriccus ornatus | reverse complement strand
GTTATCTTCTCTATCTTGTACACAGGAGGAGCAGTCTGTAAGAAAGGGAGAAGGCTGAGTAAATGCTGTTGTATCAGCAGTTACAGCTAGAGAAAGGATTCTGTGCAAGCATCTCTCTTTCTCTTTGCCTGTATTCCCTGTATTCCGAGAAGATCTATAAGTTTTGTTGGGGCATAGAGTGCAACTGTTTATTTTAGTTTTCAGGCTTGGAACTTAAGTGACAAGGAAATAATTTGGCCATTTATAATTTCACTCTAGAAAATTTCTGGGACAGTATGGGAGAGAGAAGTGGACTGATTATATCTCTGGAGTCTTTCTGTCTGTGGAAAGCAGACAGCACAGGACACTGCAACTCTAATGTGCTGGTTAAAAGTGAAATGATTGTCAGTCCGTTGGGGAGATCACTGTAGCTATGAGATTCATTTCCTCACTTAATTGAAAGGTAGACCCTGAAGATTTTGGGGGAAGTGAAGAGCACTGTACCCATCCAGTCCCAGAACTTGGGGGTGGCTCTTGCCTCTTGAGAATGACATTTAAGTTGGCATGTCATTGGACACATCCCTGCATCAGTAGGGGAGACAAAATGAACTTCTGTTAGCTGTCTGCAAGGATCTGTCCATGCCATGTCTGTGAATAGACTTTTATACTTATGTGTGTGATTCAGCTGAAACATTACCTGAGACCCCTCTCTCCCTTGGTAGCATTCACATGTGCTAAAATTTGAATTTTTCTATTCTTAGTTTTACCAGGACCAAAGAATGAGTTCTCAGGGAAACCGTATTGCCTTACCTGGTTGTATTTCTTCATGTTTTCTTTAGAGCCATAGTTGTAAGCTTGAAATTGGTCTGTATGTGCTAGCTGTTGAAAGAACACACAAAAGTAAAGTGACAGGAGACCAAGAAGCAGAGTGCAGGGGGCATTTTCCTGCCTATCATTTAAGTCAAGGCTCAGGTAGTAGACTGTGAGTTACTTCCCCATGTTTCTCTGGTTGTAGGCTTCCTGGATATTGAGGATAGATCACAGGGTAAGTGGCTTCACTGCCTTTTCTCTTGCTAATTTTTTATCATGATCCTTATCTTCTACCCTTGGTATGTTTTGTTACTAAAATTTTGCTTTACTACCTTGGGTAGCTAAGGTTGGGGTCTCTGTAATACAGAGTTGGGTTCAGTTGTTCTATGGAAAGAGAACCTGAATGTCTATAACGTGTCAGGGCTATTACTAGTCTAATGTAATACCTTGCAGGACTGATAAATGACGAGTTAAGTACATATACCTGGAGTTTTTTTGTTTGTTTTGGTAATTTTATTTTTACACTAACATGACAAGTAATTTCATTTGTGAGTGGTTGTATGTAATAAAGGCTGAAAGAAAGCCAGGATCTGTCAATTTAGATAACTTTTGCTTCAAGGATTTAAGTAGCTGGGTACGTGCTAGAAATCTGCTTGCAGTATTGTCTTTGCTATTCTATTTTGCTGTATCTGTGTTTGCTTTTATCCACCTGACTTTGTTAGAGGCTGGCAAAATAGACTGTAAAGTCACTAGCTGTCAGTGGTCAGCTATCCATTTCCTGGATAGCTGTATCCTGTGGGACTGACTGCTGGGAATCATTGTCAAGCCTGTCTTCAAGAGCAAATCCACATTCTAGACCACATTAGTGGGCAGGTGCTCATGGCGGTAGGTGAGAAAGTGTGATGATCAGTTTCCCAGATCCATAACCTCTGGATTTCCTCGTCGGCTGTTGGTTGCATAAAAAACAGCAGTGAGACTGTTTATACATATGCACACAGTTATACCTGTTGCCAGTGAATAATATTCTGTACTGATGTTCCAGCTGGGGAATGTCCTACGTATGTGTCTATTCGACTCTGAGGAGAAAGCAGAAATTTCATGAAGACAAAGACCCAGTGCTGTGACAGAATAAAAATGAGAAGAAACTGAGCAACAAACATAGTGCTGCTGTATTAAACCCCCATATTAATGGGATATTCTTCAAATATCAGACTTCAAATACCAGAAAACTGAGAAGCAGACTTCAGAATAGCTAGTTAAGAGTATGTATCTGCATGGCCTCTTCAGGAAAGCAGTGCATTCCACAAATACAGTACTGCTGTGGGATCCTGTGCTCAGCAAAATTAGGGAAAAACCTTCCAATTCTTTCAAAGTAGACTTCCCATCTCACACCAGAGCCCCATGCATGTGTGCAAGTCTTATGAAGATTTGCTTTTCTCTTCACTTTACTCCTAGTCTTAAAGAAGCCAACTGAAAAAACTGATATGTTTTATTTCTGCTTGTATTTTTTGTAGTTCTATGAGGGAGATGCTCCAGTTCCAACTCCCCAGACTCTTCCTTAGCCATGTTATCTTGTCCTGAGGATAGCATGAGTGACTTAACACAAATCAGGAAATATCCTTAATGGTTTAGCTCTGCAATTCAAAAGTGCTGCGACGACTTTAATTTCTTTTGCACTGAACTTTTGATTCTAACTGCTTTCTCATATGTGCTTTTAAAAGTGGTTATAGATGGAAAAAAATGGGCCCCAGTCATTACAGATATTGCAGTAATAAACATTATACAGGCCAGCTTCTGCACTTTGGCCACTGTAAGGGGCATTGACACCACAGTGTCCATATGCTGGCAAGCACACAGAAAATTCTGCTGTCTCTCCTGTCCCCTCTGACTGATGCATTAGTGTCTGTGAATCCCACTGTAGGTGTGCTGCACTCCTCAGCACAAGGTAAGGACTTTGTGTAGCTCTGCACCTTGTAAATTGAGCTGTTGGGTCCAGTTCTAAGGTCAACAAAATGGGAAACTGCCCTTTACAGTTGTTCTTTGGGACCAAGTTTTGGTGCAAGTAGTCTTAAAATTGGGAGTTAAAAAGTGGCTTTTTCCTGACTTAGCTATTCCAGTGTTCAGAGGACCCCAGTGTCCACATATCAAGGGAAGAAACTGGCACCTGTATTGCCAAGAAGAAATCTGACTCCATCGTTCATTGTCTCTTTTTAAAGAACATCTGTGTGTGACCAAGTTCTGGTTGGCTTAATCCCCAGAGAGGGTACATCTATTGACATATATAATATAGCTTCAGTCAGAATTCAGTGCTTTCTTTCTGGAATTGGAATGGGCCTAGTTGTTGGTCCCATCCACCACTACCTCTAGTCATGCTGCTGCTATTGACAGCACACCATGTCCTGGCATTCCCTCCGTCTGCTGAGAACTATGTTGTGGTTTATGTGTGTTTATATGCATGACAGTAACTGGATAAGGGTAGAGTGTACACGTGTAACTTCCAAAATCACTTTAGTTTTACTTTGAGTAGGTGTTCTTGCGTATACTTACCGTGTTCAGATTTTTTATGCTTCCTCCAGCTATGTAACAGAGAACGTGGGCACAAAACTTATCCAGGCTTGTACATAACTGTGTCACAGGTCCTTTCAGAAATCCAATCTGGTGAAAGGCTCCTTTGCAGCCTAATACTAACTGAAGGAAAGGAAAAGTGCAACAGGTTTTTTTCTTCTTACAGAATCATTTTATGCAGGAAATTGTAGGTAATAGCCTAGCCTCCTAGAGCAGTATTCAAAGAGTGCTGAAAGAGCTTACCCTCACAGTACCCCTTAAAATATCTTCTTCCCCATAGTGCATCAATTATTCTTCCTTTTCATATTTCATATTTCAATCCTGGAGGAAGCCATCCTTCTATTTCTAGTGTAGTGACCTCAATGCCTAATAATTTTTGAAGTCCCATGGACTGCCATGGCTGTTATTGCAGTTCTGGTTTACTTCCTCCTGCATGAGGCCAGCAAAATGTTAGTTAAACTGCAAGAGTTCTACTACAAGACAGAGTTTCACCAGTCTCCTACTTCACCTGTTGCTGAAAGCTCTATATCCTGACTGTTTTCCCCATGGAGTTTGGGAACAGATTTTTCAAGAGCACTCAATTCATCCCAAGCTCAATATCAGCAGGTCACTTTTTTGGGAACACTTCGTCTCAGGCTGAGTGAACCTCATGAAGGTTAGTCAGGCACTGGGCTTCTTAGAAGGAAAAATGACATACCCTGAGCAGTGGTTCAGGAAGATTTGTCATCCTAACCAGAATGCTTGTAGCATGTGGGCATGTAGTTATTGCACCCAGAGCAAAGAATACTTTCACCCGTTGAGCCAGCTCAGGGTATGTAGAAAATGCTATGAAGCCTGCAAACAGAGAAGAGACAGACTGAGTTAGTGAAGATATCTTCCACAGATAAATTAAATACATAAACAGTAGGTACTGGAAACAGTTTTGCTGTCTGTTGTTCATGTTTGTCTGTGCTGCATGTTTTGCTTAAGGCAAGTGTTGAAGATAAGTCCTGAAACTAATTTTATTTAGGAGGCAAAGTTCATTCTGAGGTTTAGAGCATGTCTGGGCATTGCCTTCATCAGAACAGTTTTTGTAGCAACATGTCAGTGAGGTTTTCATGATAACATTAATTACCTCTAAAGTTCAAAAAACACTCATAAAAAAATGAGTTTTCCGGATTATAGTCTCTAAAGGTCTATGCATATTTATGAATTAATGAAATTGTAGAAGAATCAGCTGAATACTGGGAGCTTTGAGTGTCTTCAACTGATTGTTTGCATCACCAGCAGTTGAAGAAAGCCTAGACAGTTAGTTTGTTTTGCCATGAGGCAAATACTCTTATGAGAGGCAAAGAAAGTAAAGGTCTGGAGCTGTGACAATATATGATTTTCCCACATTTCCTTCTCATTTTTTTCCTGGGTTGTTTACATTAATGAACCGGCAGTTGCTCTTTTCTAACAAATAGCTGTTCATGGATCTTACATATAAACCGTAAATATCAAGTGCTTTCAGATTATTCTAGAAGAAAGTTAGGTGCATTCAGAGGCCATGATATAAATTAATGCTAAGGGCTGGGCCTAAGAGAAAAGAAACTTTTAATGTTTTTTCTTTCTTAATTTTCAGTCTCTGGCACTATGCTTTTAAACAGTAATGTGGCCAGTTGTAGCCACTCATGAACTACACTTAAAATTGTAGGATTGACATTAAGTCACATGACTTAATGTGACGTTGAGGTTATTTTTCCTTGTTTTCTGTTAATTTAAATTATGTATTGTATGTGCTGGTTTATCTTTTCAGTTTTTCTGTCCTGTTCACAAGGAACACGGTCACAAAGGAAGTGATCACAGCACCAATCCTGCCAGAGTTCAAGAAGGGAAGAATTTGGACAATGCTCTCAGGACATGGTGTGATTCTTGGGGCTGGCCTGTGCCGGGCCACAAGCTGGGCCTTTGTGGGTCCCTTCCAGCTCAGGATATTCTATGATTCTATGATTCTAGTTGTATGTCTTAATACAAAAGAAGAACTTAATGAGAATTCCTATCGCTGAGAAAAATAGCCAATTACTGTACCTGAAGTACATAGTAAATGTTCACTTCTATGTCTCTAATTATTTAAAAAGTTAAACTATATTTGCATCTGCAATTAGATTTATTTGCTTATCAATGGTAACTAAAACTGGTTTTAGAAAAGTTTTGCATATTTTCCAGATCTCAAGCCAGAAAACCCTCTATGTTTTTCTAGCTCTCTACAAACAAGAAAAACAACAGAATCAATGGGGAGACCCACTTACTGATCAGATAGGAACATGAATCATTGTGAATAAGTGTCCTTAACATTACCTGCAGTTGTGCCTTCAGAGTGACCAATATAATAGACATCCTTCTGTCCAGTTTTATTCATGATGAAGTACAGCTCTGCTGGAATATCATATTTACCCATTTCATCGAAGCTAAAGGGAGAAACACAAAAAGCTTGCAGATAATTCAGCCATCACAGTGTGAGTAACTGAATGTCACTTTTGTTCATTGCACCAAGCAGAACCCATTGAAGGATGAGGTTGCAGGCTGTGTCTGCTTGATTTGGGGAAGTGGGCAGAGGGATGCAGCTGTACAGCCAGGCTGCCTGATGCCGTGGTCTCCCTGTGGAGGAGGTGCCAGTTTTGCCTGACAGCTGCAGCCCTTTGGGGAACTGAATTTAATCAATGCTTTCACCAGCACGGGTTACAAAACACATTTCTTTCTTGGTTGAATTCAACTGTGAGAGATTAGAGATCTCTAGACAGGGCTGCTCAGCCTGTTCTAGCTGAGGTCCTTGCTCTCCCTCTCACAGTACTCCTTTTTCCTCAGCATGCCATTTCATTTCCCAGTGTCTGAAATCTCTTCCCCAGCCAATTCTCCCAGCTCTGAATAGCAGTGAGCATCCTTCTTCATCTGGTTCTTTACTCTCCTTGGTTGGTGTAGATCCTGTTCTGATGCTGGTTTAGGTAAAAGCCATGAGGCTGAACCTATCTAGTCCCCTTGGAGTTTCTATGTTGAGTAATTCTCTCTCTGCAGAGTACCTGTACTGCCAGAACTCTTTCTGGCTGGGATTAAGAGTCCTGTGTTTTAAGGACCAAGTGTTCCCTCGGCTGTTTCCCATCCAGACATCATAGCCAGCATCTGCGAGGATGAAGCCCAAGCTGTTGTTGTTCATGTTAGAAATCCAGTGAGTAGCATCTCCTAGAAAAGCATGCTGTAGGAAGACTACAGGCCTTTCCCCTGAAAAAGATTAAAATATTCTTATATTGGAGCAGTAATTAACATTGAAGTGCAGAGTTCTGCTTGTGAGACGTTTCCTTCTTTCAGAAGCTCCCAGGAAAACTGTATTTAGATATTGTTCTGAGAAACCTGGAATTTTGTTAAATGCAAGTAGGAACCTTTTTATGACATTTCATAGCCATTTTATGACAGGCCTTGCAAATAAAGAATTTACTGAGGAGGCCTGTCCCCACCTCTTCTAGCACTGGAAAGCCAACTTATAGCCCCTGTGCTGAAATCATCTACCCAAAGCTGAAAACTGCTGAAGGCATAATAGTGTATGGAAGACAAAGAAAAATTAATCCAAAGAAGCATCTCCACCCTTAGCTAACTAATTGAGCAGGGCTGAGAGGCCTTGGTTAGCCTTACTTTGAGAGTCAGGCTGGTCCAAATGGTCTCCAAAGGAGGAGATCCAATTAGGAGAAGGCATCTGAAATAAATAATTCTATCATTCTAACAAGGAGGACTGAACAAAGTAGTGGTACCCAGGGTACTTAAAATTTCAGCTAGAAATTTTTATTCCATTCAGAAAATGTGATGAAACTGATGCAATGCATTTGGTTTTCACTGATGACCTGATTTCTTACCTCCTTCCTTAAGAATCTCTTTGTCCTTCAGAAGCCCAGAAATGAATATTCATATGCCTAACCTCAGAGGCTTTGTTATCAGGTTTCTATTTTATATGTTTAATACTTAGGGTGTTAATGCAAAACCTCCCCAAATCCAGTTTACCAATCCATCCCCACAGCTCATTTGAAACCCCCCCCCCCAAACTAGGATAAAACGAAATTATTAGAAAAGTCTGAAATAAGGACAGAGACAGTGAATGTGCAGACTTAGATGCATTCAGTGTTCAAACCACATTTCTGACTAGGTGCTGTTGTGGATGGAAGGGTGTGGTACATGCCATTGCATGTGTCAAGGGGAGGGGACCCAAGTAAGAGTTGGCTTTCAGACCTTCTTTATGTCCTATAACTCTGTCGCACCTGTATTTCCGCTGTTCCTCCCAGCAGGAATTCTGAAAACAGCAAGAATGTATCCATCCTCTGTTGTAACTTCATATTCCTCACTGGGGTACCCATGATATCTGATAATTTCACTCTGTGGAAAGCCAAAGGAGAGTGTGTTAACATGCAAGTTGTCCTGCTCTGGAGGGTAACCAAAATGAACAGTGTGGATGTGAGATGTACTGTGATGTAGAGCAAGGCCCCTGGCCACAAGGACCATGGCTGATAACAAATATTACAGGTCTTGTAAAAAGATGCAGCACAGTCCTCTCCAGACCTGCTTAGATGGTAGTTGTTTGGTTTTTGGCTCGCTATTATGGGGACAAAGCAGAGTGACTAACCTTTTGGGAGACAATTTGTCATGTTTTGCAAGGCTGATACAGATCGTACCTTTCTACAGATTAAATATGCAGCCCTATCTGCATAAGACAATGCCAAAAGCTGTGGGGAGGGTCCATAATGAATCCTTTCTTGCCAAAGTGTGGTTAGGCAAGCCATGCAGGCAAGGCAAACAAGGGTGGAGACCTTGTCAAAGGAACTCATAAGACCACCTACACTTCATTTTGCATGTACTGTGAGGAAATCTTTGGTGATTCAGGGCAAGCCATCCTGGATTAGTTTGTGTTGTGAGAATCTGCTGTTTGAAGAAGGGGTTCAACTTCTCCTACCTCTGAGCAAAAAGGTTGTTATGGAAGGGCAGGCCTTTGCTTCACTTGAGATTAGAAACCAGCCTTTGCCTCCACTGCAAAGGAGTTCTTCTCTGTGGCAGCCCAGGCTGTTCAGATAGCAGAATCAAGGTGTCTTCCAGGCTGTTGCTGGAGGGCTCTTTGTCCTCTTGCCAGGTTTGCACTCCTCCCTTTGTGCGGTAGCCCAAAATACCAACATGTGTTGAAAAAGCTGACTGCAAACATTTGTCAGGAGGCATGACACAGCTTCATGTTTATCATACATCTGTTGAGGTTCACCCTAAACACATGCAGCAAAAGTCTGTTGTTGAGTTTGATATGGACTGGAGCAGTTAATCTGTGCTCTGGCCACAGTCCAGGTCTGAGTCCGGTTGCTGGGATCAAAATTCAGTAGCCTGGACGCCCAGTGCTCCTCAGGAGGTTCTGGGGAGTTTCCCAGCCTTGGAGCCAAAAGTAGCAGCCAGCATTCTCTATTGCAGTGCTATGTGTCTGCCCTCATGCAATAGTCCCTGGCATGTTCAGAGCCAGCCCTCATTTTGATGGTGACTCTAAGGCAGTGGTTTTGCAAACAGCAGATTGGGAAAATGGGAAATGTAGAAGAGGCCCTTCTTAGCTTCCTGACAAGGACTGTTAGTTACAGAACAGTGGTAACAATACTGGGAGAAAAGCTTTAGAAAGAAAGGGAGAGAAGGTGACCCAACTTACAACATTCATAAAGCATTCAGGGTTGCGAGTCTTCTTGCACGGGCTTGTGTCTACACTCAGAGTGGAGGGTGCTGTGAATCCTGCTGAAAAGGCAATTCCTTGGGAGCAGAGCAGCAAGAGAAGGCACCACATCTTGGGGCTGTGTGAAAGAGCACATGCAGTGGTGTGTCTGTTAGGAAGGGAGTGGTGTGGAATTCCACCAGAAGACCCAATTGAGGACTCTCCTGAAGTCTCAAGGTCTGTTTCCCAAAGCGCAGAATAAGTATCTGTGTGAGAAGGGGCTGTCTACTGTTCACCCTGTTTAACAGGTAGGGTTGCAGAACAGGAAAATAAAACACTTTGGAATTCCATGCAAGAATATGCCTGAGCAGTCTGTAGATTCCTAGAGAACTGTGGTCGATAGGCAAGGCCAGCTCTCGGTATGAGTCTAGGAGAAGCTTGACAAAGGAGCATGAGTACCTCAGATGACTATCACCGAGCTTGCCTGCTGTTATCTCTCTCCACTCTTCTGCCAGCAGAAGATGTGAATGGAGAAGAAAGTATTGTTTGTTTCCTGTTTCCTCAGGAATGAGGTGAGGAGGATCAGGATGGGCTCTCTTTAAACCTGCCCTCTCCTCTTCTGTGATCAAATGTCATTCCTAGGGTTGTCAGTGGTGTGTTGAGGTGAGGTATCAGATAATGAGGCTCATGAAGGGGCCAGAAGTGATTCAAGGACTCTGTGAGGAGATGTACTTGGCTTAGGAGAACATACTTGCACTGGTTCAGTGCCAGCTTGTGCTTTCATCACAGGGCGGTGTGCCCGAGACCAGGTTCAAGTCCTGTTTGAAATTAATTCCTCTGAGAATAATGGAGCAAAAAAGGTGGCCACGCATGGTTCCCCAAAATCCCCAGGAGTCAGTTCCCAGTCAGCCTTACCTCTTGGTCACCAGCCAAGCAGCCATTACCAGTGAACAGTGGATTGTGAGACTGCCTTTATGTTGCCAAGGGCCTATTGCCTTTCTCTGTAAGAAATGGCTGTCCACGGTGCAAATCTTGTATTGGTCATGGGGAGGTGAGATCTTGCCCTTTCCTGGGTTGACTGATGGTGCCAGATTAGCTTTTCTGAA
This sequence comes from Myiotriccus ornatus, assembly GCA_036023395.1. Classification (NCBI taxonomy): domain Eukaryota; kingdom Metazoa; phylum Chordata; class Aves; order Passeriformes; family Tyrannidae; genus Myiotriccus; species Myiotriccus ornatus. The sequence continues at coordinate 18,624,485 of JAYRBT010000178.1, read as the reverse complement.
TAGAAATTGCAGAGTGCAGTTGATCTAGCACCAGTTTATGTCAACTCCACCTACAGTATGAGTAGGCAATATTGCTTCCAGGCTTTAGTCTTTATTTTCCAGAACCCAGGTCAGTGAGAGCAGGAACACTGATATCTGTGAACTTCCCAGACCTTTTTTCAACACAGAATTTTGATTTAAATACACCTTAGGAAAGGAAAGAATGGATTCTGTGATCCAGAAAGTTACTGAGTGTGCGATTATGGGCTAAAATTGTTTGGAGAGCAAGAGAAGTGTTCACAAGTTCAGTGTTCCTTGACTACAAGAGAGCTGCAGAGGATGGGATTTTTCTTTCTAAAGAACTGTACAAAAAAAGATTAATGCATGAAGCTTAGTACTGTGCTCACACATTCTGGAAAAGCTCTTATACATCTAATTTTTGTTGTATGCTGTGCTTGAATGTGGGAGGAGAGAATGAGGGCTGTGATGGTAAAAGTAGTAGTCATTCTGCGTGTGTATAAAGACCATAAAGATCAGGCAGGAGACCCAAATGTTCAACAATAGAATCCACAGGACAAAAGGTACACGTAATGCAGTGTAAGGCTTCAGCTTATCAAGGTGTATTGTCAGATCGCCTCACCAGTAATGACTGGGGACGTTACTGCTCTTGTGAGCTTGGTTTCCTCACAAGAAAAGGGCTTGCTTCTATGACCATAGTGTGTTTGTGTTAGTTCACCTTTCTGTCCATCCCATAATTAACTTTTGATGTAATTGTCAAATATCTGCCAAGTTCAGCACTGAGATACAAGCCTGTAAGGTAATGGGGTTCACAGGAGCTCCTGAGGACTGTTTGTCAGGGAAGGACTATTCAGCAGGGTTTAGCCTTGCTTGAGGGGAGGCAGGCTGAAGGCAGCTCTTGTGTGTCCAACAATCAGCTGAGCAGTCAGCAAGAGTGAGCTAGTCAACTTTTCAGTGTCCATGTAGCTTCAAAGTAGCCACAGCATGCATGGTTTGTGAGTGAATTTCATAGATGTGCTTGTTTTGCAGTTTTCATTAGAAAGTTAAGCAGACCCAGGAGACAAGTCTTTCTTAAACCAGGCATTAGACATGGAGAATGTAATTTTTAATGAAGAAAAGAGATTTTTAAGCAGCCACATGTTTCTTGAGTCTGCTTCTAGCATAAGTCATCTGCTATGATGAGATATGGTGCTCTATGAAGTTTATTTGTACTTGGAAATGTTCAATATCAAGATCAAGAAAAAATAAGAAAGTATTCCCTGTCAAGTAATGGGGAATATGAACAGGATTTTTGGGAATGAGAGAGGGGTAATCAAGAGATTTTTTCAGTCTCTAAATGTCTTTATAGGAAAATATGTTTTGACTTTTTGTGATATTCAATTTAACATTTACAATTGACTGAACAAATTTAAAGAAGTTAAATCTCATGAGTCATCAAACAATTGAAATGAGGTAGCATTTGGAAACACCCAAAACTTCAAACTTGGCATCAAAACACACTCATTTGATTCACTTTGTATATCAAATGCTTCTTAATTTCTGTTGTCAAAACAGAAAGCCTCACAATGACATACTCAGGCAGTGCAACACTCTGTTTTGCTTTCTGCTGTTTTTTGTTCTAGTGGGAGTAAAATAAACCTCTCTTTCCCTGCACAGGGAATCTCATTTCAGAAGAAAAAGTTCTGCTCAGCTTGTTTCCGAATTACCACCAAGATTAGTTGTGGCAATGCAGAGATTAAATTGTTCCTCTTGTTAGGGCAAACTTTCCCCAATGCACTCTGTCATCACCTGGCTTAGCTGGCATGGCTCACGGGCTTCCAGGTATTCACCTTTGAAACGAGATACAGCAGGCTGAGTACTATCAATCTTGGCAGGCCACTGCTCCCGTAAGCTTTAGGAATAAAAACAGGAGACGCGAACAGCTGTTTTCACCTGGTGAGGTGAAATCACAAACTACTGGGTATGGTAAACTGTCATAAAAGAACATGCTTAGATGAAAAAATGATCAGAGAGAGAAATGCCCTTGAAAGTTCTTTAGGTACTTTTAAGATTTAGTGAAACTAAGATGCAAACCATTCTGAAATTCGTCCTTCTACCCTTGTGCCTTAAGCAGTCTAAAATTTATTTCATAGAAGCTGTAAGGCATGCACACACCAACCAGAAAAGCAACTGTGACTAAACACGTATGAGAATATGCTGCCTTACTCATTAATAAAACATACATATGAATTACACAGAAGGAACAGAAGGTCCAGATTACATACACTGTTGCAATTCTGGGACATTCACTCCCTTGCTCTCAGACTAAAGAAAACAAGTAGAGAAAAATTAAATAGTTACTCTTTTTCTTCCTTTTCTACATGTTAAACTTATGTCTTCTAACTTGAGCAAAGAAGCACCTCTGTGTATAGCAATAGGCTATAAATAAGAGAGACAAAACACTGTCTATTTTTACAACCAACTGCACAGAAGCAAGACAGCACATCTTTGTGGAGACAGGCAACAGAGAAAGAAACTATGAACACATATGTACAAGCAACTTACCTTTGCTTTGACTGCCTTGCTTGTGTCTTCTGCCGCTGTCCCTGGTCCGTCTCCACTAGCAGACTGATTCACTGGCAGAAACCTGCGCCGATAAAAGGAAGTCAAAACAAAATGAGCACTTCAGGGAAGCAGCTGTGAGTGTCATGAGCTGGCAGCATGTATTGTAGAGCGTGTTTAAGTGCTGATTTGGCAATGCTTCAGAAGTGGGGAAATCTTTGTGATGAAAAAGATCTTCTGGTTTAATTCACAAACCCAGAACGCACTATGGAGCAGGGGAGTCTACAGACTACCTACAAATCAGTGGTTAGCATGTTTAGCTGGGACCTGAGTGTTCCAGTTCGCTGGGGCTGTGGCAGACCTTGACCAGTACTGTTGCCCAACTGAGGGGCTGCTTCAAATATAATCTTTTAAGATGAAAACAAGGAAGTGTCCAGCTTCTCTCAACATAGTCTTTCAAGAACAGTCTCTGCTATTGCTTCATTTGTTTATGTTTACTTTACAATTCCAGACTGACCTAAATGTGTTTCCCACTGAGCATCACAACTCATGAAACCCATCTTATTCTGAATTTATCACACTCCAGTGCCAAAGAAGGCTTGAACACAACATACAACCTTTCTCCCAGTGAGGGAACAAACAAGGGGTCTTGTTTATTCCAAGCCATTTTCATCAGCTCTGAAAACATGGTATCTTTGGAGATCTTTGCCTAATGGCTCAATTAGTTGTAGTCAGCCTGAGGGCTCAGTCCTCCCTGAGATTGATTTGATGACCATGGGCAGTAGGACTTGTTCTGTGCCCTTGGGCAGCTGGGCTATAAACTAAGCAGAATCCTCCTACATGAGGATCAGCCTGTTCAGCCAATTAATTCACAAGTGTCTTCAGAAGAACTTGTGTTTCATCATGGACTGATGAGCATTTAGAAGAACACCAGATGAAAGGGATGTATTCTTGGGAACACCATTGCAAATTATATGATACCTTTGACTAGTGGGGGAAGGAAAAGAGTGAAATAATAGGATCTCAGTGAAGGCACAGTAGCAGTTCTGCTTCACATATAAAGTAAAGAACATTGGGAGAGTGAGTAATTTGGTATTTTCTCAGTGAAAAGCATTCTAACTTGGCTATTCTGATGTCTGTAAGCAACAACTTTCATTAAACTGTAAATTGATCACTCAGAAGGACTTCTGCAACATGATGTCTCATCCCTCCTCAGGGAGGTGGGATCAACAGTCCCAACAATGTGTCCAATGCTGTTTGCCCAACCTGCTTTTACTGATTTTTCAGTAAATTCAATGCCCTGCCTCCTCCATGCTGTCTCAGGTAGTAAGATAGTTGCACAGTTGCAAGCTTTTTCAGTGTGACCTTAGGGAATGCTCTGGCTACTTTCAGGTATATTGCCATTTCATTTACCATTGAAAGTATGGAAAACTTATAATTTAGGTCTCAAGTCCTCATACATTTCCCCTGCAAGCAGTGAGACAGTTGAAAGATTGACTCTCTGAAGGGTATTTGTCTCCAGGAGTTTGTATTTGGTGTAAGGAATGTCCTCGTCTGGAGGGTAGCTCTTTTGTTTGGATCAAACTCTAGTTACGTTTGTGAAGCAGAAGGAAACAGGACAGGCTTCAGTAGTGGGCTTAGAAGATGAAATAGGCCTGTTGTTTGTTTTGGAAGGGAAAGGTGCAGAAGTGGTAACAGCCATGGTTAATTTGTCTGGGTAATGAACCATTACGCACAGTGAGGCACTGGTCCTTTGGTCATACAGTGTCACCAGTGAACTGTCTTAGTCTAACAGCTGTACCTGCCCTGGATAGTATCCCAGACTTGGCCCACATTAACATTTCATTGAAATGGAGAATGAAGTTGTCAGGCTGAAAGAAAACCCCTAAATGCACTGTGTTTCTTTTCACAGTGAAGCTAATGGAATTTTATTGTGGAGGGATGGTGACCTATAATGCTGTAACCTAATAACCATGGAGGCTACCCTTCAACTGAGTGGTTTTGTGCAGTAACTACCTCTTTGAAACAAGATTGGTAGAGTCATAGTAACCCTGGGAAATTAATAGGATGACAGTTTCTTCAGGATTGTTTTGAAAGCAGCGTTTTTCAGTAGTGGTCAAAGTGTTCTAAATACCCATGGGGTGGAGATAATGGACTCTTTCTAGCAATGTTTGGGCCCTTTTCATTTTAGTGCTTAAACTCCAGAGAGGCTGCTCAGAGCCACAATAAAGGTTAGAACAGCTCAGCTCTGTGGTAGCCAGTAGCTTACATGGGAAACAGAAGGAGATGTGACATTCCTGATGGGCTCATGGTGTAACTTTGAACTAAAGTGTCCTGTGGAAGTGTTGCCAAAAGGAAATCAGCTCCTTTCTCCCAGACTGGAAAGATCATGTACACAGATCCTGAAAGTGTTGTCAGCAGAGACTAAGTTTGCAAATATTTCCCTATCTCAGGGTGAGCCTTGAAACCAGGTTTCCCAGCTTCCAAGTGCATGCTCGAACCACGAGACTGGCTATTGTTTTCTCTTGGGTCTCCCTGTGTCCCTTGCTCTTCCTCATTAAAACAGTGAGCAGTCCTGTTTCAAATGAAGACAAACCATCTTATTTTCAGAAGTGAGGGTTTTTTTGTATTAACTCAGTTTTTGCTTTATGGTTATAATCTCATTTAATAAGAATACATTTAATAAATACTACAACTTTAGAGTTAGTCTTGGCTTACACTATGCCTTTAAATAACTGTCAGCCCAATAAACTGAGAAATAATATGAAGAGTGGAAAACATCTTGAGATCACTGAATGTATTCCGAGAAAGTAAGTGCTTTCATTACTGTTACAGACTAAAGAAGACAGCACGTTGCAAGCAAACCCTGTCCTCTGTTAGCAAAGTATGGTTATCGCAGAATCTAAACTGTATCAATTCAGAAAGTATTACAGAACCACAAAGTTGCCAGAAAATATGATGTGTACTATCAGGATGCAAAAGGCATTGGAGTGACATGGGGTGTGCAGTAGAAACCCTTTCTTTGGCTCCAGATTGCAACAGAAGGGCTTTTTTTTGTACTGAATGAATCTGAATGTTGCTGAATGAGTCAGGTAAGGCTATGGGTTGTGGGTTAAGGACTTCTGCATCAGATCAATAATTTCATTGTACATATGCAAAGGTGCATCCAATCCCCAGATGAAATCCAGGTGTGCCCATTCAGGAATCTTCTTGTGATAGACAAGGTTCTTTATTTTAGACAGTAAAATGGCCGCATCTTTGGGATCTGCGAGCAAGTCTTGTCCTCCAGTCCATACTGCAGTTGGTACAGTCATCTCTTCTATGTTGTAGAGAGGAGGAATAGTCTGGAAAACATGAAGCAGTATGGGAATGAATGACCAGGAGAGCACAGAAAACTTTAAATGTCCATTTTGGGCTTTCTTCTGTCATTGCTCAAAGTAGAGGTGCCTAAACCAAAGAGGAGGAAGTTCCCTTGCTCGCCTTTTACTCAACTGATAGCAGTGTCAAAGGTAAAATGCCTCCTGGGTTGACAAAGAGTTACTCTTGGGTCTTTGCCCTCTCAAACAGGAATTTTAGGGCAAGAACTTAGAACAAGACAGAAGATGCCAGGATGCCTCTGGATAAACCCCATCACAGTGTCCTTTTGAAGTACTGATCAGTCCCAGAAAACATGATCTAGATAGAAAACATATGTGACAAGGATGAAAAGGATCATAGAGTAGCTTCTGTAGGAGGAGAGGGAAAGTAGCTTAGGACTTCTGAGTTTGGAAAATAGAGACCAGAGCAAGTACAGGAGACAGGATTATACAACCACAAATAGTATGAAGAAAGAACACAGGAAGTAATTATCCCATTACTTCTCATAACACAAAAACTAAAAGGCATCCAGTGACTTTCCAGGAGCAAGCAAATTCATGTCAAACCAAAAGAAGTTGTGTTTCATGCAAACCATCATTAGAACATGTAACTCATAATGACAGGTTGTTGTGGAGACCTAAAGGGTAGGAGAGTCAAGGATGGGATTAGAGTCTTGAATGGAGAAGATGTTCCTCAAGGTCTTTTTGAGGACAAAGTCTTTTTGTCTCTGGCTGCCAGAATTTAGGGGTGGCTGTCAGTTCTCCAGCTGTACTCTTCCTAATAGTGTTTCTGTGAACTCTCATGCATAGTCAACTGTTTCAGTTCCACTAGTTGGCAAAATGTCTCTGTTCTTTTCCATTAATTTTTGTTTTCAAAATCCATTTCATATAATTTCTGTCCTTACTTCCTCTTATTCCTATTGATCAAGTAATTGAAAAGTTTTGCTCTTCCCTGCTCTCTTTCTTCCTTTTAAAATGTATTAAATTTATAATTTCCATTAGTGCTTGCATGCTTTCTCCATTGACTTCCCAAGTGAAAAGTAGTAATATTTTCAACTACTTATATTCTAAAAATGTGTCTCCTGCTACATACTTGCTCTCTTCTTGTGTGCTTCTGTGATGTCCAAGGGTGATAATATTGTTTCACCAAAACATACCTGTTGGTATTTTTCCATGTTCTTCTTTGAACTGCCCCAATCATAAGCTTGGAACTTCCCCGAGCGGGCCACCTAGAAGGATGAACAAGAGAAGGGCAGTTATAAAGCCATTGTTCAGGAAGTTTGTGTGTTCTTTTCCTGCTGAGCCTCTGACTCCAATCTAAAGCCCCAACAGAAGTTCTTCTACAAGCTATGAAAGAGCCAATAGTAAATTAAGTAAAAGTGTCAAACAGTGAAAAGAAGTCAAATGTTTTTGTCAGAAACAAAAAAATCATGTCCTCCACAGAAAGACCCAGAGATGTCCTTGCAGACAATTTGTTCAGGTTGGAAAACTCCTAATAACAACTGCCTTCAGGAAGTTTCCCTCACTGCTACTGTCTTGTCCTCTTCTGACAGTCATGTTGCCGTCACTCAGCTCTGTGAGTGGCTCCATCTTATGTTTTCTCTTCCCACTCTATTTTAAATACAGAAATCACCGTTTCTAGTTCTTCTCATGGGCTCCATGGCTTTGCCTACAACATGGGTTGTTACTACTGTGGGAGATACCTTCAGTGGGACCTTAACATTGAAAGTCTATTGGCTCCTTGAATAGTAATAACAGCAAGGACAGTGAAGACTTGGGAATATTGCTTCTGCATGTTTGTGCTTGCCAGTCTGTGGTTAGATGCTGAATTACATGTGCGTCAATTTGCAGAGCTTCCCCCACTGTGTTTTTGGGACCCTTTTTCTTTACAGGTCTTTACAAGGTTACACAAGCAACTTCATCAAATCTAATATCTTACGTGAATTCACAGCCAAAAGTACTGTTTAATTTTGAGTAAATGCCTGTGCAGATGTCACTCCAACATACCCACGTGTTTGCTGTGCTGAAAAGTGCATTCACACTCCTGCAAGCTCACTGCGCTCAGAGATGCTTCCTGAGCTGCTCCAGAGCCTGCGGTGCAGCCTCGAAAGCAGCCTTGTTACAGGGGCTTCTGAGAGTGAGCCCAGGCTTTATGAATCCTGAAAGTGTAAGCCCCAACACAGAAAGGCAGCTCCCATCAGCACTGATGCTGCAGGGGTTTTGTAGCAGTACCTTGTAGGTATGGGACATAAAGAGTCTACTAAATAAAGGGTTTATTATTATTTATGGTTATATTGCTGTCCAGACACTGAGACCTTTGAAAGCAAGAGATGAAACTATATGGGCTTTTACTAGTAAAAGTGGATCATTTACATAGCAGCCTAAGTCCTGCTCATTTCTTGACTCCACACAGGAAACATGACTAATGTCTTAAGCTAAGTTCTGTACAGAACTGTGGACATCATTTATAGAAGGTACTAGATACACAATAAGAAGAGTGATAAATACATCTGGATGCACAGCTTCCAGAATACATGTTTTTACACAAATGCAGCACTTCACTGTTGCCTTCAAATGCACCTGTATCACACAGGGTATTCCTATCCTGCTGGCAAAAGGAAGATCAATGAAAAACAGTCTTTTGAATTGAGATTTTGATTGTAAACCACAAGTTATATGTCTCCAAGAAATAACCAATGGCTTCATAGCAAGATATTTCTATACCTCTCTATTCAACCCAAGGTGAGTATGGATTTTGTCTTCCAGGGGTTTGCTCATACCTGACTCCAATGGACTATGTTCTGCACAGAAGTTCCAGCGGAGGTTTGGGCAATATACACGTTGACTCGGTTCTGAAAGAAAATACTCAGTGAGCACTCTCTTCTTCCCTTCCATTCAGAAGTACATCAAAATATCTGCTACAGCAGTGTCATGTATTTATAAAGCCAATAGAAATTGGAGTGACATGATTGGAGACTCCCTCAGATTTACTCCAGATATGGCAATGTGTTAGGTTAAGAGTAGCACTGGAAGAATAATCCCCAATCAGAACATTTTCCAGTGTGACTGAGAATCTAGAATAATCTACAGGTGGAAATATAGAATAGAAAGTCAGCAATTTAGACCCCAAACTAGGTGGCTTTTTTTCAGAAGTCTGTATCAGATGTGAGAGAGCATCACTGTAGGGCAGAACAGCAATGGGTAATGTAATTGCCTTAGGAATGCATGCCTATTTGAAAGAAAACACACTCTAGTCCTGCCAGGTTTTTCAACAAGCTGCTGCGTGATCCTTCCTTGGCAAACACACTCTGAGGCATTTTTTGAGAAATGTTGGAGCAAAATTTTGATGTGATCTGATCTAGAGCTGAACATAGCATGAGGTGCCCAAGTATGTCTTAATAACCCCCTCCAATGTCTGCCAACTCTCTCTCAGCTATCCCAAAGGTATCTTGTGCCTCTGGGCACATCCCTGATGATTCAAGGCATGGACAAGGGGAAATATATGTGCTCCGTCCTCTGTTGCAAAGAGAAAACATGAAGTGTTTTATTTCTTCTTCTGCAGTGTGCCAGCATACTAAATATTTCTCATGAGACCAGTGGCAGACACAGTGTGAACAGGGATATGGTGCCCTGGGTGAAGTCTGGCAGAAGGCAGACTACAGAGTTTTGGGGGGCTCTGAGCAGGTGTTGATTGTTCACTGCTGCCAAGTGCTCTTCTGAGGAGTGAGGCAGTGGTCCCCTGCTAGTGATAGGGTAATTAGCAGATACCGCTGTGCAGTAGTAGGGACTGTTCCCTGCAATGTCACACTAATAGAAATTCAGGATTTACACCACAGGATAGGAGGTGTGTTTTGGGAGCATAAGCTTAAACTCTCAGTAGAGCTGGTAAGAGTTATACATACCACATCAATGTTTTTCAAGTTACAGCCACCCAGACTGAAGAAGACACTTCTACAAAGCCCAGCTAAAGCTCGGTGGCTGCAGACAGGGGCTATTATCCTTCTTAGACCTTCAGTCTGGGGAAGGAATTCTCTTTTGCCAAACATACTCTGTGAAATACAAAGTAACATTCATTTAAGAATGTACATTATTCCTCTTCTCTAACACTTTCAGTGGCTCTTAGATGCTTTTCTGCATTTGCCAATTGATGTTCCCACAAATAAGAAAGAAATAACTTGGTTTTCCATTGCATCAGCCTTCTTGGGCATTACTCAATTTCTGTTACATCACTTTTAATGAAGAGATATGTTGAACTTTAACTTCAGTTCATAGTTAGTTTTAAGTTTGTGTATCAGCTGTGGTTTTGTCTACACAAATCTTGGACACCTTTGAAGATCTGCCTCTCTGTGCCTTTCTGGGTGACCTGTCCCAGTGCTGCAGTATTGCCTTCGACAGAAAGCTTCTCTCAGTGCCCAGTCTGAACTTTCCAAGGCTTCAGCTGTAAGGTAGACCTACCCACATGCAAATGAGTAGACTTCACAAAGCCCTGTACTTTCTGTTTAACCATTCTAAGAGCTGAACAAGCAAGTATACAGTTAAACAGTCGAAACCGAGATATCACATACCCTGAGCACTTTTTCAGGAAGGTAGAGGAGTTTTGTGGCCGGGCCTTTAGCATACTTAATAGCAGTGACAGGTGCCAATGCAAAATACAGTTTGATTTTTTGAGCCAGCTCTGGCATTGTTGAAAATGCAATGAAAGCTGAGAAAACAAAAAAGATGAGTCAAAAACCCATTGCTTGTACATTTTTTTCATTATTTATAAATGCTATTCTGCAACTCCAAGCCTACAAGCAACCTTGTTAGTTGCTGAGAGACTACAGTTCAGCTTAGATTTATGTGAACTCCCTCTTCTCCATGAGTTACCAGTTGTAGGTTTTTTCCCTTTTTGGAAAAATCGCTTTCTATATTTTGCCTTTGCAGCTTTCTTGCAAGCCTGTTTAAACATAAATGCATACTTCTGATGTATGTTCATGCATTTCATATACTACTGGGAGGAGAAGCTGTTTTTGTTCCTGTCAGTTCGATTTCATGTTTTCTTTTTTTGTGTGTACATCCGGTCCAAACTGGCCAACTTCTCTTTCTGTACTCTCATCTTCCTGTTTTGTTTATTTTGGTCAACTGAGTAGATGCTGTTGGGCACACCCCTGCATCTTGGAAAGAAACAATTTTGAAGGCCCATGGTAATTTCCAGTATAATTTTAAGTTGACAGACTTCCAGTAGCAGTACCTTTGATCCATTATGTTTTACTGTCTTTATAATAAATTTAAAATGTGTTTTTCACCCCTAAAAAGAGTAAATGAAAACTGCAGGTACATTCAGTAGCTCATTATCTCAAATCACATTTTACTCCTGTTTTCCTGAAGCATTCATCCGCTGTGTGTAACTTACCATTGGTAGTACCTTGTGAATAGCCAATATAGTACAACTTTTCCTGTCCTGTTTTCTCCACAATGAAATTTATTGCTGCTGGAAGATCAAACCTTGCCATCTCATCAAAACTGCAGTCAGGAGATTGAAAGAGAAGGATGCATAAATGAAAAATCAGACATTGAATTGAATTCACATTTTTAGTAATGGTCTGTCAGGAAAGAAGCAGTCTGAACCAGTTAGTTTATCATTCATCTGGTTTAGGTTCTGTGTTTTCCTGGCAATGAGTATGGAAGACACTACTCAAGATTTTCTGGGGTAATTTCTCCCTTGATTTTAACAGAAGGACCATAGCTTCAAGAAGTGTCAGGTTGAATTGTAACTGTCTACACAGAAGAAACAGGTGGTGATACGATAACAGAGCTCCTTCCATGGAATTACATATTTTATACAATCTGACATTTAAAAAAAAATCTCTTTCTAAAAGGTCATTAAAATAAATGTAAAAATTATTTACATTTTCTCCTTCTGTGACTTTCGTGTTATTTTAATAAACAGACTAGTGTTTCTAATAGATGCCAAAATTGCCTCAAGGGCATAGGAATGGCTTGGAGATTACCTGTGCAGGTTCCTCTGAGTTGCTATGCTGCTATGCCTCTAGTCTGAAAAACCTGTTCTAGCAGTAGTTAGTCTCCATTACTATTACAGTTCACATGCACGTATAGGAGCACCTCAGCAAAAATGAATGTAAAGAATGCTTTTTAAAAGGTGGAATTTTTAGCCAGCTGAAATTAATATGTGAGGATGAGCAATGGATATGCCCTTCAATGGTTCTGTCTACCTGAAAGCCCAGAATTCATCTTGATCAATGGAATAATTTTCATGTTTTCTTGACCAGCGATTCCCTCTGCTATTTCCCATCCAAACGTCAAAACCAGCATCAGCTAGCATGAAGCCCAAGCTGTTGTTGGGCAGGTTTGTGACCCAGTTACTAGCATCTCCCAATAATCCATGCTGGAGAAACACAGCAGGTTTTGAAGCTGAAAAGCAAATCAGAAACAAAACAACCATTTTGTTATAACTTTTTCTTTTTTTTTTTTTTCCCCTTGTAGTTCAGGGACATTATTCAATACTGAGGTTTGTTCCTGCATCAACTAATCATAAGAACAAAACACCTCTGTCTGCAAGAGAGAACTTCCAAGCTTCTATAACGATTTATGGAAAGATGTGCCTGACATCTAACTTGGCACCCTCTGGTCATTGTTTGGTAGCTCAGCTGCTTCAGCTTGAGATTCTCAACTCTGATACAGAGAATGAAGATGTGGGATTGTTTACAGAGGTTACTTTACTCAAAATATGAATCAGTCACTGATATTAACCTGGTGTAAGCAAAAGCAAAGCAAAATTAGAAGCCAGAACTGCTTTCTCAAAACAGGCTGATCAGGCAGATTACAACCTTTATCCTACTTTTTTTTCCTTTTTTTTAACTTCTACTCATCAACTCTTATTAGGAAGCATATGCTTCATATTATAATGATTTTTTGTTATAAATAGCTGTGTTTGACATAAATTCTGTAGATCTTGCAGGTTGTTCAGGGCAGCCAGAACTCTCATAAAATTTCACTCAGGTATACAAGCTTTGGTGGACAGTATACAAATACAGGGTATAATTTTTTAGAACATGCCCTATCTAGGCTGGTCTTATGTCATATTAAAGAACTGTACCTGAGCTTCCTTGATTCTGAGTACCATGAGGGATTCTGTTAATAGTAATGATATAACCATCTTCTGTCATCACTTCATACTGCTCGCTGGGGTACCCTTTGTAAGTAATGAGCTCATTCTAGAAGAGAAGGTACAAACACATTTGCTTGCCAAAGTTCATTTCATATATTACATGCATAAGATAGTTGGAATGAAGAAATGCTAGAAAGCAGATTGGGAATTTAATCTACATATATTAAGCATCTGAATAACGCAGTGTCAGACTGAATATTGTAACCCTCAAAAAAACCCAACAAATTTTCTTTATTCTTTGTGTTATATAGAGAGTTTTACTATTCATTTTAAATATGACTTGTAAAACCTGTGTTATACTCTTGCCATACAATCATCACAAGCCCTTGCATTCTGATGATAAAAGAATCACTATAAACTCATAGCAGGAGTTTATGAGCTGAGATGTGTGGCTGAGATGAGGAGCTGCCTGGGTGCAATGCTCCTGGGCTGCTGCAATGGAAGCTGCAACCAGTTTACCTAAACTACCTTCAGAGAAAACCAGAAAGCTTCAAAACTATCCTATTGTGAACTGCATAGATTCAATGAGTACTGCTGAGAATTTGACTATATTATGAAAAAAACAAGATCAGGCAGTTGCATAGTCATAAGGGAAATCACTAGCACAGCCCATCTGAAGTAAATATTACTTTTGACCTATAACATTCAACCTGTTTGTTTCAAAAGAGAATTGTTTTTTATAACTCGTACTCAGAGAATTACTCAATGTATTTTGCCATGCAGGACAGAAACCCCACGATTTTAAAAAGTAACTAAAGACCTAAACAAGTTTGCTTGGCAAGAAGTGTTCTTC